>CM075962.1:6320117-6975117 GCA_038048745.1 Coluber constrictor foxii | reverse complement strand
TCAGATTCCTTTTTTTCCCCAGTTGTTATTAGCCACGTTGGCTGCTGTTACTTGAAGAGAAAGACACAAGACAGATCAAATAAACAAGTAAATTAAATTTAAGATTCCTCTTAGGGGAAAAAAAAAGACTGTAGTGGTATACCATTTCTGCCAGGAGTTAATGTTTGACTTCTCTCTTTATTCAATGATTTTGTCCTGAATCTATGAAAAGTTTTGACAAAACGTGTGTCTTATTTTTCCAATCGGAGTCAGTTTACCGTCTTCCTTAGTTATTCTTATTTAATCTGTCTTTGTCTGTGTAGGGTTGCCTGCCTGAGGAAAGGAGGGTTGGACTAGAAGACCTCAAAGGCCCCTTCCCACTCTGTTATTACGTTATTTTGTTCTGTAGTCTAATTGGCATTGCAGCTGCTCAGTGGGCATTCTATTTGTGCCTGTAGGTGTGTTGCATTTACTGGTAATAGCACTCCACTGAACGATGTGACAGAATTAATTTTATTGATATTTTTTTTAAAAAAAAACCCACTAGATTATTTGTATATATTGGAAAATCCTGCCTTTAAAAAAAAATGGCTGGCAAGGATTAGTTACCTAGTTTAGGATTTTTCAACCTTAGCAACTTTAAGAGGTGCGGACTTCAAGTCCCAGAATTCATGCTTTCCTGAGGAACTCTGGAATAAAACGTGTTTGGACTTCAACTCCAAGAATTCATTCTTTTTTGAGGAAGTCAAAAAAGAGTTAAGGGATAAAATGTGTGGACTTCAAGACCCAGAATTCATGCTGGCTGAGGAACTGGAATACGAATAATCAAATAATAATAATAATAATAATAATAATAATAATAATAATAATAATAATAATAATAATAATAATAATAATAATAATAATAATAATAAACCACCTGGAATACGAATAATCCCAGATCTTCGCACTTTCCGACATGCCCTGAAGACCTTTCTATTTCAACAAGCAGGGCTAGCATAAACATCAAAATTCTATGCCAAGGTCTTAGTAGATACACCAAGTTGACTCAATTTATTATTTACTGTTTATAAAATATATTTACATGTATATGAAATCTTAATCTGTTCACCGCCCTGAGTCCTTTGGGAGAAGGGCGGTATAGAAATTCAATAAATAAATAAATAAATAAATAAACTCTGGAATAAGACATGTGGACTTCAAGTCCCAGAATTCATGCTGACTGAAGAATTGTGGGATATGACATATGGACTTCAATTCCCAGAATTCATGCTGGCTAAGGAACCCTGGGATAAAACATGTGGACTTCAACTCCCAGAATTCATGCTGGCTGAGGAATTCTGGGAATCGAAGTCTGCTTATCATAAAATTGCAAAGGCTAAGAAATAGCGGCTCAGTTAAGTAATGTGCAGTGTTGTTGCAGATCATTTTTGGGTGAGCAAAGGCTACAACAGCTGGGACGCATTAGCTTAGCAGAATTTTAAATTGGAGGGGGGGGGTGAGATGCAATTGAGGTGTAACATTATCCATGGTATGGAGAAAGTGAACAGGGAGATGTTCCCCCCCCCCAATTTTCCAACATTTGGACTTGAAGTGTAGCTAACTAGAAGTAGATTTAGAACAGATGGGGGGAAAAAACTCCTTTAATTAAGGACCACTTTGTTAAATTATGGGGTTCACTCCCACGAGGTGCATAAGTGATGCGTATCATAAGTGTTCCTCGATTTACGCATAGTTATTTAGCGACCAAGTTATGATGGACCCACCAAAAGGGTACTTACAACCATATTCTGAAGGATGAATGGATCCTAGAACAAATCAATATGGTTGCTAAGATACCAAGTGTATGATAGCTAAGTAAGAAAACCAGTTTAGTTTAGTCCTTAGGGCTAGAAGCCAGGAGACGGAGAGTTCTAGTTCCATCTTAGTCATGAAAGCCAGCTGGGTAACTTTAGGCCAATCACCAGGAGATGGTGAGTTCTAGTGCCTGCCTTAGGCATGAAAGCCAATTGGGTGACTTTAGGCCCATCATCAGGAGACTGTGAGTTCTAGTATTCCTTAGGCATGAAAGCCAATTGGATGACTTTTAGGCCAATCATCAGGAGACTGTGAATTCTAGTGCTGCCTTAGGTGTGAAAGCCAATTGGGTGACTTTAGGCCAATCACCAGGAGACTGTGAGTTCTAGTATTCCTTAGGCATGAAAGCCAATTGGATGACTTTTAGGCCAATCATCAGGAGACTGTGAATTCTAGTGCTGCCTTAGGTGTGAAAGCCAATTGGGTGACTTTAGGCCAATCATCAGGAGACTGTGAATTCTAGTGCTGCCTTAGGTGTGAAAGCCAATTGGGTGACTTTTAGGCCAATCATCAGGAGACTGTGAATTCTAGTGCTGCCTTAGGTGTGAAAGCCAATTGGGTGACTTTAGGCCAATCACCAGGAGTCGGTGAGTTCTAGTGCTGCCTTAGACGTGAAAGCCAATTGGGTGACTTTAGGCCAATCACCAGGAGACTGTGAGTTCTAGTGCTGCCTTAGGCGTGAAAGTCAATTGGGTGACTTTTAGGCCAATCACCAGGTATTTGTGAGTTCTAGTCGCACCTTAGGCATGAAAGCCAACTGGGTGACTGGGCTAGTCCCTCTCTCTCAGCCCAACCCACCTCACAGGGCTGTTGTTGTGGGGAAAATAGGGGGAGGAAGTAATATTAGGCATGTTTGTCACCTTAAGTTTTTTATAAAGTAATAAAGTTGGGATAAAATCTAATTAAACAATCCATTCATTGACTTAAAGAGAGAATGATTGCCCACATAAGAGAGATTTCATACAAGGATTATTTTTCCCTTCATAAATACTTAAAGAATTTTTTTCCTTTATTCCTTCTATCAACCCTGAAATATTTCAGCTTGAAAATCACATTTCATGGCCAGTAAACAAACAACTCCATTAAACTAAGGGCTTTGCTGCTAATTGGGGGAAAAAAGGTGTCCTAATCGAATTATTCTTCAATGGCCGCTCAAAGGAATGGGACCGACGTTAATCCTGTCCAAAATATCCCATCCAGTGGTAGAAAATAAACAAGAAAGTTGACAGCCTGATTGAAAACATGCAAAGGCCTATACCTCAACAGAAAAACAAAATTAAGCAGTGTCGGGGACATTAATCCAGGAGCCTGGATAGCTCAGCAGACCAATGCATTGTAATTTAACTCCAGCTGTCTGCAATTAGTAAGTTTGAATCTCCCCAGGCTCAAGGTTGACTCAGCCTTCCATCCTTTCTAAGGTAGGTATTTGAATCCCACCACTGAATACAGGTAGTCCTTGATTTATGATCATTTGTTCAAAATTATGACAGCATTGAAAAACAGTGATTTGCAACCGGTCCTCGCGCTTACGACCATTGCAGTGCCCAGAAGAACACCCTGCCCCCCCCCCAAAAAAATCAACCAATCAAGCAACCAGAAATGGTGGTAGGGTCTCCTACTTGAGTGGAGAGGTTGGACTAGATGACCTACAAGGCCCCTTCCAACTCTGTTAATCTTGTAAACCCCTCAAAATCATTTCTTGCAGATTCCCCCACCTGGACCCAACCCAATCACCCTTAAAAATTAACCGATAAGATCTAAAGAGCCCTTAAATTCAGACAAAAGGATATCAACTCAATCGGCGCCGTAATCTAGTTCCCCTCAAACCAAGTGCGTGACATTCACGTGAAATCGAGAAACCCAGATGGTTCACGGGGCGTTTGACTTATTTTATTTTTCTACCAGGTTCAGTGGGGAATTAGGCATATAATTGTAGCCTTAAGATGCTTTGGCTGGCGGTATGGGTTTCACATGTCATCTGCCTGCCTTCTGCGATGGAATTTTTGAAAATGGACTGACTTTTTCCTCTTTTCCCCCTGTTTCCGCTTGTAAAAGCTTCCGGACCCCAGCCTTAATTGAAGCTTATTAAGAGAACAATGCATATTTGTCACAACAGCAATGAAATAGCAATGAAAGCAGTTTCAAAATGGGGGGGGGGAGAGAGAGACAGAAAGAGAAAGAGAGAGACAAAGAGACAGAGACAGAAAGAGAAAGAGAAAGAGGGAGAGGGAGACAGAAAGGGAGAGGGAGGGGGACAGAGAGACAGAGAAAGCAAGAGAGGGAGCGAGAGAGAGACAGAGAGAAAGAGACAGAGAGAGACAGAAAGAGAGAGGGAGGGAGAGAGAGACAGAAAGGGAGAGGGAGAGGGGAGGAGGGAGAGAGAAAGAAAGAGAAACAGAGAGAGAGAAAGACAGGGAGGGAGGGAGACAGAGAGAGAGAGAAAGAGGGAGAGTGACAGAAAGAAAGGGAGAGGGGAGGAGGGAGAGAGAGACAGAGAGAAAGAGACAAAGAGAAAAAGAGGGGGAGAGGGAAAGAGAAAGAAAGAGAGAGAAACAGAAAGAGAGAGGGAGAGGGGAGGAGGGAGAGAGACAGAAAGAGTGGGAGAGAGAGACAGAGAGAGAGAGAGACAAAGAGAAAGAGAGGGGGAGAGGGAGAGAAAGAGAGACAAAGAGACAGAGACAGAAAGAGGGAGAGGTAGAGGGAGACAGAAAGGGAGAGGGAGGGAGAGAGAGAGAGAAAGCAAGAGAGAGTGGGAGAGAGAGACAGAAAGAGAGAGAAAGCGGGAGAGTGACAAAGAGAGAGAGAGAGAGACAGAAAGAGAGACGGAGAGAGAGAGAGAGAGAGAGAGAGAGAAATTTTAAAATGCCATTCCTTCTTTGACTTCTCAACCAGGAAAGGCTCTGAAAATAATCATAATAGTAATAATAATTTTTTAAAATGTGGCAGGAAAGGGGTTTGAAAGGTGGTGAAAAGCGAATGCTCTGACTGATAGAGGTGATTGCTTAATAACTGCTTTTTAAAGACATCTGAACCTTCCACTCATCTAGAAGTCTCAACCATCTTCGGAAGCTTTTCACAGGCGCTCAGTTTGAAGGGAAAAAAATTAAATTGGGTTTAAGAGCGGAGTTGGCTGGTAGCCATGACCTCTGCTACGTATTTCCCTTCCAATTCTGTGAAAGCAGCTTAATAGCTTTTTTTTTAAACGTTCCTTAATTTGCTACGGGAGAAAATTACTAGGAAGACTGATATGAAATCCTCACCTCCGAAGAACCAGACACCCAGGGGTGAAACTGTAAACATGGGGTTGTGGCCGATCCTTGGAATCTAAAAATAAAAAATAAAAATCTAGCTGACAGGGAAAAATAACATTTTCTGATTTCTACTCCTGATGGGAAAACCTGAATGATTCAGTAATTCCGGGTTGTTGTTGTTTTAACGTGCTTCATTAAAAAGAGATTTCCTCTTCTTACGTATCGTGTTTCCCCAAAAATAAGACCCTGTCTTATATTTTTTTTGAGCCCTGAAATAAGCGCTTGGCCTTATTACCATGAGCTCAAAAACCCGATTGGGCTTATTATCAGGGGGATGTCTTATTTTGGGGGAACAGGATAGATAGAGACAGAGAGAGAGAGAGAGAGAGAGAGAGAGAGAGAGAGAGAGAGAGAGAGAGAGAGAGAGAGAGAGAGACCATGTTTTCCTGAAAATAAGACCCTGTCTTATATTTTTTTGAACCCTAAAATAAATGCTTGGCCTTATTACCATGAGCTCAAAAGCCCAATTGGGCTTATTATCAGGGGATGTCTCATTTTGGGGGAAACAGAATAGATAGAGACAGATAGAGAGATAGAGATAGATAGATAGATAGATAGATAGATAGATAGATAGATAGATAGATAGATAGATAGATAGATAGATAGATAGATAGATAGATGCCATGTTTTCCTGAAAATAAGGCCCTGTCTTATATTTTTTTGAGCCCTGAAATAAGCGCTTGGCCTTATTACCATGAGCTCAAAAACCCGATTGGGCTTATTATCAGGGGGATGTCTTATTTTGGGGGAACAGGATAGATAGAGACAGACAGAGAGAGAGAGAGAGAGAGAGAGAGAGAGAGAGAGAGACCATGTTTTCCTGAAAACAAGACCCTGTCTTATATTTTTTTGAACCCTAAAATAAATGCTTGGCCTTATTACCATGAGCTCAAAAGCCCAATTAGGCCTATTATCAGGGGATGTCTGATTTTGGGGGAAACAGAATAGATAGAGATAGAGATAGAGATAGAGATAGAGATAGAGATAGAGATAGAGATAGAGATAGAGATAGAGATAGATAGATGATAGATAGATAGATAGATAGATAGATAGATAGATAGATAGATAGATAGATAGATAGATAGATAGATAGATGATAGATAGATAGATGCCATGTTTTCCTGAAAATAAGGCCCTGTCTTATATTTTTTTGAACTCTGAAATAAGCGCTTGGCCTTATTACCGTGTGCTCAAAAGCCCGGTTGGGTTTATTATCAGGGGATGTCTGATTTTGGGGGAAACAAGGTAGGTAAACCAATAATTATTCAAAGGTAAAGGAAGGGATATATGAATGACTGCAGATTGTGTTTCTGTGTCTAAATTGAGTCTAGTCTAAAGATGAGTTATGGGATTAACAAAATCCCAAATCCTTAGGTGTTTTATTTTAGGAAGAAATATGCCTTTAGCTGAATGATCCCGGCATTAAGTAGCAGGAAGGTGTAAAAACTAAAACTTGATCTCACTGCGTCTGAAAATATAAAAATATACAAGGAGTTTAGCTGAGTCAGACCAAAGACATTTCTAGTCTACCATTAGTTTGATACTGATAGAAAAGAATATTTGTAGCTTGGGTTTGAACTGTGGGGATCCTTGGTGCTCTCTGAGCTTGGTTGTTTTCTTGTGTTTCATAACCCAACTCGGTAATGTCATCAGTGCTAGAAGGGAGTGGGGTTGAGAGAGGAGGAGAGGAGTCTACGATTCTTGGTGGTGTCTGAGTTGGCTTTTTTTCTTGTAGACCTCTCATGACCCAACTAGGTAATGTCATCGGTGCTAGAAAGGAGTGGGATTGGGAGAGGAGGAGGAGGAGGAGTCTACGGTTCTTAGTGGTGTCTGAGTTGGTTGTTTTCTTATAGACATCTCATGACCCAACTAGGTAACGTCATCAATGCTAGAAAGGAGTGGGATTGGGAGAGGAAGAGGAGGAGGAGTCTATGGCTCTTAGTGGTGTCTGAGTTGGCTGTTTTCTTGTAGACGTCTCATGACCCAACTAGGTAATGTCATCAGTGCTAGAAAGGAGTGGGATTGGGAGAGGAGGAGGAGGAGGAGGAGTCTACGGTTCTTAGTGGTGTCTGAGTTGGCTGTTTTCTTATAGACATCTCATGACCCAACTAGGTAACGTCATCAATGCTAGAAGGGAGTAGGGTTTGAGGAGGAGGAGAACTGTGGGGTGCTTGGTGCTCTCTGAGCTTGGTGGTTTCTTTTGCAGACGTTTCATTACCCAATTAGGTAACATCATCAATGCTAGAACAGAGTGGGGTTCGCTCTCTGTTTATATACAGGTGGCTTGCCCAATCAGTGTCGGTGGGAGTGGCCTCCGTGATTCCTTGATCAAGCTATTTACTGGAAGTTCGTTTGCCTGAGTTGTTTGTCACCATAGCAAGCAAGCCAACTACATCCCTTCAAAGCATCTAAGTATATTTAAAGATTCAGTAGTTCCAGAAGAAACAAAACAAAAGTTGTCTAAAATATACAGTGTAAGGATTATAACAGCCACAGACAGGCAAGAGCACATCCGTGAACACCAACTGGCAGTCAGAAGACGTGCTGAACTTTTTAAATTGCACAACGCAAAGACAAACTTACCCATAGTTTCAGCTGGGAGACTGTTTGCATCCTCGATCAAGCCAAGTCCAAAGACACTAGAGAATTCCTGGAAGCTTGGCACTGAGTAAAATCAGCCATCAACTGGAACATAGAGATAAACAGCATTTACAGTAGTGGCCAAAATTGTGGGAACCTTTTGGGAAAAGTGTATTTTTGAGGTTTGATGGCTAATAACACCACTTTTTTTGGGGGGGGGAGTTTCAAAATAATCCTATTCCACTGCTGGAATGGCCTGGGAATAGCCCTGACCTTCACCCAATGGAAAATCGATGGAGCCAACTAAAGAAACTGGTTAGTCAGAAGCCACCCAGCAGCCAAACCCAGTTAATACAAGCCATCATTCCATCTTGGTTTCAAATTAGAACAGCCGCAGAACTCAAAGACTTGGTTCCCTCCATGGGAAGACGTTGTAAGGCCGTCATTCATGCTAAAGGTTACCCAACTAAGGATGAACTGACACGGTGTTCATTTTTGTAGATCTCATTTTTTCTATGGTAATCATTTTTGTATGTCTTGTTGTTTTTTTCCCCCTACGTGTTTCCCTTTTCGTCTTTATACTGCAACTGGTCTTCTGATAGCAAATCCTTCATAAAGGTTATTGCATGACGTTCCTGATTAAATTATCTTTCCATGGATATATAATTTTAAGGTACTACTCCAAAAAAAAAAAGTGGTGTTATTAGCTAGTTTTAGAAAATACACTTTTCCCAAAAGGTTTCCACAATTTTGGCCACTACTGTACATACCATTCAAAGCAGACCATCAAAAAGCCAAAACAACAAGAAAGGAAAAAGACCAAAACAACTCCTCAGCAGCAATCAATGCCCAGATAAACAGAGATTAATCCCCAAATTAATGCTAGAACAACAATCAAGCAGTAAACAATACCCTAATCCAAGAATTACAAAATCAGATAAACAATCAAACAGTAAACAGTCGCTTAATCAAGGAACCACGAGGAACCTACACATCGATGCTGACAGGGCAAGATATTAGCATAAAAACAGAAGGCAAAACCCACTCTCACCTAGCACGGATTATGTTACCTAGTTGGGTAACGAAATGTGTCCAAAAGAAAACTATAAAGCTCAGAGAACAGCAAGGACGTAACACTGAATTTCTAGCTATCCTGGCACAAAATGGTACCAAATTCTGGTGCTCAGCTGCCTCTATAAGCAAGCCATCGACCGAAAAGAAAAAGTTTTGATATATCTTTCCAAAAATAATAGATACACACACACACATTTTATAAAAACCCAGACAACAGTGGTGGTTGCTAATACATTTACACACACACACACACACAGAGAGAGAGAGAGAGAGAGAGAGAGAGAGAGAGAGAAACGATTAGATAGCGCCTGTCATGAAAAAAGTATATTTTAAACATGGAACATGTCCATTTTCTTTCATTGTCCCGAATAGCCGATGTCAAAAGTTTCTTTTCTGTAGCTAAAATAAACACTTGAGTAAAAAGATCAAGCTGTGTCAAGGGAGCCGAAGTTGACTGTGGTAGCAACTGTTCAAAGAACTTGGCAGGGCAATCTGGTTTTTTGTAAATTCTGGCTAGGTTCCACAAGCTGCTTTCTTATGGATTTTGTTTTTCCTGATTCTGGTGTTAAAAAGTGGAAGCTCTCGGGCAGTGAGCTCTTTTGAATCCCCCTAAGACAGTGTTTCTCAAACTTAGGAAATTTAAAACGTGCTGATTTGAGCTTCCATCTTGGCTGCGAATTTCTGGGAGTTGGGAAGTCCGTACACCTTAAACTGCCTGAGATTAAGAAACTCCTCTAAAGAGATCTTGCTATTCAGAGCAATGATGCAATAGCATTATTAGACTTATATACCACTTCACAATGTTTTACAGACCTCTCTAAGTGGTTTACAAAGTCAGCATCTTGCCCCCAATAATCTGGGTCCTCATTTTACCAAACTCGAAAGGATTGAAGTCAACCTTGGACAGGTCACAATCGAACTGCTGGCAGTGGGCAGAGTTAGCCTGCAGTACTGCATTCTAAGTACTGTGTCACCATGGCTCCTTCCTTCTTTCCTCCCTCCCTCCCTCCCTCCCTCCCTTCTTCCTTTGTTCTTCCTTCCTTCCTTCCCTCCCAATATCAGTCTTATATACTGTTTCACAGTACTTCCCAGCCCTCTCTAAGTGGTTTACAGAGTCAGCTATGGACCCCAACAATCTGGATCCTCATTTTACCCACCTCAGAAGGATGGAAACTGAGTCAACCTTGAACTTGGGGAGATTTTAACTGCTAAACTGCTGGCAGCTGGCAGTCAGCAGAAGTAGCCTGCAGTACTGCACTCTAACCACTGCACCACCGCAGCTCTATATAATATATATAACTAGCCGGACGCCCATGCTTCGCTACAAAACAATGCGATCGGGCGCGATAAATTGATACTTAAAACCTGAAACTTAATGTAGAATAAGGCAACCGGCAGTTGGAACAGAGGGGGAGAGGGAGTAGAATGTCCCAGCCCGCAGGCCGGATGAGTCACACGCTGGCCATTTCCACCCCCAGGGTAGCGAAGAGATAGAATCAGAGCGTGTTAATATAAAGCAACTGGCAGTTGGAACAGAGTTCTTTTCAGGCGGGGAGGGGAAGTAGAACATCTAACTCCTTAGCATCAAAGCATGTGAATATAATACTGTATAGGAAATACTAATCCTCCGATGGTCATTTCGAAAAATCCTTTCTTAGTGGGCACCTAGAAGCCAAGAAGAACATACGTGGAAAATTTCAAGTTTGTAGGCTTTACCGTTCTGGAGATTTCATGAGTGAGTGAGTGGTATTTGGCTTTTATATATGCGGAAGATATATAATATTACATGAAGTATATAACAGCAGTCCTGTGTCTAGTGATGCAATCAATGAACATATTTGCAAGCCCTTTCATGAAATACAAGCTGTATTATGTAATTCTTCAGATCCTTCCTCCAGGATATTCTCGTCTATCCCAGCCCACCTCCAATCCTCAACTCCCTTATTTTTTATTTTCGAAAAACACCGAGAAGGATGCAGAGGCATTTTTGGAAGTGAAGATGAATCAGCGGTTGAGGTTTCCCACGGCAGCGGCCCAGCTTTCCCTATCATTCTTTTCCAATTAAGAGAGCATTTTTAACTAATTAAAATCAGGGAGGGAGAGGGATTCAGCTTTCAAAGGAGACAACCACAGAGGCTCTGACAGAGCGTCTTGTGCCTCTCAACTCTTTGCGCTGGAGTTTCACCGTCTCCTCGCTTTCTTTTCTTAAATTTATAGGCCGCCCAGCTCCATGATTGTTCTGGATGACGTGGAATATGGAATATTTTAAAACAATACAGACCACACGGTAAATAAGTAAAATTTCAGGAGGGGAAACAATCCCCACAATGCACAGATCCAGCAACCCACAATGGGTGATTACCCAATACCTCCGAACAGTTGGATTTTAGAGACTAGATTAGACTAAACTAGACTAGAAATTGGGGTGGACTGGCATGGAACGGAACGGAACAGAACAGAACAAAAGAGAACAGAACAGAATAGATTTTTTTATTGGCCAAGTATGATTGGACACACAAGGAATTTGTCTTGGTGCAAATTCACATATATACATATGTGAATTTGTATATATATATATACAAATTCACATATATATATGTGTGTACACATATATGGTGTACACATATACAACAACAAAGATCGATAGATAGATGGTAGGTTGGTAGATGATAGATAGATAGATAGATAGATAGATAGATAGATAGATAGATAGATAGATAGATAGATAGATAGATGATTGATAGATGAGACAGATAAATAGATGTTAGATAGATAGATGTTAGATAGATAGATAGATAGATAGATAGATAGATAGATAGATAGATAGATAGATAGATGATAGATAGATAGATAGATAGATAGATGGATGGATGATAGGTAGATAGGTAGATAATAGATGATTGATAGATAGATGAGATAGATAGATCATAGAGAGATAGATAAATAGATAGATGATTGATGATTGGTAGATGAGATAGATAAATAGATGATAGATAGATAGATAGATAGATAGATAGATAGATAGATAGATAGATAGATAGATAGATAGATAGATAGATAGATATAGATTAGATAGATGGATGATAGGTAGGTAGGTAGATTTTATTTTATTTTTTTATTTTGAATTTATATACCGCACCTTCTCCCTAGGGACTCAGGGCGGCGTACAGCCAGTTAAAAACATACAATACAAATATTAAAAACAATTAAAAAGAAACATATTAATTTGGCTCCAATTTAAAATAACAAACCAATAAAAAATATTTAAATATATATATAAATTAAGCCAGCCCGGCTTGTTTAAAAAGGAAAGTTTTTAGGGCACGGCGGAAGGCACCAAGGTCTTGGATTCTCCTTATCTCTGGGGGCAGCTGATTCCAGAGGGTCGGAGCCCCCACAGAGAAGGCCCTCCCCCTGGGGGTCACCAGCCTACATTGTTGGGCTGATTGATAGACGATAGATGATTGATAGATGAGATAGATGATAGATAGATAGATAGATAGATAGATAGATAGATAGATAGATAGATAGATAGATAGATAGATAGATAGATAGATAGATAGATAGATAGATAGATGATAGATAGATAGATGGATGATAGGTAGATGATAGGTAGGTAGATAATAGATGATTGATAGATAGGTGAGATAGATAGATAGATAGATAGATAGATAGATAGATAGATAGATAGATAGATAGATAGATGATAGATAGATAGATAGATAGATGATAGATAGATAGATAGATAGATAGATAGATAGATAGATAGATAGATAGATAGATAGATAGATAGATAGATAGATAGATGGATGGATGATAGGTAGATGATAGGTAGGTAGATAATAGATGATTGATAGATAGGTGAGATAGATAGACAGACAGACAGACAGACAGACAGACAGACAGACAGACAGACAGATAGATAGATAGATAAGAGAGAGAGGGAGGGAGGGAGGGAGATATGAACATGAACATAAACATAGACACAGATATATCTACCCATATAGATGGGTGCTCCAAGTCTGGAGGCTTTTAAAAATTGACTGGACAACATATGTCTAAAATGGTATAGGGTCTCTTTCTTGAGCACGGGGATGGACTAGAAGACCTCTGAGGTGCCTTTCAACTCCGTTATTCTATTCTGTTCTGTAGATATATTTTTTAAAAAAAATTAAGGCAGAATAACACAGCCCGTTAATGAAGTTATTAATTAACGGGCTGTGGCAAATGGGCCACGGCAGCGCCAAATGGGCTACAGCAAATGGACCAGTTGAATCCCGGATGGATGCTGGGAGGCAAAGGCAGATATTTTTTTTCTTGTTTTCCTTCCCCAAAAAGGTAGGTGCGTTTTATAATCCGGAGCATCTTATACTCCGAAAAATACGGTATACATTGAGAATATGATTTTTGCAATTACGTTTTAAGAGATGCTCGTTTTGCGGAGGTTTTTTTTTTTACGATTCTTGCTCTACTTCTCTTCATCTTAAAAATATCTCTTGCTGACCTATAAATATCTAACTTGGAAGGATAGTCCTGCCACGCAGGAGAAGAAAATAAAACCTAAGTGGCTTTTACCAGAATGTGCTCTGCTATAGTAAATATTAAGAAAATGAGGGTGGATTTTACCAAGTATTTTTAGGCCAAGTTTGAATGTTGCTTTAAAAACCCGGAGTATCTAAGCGTGGGTGTTTGCACTGCAGATCAAACAAAGAGATCAGTTTTAAGTAGTTGCTAGAAGTTGTGTCTGAGTATTTGTGTGCTTCCATACTGTGTGATCAAAGAATGAGACATCCAGCTCACGTAATTTTGCAATTATTGCATTAAAAAACAGTAAAATGCTTGATTTCTGAAAAACGTTTCATCCTATCCCCGAAGGGACCATCGTCAACGTAAATACCGTGTTTCCCCGAAATTAAGAACTAGGTTTTATATTAATTTTTGCTCCAAAAGACACATTAGGGTGTATTTTCTGGTTAGGTCTTATTTTGTGGGAAAATATGGTACTAAATGCATCCATCTGGCTAAATGCATCCATCTTAACTGGGGCTTATTTTGGGGGGGACTAGGGCTTATATTACAAGCATCCTGAAAAATCATGCTAGGATTTATTTTCCAGTTAGGTCTTATTTTCGGGGAAACTGAGTCGTTTGATCTCTATTACACTTGAGATCAAACGACTCAGTTTCCCCGAAAATAAGACCTAACTGGAAAATAAATCCTAGCATGATTTTTCAGGATGCTCGTAATATAAGCCCTACCCCCCCCAAAAATGTTCGTTAGTTATTTCAACCTGCCAGGAACTCACTTCTTGTTCAAACAAAAATCAGTATTCTGTTTTATTCCTCTTCAGTGGTATTCATTCCTTCGGTCCCTAATGCAGGATTGAGCCCAGAAATTGTAATTACAGACTTAGGCTAATGATACAATAGAAGAGAATCGGTGCTAGAAGGGAGTGGAGTTTGTGGAGTGGAGGATGGAGGAGGAGGAGGAGGATGAAAGATAGAGGATGGAGGGAGGAGGAGGAGGAGGACTGCGGGAGTCCTTAGTGCTCTCTGAGCTTGGTTGTTTTCTTACAGACTTTTCACTACCCAGCTAGGTAACATCTTCAGTGCTAGAAGGGAGGGAGTTTGTGGAAAGAGGAGGAGGAAGAAGAGGAGGAGGAGGAGGAGGAGGAGGAGGAGGAGGGTCCTTGCTGTTCTCTGAGTTGGGTAATTTTCTTGCAAACATTTTATCACCTAACTAGGTAACATCTTCAGTATAGAAGGGAGTGGGGTTTGCGGAAAAGAAGAGAAGGAGGAGGGGTTCGACGACAACAACAGTGGGGTCCTTGCTGTTCTCTGAGTTTATTTTCATGCAGACGTTTCATTACCTAACTAGATAACCTCATCCGTGTTCGAAGGGAACGGGGTTTGTGAAGTGGAGGATGGAGGAGGAGAACGGTGGCCTCCTTGGTGCTCTCTGAGTTTGGTTGCTTTTCCTTGCCGACGTTTCATTACCCAACTAGCTAACATCATCAGTTCTAGGAAGGACTGGGATTTGTTCTCTGTTTCTACTCAGTGGCTTGCCCTGTTTTGTGGGGATGTTATTTTCTTCTGGGTAGTTCCTTGAATGAGATCGTTGTTTTCTTGTCTGCTCATTGGTCTGAATTGGCAGTTCCTTGATTGGGGTATTGTTTAACAAACAACAGCTTGAATCACAAGAACTCTCCCACTAACGCTGACAGAGCAAGGCACCTGCATATAAACAGTGAGCAAACCCCTCTCTCCCCTCTAGCACTGATGCTGTTACTTAGCTAGGTAATGAAACGTCTACAAGAAAACAAGGAAGCTCAAGAGAGCACCAAGGACCCCAAAGAGTAATGAAAAATCTTTTCATGATGTCACAGGTAGAAGCCAATCATTGCTCATTCTAACCAGAAGTGATATTCAGCCGGTTCGGATCAGTTCAACTGAACCGATAGCAGAAATCATGGGTGCCCCCCCGCCCACCCTGGCTCTATGCCATCCTACTTAGGCATGTTTTTGAGGCCGGGACCATGTGAAGAAGACAGGCATGCACATGCACATAGCGAGCACGTGCACGAAGTGAGCGCATGCATGAAATGAGCACCCGCACATAGTGAGCGCCCGCATGAAGTGAGTGCCCGAATGTAGCGAGCGCCCGCATGAAGCGAGTGCCTGCACATAGTGAGCACCTGCACATAGCAAGCACCCGCATGAAGCGAGCATCCTCAGGTAGCGATTGCCCACAGGAAGCGAGTGTCCGCACATAGTGAGCGCCCACATGAAGTGAGTGCCCAAACATAGCAAGTGCACGCATGTAGCAAGTACTCGCATGAAGCGAGCACCCGCACGTAGTGATCGCCCACAGGAAGCGAGTACGTAGCAAGCGCCTACATGAAGTGAGCGCCTGCACGAAGCGAGCATCCGCATGTAGCGATCGCCCACAGGAAGCGAGCAACCGCACGTAGCGATCGCCCACAGGAAGCAAGTACGTAGCGAGCGCCTACATGGAGCGAGCGCCTGCACGAAGCGAGCACCCGCACGAAGCGAGCACCCGCACGTAGTGACCGCCCACATGAAGTGAGCGCCTGCATGAAGCGAGCACCCACACGAAGCGAGCACTGGCACGTAGCGATCGCCCACAGGAAGCGAGCACCCACACGTAGTGAGCGCCCACATGAAGTGAGTGCCCAAACATAGCGAGTGCACGCATGTAGCAAGTACCCGCATGAAGCGAGTACCCGCACGTAGCAATCGCCCACAGGAAGCAAGTGTCCGCATGTAGTGAGTGCCCGCATGAAGCGAGCACCCGTATGTAGCGGGCGCTCCCATGAAGTGAACACCCGCACAAAGCGAGTGCCCGCACATAGCGATCACCCATACGAAACAAACAAAGCATGCAGGGGAGCGAACCGGTAGTAACATACCAGTTACCGGTAGTAACCGGTAGTCCCCATCTGGATGGGGAGGAACAGGCTTCGTCTCAACCCTTCCAAGACCAAGTGGCTGTGGATGCCAGCGTCCCGGTATAGCCAGCTGGTGCCATCGCTGGCTATTGGGGGTGAGTCAATGGCCCCCACAGAGGGGGTTCGCAACTTGGGTGTCCTCCTGGACTCACAGCTGTCCTTGGAAGGGCATATGGCGGCCATGGCCAGGGCAGCCTTTTATCAGGTTCGCCTGATGCGCCAGTTGCGCCCCTTTCTGGATTGGGACTCTGTGTGCACAGTCACTCATGCACTCGTCACGTCTCGCCTGGACTGCTGTAATGCTCTCTACATGGGGCTCCCCTTGGGATGCACCCGGAGGCTCCAACTGGTCCAGAATGCGGCCGCACGGGTGATTATGGGAGCGACAGGGTGCTCCCACGTGACACCTCTCCTGCGCGAGCTGCACTGGCTTCCGGTGGTCTTCCAGGTACACTTCAAGGTGTTAGTTCTCACCTTTAAAGCGCTCCATGGCATAGGGCCGGCGTACTTGCGAGACCGCCTGCTGCTACCGATAACCTCCCACCAGCCAGTACGCTCACACAGAGAGGGCTTCCTCAGGGCGCCATCAGCCAAGCAATGTTGGCTGGCAGCCCCCAGGGGGAGAGCCTTCTCTGTGGGGGCACCCGCCCTGTGGAACGAGCTACCTCCTGAAATTCGATTGATCCCAGACCTCCGCACTTTCCGAAAGGCCCTTAAGACTTATTTATTTCAACAAGCCGGCCTTGCTTGATTGGTTTTAATGGGGTTTTTAAATTTTGGTATGATCAATTCTTGGGTTTTAAATTGGGTATTTTTAACTTGTTTTGAGACTTTTATTGGAACGCCGACGATTTAATTTAATTTTAAATTTTTTAATATTTGTATTATATGTGTTTTAATTTGGCTGTTCACCGCCCTGAGTCCCCCTCCAGGGAGAAAGGCGGTATATAAATTGAAATAAAATAAATAAATAAATAAAATAAAACATAATGTGAAACCCACTGCTGTATCTAACCATCCATGCAAAATTGAATTTTAGCAAATGAACCTATCACATCTTACCCCAAACAAGAAATAAACATTTGCAATTTATTCTACGTGCATTTTGGTCCGAGCAAAGTGTCATGTCTGTATTATAAACTGGCGCCTTCCCACCCAGGCTGCCAAATGCTTTATTTTCTTCCTTTCTTTCTTTCTTCCTTTTTTTTTTTTTTTTTTTTTGCAAAATTGCGGTAACCGTTACCAGCTGATTAAAGAAAATGTTGCAAACAATCACTCTAATTGATTTAAATGCCTGTGTTTTTCCATATTGGTTTAGCCAGAACGCCCTCTTTTAAATAAATAGCACCGTCGTTGGGAGCCTTTAATTAGATAATAAATTAATAGATAAATGGATTAGAAAGTTCGGCGCAGATTTCCTCGCTCCTGCTAGCGGTACGAGACACGGTTGCTGTGCGATAGCGTTGCTAATGAAGAACGTAAGGATGCATTAAAGGGAAGAAGAAAGGATAGAATGAAGAGTCCGGCTAGATTACAAGGAGAACTAGGAGCTTTTTATGACTTGTGGACTTCAATTCCCAGAATTCCTGAGCCAGCTGGCTCAGGAATTCTGGGAGTTGAAGTCCACAGGTCACAAAGGGGCCTTAATTGCTGACTCGGGAATTCTGGGAGTTGAAGTCCAGAAGTCACAAAGGGGCCATAATTGTTGGCTCAGGAATTCTGGGAATTGAAGTCCACAGGTCATATAGGGGCCATAATTGCTGGCTTGGGAATTCTGGGAATTGAAGTCCAGAAGTCACAAAGGGGCCATAATTGTTGGCTCAGGAATTCTGGGAATTGAGGTCCACAGGTCAAACAGGGGCCATAAGTGCTGGCTCAGGAATTCTGGGAGTTGAAGTCCAGAAGTCACAAAGGAACCATGGTTCCCCACTTCTGAATTAGAATCGACTATAAGCAGCTTCTGCATGCGAATCACTTCCAGGCTGGCAGGACCAATCATCTCCTGGCCTTCCTCCTGAGTCGTCCCTTTTGTTTTTACTGTTCATGCCTTCTGGCAGCTCTGCATATGCGGGCACTAGGAACAGGCTCCTCCTGTTCCTCTGCCTCTCTGCTGTCTGACTCTGGGGGCTCCGGAGTCCACGCATCACTCCCAGATGGCCCTGGCCCCATCTCTGCCTCAGACGCAAAGTCCTAGTCTGGGCCTTCTCCAGACTCCAGGACTGGCCGATGTTTCTCCCCAGCCTCCTCACTGTCCAACTCCACTGCCAGCTCCACATTTTCATGCCTAGATGGTGAATTTGGTGATTGGCTAAAAGTCACCCAACTGCTTTTCATTCTTTAGAGCAGGGCTAGAAGTCACCATCTCCTGGTGATTGATCCAAAGTTATCAAGTTCGCTTTCACGCCTAAGGTGGAACTAGAACTCACATTTTTCCCTGCTTTCAAGTCCGGCGACTTAAGTACTAACCAGACGAACTGAATTGGGTTTTAATTCAGTGTGGCTTCTGGGTGATTTCCTCCATCCTCCTCCTCCTTCTCAAATGACTTTGGGGGTTGGGGGAGCAGAGCACATGAAACTCTTTTTAAATTCTTTTTTTTTTTTTAAAGAAGAGGGCTGCCAAATTCTGTTCTTTCGCGCCCCGTTGAAATAAACAATGCAGATGATTCTTCTTTTTTCCTTCCTTGCGTTTGCTGCCCTTGGGTCTCCCATTTCCATCGTGAATCTGACTCCGGTGTTTTAATCAAGAGAGCTTTGATTTTTGCCTTTCCCCCATTTCTGTGATTTGCCAAAGGCTGTAGCGAGTAAAGGAGTTTGGCAGATCGACTCTGCCCAGATTCCTGGGAGAAAGGAAAGTGAAGAAAGGGAGGGGTTACTCCAAGTAGGAGAACTTTGATCGTCCCGTCGCCTCGCGAATCGAAACGACAAGTGCCTTCACTGGATTTCAACAAAGCAACTTAAGAAGAAACCAACTGCGGGGCCCACGGTGGATAAAATTGCTCGCTTCTCCTCATGCATAACAATGTCTGTTGCGATTTCATTTGTAATTTCTTCTCTAATTGTGTATGTTACTTCCCATGAAATTCTAGACAGGGGAGCCATGGAACATGGCGCTGTTCCCCTCTCCCAATTTAAGACACATGTTGTTCTCTTCCTCCAGTTTTGTGTAAATCAATATATTCTCCCAGCGCTTGACTGAATCGAAAAAAGAAAAAAAACCAGCCAGAAGTTGCCTAAGGCCCACCAACAGAACAGCCCTGGCTAATCATTCCTGGTTGAAAATTAACCACAATTGAGGGTTTGCGTCAGGGGTGAAATCCAGCAGATACTGACAGGTTCTGGAGAATCGGTAGGGGAAATTTTGAGTAATTCGGAGAACCAGTAGGGGAAATTTTGAGTAATTCGGAGAACCAGTAGGGGAAATTTTGGGTAGTTCGGAGAACCAGTAGGGGAAAATTTTAGTAGTTCGGAGAACTGGTAGGGGAAATTTTGAGTAATTCGGAGAACCAGTAGGGGAAATTTTGAGTAGTTTGGAAAACCAGTAGGGGAAAATTTTAGTAATTCGGAGAACCGGTAGGGGAAATTTTGAGTAGTTCGGAGAACCAGTAGGGGAAAATTTTAGTAGTTCGGAGAACCGGTAGGGGAAATTTTGAGTAATTCAGAGAACCAGTAGAGGAAATTTTGAGTAGTTTGGAAAACCAGTAGGGGAAATTTTGAGTAATTTGGAGAACCGGTAGGGGAAATTTTGAGTAGTTCGGAGAACCAGTAGGGGAAATTTTGAGTAGTTTGGAAAACCAGTAGGGGAAAATTTTAGTAATTCGGAGAACCGGTAGGGGAAATTTTGAGTAATTCAGAGAACCAGTAGGGGAAATTTTGAGTAGTTTGGAAAACCAGTAGGGGAAATTTTGAGTAATTTGGAGAACCGGTAGGGGAAATTTTGAGTAATTCGGAGAACCAGTAGGGGAAATTTTGAGTAGTTTGGAAAACCAGTAGGGGAAAATTTTAGTAATTCGGAGAACCGGTAGGGGAAATTTTGAGTAGTTCAGAGAACCAGTAGGGGAAAATTTTAGTAGTTCGGAGAACCGGTAGGGGAAATTTTGAGTAATTCAGAGAACCAGTAGAGGAAATTTTGAGTAGTTTGGAAAACCAGTAGGGGAAATTTTGAGTAATTTGGAGAACCGGTAGGGGAAATTTTGAGTAGTTCGGAGAACCAGTAGGGGAAAATTTTAGTAGTTTGGAGAACCGGTAGGGGAAATTTTGAGTAGTTCAGAGAACCGGTAGGAAAAATTTTGAGTAATTCAGAGAACCAGTAGGGGAAATTTTGAGTAGTTCGGAGAACCAGCAAATGGGCCCACAATGGGGTTGGAATGGAGATTTTGCAGTATCCTTCCCCCGCGCCGCCCACCAAGCCACACCATGCCCACCAAGCCACGCCCACAGAACCGGTAATAAAAAAAAAAATTTGAATATCACTACTGGTTTGCATTCTGAGTTGCCCCTCGAGCTTTGCAAAGCAAGCGAGCAAAAGGCAGAAGTCGAATCTGAAGAACGGTGGTGAGAAAGTGAGGCTCCTTGGTGTTCTCTGAGCTTGGTTGTTTTCTTTCAGACGTTCCATTGCCCAACTAGGTAACGTCATCAGTGCAAGAAGGGAGTGGGTTTTGCTCTCTGTTTATATACAGTGGTATTTGTGCAAGTGCATAAGAGCTAAGATGGCAATAAACAGAGCCAAAACATCTCACTCACTCACCAACAAACAGCTAACAAGAAATGAACAACAACCCCAACAGTCAATCAGTAAATAGTACCCCAATCAAGGGACTACCAATGCAGACAATTCTCTTCCTCCTCCTTCTCCTCTTTTCTGCAGACACCACTCCTGTCTAAAACTGATGATGTTACCTAGTTTGGTAATGAAAGGATTTAGTGCATGCGCAAGATGGAGGTCAATCTTTATGCATACAGCAACGGATCTCCTTGCGCTACGAGATTCCCCCCTCTCGCAGGCCTGGCCCTCCACATTATCGAGGGCCTACCTTAATGACGGGTTTTGGGTGGCATGAGGAAAAAAAGGGGGGGGGCTTTTTAATAATTAAATTGGGCCAAATTGCTTAATAATTTTAGAATTTTAAATTTATGATATTTTGTGTTGGTTTGTGTTTTTTATCTTGGCTGTGCACCCCCCTGAGTCCTGCAGGAGAAGGGCGCTATAGAAATATACCGTATTTTCCGGCGTATAAGACGACTGGGCGTATAAGACGACCCTCCTCAGAGCCATTTAAGGCTTGTCAGAGCCTTATGGGCTGGTCTGCCTGGTTACAGGAGAATGAGACCCGGCGTATAAGACGACCCCCGACTTTTGAGAAGATTTTTGTGTGTTAGAAAGTAATCTTATACTCAGGAAAATACAGTAATTAAATAAATAAATGTAGGAAAACCACCAAGCTCAGAGAGCACCAAGGACCCCCACAGACCTCTTCCTCCTCCTCTTCCTCCTCCTCCTCCTCTTTTCTGCAAACACCACTTTCATTAGTAATGAAAGGTCTATAATAATACAACCAAGTTCAGAGGGCATTAAGAACTCCCACAGTCGTCGTCCTCCTCCTCAAACCCCTTTTAGTACTGATTATGTTACCTAGTTGGGTAATGAAACGTCTGTAGGAAAATCACTAAGCTCAGAGAGCACCAAGGACCCCTCAATTCAACCTGAGCTACAAATATTCCCCTTTACTGGCGATGAGAACTGGATGTAGTAACGTTACGGTCCAGTGACGGGAAGAGCGGTGGCAACAATGCAGAACGTACACCTGGCTTGAAAGAGCAGTAACCTGGGAAAGAGGAGTGGAGACCCCATTTTTTCCAGCCAGATGCCGTCCAACTGTTGAACTTCCAACTCCCATAATTCCCAGCAGCAAGACCAACACCACAGAAGACGTGAGCCTGAGAAGATGAATTTTCACTTACAAAGCCACATGGGTGGCTTTGACGCACTTGGAATTCTCTTCAGCCCGAAGTTGCACCTTTACTACAGGTAGAGCTCGACGTACAACCACAATTGGCCTGAGAATTGTCACTGCTAAGCCACATGGTTGTTAATCAGTCACACCTAGTTTTGCAACCTTTTTGGTGACTTCGGGGCTTGGGCCAATCACCAGGAGACGGCATGTTCTCGTCCTTCTTTAGCCTTCAAAGTCACGTGACTTGGGTGACTGGATAAATCACCAGGAGATGATGAATTCTAGTCCCGATTTAGGCATGAAAACTGGCTGGGTGACTTTAGGCCAATCACCAGGAGACTGTGAGTTCTAGTCCTGCCTTAGATATGAAAGCAAGCTGGGTGATTGGACCAGTCCCCCCCCCCTCTCTCTCTCTCAGCCCAACTCACCTCACAGGATTGTTGTTGTGGGGAAAAGAGGAGGAGGAGGAATAAACATTAAGTATATATTCACCACCTCAAGCTACTTATAAAGGCAAGATTAAAAGACAAGATTAAAAACCAAATAAACATATTTCTTTTTGTCCTTGTCTCCTTTAACCAAAGAGCATTCCATCCCTTAAATCCTTTGGGTAGCCTTTATAGATACTATTCACAGCTTCAAAATCTCCCTCCTTCTCTCTTCCTTCCTTCTTTCTTTCTTTTTCTTCCTTCCTTCCTTTCCTTCCTCTCTCTTTCTCTCTCCCTCTCTTTCTTCTTTCTTTCCTTTTCTTTCTTTCTTTCCTTCTCTCGCTCTCCCTTTCTTTTTTCTTTTTCTTTCTTTCCTACCTTCCTTCTCTCTTTCTCTCCCTCTCTTTCTTCTTTCTTTTTCTTTCATCCCTTCCTTCTCTCTCTCTCTCCCTCTCTTTTCTTTTTTCTTTTTTCTTTCTTTCCTTCCTTCTTTCTCTCCCTCTTTCTTTTTCTTTCTTTCCTTCTCTCTCCCTCTCTCTTTCTTCCTTTTCTTTCTTTCTTTCCTTCCTTCTCTCTCTCCCTTTCTTTTTCCATCTTTCTTTCTTTCCTTCCTTCTCTCTCTCCCTCCTTCTTTCTCTTTCTTTCTTTTTCCTTTTTTTTCTTTCCTTCTCTCTCTCCCTCTTTCTTTCTTTCTTTCCTTCCTTCTCTCTCTTTCTTTCTTCCCTTCTCTCTCTCTCTTTCTTCCCCTCCCTTCTTTGAGAACTGTTTATATTGGAATACTTTTTGCCAAGATGGATATCAGTCAAAATATCACATACGGTTACCGGTCCATCGGCACTTACTCCAAAGGACCCATTTGCGAAGGTCATTATAACAGAGGGGATTGTCTATCTATACAGCAACTGCGTTTGTTTAGTTCTTGCAACAGGAGGTGGGACACACACACACACACAAAAAAAAGAGAGACACTTGATATTAATCTAGTTCCTTTAAAAAAAAATTCTTTGAAAGGAATAATCTCTACAGAAGGCCAGACATTCTCTTCTTGTTCCATCAGGAAGCTTTTGGAGAATGGAAAGACGGAAACAAAAAACTTGATCTGGCTGATAATTTAGCCCCGATGGGACTTCGGAGACACAATTGGCTTTCGCGTTTTGACAACCGTGCGAGAGGCTGTTCGGCCCAAAGTTGGGAGATGAAAAACAGAAGAAAACTTTAAAGGGATGCCACCGGGTAGTCCTCAGCTAACAACAGTTTGCTTAGTGACCGTTTGAAGGTTCAACGACCCTGGACAAAGTGACTCAGGGCCGGTTTTCCCACACTTAGGACAGTGGTAGCATTCCCGTGGTCGTGTCATCAAAATTCTCTCTCTCTCTCCCGCTCCCTATCTCTCCCTTTCTCCCCTCCTTCTCTCTCTCCCTTTTTGTCTCCCCCTTTCTTTCTCTCCCTCCCTCCCTTTCTTTCTTTCTTCCTTTCTATCTCCCTTTCTCACTCTCTCCCCCTTTCTCTTCCTTTTTCTTTCTCTCTCCCTTTCTCTCTCTCTATCCCTCCTCTCTTCCTCTCTCCCTTTTGCTCTCTCCTTTTCTCTCTCACTTTCTCTCTCTCTCTCTCTCCCTGTCTTTCTTTCTTCCTTTCTATCTCCCTTTCTCTCCCTTTCTCTCTTTCTCTCTCCCTTTCTCTCTCTCTATCCCCCTTCTCTCCCTCTCTCCCTTTTTCTCTCTCCTTTTCTCTCTCTCTCCCTTTCTTTCTTTTTTCCTTTCTATCTCCTTTTCTCTTCCTTTCTCTCTCCCTTTCTCTCTCTCTATCCCCCTTCTCTCCCTCTCTCCCTTTTTCTCTCTCCTTTTCTCTCTCTCCCTTTCTTTCTTTCTTCCTTTCTTCCTTTCTATCTCTTTTTCTCTCCCTTTCTCTCTTTCTCTCTCCCTTTCTCTCTCTCTATCCCCCCTCTCTCCCTCTCTCCCTTTTTCTCTCTCCTTTTCTCTCTCTCTCCCTTTCTCTCTCTCTCTCTTTCCCTCCCAAGAACTGCAGTTCCTGAACGACTGACACACAATAAAGAGATGATCCTTTGGGTGGAAAGCTATTGCAAAAATGTGTCAGTTAATTAATGAACAAGGAACCGTTTATTGTCACGTAATTCAATCTCTTCTACATCCAGATTATTTCAATGCGGGCTGGCACAGAATCACCAGCAATGGGGAAAACTTTTGAGGTGTCAGGTTTTGGATTGGATGAACCTATCAGAATCCTAATTTTAGGCTTATTTTATTTCTCAAAGCAAAGCAGTCCTTCTCTTGGCCACAGGAATTCTCTTTTCAGGAGGGGAGGAGAGGGGAAGGGAAGGGAAGGGAAGGGAAGGGAAGGGAAGGGAAGGGAAGAGAAGAGAAGAGAAGAGAAGAGAAGAGAAGAGAAGAGAAGAGAAGAGAAGAGAAGAGAAGAGAAGAGAAGAGAAGAGAAGAGAAGAGAAGAGAAATGGGGAGTGTTGGGTCAGCCATTAAACCTCAGTGTATCAGCCCGTCTCCAATTGTCCTGTGGGGCACACCTCTATATAGATAGTCCTCGGGTTACGACCATAATGGAACCTGCCAATTATGGCCATGGGCCAACCTATTCTCCAAAGCAGGACAAGAAGCAACGGATGGAAACTAATCAAGGAGAGAAGCAACCTAGATCTAAGGAGAAATTTAGAACAATTAGATCAGTGGAACGACTTGCCTCCAGAAGTTGTGAATGCTCCAACACTGGAAGTTTTCTTTATGAAGAAATTGGACCACCCATTTGGTGTAGGGTTTCCTGCCCAAGCAGGGGGTTAGACTAGAAGACCTCCGAGGTCCCTTCCAAGACCACACCTAGAATACTGCATCCAGTTTTAGTCACCACACTATAAAAAAGATGTGGAGACTCTGGAAAGAGTGCAGAGAAGAGCCACAAAGATGATGAGGGGACTGGAGGCTAAAACATATGAAGGAACTGGGTCTGTCTACTTTAATGAAGAGAAGGACCAGGGGAGACAGGATAGCAGTCTTCCAATATTTGAGGGGCAGCCACAAAGAAGAGGGCGTCAAGCTGTTCTCCAAAGCACCTGAAGGCCAAACAAGGAATAATGGATGGAAACTGATCAAGGAGAGATTCAACCTAGAAATAAGGAGGAATTTTCTGACAGGGAGAGCAATCAACTCATGGAACAGAAGTTGCCTTCGGAAGTTGTGGGAGCTTCATCACTGGAAGCTTTCAAGAAGAGACTGGACTGTAATTTGTCCAAAATGGTATAGGCCAATGGTCAGCAACCTGCGGCTCTGGAGCCGCATGTGGCTCTTTCACCCCTCTGCTGCGGCTCCCTGTCACTCAAAATATGCGTCACAACCGCCAATGCGCGACACCCACCGGCATGCAATTTATTGAGCTTTTCAACCCCCGGTAGGCCAACCATGGATAAATCCAACAGAAGAAAAAAGTTTCAGAAGAAAACAGAACGTTTAATTCGACCGCATAGGCTAGTTTTGTGGCTGCTCAAGAAATAGTCAGGCACGGGAAACATTTTGTGGCTCCCGGTGTTTTCTTTTCTGTGGGAAACGGGTCCAAATGGCTCTTTGAGTGTTTCAGGTTACAGACTCCTGCTTTGGGGTGGGGCGGGGTGGGTAGGAGTGGGGTTAGACTAGACAACCAAGGTCCTTTCCAACTCTGTTAATCTCATCTGTTAATCTAATCTGTATGGATTACATGTTCCTAGTGAACATCATATGGACTGGAATCCTAGTAGATATCCAGGGAGGAGGAGGAGGAGGAGTGGGGGGAGGAAAATATCCATTCAGTCATGTCGGAATCTTGGTCTGAATTATAGAATCTGAATTCTATGGTCCAAGTCTTACCATATCTCCTGATCTTGCTCTGCTTCTTTCAGTTGTTCTATGTTTTGGCTGATGTCAGTTTTGATGGTGTCCATCTACTGCAGAGGTCTTCAAACTTGGCAGCTTTAAGACTTGTGGACTTCAACGCCCAGAATTCTCCAGCCAGCTATGCTGGCTGGAGAATTCTGGGCGTTGAAGTCCACAAGTCTTAAAGCTGCCAAGTTTGAAGACCTCTGATCTACCATCTTCTTTGGCAGCCTGGTTTCCTTTTACCGCTAACTCTGTCTCCAAACTTAATTGCTTCCTCCAGTGAACTTCCCCCCGGCATGAGATGGCCAAAATAAATGAGACCCGGGGATAATATCATGGTTAATTAACACCGGCATTGATCTCTTCATTTATTCTGAGACTCGGAATATTTTTACAATGAATATTGCAGGCCATTAATTCATCCCTGTAAAGTGGGCCATTTAATGCATTTGTACACAGAGAGGAGGGCAGCAGCTGTGATTCCTGTGTGACATTTTCCCCCACCGTATTTTCTACATTTCAGCCATGGCATTGGGTTACTACTTCCAGGTGTTTTACATTCTTCGACTTTCAACCTCCCATCTCTTCACACCTCCCTTCTGAAGGTATTTCAGCATGAAGTGTCAAAGGGATGGCAGGTTGGGTTTTTTTTGTTGTTGTTGTTGTTATCACTTTGGTTGGAAGGAAGGAGAAGGAGGGAGGAGGGAAGAAGGATGGAGAAGGAAGGAGAAAAGGATCGAGGAAGAAAGGGAGGGAGGGAGGAGAGAAGGAAGGAAGGAGGAGGGAGGGAGAAAGAAGAAAAGAAAGGAAAAAAGGAGAAGAAGAAAGAGGAATGAAAGAGGGAGGGATGGAAGAGAAGAAGGATGGAGAAGGAGAAAAGGAACAAGGGAGAAAGGAAGGGAGAAAGAAGAGAAGAAAGGAAGGAAAGAAGGAAGGAAGGCGAAGAAGAAAAAAGAATGAAAGAGGGAGGGATGGAAGAGAAGAAGGAAGGAGAAAGGGAGGGAGGGAGGAGGGAAGAAGGATGAAGGAGAAAAGGATCGAGAGAGGGAGGGAGGTGGGAAGGGGAGAAAGAAGAGAAGAAAGGGAGGAAAGGGAGGGAGGAGAAGAGAAAAGGAGAAAAGGAGGGAGAAAAAGAAGGAAGGATAGAGGATGGGAGGGAAGAAGGAAAGAGGTAGGAGAAAAAGGAAAGAGGAGGGAAGGAGGGAAGGAGGAAGAAGAGAAGAATAAGGGGTAAAGGGAGGGAGGGAGAAGAAGAGACAAGGAGAAATGAAGGAGGGAGAGAAAAAGAAGGAAGGAGAGAGGGGAGGAGGGGGAAGGAGAAAAGAAGGAAGGGAAGGAAGGAAGGAGGAGGAAGGAGGGAAGAAGGATGGAGGAGGAAGGAGAAAAGGATCAAGAAAGAAAGGAAGAGAGGGAGGAAGGAAGGATGGAAGGAGGGATTGAGAAGAAGAGACAAGGAGAAATGAAGGAGGGAGAGAAAAGGAAGGAAAGAAGGAGAGAGGATGAGAGGGAAAAAGGGAAAAAGTAGAAAAAAAGAAAGAGGAGGGGAGGACGAAGAAGAGAAGAATGAGGGGGGAAAGAAGGAAAGAGGGAGGGAGGGAAAAGAAGAGACAAGGAGAAATGAAGGAGGGAGAGAAAAAGAAGGAAGGAGAAAGGGGAGGAGGAGGAAGGATGGAGGAGGAAGGAGAGAAGGATCAAGGAAGAAAGGAAGAGAGGGAGGAAGGAGGGACCGAGAAGAAGAGACAAGGAGAAATAAAGGAGGGAGAGAAAAGAAAGGAAGGAAGGAGAGAGGATGGGAGGGAAGAAGGAAAAAGGTAGAAAAAAGGAAAGAGGAGGGAAGGAGGAAGAAGAGAAGAATGAGGGAGGAAAGAAGGGAAAGAGGAAGGAAGATAAAAATAAGGAGAGGAATGAAGGTGGGAGAGAAAAAGAAGGAAGGAGAGGAGGAGGCGGAAGAAAGGAGACAGGAATGAGGGAGGGAAGATGGAAGGAAGGAAAGCACCCACACTAAGCAAAGGAGAAAGAACTTGCTTTCTGTTTCAGATCCCATTATGAAAGTCCTCGTAGACTTGTAAAGCCTAGATCTGTCGTAAGGCCATCAAAGAGACACACCATTCTGTCAAGGTATAAAATTCAGATGTAGCAATTGGAGTGGTCTTGTCTGCCCCGTATTTACTCAAGATGTTTCTTCCCACAACAGTAGTGGCTTTTGATTTTTTTTTTCCTTTTTCTTTCCTGATCTAATTCCCAGAAGATGCTCGCAGGTTTCTTAACCAAATTCTGTTGGCGTTGTTTCTCAAAGGGAGAATTGGCTGCAGGCAGGAAGAATAGCTTGTTGGCGTTGCCATATTCCCATCACTCTCAAAGCATGTCATGATTCAGAGGGGACCTTCTGTAAAGGACGGAGAGAGAGAAAAAAATCTCACTCCCCCTCTGACAATTTCTCCAAAATTAACGGGGAGATTTGCCAAAAGCAATCCCTTCGCCTGTTGATTAAAAATAAATAAGTAAATGTGCCGAGATGGACAGATTAACGAAAGAAACTTAAAGAAAAGGAGAATATTACCTGATTTGGCATAAATGGTACAAGTGGTTGGAAAGGAAAAATGAGGAAGAAAAGAACAGGGGAAAATGATAGAAACGTTAAAAACTAAAGAAAGAATTGTTTACGCATTAGAATTAGGAATTTGTTATGAATGACGAGAAATATATTGTAAGTAAAATGAAGGGGAAAAGTAATAAATCGGAATAATATAAAGAGAAATAAGGGGAAATTGTGAATAACAGAGAAAGGTCACCACAAAATCGCTGTAAAAAGAGTATTTATATATATTTTTTAAAATATTTTATTTTATTTTTTTTTATTTGATTTATATGCCGCCCTTCTCCGGAGACTCAGGGCGGCTTACAGTGCATTAAGCAATAGCCTTCATACTTCTGTATATTTATACAAAGTCAGCTTATTGCCCCCACAAACTGGGTCCTCAATTTACCCACCTTAGAAAGGATGGAAGGCTGAGTCGACCTTGAGCCTGGCTAGGATTGAACTCACAGAATTACAGGCAGCTGAATGTTAATTGCTGCCTTTAGTAGGAGGCATTAGCCCCCTACGCTACTCAGGCTCATATATGTTGTATGTCTTGTATCGTTGTTTTATGTTATAATAAATAAATAATAGTTTTTTAAAAAAATAAATAAGTAAATAAATAAATTCCCTGGAATGCAAGGCGATCGAGCCGGTCAGTCCTAGAGGAGATCATCCCTGACTGCTCTTTAGAAGGCCGGATCCTGAAGATGAAACTCAAATACTAATGAGAAGGAAAGACTCACTGGAGAAGAGCCTAATGCTGGGAACGATTGAGGGCAAAAGAAGAACGGGATGACAGAGAATGAGGTGGCTGGATGGAGTCACTGAAGCAGTCGGCGGGAGCTTAAATGGACTCCAGAGAATGGTAGAGGACAGGAAGGCCTGGAGAACGTGGTCCATGGGGTCTCAATGAGTTGGACATGACTTCGCAATGAACAACAACAAGAAGTAAATAAAAGCAGTTTCTCACTTCAAGTGAAATCAGAAAGAAATAGGATTTTTCTGCCTGGGGATAGAAAAATGGCTATACATTCTTTTAGGTATAGCTAGTCCTCGATTTACAACCACAAGGGAGCCCCAAAATTCCTCTCGCCAAGCGAGACAATTCTGAAAGGAGTTTTGCCCCCTTTCTTGCCACGGTTCTTAAGTGAATCACTGACTCGTATTAATGATGGGTTGCAGTGTTATCTCCTTTTGCGACCTCCTGACGAGCAAAGTCAATGGGGAGGAGGGTTAGTCAGATTCATTTAACAACCGTATTATTAAGTTAACCACTGTGGCGCTTCCCTTAACGACGGTGGGAAGAAGAGTCATAAAATGGGGCGAAGCTCACTGAATATGTTTCTCGCTTAGCAATGGAAATTTGGGGCTCAGTTGCTGCCATAAGTCAAGGACTACGAGCACGGACGTGGATGGTAAGGTAATCAGATTTCTGGCTCGTACTTACACTCCTGATTGTAGGAATTAGACTTAGCTAAATTCACAGGAATCTGGATAGAAGTCAACGGCAGGTTTCATCTGTTCTTTCTTCTCCATTTAAGCCCTGAAGAAAACCTGAAACAGGTGTGTTTGCTGGGATGGAAAATCTGGGGAATGAGAGCCGTGAGTGGAAACTCTTCCTGAGGCTGAGAATTAGGAAAAAATCACTAGAAAGGTCCCAAAAGTACTTTTTTTTTTTCAAGAGGACTTTCTGGTTGTTGTTTTTTTCTCTGAAGACGTTTCGCTTCTCATCCAAGAAGCTTCATCAGTTCTGACCGGATGGTGGGGAACGGAAGGATTGATACTCCTTGCAGACAGCTGGTCATTTGCATCCTTTTTTAGAGGTTTTTGTCTGTGTCCTCAGGGCCACCACATCTATTTGCACCACTCAGGTGACTTGAGGATGCAGATAAACCTCCAGGTGGCCTCACTGAAAGCATTGATGATGTTACCTAGTTGGATAATGAAACCTCGGCAAGAAAACAATTAAGCACAGAGAGCAGCTGGGACCCAACATTCCATTCCTTTCGTATTTCATTCCTATTTTATATTCTAGATAGATGATAGATAGATAGATAGATAGATAGATAGATAGATAGATAGATAGATAGATAGATAGATAGATAGATAGATGATAGATAGATAGATAGATAGATAGATAGACAGATGTAGAGAGATAGATAATTAGATGATAGGTAGATGATAGATAGAAGATAGATATAGATAGATAGATAGATAGATAGATAGATAGATAGATAGATAGATAGATAGATAGATAGATAGATAGATAGATAGATAGATAGATAGATATAGATGATAGATAGATAGATAGATAGATAGATAGATAGATAGATAGATAGATAGATAGATAGATAGATAGATAGATAGATAGATAGATAGATAGATAGATAGATAGATAGATAGATAGATAGATAGATAGATAGAGATAGATAGATAGATAGATGGATAAATGATAGTTAGGAAGACAGACAGACAGACAGACAGACAGATAGATAGATAGATAGATAAGGATGGATGGAGACTTGGATAGATGATAGGTAGGTAGGTAGGTAGGTAGGTAGGTAGGTAGGTAGGTAGGTAGGTAGGTAGGTAGATAGATAGATAGATAGATAGATAGATAGATAGATAGATAGATAGATAGATAGATAGATAGATATTGATAAATAGCTAGATAAGGACGGATGGAGACTTGGATAGATAGATAGATAGATAGATAGATAGATAGATAGATAGATAGATAGATAGATAGATAGATAGATAGATAGATATTGATAAATAGCTAGATAAGGACGGATGGAGACTTGGATAGATAGATAGATAGATAGATAGATAGATAGATAGATAGATAGATAGATAGATAGATAGATAGATAGATAGATAGATAGATAGATAGATAGATAGATATTGATAAATAGCTAGATAAGGATAGATGGAGACTTGGATAGATGATAGATAGATAGATAGATAGATAGATAGATAGATAGATAGATAGATAGATAGATAGATAGATAGATAGATATAAACAGAATTCTTTATTGGCCAAGTGTGATTGGACACGCAAGGAATCTGTCTTTGGTGCATAAACTCTCAGTGTACACAAAAAGACAAGATACGTTCATCAAGAATCATAAGGTACAACACTTAATGATAGTCACAGGGTACAAATAAGCAACCGAATCATACATAACTCTGTTTCTCCCAAAACCAGACATTCCCCTGATAATAAGCCCAATTGGCAATAAGGCCAAGCGCTTATTTCAGGGTTCAAAAAAATATAAGACAGGGGCTTATTTTCGGGGAAACACGGTAGGAAACTATAAATCGTAAGGATACAGCAGCAAGTTATAGTCATGCAGTCATAAATGGGAGGAGATGGGGGATAGGAACAATGAGAAGATTAATAGTAGTAGTAATGCAGACTTAGTGAATAGTTTGACGGTGTTGAGGGAATTATTTGTTTAGCAGAGTGATGGCGTTCGGGGGAAAAACTGTCCTTTTGTCTAGTTGTTCTGGTGTGCTCTATAGCGTTGTTTTCTATATTCTATATTGCATTCCTATTCCGTTTCTGCTTTTACCTGCTCGTCATGGGTTACTCTTTATAAAACAACCGAATGAAAGGTGTAGAAATCCTACTCTACCCATAGGGTTCACCGACATCCGTGTTATTTGCACATGACACACGGGGGCCCTGGGGAGAGATCCAATTGCTGCTGTCCAGATGAAGTTAGAGCAAACGAGATTCGGTCTCTCGGGTGTCTGAATTTACAGGGCATCTCTGAACACAGGAGAGGCAGGGGTTGAGTTTCAATTCCTCGGCTCGCTCCGAAAGTCGGCCCCATGTAGCCGTCCGCAGAGAGTGAGCCACCATTCCCCCCCCCCAAAAAAATGGCCTAAGAAAACAAAAAGAGTAGATAGAATTTTTCCCCCCCTCCCCAAATCAGCCAAGCAAACTCAATTTAAAACCAGGGAGGGAGATTTCCACCACCCCAAAAAAATCACAACATGGTCCAGAAACTTAAGAAAGAAAAAAAGGTGAGCTTTGAATTTTCTGAAATTTAGCATATCTTTTTCCAAAGGGAGGGGGGAGAGAGAGAGAGAGAGAGAGAGAGAGAGAGAGAGAGATGGAAGGTGAAAAAAAAAGAGAGAGGGAAAGGGAGAGAGATAAAGAGAGGGTGGAGAGAGAGAGAGAGAGGAAGGGAGAAAGGGAGAGATGGGGTGGGAGAGGGAAAGAGAGAGAAAGAAGGAGGAGGGAGAAAGAGGAAGAGAGAAGAAGGAAGGGAGAAAGGGAGAGCGAGAAAGGGAGAGGGAAAGGGAGAGAGAGAAGGAGGGAGGGAGAAAGAGAGAGGGAGAGAGAAGGAGGAAGGGAGAGAAAGAAAGGAAGAAAGGGAGAGAGAGAAGGAGGGAGGGAGGGAGAAGGAGGAAGGGAGAAAGGGAGAGGAGGCAGGAGAGGGAAAGGAAAAGAAGGAGGGAGAAAGGGAGAGAGAGAAAGGGAGAGGGGGCAAGAGAGAAGGAGGGAGGGAGAAAGGGAGAGAGGGAGCAGGAGTGGGAAAGGGAGAGAGAGAAGGAGAAAGGGAGAGAAAGGGGGAGAGGGAGGGAGAAAGAGGGAGAGGGAGAGAGGGGGCAGAAGTGGGAAAGGGAGAGAGAGAAGGAGAAAGGGAGAGAGAGGGAGAAAGAAAGGGAAAGGGAGAGAGGGGGCAGGAGTGGGAAAGGGAGAGAGAGAAGGAGAAAGGGAGAGAAAGGGAGAGAGAGAGGGAGAAAGAAAGGGAGTCAGGAAGGATAGGGAAAAAGAAAGGGAGAGGAGGGCAAGAGTGGGAAAGGGAGGGGAGAGGAAAAGAGAGAAGGAGGGAGGGGGAAAGGGAGAGAGAAAGAGGGAGAGAATGGGATAATGGGCGGGAGAGGGAAAAGGAGAGAGAGAGAGATGCAGAAGCTAAATGCGCCAAACTTCCCTCTCTGATTGCTGTTGAGATTTTCCCTTTCCCTTTCTCTCCCCCCCCCCCTCCCCACCCCTTTAGAAATTGATCCTTGGCAGCTCCTCATATGGTTTTGCTTAGCCCAGCCTGTAACTTTTAAATAACGGCGTTAAGAAACTCAGATGAAATTTGGCTTGTCAAGTCTGGCCCACATTTCTCGGGCGATTCGTTTCCTTTTACACTTCCTCCCCCTCCTCCCCCCCCCCCCGAAATTGGAGCGATACATTTCCTTATAGCACAGTTAGTCCTCGACTTATAACCGTTTGTTTAGTGACTGAAATTACAGTGGCCCTGAAATAAAGGGACTTACGACTGTTTTTCACACTTAACGACCTTTGCAGCATCCCCATGATCGAAATTCTGTTGCTCGGCAACTGGCATGTACGTACGATGGTTGCATGATCATGTGATTAGTTTTTGAGACCTTCCCAGCTGGCTTCCAATCAGCAAAAATCAATGGGGGGGACACTAGATCTACTTAACAACCGTGTGATTCACTTAACGACGTTGATAAAAGGTTGTAAAATGGGGCCAAACTCACCTAACTCGCTTAGCATTGGAAATTTGGGCTCAATTTTGGTCGTAAAGTCGAAGAATACCCATAGAGTCTTTTCTTGCATTTGATGGACAGGTCAAAAAATTATTGAGGGCCTCAGACAGTTCTTGTTCCCACCTCACTTCCTCCATTTGTGATTTGGCAACCTCCAAAGACCCCTGGATGAACTTCAAGCAGAATGTCAAAGGTTTCCTTTTTTTTCCTTGTGGTCGGAACGTGGTTTTTCTTGTGGTGTCTGATTCGCAAACCGCTATTCGTGGTTTAGCGTGACACATGAACCCTGACCAACCTGGCTTAGTGAATAAATCAGGCCTAGCTTTCTAGCTTTCTTCCCATTGTGTGAAGGGCCTTGTAAACTACATGGACATCTGATGGCCTTCATTCGGGAGATGCTAACTATCATGGCTTTTTCGACGAAAACCATGATAGGCAGACAAACTAGGTTTCGTCTCCCCCCAACCCCCATTTTTCTTTCCCAAAAGTAAATTCTCTGGTTCACAAGATAGCACAAATCCACTCTCCTGGGTTTGCTTCCTTTGGGCTTAACCCCCTCGATTTCAAACCAGGGTACCGCTCAGGAATTCCACGGTTTAAAAAACCTGACTTAAAAGTTACACGTGAACGCAGCCAAATGATCCCACATCTCTCAACCACGAAAGTTTCTATGTTTTTCCCCCGTTCCCTTTCTTTTCTCCTCTGATGCGTTTTTTTTTTTTAAACGACACCTCTCCAAAGTTGGTCTTGAAATCTTTTGCCGGCCTGTTACTAACCAGTTTCATCATGCAATTCCATGCTGTTGCAATCTTCAACCTGTCCTTAGAGGGACCGATCGGTTGGCTTAGAAATCACCCAGACGTATGATTTAATCCAGCCTCAATACCTTTGTTTGTTTATCGGGGCATATTATTTGATCTGCCGATGACATCCGAGCCGGCTGCGTAAAGCGGAGGGGTAGAAACAAACAACAACAACAATAACAACAACAACAACAACAGAAAGGCAGCCCCAGATCCAAGCTTTTTTTAAAAAAAAAATAATAATAATCTGTTTTTCCTAGCAAGAGATTTGCAAGCTTCCTTTGCAGCATCCTACAAATCGCACAACGGCAGTTTTGGCTGCCACTTTTGCAAATATTCTCTCCCCCCCCACACACACACACCTTGCAATCCGGCCTGCCCCCTCCCTCCCCCTTTTTTTCCCCCCTGAAAACTGGAACCACTTTCTCCGGTGTCCCATTTTGTCTTTTGTTTTAAAATGTTCCACCTTTATTTTAAAATGTTCCACCTTTGTGGCATGCTTCAGGTGTCTGCTCTGTACAGAGACATGTCAGTTTCTATATCCATGTGCGTATGTGTGCATATATATATGTGCATGCAAGTATATATATATATATATATATACTTGCATGTATATATGTATTATATATATATATATATATAATTTTCCCCTTTATGTGTTTGATTTCCCGGTTTGGGTGCAATGTTTCTGTTATTTATGTTCTGTCTTGTGTTTTGTGTTCCACAGGCCCCCCCTTGCATTGCTCATCTGCCTCCTCCACCCCCGTGGAGCCCTCCCCCTCTCCCTCCCCCTCCCCACCCCCCCTCCCCGCCAGCCAATGAGAGCCAGAGAAGGTTGCTAGGCGATGGTGTCGCCCAGCCAACTCAGGAGTCTGACTCCGAAGATGAGTTTGTCCCCAATTCATTCTTAGTTAAAAGTGGCTCTGGAAACCTCTCTCTCCCATCGAATGGTGAGTGGCCTCTACCTACCTACCTACCTGCCTGCTTACTTAAGTGATGATGTTGTGGCGCTGATGCATCTTTTTCCCGCTTCTTGGAAAACCAAGCAAGGCTTGTGCAACCTCTGGGTTTTTACTTCTTCTTCTTCTTCTTCTTCTTCTTCTTCTTCTTCTTCTTCTTCTTCTTCTTCTTCTTCTTCTTCTTCTTCTTCTTCTTCTTCTTCTTCTTCTCCTTTCCTTCTCTTTCCTTCTCCTTCCCCTTCGCCTCCTCCCTCTCCTTCTTTCTTTCTTCTTCTCCCTCTTCCTTTTTCTCCTAGTCCTTCTTCTTTCTTCTCCTCTTTCCTCTCCTTTCTCTTTCTACTTCCTCCTCTTCTCCTTCTCCTTTCCTTCTCCTTCTCTTTCTTTCTCCTTCCCCTTCTCCTCCTCCCTCTCCTTCTTTCTCCTTCTCCTTTCTTCTCCTTCTCCGCCTTCCTCTCCTTTCTCTTTCTCTTTCTCCTTCCTCCTCCTCTTCTTCTCCTTCTCCTTTGCTTTTCCTTCTCTTTCTCTTTCTTTCTCCTTCCCCTTCTTCTCCCTCCTCCTCCTCCCTCCTCCTTTCCTTGTCCTCCTTCTCCCTCTCCTTTTTTCTCCTTCCTCCTCTTCTTCTCCCTCTCCTTTCCTTCTCTTTCTCCTTCCCCTCCTCCTCCTCCTCCTCCTCCACTTCTTTCTCCTCTTCCTCCTCCTTTCTTTCTCCTACTCTTTCTTTCTCCTTCTCCTTCTCCCTCTCCTTCTTCCTCCTCTTCTTCTCCTTCTCTTTTTTCTCCTTCTCCTTCTCCCTCTCCTTCTTTCTCCTTCTTCCTCCTCTTCTTCTCCTTCTCCTTTCCTTCTCTTTCTCTTTCTTTCTCCTTCCCTTTCTCCCTCCTCCTCCTCCTCCACTTCTTTCTCCTCTTCCTTCTCCTTTCTTTCTCCTTCTCTTTCTTTCTCCTTCTCCTTCTCCCTCTCCTTCTTTCTCCTTCTTCCTCTTCTTCTCCTTCTCTTTCTTTCTCCTTCTCCTTCTCCCTCTCCTTCTTTCTCCTCCTTCTTCCTCCTCCTCTTCCTCCAAACAGAAGCCCCGATTGCAAAGCATGAGGCTTGGGGAATTTGGGGAGGGGGGAAGCCCTCCCTTTTTGATGTTGTTGTCATTGTTGCATAACTGGGGAGGGGGCTTGCGAAGGTTGGGGTGGGGGGGCTTTTCGGTTCTGCCGCTCCGTTGCAAAGAGACAAACGGGGCGGCGATGCATCCCATTGTGTGATGCTTTTTGCAAACTTTTGCAAAAAAAAACGAAGGCTCCGGTTGCGTGGCTTGAAAATGTGCCCCTGCGTGCTTTCTTGGCTCGGGTGCAATGCGGGAAGCGGTGGGAAGATGAGATTTGGGGTGGGTTTTTTTTTTTTTAAATATTATGATTATTATTTTGCATTAACGGGGTGCATTGAATGAGATGAGTGCAAATACTTTGCCTTAGAGGGAAACCAGCTAGCATCGCCTGCGTTTGAAAAAGGGGGAAAAAGCCTGATGAATGAAGGTTTAAAATTTTGTGCATTGTGCTGTTACTGCCCGATCTCAATTTCCCCTTCTTGGTAATCCTTGGCTCTGTTTTGATTCTCAGGGAGAAAAGAGGCTGTTAATTGTTTTCACAACTAGAAGTAAAATGTTGGTTTTGCTATAAAAAAAACCTTTCCCAAGCCATCAGTCTCCTGATTCGACAGCTCTTACTGTTTGTTCACACAAGGTTGAAAAACTTTTGTTATTTGCTTTGGTGACTCTTTTGCCCGTTTCTCCCCCCAAAAAACCTGGATTAGACTTTAATTTTTTTTCAGAAATCCTTATTTAACACAACACGGCTCAGGCCTGTGTCTTCGACTTTTAAAAAATGCAGATTAAAATAAATAAATAAAAGTTTTATGATCATCCTTGCAGCTCCTGTCCCATTTTTGCAGAAAATGGAGATTTTTTTTTTAACGTTTTGTGATAATTGTTGCAGCTTCTGCCTGTTCGATTTTCAGAAAGCCTCGATTTTTAAAAGAAAACAAAATGTCCTATTTGTAATATTGTGGCAGTTTTCTGTTTGAAAGAGTGAACTTGGAGGATGTTTAAAGCATCTTTAATGGATGCTGCACTTCCACCCGAGATAAGATCCAACTTCTATTAAAATGGGCAGAAGGAAAATGTCTCATGAGAAGTCCTGTTATGTAGAATTGTGTGTGTCCGCATTTCATTTATGATTTGTGTTTTATTATAGAAACTTTTTAATGATCTTTTTATTCCGGGTATCCCCACTGCTGGGATATAATGATGTGTGAATTTGCATCCAGAGAGTCCTGTTGCCATAAATAGGTAGGTAGGTAGGTAGGTAGGTAGGTAGGTAGGTAGGTAGGTAGGTAGGTAGATAGATGATGGATAGATAGATAGAGGCTAGATAGAGGCTAGATAGAAGATAGATAGATAGATAGATATACATAATAGATAGATGATGATAGATAGATAGATAGATAGATAGATAGATAGATAGATAGATAGATAGATAGATAGATAGATAGATAGATAGATAGATGATGGATAGATAGATAGAGGATAGATAGATAGAGGATAGATAGAAGATAGATAGATGATAGATAGATAGATAGATAGATAGATAGATAGATAGATAGATAGATAGATAGATAGATAGATAGATAGATGATAGATAGATGATAGATAGATAGATAGATAGATAGATGATGGATAGATAGATAGAGGCTAGATAGAGGCTAGATAGAAGATAGATAGATAGATAGATAGATAGATAGATAGATAGATAGATAGATAGATAGATAGATAGATAGATAGATAGATAGAGGATAGATAGAAGATAGATAGATGATAGATAGATAGATAGATAGATGATAGATAGATAGATAGATAGATAGATAGATAGATAGATAGATAGATAGATAGATAGATAGATAGATGATGGATAGATAGATAGAGGATAGATAGATAGAGGATAGATAGAAGATAGATAGATAGATGATAGATAGATAGATAGATAGATAGATAGATAGATAGATAGATAGATAGATAGATAGATAGATAGATAGATAGATAGATGATGGATAGATAGATAGAGGATAGATAGAAGATAGATAGATGATAGATAGATAGATAGATAGATGATAGATAGATAGATAGATAGATAGATAGATAGATAGATAGATAGATAGATAGATAGATAGATAGATAGATGATGGATAGATAGATAGAGGCTAGATAGAGGCTAGATAGAAGATAGATAGATAGATAGATATACATAATAGATAGATGATAGATAGATAGATAGATAGATAGATAGATAGATAGATAGATAGATAGATAGATAGATAGATAGATAGATAGATAGAGGATAGATAGATAGAGGATAGATAGAAGATAGATAGATGATAGATAGATAGATAGATAGATAGATAGATAGATAGATAGATAGATAGATAGATAGATAGATAGATAGATAGATAGATAGATGATAGATGATGGATAGATAGATAGATAGAGGATAGATAGAAGATAGATAGATAGATGATGGATAGATAGATAGAAGATAGATAGATAGATAGGGGATAGATAGATGATAGACAGACAGACAGACAGACAGACAGACAGATAGATGATAGATAGATAGATAGATAGATAGATAGATAGATAGATAGATAGATAGATAGATAGATAGATAGATAGATAGAACACATTTTCACACTTAACGACTGTTGCAGAATCCCCGTGGTCACACGATCAAAATTCAGACGCTTGGAAACTGACTCGTGTTTATGACGCTTGCAGTGTCCCCGGGGGTCACGTGACCAACTTTTGCTACCTTCTGACAAGCAAAAGTCCACGGAGAAGCCAGATTCACTTAATAACCGTGTTACTAATTTAACAACCGTAGCGATTCACTTAACAACGATGGCAAGAAACGCCGTAAAATGGAGCAAAATTCACTTGGCGCATTTCTCACGTAGCAGCATGTATTTTGGGCTCTGTTGCGGTCGTGAGTTGAGAACTCCCTGTATCACAGTAGAAAAGCAACAAATAATATGAGTGTGGGTTTTTTTGTTTTGTTTTTGTTTTTTTGCTGGACAGATAATTCAAGAAAGTGAGCCAAGTTGTCTGCTATTGATTCATACTTAATAAGAAATATTAGCAGCTCTGCTAATAGATAGAGTAGAGTAGAGTAGACTAGACTAGACTAGACTAGACTAGACTAGACTAGACTAGACTAGACTAGCGTAGAATAGAATAGAATAATAGAATAGAATAGAATAGAATAGAATAGAATAGAATAGAATAGAATAGAATAGAATAGAATAGAATAGAATAGAATAGAATAGAATAGAATAGAATAGAAATTAGAACAGAACAAAACAACAGAATAATGGAATGGAATGGAATGGAATGGAATGGAATGGAATGGAATGGAATGGAATGGAATAGAATAGAATAGAATAGAATAGAATAGAATAGAATAGAATAGAATAGAATAGAATAGAATAGAATAGAATAGAATAGAATAGAAATTAGAACAGAACAGAATAATGGAATGGAATAGAATGGAATGGAATGGAATGGAATGGAATGGAATGGAATGGAATGGAATAGAATAGAATAGAATAGAATAGAATAGAATAGAATAGAATAGAATAGAATAGAATAGAATAGAATAGAATAGAATAGAATAGAATAGAATAGAATAGAAATTAGAACAGAACAGAATAATGGAATGGAATGGAATGGAATGGAATGGAATGGAATGGAATGGAATGGAGTAGAGTAGAGTAGAGTAGAGTAGAGTAGAGTAGAGTAGAGTAGAGTAGAATAGAATAGAATAGAATAGAATAGAATAGAATAGAATAGAATAGAATAGAATAGAATAGAATAGAATAGAATAGAAATTAGAACAGAACAGAATAATGGATTGGAATGGAATGGAAGGGAAGGGAAGGGAAGGGAAGGGAAGGGAAGGGAAGGGAAGGGAAGGGAAGGGAAGGGAAGAGAAGAGAAGAGAAGAGAAGAGAAGAGAAGAGAAGAGAAGAGAAGAGAAGAGAAGAGAAATTAGAACAGAACAGAATAATGGAATGGAATGGAATGGAATGGAATGGAATAGAATAGAATAGAATAGAATAGAATAGAATAGAATAGAATAGAATAGAATAGAATAGAATAGAATAGAATAGAATAGAATAGAATAGAATAGAATTCTTTATTGGCCAAGTGTGATTGGACACACAAGGAATTTGTCCTGGTGCATAGGCTCTCAGTGTCCATAAAAGAAAACATACGTTCGTCAAGAATCATAAGGTACAACACTTAATGATAGTCATAGTTCTATTTCCCCCAGATGTGTTAAAACAGCCTTTTTGCATTTCAATGCCTTTTGCATTTTGCATTATTTGAGAAGCGAAGCCGTGAAGAGGGTAAACATTTGTGTGGGGGGGTGGGGGGGTGGAGGGAAGTGTCTTAAAAAGGAATTAAGAAATGCTGGATTGGAAAACCAGCTGTTCCAGGAGTTCAGCCTGAGGTTTCCTTCCTCTGGTCCCTGCTGTGACTCTGGCTGTGCCTGGAGATTTCATCAAACGATCACAAATGACCAGGGGACAGATGGGGAAGCCTCCAAAGCCAGCTGGCCCTTACTAAAACTTCTGGAGATGTTATAAAGCCAAACCAGGTTTGTTTTCACAAGTCTGACGGCCCAGAAGCCGGCGTCATCCATCGGAGCCATGCTCTCCATACATAACCCTTAACCCGTCTTGTCTTCAAAGAAGCCACCCCAAGGTGGCTTCAGAATCAGAATAAAGCTGGAAAGGGACCTTGGAGGTCTTGTAGTCCAGGCCGCTGCTTAAACAGGACACCCTATACTAGTGATGGTTAACCTTTTCGGGCACTAAGTGCTGAAAACTGGAGTGTGCGCACATCAGAGCTCCGGAATCCAGAAGAGAGCATGCGCACCGGACAGCTGTTCCGGCACTCCGGAAGACCAGCTGGTCTTCATACAAACTTGGCGGAACTCGGAAGGGCAGCTGGTGACGGCAAGCGCGCTAAGGGTTGATTTAAATTACTTTCCCTACTCTCCCTTCACTCCCTACGCTCCCTTCACTCGCACGCACCTCATCCACACATGCGTACATCCTTCCACATATGCACTTTGCTCGCTCGCGCGCCCTCTGCGCATGTGCCCAGCCTCAAAAACATGCCTAAATAGGATGGTATAGAGCAAGTGTTGGCAACCTGTGGCTCCGGAGCCGCATAGACCCTTTGCCCTGTCAGGTGATCCCACCACTGGCTGGCTCCGCCCCTCATCCTCCCCTCTCAGACACTCCTCGCCTGGCCTGAGAAGTTAAGGGCGACGGCAGGGGGACGGAGAAGCAGCCAGGGCAGAGACAGAGAGATACAGAGAGGGGGAGAGAGAGGGAGACATAGAGAGGGGGGGAAGGAGGGAGAGAAGGAGAGAGATGTCAAAAGGGTTTTGTGGTTCCCGGTGTTTTTTTATGGTTCTCTGCCCTAATGACTGGCTGGGTAGGTGTGGCTATGGGGTCATGTGACTGGTGGAAGTGAGTGACGTCAAGTTGGCCACACCCACCCAGGTTTTGTGGCTCCCGGTGTTTTCTTTTCTGTGGGAAACAGGTCCAAATAGCTCTTTGAGTGTTTTAAGGTTGCAGACCCCTGGTATAGAGCCTGGGCAGGTGGGCGGGCCCACCTGCGATTTTCACTACCGGTTCGGGTGAAGTCATCCGAACCAGCTGAATACTACTGTTGTAAGTCAAGGACTACCTATAATTGCAAGTTTGACTCTCCTGAAGAGATCCTCAAGAGACCTCCTCCGTAACCTGTCACCATCAATAGAATCATGTTTATAGATACAGGTAGTCCTTTGACTTACGACCACAATTGAGCCCAAAATTTATGTTTCTAAGCAGGACGTTCGTTAAATGAGTTTTGCCCCATTTTATGATAAGAAGAAGTTTTTCTCAGGGGTGGGTTCTAAAAGTTTTTACTACTGGTTCTGTGGGCGTGGGCTTATTTTGTGGGTGTGGCACTTTTGGAAAAGGATGCAAATAACCAACTCTCTGCAAGGAATATAAATCCTTCTATTCCCCCACCATCCAGTCAGAGCCGAAGAAGCTTCTCGGATGAGAAGCAAAACCCTCCAAAAGAAAAACCAAGAAACTCCAGTTGCCTCTTGGGAAAAAAAAATCACTTTTGGGACATCCGTGTGTACCTGGATGACCAAAAATCTCCCTAGACATCCTTCCTTGGATACTTAAATTCCTGGCTCCTGCATCCTCCTGCTTTTCCCCCCAGCTCCTACCAAAACATCTCAGGCAGGGCTCCAAAAATCCACGAAATTTAAAAAAACAAACAAACAGGACACTCTTAAGAAGCAGCAAGGATGCTCAAAAGCTGCAGTAAAAATCAGCTTTAAAAATCATTAACCACTATTCAACCGCTGTTCTGGGGTTTTTGCTGGAATTTGGGGCGCCTTATCTAATACCCTTTTATTCCTTCTACCTTGGGCCTCCCCGAGGCTAAAGGCAATCATTGCCTGATTCAAATTGGCTTCCAAGTGTCTCTTTGTCCGATAAAGTGGTTTATATCCAACAGGGTTGCCTTACAACCGGGCGGGGAAAACGGAATTGCAGCTTCCTGCAGGCTGCTGGAGAAGGGTTAGTGGTGCCAACTGTGCAGTTGATCTTTTGAAATTCTCCACCGACTTCGCTTGACATATTGGGGTCGCTGAGGCCTTTCCAAGTGTCTCCACAAGACAGGAGAAGTTCCTCTCCCAACAATCCCCCCTCCCCACTCCCCAGAAGAGGATTTTTTTCACCCCTCCTACCTTTCAACGGGAGCAATTCTGCGAGAAAAACTGCCCGCTTGGTTTGAGATTTCCCTTCGAATGCTTTTCCTGGGGAATTGAAAGAAAGTGTGGGAAGCCCAGAGAGATTGCTGGAGTATAATAGAATAGAATTCCTCATTGGCCAAAGTGTAATTGGACACACAAGGAATTTGTCTTTGGTGCATAAGCTCTCAGTGTGCATAAAAAGAGAAGATAACGTTCGCAAAGAATCATAATAGCAATGGAACTTACTTCCACCAATGGTGGACATGCCCAATGGCAGCTAAATATTGGATGAAAATACGATGATGGTTCCTTGAAATTACACACTGTAGAGTGGAACTGAAACCGGAAACATTTTTGTTGGGGGTTAGACCCGCAAATATTGGATTGACTAAATGGTATCTGATGCTGTACAGAATTACTGCAGGAAGACTGGCATTCGCACAAGAATGGAAGAAGGAGGACTTACCAACGGATTCAAAAATAATTTATAAAATCATAGAATGTGCAGAGTCCGACAGACTAAAGTCCCCTTCTTCCTTTCTTCTTTCTTCTTCCTTTCTTTTCTCCTTCTTCCTTCCTTCCTTCTTTCCTCCTCTCCCTTTCTTCTCTCCTTATCTTCCTTTCTTTCCTCCTCCTTTCTTCTCTCCTTCCTTTCTTTCCTCCTCCTTCCTTCCTTCCTTCTTTCCTGCTTCTCCTCCCTTTCTTCTCTCCTTATCTTCCTTTCTTTCCTCCTCCTTCCTTCCTTCCTTTCTTCTTTCCTCCTCCTCCTCCTCCCTTTCTCCTCTCCTTATCTTCTTTTCTTTCCTTCTCCTTCCTTCCTTCCTTTCTTCTTTCCTCCTCCTCCTCCCTTTTTTCTTTCCTTACCTTCCTTTCTTTTCTCCTCCTTCCTTCCTTTCTTTTTTCTTCCTTTTTTCCTCCTCCTCATCTTCCTTTCTTCTTTCCCGCTCCTCCTCCTCCTTTCTTTCTCTCTCTCTCGTTCTTTCCTTCTTTCCTTTCTTCTTTTCTCCTCCATCTTTCCTCCTCCTTTCTTTCTTTCTCTCTCTCTCTTTCTTCTTTCCTTTCTTTTTTCCTCCTTCTCCTTCCTTTCTTCTGTCTCTTGCTCATCCTCCTTTCTTCTTTCCTCTTCCTTCCTTCCCCCCTCCTCCTCCTCAGAATTGATTAAGTGTCTCGAAAATCCCCCAGCTTCAGACATGCGAAAGGTAACTTGATTGACTGCTGGATTCACATCCACAAGTGAATGAGTTCAGGAGTAGAGATCTGGTTACTGACAAAGAGATGACAATTTCTCCGGGGGTTAGTGCTAACTGCCCTGGCTCAGGTGATTCCTTTGAAAAAGATTTTTGAATTGGACGAAGGCTCGAAGGATCCTTGCCAAACTCCACAGTCAAGCACCATAAATGGAGCATGTATTTCATGAAGGGGGGTTGCAAATGTTTATGTTCATCCTGACTGTAAAGGTATTTGTTGATCATATCAGTAGACACAGGAATACTACTACAATTAGATTGTGTTTGCTTACTTTCAATTGCTACTTTAACCCATCACTTTCTGCGCTGATCAGTGAAGAGACTAGGAAGCTACATAGCATCCTGGTTAATTTCAGTGGAATAATTCCTAGATATTGTTTTCAGTACTTTTTTTTCTTTTAATATATCTATTTATTTATTTAATTAATTAATTATTAGATTTGTATACCGCCCTTCTCCCAACGGGACTCAGGGCGGTGAACAGCCAAAATTTAAAATACGTATAATACAAAAGTTAATAAAGCTAAAAATAAATTAAATCAGCGGCCACCCAATTTAAAACCCCAAGTTTATAAAATTTAATAATTCCCATTTTAAAAAAAACCATTTAGGTTAAGCCGGCTTGTTGGAATAAATAAGTCTTTAGGGCCTTACGGGAAGTATGGAGGTCCGGGATCAGTCGTATTCCAGGAGGTAGCTCATTCCACAGGGCAGGTCCCCCCACAGAGAAGGCTCTCCCCCTTCTCTGTATATATAGATATCTATAGCTCATCGTCCTTTATTTCTCGTTGCCCTACCTCAATCCAGCACGCATGTGGGTGCTGGCCAGCTGATTTTCGGGCCACTGGAAGTCGGGAAACAGGCTGTTTCCAGGGCCTCCGGGGGGCCTCTGGGCTGTGGTGGGGAAGGCTGTTTTCGCCCTTCCCAGGCTCCAAGAAAGCATCTGGTGCCTGGGGAGGGCGAAAAACAGGCCTACCGGGCCCACCGTACCATTGCTTGCCAAAAGCGGGGGGAGCATGGAGGGGTTGCACACACATGCATGGGGCACATTGAATTATGGGTGTGGACACGCACACGCGCAACCATCCCCCGCTTTTCACATGTGACGGCAAAAAGGTTAGCCATCTGTACTATTTCAGACAAGTGTTGTCCAATTTCCGCTACCAGTTCTCTAGTTCTAGGTTGCTTCTCTCCTTCCTTAGTTTCCATCCGTTGCTTCTTGCCCTGCCTTCAGGGGCTTTGGAGAATAGATTGGCCCCCTCTTCTTTGTGGCAGCCCCTCAAATATTGTAACACTGCTATCATGCCACCCCTAGTCCTTCTTTTCATTAAACTGGACCTACCGAACTCCTGCAACCCTTCTTCATCTGTTTTAACCTCCAGTTCCCTCAACATCTTTTCTCTGCACTCTTTCCAGAGTCTCCACATCGTTTTGTTTTTTTTTTGGGGGGGGGGGTTGTATCATGGCAACCGAATGTGGGATGCAGTATTCCAAATGTGGTCTTACAAACACATATATGATTTCAGGTGATCTTCACACCTTCCTGTTCATTGATGCAAGGTGATCAAATCACTCTGCCTACTTAGAAGGACTGTCTTTATCTTATCTATCACGATTCATTTGGCATGATATTATTTTAGGGAGAGAGAGAGAAATAGGATGAAAATCAAGCATGAATGGTTGAAAGAACAGAACAGAATAGAATAGAATAGAATTCTTTATTGGCCAAGTGTGATTGGACACACAAGGAATTTGTCTTGGTGCATACGCTCTCGGTATAGAGTAGAGTAGAGCAGAGCAGAACAGAATAGAGCAGAGCAAAAAAGAACAGAATAGAATAGAATTTTGTTATATGGGTATACTGTGTATAGATGCACAATGACAATAGAATAGAATAGAATAGAATAGAATAGAATAGAATAGAATAGAATAGAATAGAATAGAATAGAATAGAATAGAATAGAATAGAACAGAACAGAACAGAACAGAACAGAACAGAACAGAACAGAACAGAACAGAACAGAACAGAACAGAATAGAATAATAGTGGAATGAATGGAATGGAATGGAATGGAATGGAATGGAATGGAATAGAATAGAATAGAATAGAATAGAATAGAATAGAATAGAATAGAATAGAATAGAATAGAATAGAATAGAATAGAATAGAATAGAATAGAATAGAATAACAGAGTTGGAAGGGACCTTGGAGGTCTTCTAGTCCAACCCCCTGCCTAGGCAGGAAACCTGCCAAATGGTTATCCAACATCTTCTTAAAAACATCCAGTGTTGGAGCATTTACAACTTCTGCAGACAATGGATTAATTGTTCTAACTGTCAGGAAATTTATCCTTAATTCTAGGTTGCTTCTCTTCTTGATTAGTTTCCATCCATTGCTACTTGTCCTACCCTCAGGTGCTTTGGAGAATAGCTTGACTCCCTCTTCTTTGGGGCAGCCCCTGAGATATTGGGAAATGGTTATCCTGTCTCCCCTAGTCCCTCTTTTCATTAAACTAGACATACTCAGTTCCTGCAACCGTTCTTCATATGTTTTACCCTCCAGTCCCCTCATCCTCTTGGTTGCTCTTCTCTGCACTCTTTCTAGAGTCTCCACATCATTTTTACATCGTGGCAACCAAAACTGAATGCCAAATCTAAGGGTGGCCTTACAGGGTGGGAAGAGGGAAGGTATGGGAATAAGCCTTCGAATCTGAAGCGATAACATGAAATAAAATATTACGGCGTGACAAATGACAACGCGCCCGTGGTAAATTTCCGCAAGAATGTTTTGATGTAACTTCTTGGGATTTAACAAAGTACAACCTTTTTTTTGTGTAGCTTTTCTGTATTTAGATCAATTAATCTTTCATTCATTCCTCTGACACACCTTGTTCCGTTCTTTTTTTTTTTTTTTTTTTTTGCTGTGATCAAGTCAAAATACAACCCTGCAGTTTTGTGGTTTTGAAAATGAAGCAATTGTCACTTTTTCCAATTACTGTATTTTCCTGCGTATAAGACTACTTTCTAACACACAAAAATCTTCTCAAAAGTCGGGGGTCGTCTTATACGCCGGGTCTCATTCTCCTGTAACCAGGCAGACCAGCCCATAAGGCTCTGACGAGCCTTAAATGGCTCTGAGGAGGGTCGTCTTATACGCCCAGTCGTCTTATACGCCGGAAAATACGGTACCTTTTCGGTGGAAAAAGGCTAAAAAGGCTAAAAGTGGCACGGGATTATTGAAATCGGGAAAACTGCCCGGACTCTCTTCTTTTCCCAAGTCTGAAATGCATTGGGATGCTTGGCAACCAGAGGTGGGTTTTAAATTTTTTTACTACCACTTCTGTGGGCGTGGCTTAATGGTCATATGACAATTATTTAGGATTTAGCAGAGGTACTGGTCTACCAAGCTTTTAACTGCTTGCAGAGCTGTACCGATCTACCCATTTATTGTTTGCAGGCACAGATCTATTTTTCATATATTTTTGCAGGCACTGGTCTACTCATGTATTTTTGTAGGCACTGGTCTACCCATTTGTTTTTGCAGGCACCGGTCTACCACCACACTGCCTTTTACGACTGATCAGCTGTAGGGCGGCTCTTTGAAGCCCCGTGGCAACAGTTTAAACAGTTTTTTTCCCTTCTAGCCAATCAGCTGGGACTCAGGAGGCAACAATAAATTGGGGGTGGGGCCAAATAAAAGGTAAGAATAAAGAGGGGGGGCTCGGGAGAACCGGGCCGAACCAGGAGGAACCCACCACTGTAGGCAACTGACTCATATTTATGACGGTCGCAGCGTCCCTGGGTCTCGTGATCATCTAATGTGCACTTTCTGACAAGCAAAGTCAATGGGGAAGCCAGATTCACTTAAGAACCATGTTGTCAACTTAATAACTGCAGGGATTTCACTTAACAACCGTGGCAAGGGTGGTTGTCAAATGGGACAAAGGCCACTGCACTGTCTCACTTAACAGCCAAAATGTTAAGGGCTCAGTTGCAGTTGTAAACCGAGGTCTTACAGATGCCCCCATCACCGCCGTACCATAACTCAATCCGTCCATCCCACTGTTGATCATTCTTTTCTTGGCTTCTTCTCTTTCCTTCCCACCATTATGGGTGTCTCCATGGTGCCGTGGCCTAGAGGTGGAGCTCTCGCCTCACAATCAGGAAGCTGTGAGTTCGATCCTAAGTAGAGGCGGATATTTCTCACAATGAGAATGTAGCTGCTGAACGAAACTCCGCACTGGCGAACAGGAAAGGCATCCGGTCAGTAAACACTCAACTAGCTCCAGTCAGTTGCTCAGACTCCACTCCGCAAAGGATTATGGGATGGTTAAAAGGAGGAGATGTTTATGGACTTCTCCCTCTTTTGCTGCTGTTGATGTATTCTGCTATTATCTCTTTCTCCAAAAAAAAAAAAAATCTCCAGAGTAAGCAAGAGATGAAAGCTGTTAATCTCACTGCTTGCTAATTAACAGGCCAAAAAAAATATTTTTTTTTTAAAAAAAGCATTGCTCAGACTCTGCAGTAGGCTGATGACATTATTGTATTATTGATGATCTGGGCTTGTTGATGGCTTGAAATCCTTTTCATTATCTCCTGCCCATCTTCTTAAAGTTTTGCTGGATTTATTATTTTTTTTTACAACTTCTCTACCCAAGAGCAAAACGGGTGTGGGAGAGGGAATAAACAGTTGCAGGCTGCATAAACAGAGGGATAGAATCAAGATCACGTGAAGCGTTAATACCACTTTATAATGCCTTGATAAGGCCACACTCGGAATACGGCATCTGATGTAAAAGAGATGTTGAGACTCTAGAAAGAATGCAGAGAAGAGCAACAAAGAGGATTAGGGGACTGGCGGCTAAAAGATATGAAGAATGGCTGCAGAAACAGAGTATGTCTAGGGTTTTTATTATTATTATTATTTGATTTTATGCCGCCCTTCTCCGGAGACTCAGGGCGGCTTACAATGCATTAAGCAATAGCCTTCATACTTTTTGTATATATATTTATACAAAGTCAGCTTATTGCCCCCACAAACTGGGTCCTCAATTTACCCACCTTAGAAAGGATGGAAGGCTGAGTCGACCTTGAGTCTGGGGAGTTTCGAACTGGTGTAATTGCAGGCAGCTGAATGTTCTTTCTTCCTTCCTTCATTCCTTCCTTCCTTCCTTCCTATGCCGCCTTTCTCTGGAGACTCAGGGCGTTTTACAATGCGTTAAGCAATAGCCTTCATACTTTTGTATATATATTTATACAAAGTCAGCTTATTGCCCCCACAAACTGGGTCCTCAATTTACCCACCTTAGAAAGGATGGAAGGCTGAGTCAACCTTGAGCCTGGTGAGATTCGAACTTACTAATTGCAGACAGCGGGAGTTAAATTACAATGCATTAGTCTGCTGAGCTATCCAGATTTAATGAAAAGAAGGACTAAGGGAGACAGGATAGCAGTCTTCCAATATCTCAGGGGCTGCCCCAAAGAAGAGGGAGTCAAGCTATTCTCCAAAGCCCCTGAAGGCAGGACAAGAAGCAACGGGTGGAAACTCATCAAGGAGAGAAGCAACTAAGGAGAAAGTTTTTGAAATTTCTTGACTGTAGGAACAATTAATCAGTGGAACGACTTGCCTCCAGAAGTTGTGATTGCTCCAACCCTGGAAGTGTGTAAGAAGAGATCGGATAACCCTGTATACCATTTCAGACAAGTGTTTATTCTGTCTCTTCTTACACACTTCCAGTGTTGGAGCAATCACAAACTTCAGACTTAGGACCACAATTGAGCCCAACATTTCTGTCGTTCGGGGAGTCCTTGGTCAAGGGACGACTTTTCTTGCCACGGCTGTTCCGTGAATCACTGCAGTGGATAAGTTAGTAAACCGGACGTTAAGTGAATCCGGCTTCCCCGTTGACCCTGCTTGTCAAAAGACCGCAAAGCGGGGGGGGGAAATCACATGATCTTGGGACACCGGTATGAACCAAATTGCCAAGCCTCTGGCTCACACGATCATACGAAGGCTACAAAAGGTCGTAACTGTGGGGAAAAACAACCCTGCTCTAAGTCTCTTTTTTTGTAGCTTCGGTCACTAAATGAATAAAAAGAAAAGGGCGGCATATAAATCGAACCAATCAATAAACAGATAATAAATGAACTGTTGTAAGTCGAGGACTACTTGTATAAATGCATCTGCAAGTAGAAATCCATACGATCAAGGGAGCTTTGATTTGCAAATGGGTTTTCCAGACCTAGGCTGGAAAATGCCACCAAATACACTTGTAATTTTTTTTATTTATTCACTTGCAAGAGCGGCTTATAACTGGCCAGCATGGACTGCTCTTTTATACTCTGGCTGTGTTTTTAGCCTGACCCTCCCAATAATCTGGATAAAACAGGGTGGGGGAGGGGGGAGGGGGGGGGGGGTGGCGGGGGGGTGGGAGGGGATTTGGTGAGGGGGTGGGGTATTTGTGTGGGGTGTGGGGGGGGGGAGAGGGGGGGTAGGGGAGGGTGGGGGGGGGGGGGGGGAGCGTGGGGGTGGTTTGGTTCCTGACTAGCCTGACCCCTCCCAATAATCTGGATAAAACAGGGTCTTGGCAGGGATTAACCTCTTAAACTTAGCCTTTTGGTATGCAGAGGTCAGAGGGGTGGGTGGGTGGTGGGAATAGAGGCTGTTCTCTTTGGGGAATTAAAGAAAAAAAAAGAAATCTCTTGTCTTTTAGGATAATTAAGAGCTGCTGGGCAGCCCCTGCTGCTCCTTCCAGTTGGAAGAAATCAGAATTAACTAATCCTATTGTTAGATCAAGCCTTAAATTGGTGGGATTGCATCCAGGCCAAAAAGCTGTTGGTTTTCAGTGGTGTTTCCCCCCCCCCTTCTTTCTTTGATCCAGAATCAGTTGAGGTGGTCAGCCTTAGCAATTTTTAAGCTGTGTGGACTCCTAGAATCCATCCCCACCCCCCCTCAAGCCAACAGCAGCTTTAAAGTTGAGAGAAACGTGGTTTTTAGATCATGTTAGGTTGTGTTGATATGGTAAGAGGGGAGATGCCCTCTGTCAGACTCTGGTCTGGTTTAGCTTTATAGAATGACCACCATATTCACCCGTTTCTTTCGTTTAATAATCTTTCAGGGTTTCGTTTAAGTTTTATAAAATAATCGTTCATTCGTTCGTTCAAACATTTTTATAGCCTGGCGCAATCTGAATTGCGATGATGGGCAAATAATAACTTGGCTTCTGGACTAGTTCTACCTTCTTTTAAAGTTTAGATCTCTCCCCCTCTTCCCCTCTCCCTCTTTCACCTTCTCTTTCTCTTGCCTCTGTCTCCCTCCCTCTGTCTCTCTCTCGCTCTTTCTCTCTCCTTTCCTTCCTCCCTCCCTCTTTCCTCCCCTCTCTCTTCCCCTCTTCCTCTTTCTCTCTCTCCTCCTCTTTCTCTCTCCCTTCCTTCCTCCTCTTTTTCTCTCTTTCTTTCTCTCTCTCTCCCTCTTTCTTGTTCTCCCTCTCCCTCTTTCTCTCTCCCTTCCTTCCTCCCTCCCTCTCTCTCTTTCCTCTCTCTCTCTCCCCCCTTCTCGCTCTTTCTCTCTCCTCCTCTTTCTCTCTCCCTCCCTCCCTCCCTCATTCTCTCTCCCTCTCTTTCTCTCTCCCCCTCTCTTTCTCTCCCTTCCTCCTCTCTTTTTCGCTCCCTCTCTTTCTCTCTCCCTTCCTTCCTCCCTCCCTCTTTCTCTCTCTCCCTCTCTTTTCTCTCCCTCTCTTTTCTCTCCCTTCTTCCCTCCCTCTTTCTCTCTCTCCCTCTCCCTTTTTCTCTCTCCCTCCATCCTTCCCTTTCCCTTTCTCTCTCTCATTCTCTCTCTCTCTCTCCCTTTATCTTTCTCTCTCCCCCTCTCTTCTCTCTCTCTTTGTCCCTTCCTCCCCCCCCTCCTTCTTTCTGTTTGTCCTTCTCTCACACACTCTCCCTTTCTTTCTCTTTCTCCCTCCCCCCCCCCCCAAGGAAATTTTCAGCTTTCACCAGTGGTTGGACCATCTCACCTGCTGAGTTTTAAATTCGAGTCTGCTTTCCATAGGGATGGTTTATATATCTCCCTGCGACAGACTTTAAAGCATGCATTGTCTAAAAAACCAGGCATTTTCCAACAGCAGACCCTCACATATGTAAAGCGCATGTTAAATAAATATCAGCCTATTCTGTGAGCGGAAACTGAGATTGGGAGTAGGGGGGGAAGGAAATGACAGGAATTGCCTTGGAATTGGGTGGCTGATCAATAAAATAAACGAATAAAATGGGTTTTTTTCAGACTTGCTAGTTCTTATCTCCTAGGAGGCTGCTTCAAACATGCCTTATTGCTTGAGAGAAATTGGCCTTTCTGGAACACAGGTGGTCCTCGGCTTATGACCGGTTCTCTTAGCGACGTTCGAAATTAAATGGATTCCCCTCCCACAAAAGTTCCTTACGGCCCGTTTCTGAAATTCTGCAATTCTGCAATTCTGCATGGCATCCTGTGATTTAGGATGGGGTTTTGTGTTTTTTTTTTGCTGGAAACCCGGGCCAAAAAACCCAACAACGCTCCACGGTGAACAGTGGGTTCGCTTAACGACCAGAGATTTAGGAATCTCACTCATGCGTGCAAGTGGATGAAGGGAAATCCAAGAGGGGGCTGAAGAAGTATGGAGAGGTTTTTCGTGGACTGGCCAGTCCGTGGTGTGAATTCCATTGGCGTTTAACCGAGAGGCAATCGAGAACAACAGTTCCCGGATTTGATACCTGGGGTGTTAATGGGAGTTAATGGGAAAATAGGTGACTTGGCCCTTCAAGGCTCTTGGAGGGGCCTCAGGTAAGTGATAGACTTGTTTGCTCAGTTGTGGGCCTCAGGTGTGTGTGTGTGTTTGTCTGTCTCTTGCTCCATCAAAGAGGAATGTTAGGATGCTGTTATCTCAAGGAGCTTGTCCAGCTAGCATCAGGGATGGTTAAAAGTGGAGTCCACGGTTCCTTGTTGTATTTTACAGTGGCTGACAAACCAGGTTGGGACCAGGCAGATGATGAGCCTCACCTGGGACAGATTGAGATTTGATCCAGGAGCCATTTGATGATGATGATGATGATGATGATGATGAATGATGATGATGATGATCTTCTCCTTCTCCTCCTTCTCCTTCTCCTTCTCCTTCTCCTTCTCCTTCTCCTTCTCCTTCTCCTTCTCCTCCTTCTCCTTCTCCTTCTCCTTCTCCTTCTTTTTCTCCTCCTCCCCCCTCCCCTCCTCCTATTTTTCCTCTTCTTCCTCCTCCCCCTCCGCTTTTTCCTCTTCCTCCCTCTCCCTCCTTCTCCTCCTTCTTCTCCTCCTTCTCTTCCTCCTCCTCCTTCTCTTCCTCCTCCAGCCTCCCCTTCCTCCTCCTCCTCCTCCTTTTCCTCCTTTCTTCTCTTCCTCCTCCTCCCTCTTCTTCCTCCTTTGTCTCCTTCTGATCCTCCTCCTCCTGTTCTTCTCTCTCTTCCTCCTCTTTCCTCTTCCTCCTGTTCTTTCTCCCTAATCCCTCCTGTTCTTTCCATCCTCTCCCTCCTCTCCCTCCTCTTCTTCCCCTTCACAACTGCCATGATTTGTTTCAGAACTATGCTGAAAAGCTCGTAAAATTGGGTGTGACTCATTTAACAACCGCCTTGCTCAGCAGTGGAAATCCAGGTCCCAATAGCGATTACAAGTCGAGGATTTCCTGTAGTTGTTATTATCTTTTTTTTCCTTGCTTCCTCTACCTTGGCTGTGCTACTGTTCCTCTATTTTGATTATCGTGTGGGTCTGTTTGGGTAACGGTTGTGTGTCTCCTAATTTCTTTTCTGACCTCCTCAACAACCGAGGATGAACAGGGAATTCTTCACTGCAGCACACAGGTGCCTGCCGGCCTGCTGATTTTTGGGCCTTCTGGGCCCACCGGAAGTCGGGAAATGGGCTGTTTCCGGCCACCAGAGGGCCTCCAGGGGGCTTGAGGAAGGCCGTTTTTGCCCTCCCCAGGCTCCTAGAAAGCCTCTGGAGCCTGGGGAGAGTGAAAAACGGGCCCACTGTGTCATCCCATGCCAAAAGTGGGAGAGCATGCGCACATGCGTGGGAGGGCAAGGCAGGTGGGCATTGAATTATGGGTGTGGGCACGCACAGGCATGATTCCCCCGCTCTCCCCCTGTTTTTGGCATGCGAGAGCAAAAAGGTTAGCCATCACTGATCTAGTCTAACCCCCCCCCCCCTCCGCCCAAGCAGGAGATCCTACACCCATGATGGCGAACCTATGACACTCGTGGCACACGGAGCCATATCTGTGGGCACGCAACCGTTGCCCTAGCTCAGCTCCAGCACACATACACGTGTTGGCCTGCTGATTTTTGGCCCGACAGAAGCCAGGAAATAGACCATTTCTGGACTCCGGAGAGCCTCCGGGGGAGTGGGAAGGCCGTTTTTGCTCCCCACCCCCCGAGGTTCCTAGAAAGCCTCTGGAGCCTGGGGAGAGCAAAAAAACCAGGCCTTCTGGTCCCACCAGAAGTCAGGAAACGGGCCATTTCTGGCCTCTGGAGGATCTCCAGGGGGTGGGGAAGGCCGTTTTCACCCTCCCCAGGTTCCTAGAAAGCCTCTGGAGCCTGGAGAGGGTGAAAAATGGGCCTACCTGGCCCACCGTTCCATCGCGTGAGAAAAGCAGGGGGAGCGTGGGAAAGTCGCGGGTGCATGCTTGGGGCGGCGGGGCGCATTATGGGTGTGGGCACATGCGCGCGCACGGCCCCACCACACTCCCCCCCGTTTATGGTACGCGACGGCAAAAAGGTTACTGCCCTACACCATCTCTGACAAATGGCAGCCCAGTCTCTTCTTGAAAGCCTCCAGGGATGAAGCTCCCACAACTTCCGAAGGCAACTTCTGTTCCATGGGTTGATTGTTCTCCCTGTCAGAAAAATTCTCCTTATTTCCAAGTTGAATCTCTCCTTGATCAGTTTCCATCCATTGTTCCTTGTCTGGCCTTCAGGGGCTTGGGCAAATAGCTTCACACACACACACACACCCTCCTCTCTGTAGCAGCCCCTCAAATATTGGAACGCTGCTATTATGTCCCCAGAATCACCAGAACGCTTCCCTATTTTACCTAGTTAAATAATTGCATTTTCGGGAGCCCTTCGATTTGCTTACATTTAACTTTGAAAGTTTTTTTTTTCCTCCTGTATTTTAGTTCCCTGTCACGTTGAACTTTCTATTCCCGATCAACAGGGAGACTTGGAAAAAGAAAAGAGGAAAGAAAAAAATAAAGAATTCTGAGTCGGCGCGCTCCCACCCCCCCCCCCAACCCGGACATTGTTTTGTCTGAAACTTGGCACAAGGGCTCCGTTTGTGAGCAAGATAACTGCCAGACACACCTGTGTGGCAAACACACAATCCCAAGGATTAGCGCTGGGATTAAGCTACCCTCTTAGCATTTCCTCCCAGCTTTTCACCAAAGCTAGTTTCTCACTTCGATTTCGTTTTTATTATTATTATTTTTTTTGGCAAGGGTAGCTCAAATTCCTGGTCGGCGAAGCTCTCTCGTTGTGTCTGCAAGTCCTTGTGAATTGAGCTGCTGAACAATGGGGCGTTTTGTTCCTTTGTTCGAACCGTGGTTTGTTTTTAAAGGTGGAATTTTAATGGAGCAAAGGAAACGGGAGACCAGCAATCCTGGAGGTTGAAATTGGACGCCCGATGAAGTTTTTCTCAAGCTGTTATTTTTTTTTTCCAGGGATTCCCATCTGCTCGGCTTTCAGCACTGTTACTGGCAGGGGTAGTCTTTGGTTTACGACCGCAATTCAGCCCCAAATGTGTTCTGTCCCAGCTACCGACCGCAAAGAACGCAGCACACACAAAGTCCGTTCAAACCTTGGTTTACTAAATAAATCAGTCTTTTACAACAACGGCTGTTAATTAACTGCATTAACAGCTGCCAAGAATTCAAAGAATAATAACTGAAAGCTTATGTGGTTGGCAGAATGCCCAGGAGCAATTTGCAGGAAGCTGATAAGATAAGCAAGACAAGACACGAAGGTATGTGAACCAAGTTGTTCCCTGCAAATTGCTTCAGTTGGCGTTCCTCCTTAAATAGGATAACGGAGTGGCCAATTAGCTCCAAGTTGTTAACTGAATCTGGTTTTCCCAACTTGACTTTGCTGGCCAGAAGTGGGATCAGCCTCTGACGATCCCAGCTGAGTTTCCTGATCATCAGAGGCTTTTTTTTCTTTTAAATGCCTCTGACAATCCAAGTTGAGTTGCCTGATCGTTCAGAGGCTTTTAAAAGAAAAAAAAGCCTCTGCCGATCAGGCAACTCAGCTGGGATCGCAAGAGCCTTTTGAAAGCATTTTTAACAACTTCTTCAAGGTTGTAGAAAAAATGGTTTTAAAAGTGGGGGAAAAAATTGGCCACGCCCACCCAGTCACATTACCACCATCACCACCACCAAGCTACACCCAGAGTACCGGTAGTAACAAATTTTTGATTTCGCCACTGCTTTGTAGTTAATATTTTCACAGCAGATGGAGCCCAGAAACGCACTTAATGTTCAACAGTGCTTTTACCAGATTGGGGCACAAAAGAATAGTAGAAGCTTGTAAAACGCAACAGACACGGTTGATGGTGAGAAACTCGAGATCTGAGCTGGGGGCCAGGAAGAGACAATGTTGGCCAGTCTCTTCGACTCCTTTTTGCGTTTCTCAGATGCGGACACCCTGACAAACGTAATCTATGTACGCCTTCTTGGAATGAAACGCCCCAGGCTTCGCCAGGATTTAAATCCTGATAAATCTAGTGTCAGTCTCGCAGTCTCTCTAGCCGGTCCATAAAATTCTCAATTTGAAAGACAAAAAGGGTTTGAAAATGCTCCTTTCATTTTGTACGCTGCTGTTTGGTGCCCAGTGACTTGAATTATGCCAGAAACTATTCATGAGTTGGAAGATTTCTCGGTGAGATTTCTGCTTGAATCCACTGAAATTAAACTTCTTCTTCTCGTCCTATCCTATCTCTTCTTGATGCCCTATCTGTCATCGGATGTTGGCGATCATACTGGCAATCCTATTTTTATCGCACAAAAAAGGACAGCTGAGTTTTGTCCAAACTGGTCCCTTAGATTTTTGAAGTCATAATCTTCTTCTTCTTCTGCCTGGACCTCATTTTTCCTTCAATTTTTCCTTGGAGGATTAAGTGAAATATGGCGTATTTTTCCGGGAGTCGCATCACATGTCCGAAATATTCTAATTTTGCTTTTTGATGGTTTTGATGATTTCTCCTGGCTTTCCCAGGCGGGCTTATCACCTCTTCATTTCTGATTTTGTCGACCCAGCTTATACGTAACAAAGCCGCCGTAAATCCACATTTCACATGCTTCAAGTGGCTGTCTGTCAGAGACCAACTCTCCACAGCATATTAACAACTGCAGGAAAGGAAGAAACAATTAAGAAAATCTTGGAGTGTGCAGAGATGGATAAATTAACGAAAGAAATAAAAGAAAAGGAAAACACAGACTATTATCTTTTTTTAATTTTTTTAATTTTTTTTAATTGTAAACACATTAAAACAAGACACAAATATACAACATTTATATACATACACTTTTTTTTTAGCAGCTCTTTCGAAGTGGTCCTTTCTTACTATTTACACATATTTTAACTTTATTTTACTCCACATTGTTATCTATCTTCCCTTATTTCGTCTACATTTTACCTTGATCTTTAACACATTTTTTTTTCTCTCTCTCTCCTTTATTCCTCTTTCTCATTTTTCCTATTCTCCAACCATTCATACCATCTACACCACACTTTATAATATTCGACACAGAAGATTATCAAGTCTGGATTAAGTGGTACGAGTGGCTCGAGATTAGGGAAAGTAAAAGGGAATAAATGATGTGACAAATGTGTAAAATGCTGTAAATGAATAAAACTAGAAACAAAGGGACGATAAAGATAAAGATAATAAAGGATGAAAAAAATGTAGAAAAGAGAAAGTAAGAGGAACGCAACTGATATATAAAAAGAAACACATATTGTGTGTTTGTGTTTTGTGTGTTGTGTTGTAAAATTAATTACAATTTAAAAAAAAAAAACCTGCAGGGATTTCATTTAACAACTGTGGCCAGGAAGGTCATAAAACGGGGCAAAACTCATTCAACAGATGTTAGTAACTCCACAAAAGAGTTTGTGGCTAACGGAACAAATGCAATGATTCATTTAATGGCACTGTAAAAAAACGGCCATTTTTCACACTTAACGACCGTTGCACCATCCCCGTGGTCCCCCGACTCACATTTATGATGTTTGCAATGTCCTGGGGCCACGTGATCCCCCTTCTGGCCAGCAAAATCAAATGGGGAAAACCAGATTCCCTTAATAACTGGAACTCTCTTTAGAGCAGAATAGAAAAGATGCACCTTTGACAATCCTGATTTTCAATCTCAGGCTTATGTCGTGACTGCATAATAATAATAATAATAATAATAACTTTATTGTCATTGTACGTGTATACACAGTATACCCATACAACAAAATCAGTGGTGGGATTCAAGTAATTTAACAACCGGTTCTCTGCCCTAATGATTTCTTCCAGTTTGCCAAACTGCTCAGAAAGTTAACAATTGGTTCTCCCGAAGTGGTGCGAACCGGCTGAATCCCATCACTGAACGAAATTCGCTTAACACCCAAAGACCAGGTCCAACGCACATAACAATCTCCAAACACACTCCCACCCACCACAATTCCCCACCCCTAAACCACCCAAACATCCACACAACAGACCAAGTAATGCTGTCCAACAGCTCACTGATGGTGGCCCTTTAGTTCATTGTTGAGTGCAATGATAGCTCTGGGATAAAAACTATTCAGAAAACGTGTGGCCCGAGTTTTAATTCTTCTGTATCTTCCGCCAGAAGGCAGCAGTCCAAAAAGATTGTAAGCAGGATGGGAAGAGTCTCTGAGAATGTTATGAAACTTTCTCAAACAGCGAGATGCGAAGATGTCGTCCAGGGCTGGTAGCTGGAGTCCGATGATATTCTGGGAAGTTTTAATGATTCTCTGTAGAGCTTTTTTGTCCACTACAGAGCTGCTCCCATACCATGCAAGAATGCCATATGTCGGGACACTCTCAATGGTGCTGCGATAGGAAACGTATTCAGAAAATGTGTGGTCCGAGTTTTAATTGTTCTGTATCTTCTGCCAGAAGGCAACAGTCCAAAAAGATGATAAGCAGGATGGGAAGAGTCTCTGAGAAGGTTATGCAACTTCCTCAAACAAAAGACCTTTCGAAGACCTTTTTTCATTTTAAAAAAAGGTCTTCAAATTATGTTTAGTACAGAATATTTGGCGGGTGCCTATTCTTCTAGATCTTAATCATACAGGTGATCCTCGACTTAGCCAACAATTCGTTTGGGGACCGTTTGAAGTTAAGACGGCACTGGAAAAAGGGACCATTTCCCACACTTTACGACGACCGTCAGTGTGAAAAATCACCACGATGTGATTTTTCACCGTGATGTGAAAGATCCCAGTCATGTAATCAACATTCAGATGATTTGACAACGGGCTCGTAGTGTCCCGGAATCACATGGGATGATGACTTTTTGCGGGTCTTCTGACGAGCAAAGTCAAGGGGGAAGCTGAGGTAAAACAAAATAGGGGAAACCAGTGGTGGAATTCAGCCGGTTCGGGCAAACTGGTAGTTAAATTACTGCCTGGTCCCGCCCCTTCCCACCCTGATCCTTCCAGGAATCCCCATATGCCCCATTTTGGCTTCCAGGTAAGTGCAGGGAGGCCTACTAGGCCCAAAACAGGGCGCGTGGGGGAAAGCAGCCTCCCGTGACCCATTTTTGCTCCTGGAGGGGGTGTGCAGGAAGCCGAGTGCTGCCTGTCACACTCCTTGGCCACACCCACATGGCCACGCCCATCCAGCCAGTCATTAGGGCAGAGAACCCGTTGTTAAATTATTTGAATCCCACCACTGGGCGAAACCGACTTATCAGTCACCTTGCTTAGCAATACACATTTTTGGCTCAATTGTGGTCATAGGTCGAGGACTTCCTGCAGACCGCCTGGTGGATGCTATTTGCTGTGTCGTTCGGTATCGTCGTAACTGGTCGCTAAAGGAACGTTTGTTAAGTCGAGGACCCGTCTGTAATTGAAATGTGTGTGTATGCGCGTGCGAGGAGAAGTCTCCATGGTCGTGGTTTAATGACCCCATAATCCCTTGCGGTGTGGAGTTGGGGCAACTGAATAGAGCTGATAGTTTCCTTGGCCGGATGCCCTTCCTGTTGCCAATGCAGAGGGTTTTTTTCCCCAGCAGATATATTCTCATTGTGCCCAGAGAGGGAGAAATATTTGCCTCTATCTAGGATCGAACTCACAGCCTCCTGATTGTGAGGTGTAAGCTCCACACACCACTCTTAGGAGAAAACGCCATGTACAGGGCAAATATTTTTTTTTTAATGCTTAAAAGTGGCATTCTGCTCACCTTCGTCTCTGTGGCGCATAACAAGCAGTGCGCCAGGCAATTGTCAGAAAAGGGGCATATTAAGAAAATACTCCAGTTTTAGCCAACTGTTTGATGGAGAAAACATCAACTTCTGCATTTCCAGATGCGTGTGGCTTTTAAGAATAATTTGGCAAAAGATGAGAGAGCGGGAAAGAGACAGAGGACGCTTAATACCTTGAACAAACAGCTTTTCATAACTTGGCAATAAGAAACACCTAGAGTGCATTACGAAAACGGCAAAGATTTCCTGTTGGTTTTTTTTTAAAAAAATGGGCTTTCTACCTATTCAAGCAAACCTTTTAATTAGCAATATTTTGCAGGCAATAGACCAGGGGTGAAATCCAGCAGGTTCTGACAGGTTCTGGAGAACCGGTAATGGAAATTTTGAGTAGTTCGGAGAACCGTCAGTACCACCTCTGGCTGGTCCCAGAGTGGGATGGGAATGGGGATTTTGCAGTATCCTTCCCCCTGGAGTGGGGAGGGAAGAGAGATTTTGCAATATCCTTCCCCTGGAGTGGAGAGGGAATGGGGATTTTGCAATATCCTTCTCCTGGAGTGGAGAGGGAATGGGGATTTTGCAATATCTTTTCCCTGGAGTGGGGTGGGAATGGGGATTTTGCCGTATTTTTCTCCTGGAGTGGGGAGGAAATGGGAATCTTGCAGTATCCTTCCCCTGAGTGGGGAAGGAAGGGAGATTTCGCAATATCCTTCCCCTGGAGTGGGGAGGGAGTGGGGATTTTGCAATATCTTTTCCCTGGAGTGGGGTGGGAATGGGGATTTTGCAGTATTTTTCTCCTGGAGTGGGGAGGGAATGGGAATTTTGCACTATCCTTCCCCTGGACTGGGGAGGGAATGGGGATTTCGCAATATCCTTCCCCTGGAGCGGGGAAGGAATGGGGATTTTGCAGTATCCTTCCCCTGCCACACCCACCAAGCCACGCCCACAGAACCAGTAATAAAAAATTACTGGACAGTGGATTAGCCTGCAATACTGCATTTCTAACCATAGCTCTACTACTACATCACTTGGTAGTTTTGGTATGTAAGGGTAAAACCGGTTGCTCCTTGGATACAACAGGGGGAAAAAACTGGTTGTGTGAGCATTCCAAGCAAGAATTCCATATTGTCTAAAAGCCACTCTAAAATACATCTAACGCAGGTGGTCCTCGACGTAACATCCTCAGCTGAGCCCAAAATCTCATTTCTAAGTGAGACATTTGTCAACTTTGCCCCATTTTACAACTTTTCTTGCCACCGTTGTTAAGTGAATCACTGCAGTGACACGGTTGTTAAGCGAATTGGGCTTCCCCATTGAATTTGCCCGTCAGAAGGCCGCTAAAGGTTATCGCACGACCCCGGGACACTGCAACCGTCGTAAGTGTGAGTCGGCCAAGGGTCTGAATTTTAATCACGTAACCCTGGGGATGTTACAATGGTTGTATGCGTGAAAAGCGGTCCTAAGTCTTCTTTTTTTCCTCAGTGCCGTAACCGTCACTAAATGGACTGTAGTAAATTGTGGATTATCTCTCCTTTCAGATCCTTCTTAAGAAAAAGAGCAGTTAAACTCAGGCTGGTAGGAGGAATTGAAAAAAGGAAATGCCTAGGTATTAGAGAGATAAAAATACCACACACACACATACACAAAGAACTCACACTCACGCCATTATAAATCTTGTACCGACTTTGCAATTCACAGCAATTTAGCTGGAGACGCTTCCTGCTTTCACCCACCCTTGGAGATTTTAATTTTTCTTTAACAGGAACGCAACTAAACTCTCATTAGGATGTGAAGAGGATGAAGGTTTCAATAACAGCCACCCACCAAAATCTGGGAGAATTAGGAAACCGGAATTTGGGAGGCAGACAGGAACTTCCATCTCTCTTGGCACCTTTTCAGGAGAAATGGCTCGCTCCTTAAGCCCTTCCTTGCTTAATTGGAGGGGGTATCCTGCCTGGCACAGTGCATGTAAAAAGAGAGGGGGGCCTGGGTCATTTGAAGGCCCAGTGGATGGGATGGGATGGGATGGGATGGGATGGGATGGGATGGGATGGGATGGGATGGGATGGGATGGAATGGAATGGAATGGAATGGAATGGAATAGAATAGAATAGAATAGAATAGAATAGAATAGAATAGAATAGAATAGAATAGAATAGAAATATGGAATGGAACGGAACAGAACAGAACAGAACAGAATATAGAAATATGGAATGGAATGGAATGGAATGGAATGGAATAGAATAGAATAGAATAGAATAGAATAGAATAGAATAGAATAGAATAGAATAGAATAGAATAGAATAGAATAGAATAGAATAGAATAGAATAGAAATATGGAATGGAATGGAACGGAACAGAACAGAACAGAACAGAACAGAATATAGAAATATGGAATGGAATGGAATGGAATGGAATGGAATAGAATAGAATAGAATAGAATAGAATAGAATAGAATAGAATAGAATAGAATAGAATAGAATAGAATAGAATAGAATAGAATAGAATAGAATAGAAATATGGAATGGAATGGAACGGAACAGAACAGAACAGAACAGAACAGAACAGAATATAGAAATATGGAATGGAATGGAATGGAATAGAACAGAATAAACAGAACAGAACAGGATATAGAAATATGGAATGAAATAGAATAGAATAGAATAGAATAGAATAGAATAGAATAGAATAGAATAGAATAGAATAGAATAGAATAGAATAGAATAGAATAGAATAGAAATATGGAATGGAATGGAATGGAATGGAATGGAATGGAATGGAATGGAATGGAATGGAACGGAACAGAACAGAACAGAATATAGAAATATGGAATGGAACGGAACAGAACAGAACAGAACAGAACAGAATAGAATAGAATAGAAATATGGAATGGAACGGAACGGAACAGAACAGAACAGAACAGAACAGAACATAGAAATATGGAATGGAATGGAATGGAATGGAACAGAATACAGAATACAGAATACAGAATAATAATTAGAATACCCTGTTTCCCCCGATAATAAGCCCAATTGGGCTTCTGTGTGCATGTGCTAAAATAAGCCTCCCCCCTCCCCAAAAATAAACCCTCCCCAAAAATATTTAAACGCATGCCCAGCCAGGACCCGCCATTTCCTCTGGTTAGTGTTAAGAAGACAGAGCTGGAAATCAGGTAAGGTAGCAAGAGGAGCCCTGTTTTGCTCCACGCGCCCCAAAATAATAAGACCTCCCCAAAACTTAGGCCTAGCACTTATTTCGGGGTTCAAGAAAATATAAGACAGGGTCTTATTTTCGGGGAAACGCAGTAGAACATAGAAAGAATAGAATATAGAATATCAAGAAGAGAAGAGAATACAGAATAGAATACAGTAGAATAGAAATAGAAATAGAGCTGGAAGGGACCTCGGAGGTCTTCTAGTCCAGCCCCTTGCTCCATCAGGAGAACCTATAACATTTCAGACAAGTGACTGTCCACTTTCTTCTTACAAACCTCCAGCGACAGAATACCAACTGGCAACTGGACTTTCTGAGTTTTCTTTGAAGACATTTTGCTTCTCATCCGAGAAGCTTCTTCAGTTCTGACTGAAGGGTGGGGAAGGGAAGGATTGATAGTCCTTGCAGGCAGCTGGTCATTTGCATCCTTTGAGAGCAGTGTTTCTCAACCTTGGTAGCTTGAAGATGGGTGGACTTCAACTCCCAGAATCCCCCAGCCAGTAACGCCTGTGTAAACTCTTGCCCCACTGGCAAGAGTTTACACAGTTTTTCCTTATAGCCCATCAGCTGGGACTCAGGAGGCAGCAATAGATTGGTGGTGGGGCCAAATAAAAGGTAAGAAATGCGGGGGGAACAGGGGGGGCAGAACCAGTTCGGTGAGACATCATATCGTCACCGCTACTGGCTCGGTGGAACCGGGCCGAACCGGGAGGAATCCACCACTGCCTGGGATCCTTTAGCTGGGCTACGTTTCTGCAAATACAGAGCTGTCTCTTCTTCCCCCCTTCTGTTGTAGATGATTAGCATTGGGCCCAGGGATCCCTTATCTCCATAAGAAAAGCAGATCTCTCCCCTTTAATCACTCTCCACCAAATGAATCATCTGATGCCACCTTCAGAGCAATATTGTGCCTGCATTTTCTGCAGATTCATTCCAGTCCCCCCCCCCCTTTTGTTCCTTTTTAACCCGCCTGCCGAGTTGTTGTATTTTTCGGGAAAGACAGACAGATTGCCAGGATTGAGAAATGGACCAGATCAGTTTCAAGAAAGCATGGTGTGGAGGGTGTGTGTGTCATGCAGCTCTTTTAATTAAAACTGCCCCCCTCTCTCCCTCTTTCTCTTTCCCTCTCTTTCTCTCCCTCTCTCTCTCTCCCCTTTCTCTCTCCAGCTTTCTCCCTCTCTCTCTCCTCTCCCTCTCTCTTCCTTTTTCTCTTTCCTTCTCTGTCTCCTCTCTCCCTCTCTCTCTTTCTCCCTCCCTCTCACTCCTTCCCTCTCTCCCTCTTTCTGTCTCTCCCCCCTTCCTCTTTCTTTCTCCCTCTCTCTCTTTCTTCCTCTCTCCTCTCCCTCTTTCTCTTTCTCTCTCCCCTTCTCTCTCCCCCCTCTCTTTCTCTCCCTCTCTCTCTCCCCTTTCTCTCTCCAGCTTTCTCCCTCTCTCTCTCCTCTCCCTCTCTTCCTTTTTCCCTTTTTCTCTCCTTCTCTGTCTTCTCTCCCCCTCTTTCTTTCTCCTTCCCTCTCTCTCCCTCTTTCTCTCTCTCTTCCCCTTCTTCTTTCTTTCTCCCTCTCTCTCTTTCTCCCTCTCTCCTCTCCCTCTTTCTCTCTCCCCCTCTCTCTCCCCCCTCCCTCTTTCTCTCTCTCCCTCTCTCCTTTCTCTCTCCCCCTTTCTCCTCTCTCTCCCTCTTTCTTTTTCTCTCTCTCCCTTCCTCTCTCCCTCTTTCTCTCCCCCCTCTTTCTCTCTCCCCCTTTCTCTCTTCTCTCTCTCTCTCTCTCTTTCTCTCTCTCTCTCTCCCTCCCTCCCTCCTTCCCTTCCTCTTTCTCTCTCTCTCTCTCTCTCTCCCTAAGATGCTTGGAACGGTCCTTCTCAAGGCTTGCCTAATCACTGTAATTTTACAGATTCCGTCATTACCTGCCTGGCATGCAAATCGTTTGATTGCTATTTTTTTGTCCAACCTTATTCCGAGCGGCAGGGCTGAATTGAGAAAGCCCGGAGGAACCGCTCGCATGCCAGCGAGGGACCTCGAGGGTGGTCTGGGTTTGATATCTGCCCTGATGGGTTTCCAAAACGGGCATCCAGCCATGGGAAGCCTGCTGGCGAACAGATCTGGGTTTGTACCATGCTAGAATGGCTGCCGGAGGACCCTGGTTCTGGGTGGTTGGGAGTTGTAAAAACCCAGCAAAATCACTGCTGGTGGAGCTAAGCCAGGCAAGGAGAGAGCTCGGTGCAATACGCTTTGTTACCTTTAAGGATCATACACGTTTAGGGTTCAGCCAAGATTGGATGGAGTAAATTGGTCGCCATAATGTAAACAAGATGTGGAGACTCTAGAAAGAGTGCAGAGAAGAGCAACCAAGAGGATTAGGGGGCTGGAGGCTAAAACATATGAAGAACAGTTGCAGAAACTGGGCATGTCTAGTTTGATGAAGAGAAGGACTAGGGGAGACATGAGAGCAGTCTTCCAATATCTCAAGGGCTGCCACAAAGAAGAGGGAGTCAAGCTATTCTCCAAAGCACCTGAAGGCAGGACAAGAAGCAAAGGGTGGAAACTAATCATAATCAAGGAGAGAAGCAACTTGGAACTAAGGAGAAATTTCCTGACAGTTAGACCAATGAATCAGTGGAACAACTTGCCTCCAGAAGTTGTGAATGCTCCAACACTGGAAGTTTTTAAGAAGAGGTTGGATAACCCTTTGTCTGAAGTGGTGTAGGGTTTCCTGCCTAGGCAGGGGGTTGGACTAGAAGACCTCCAAGGTCCCTTCCGACTCTGTTATCCTATTCTAAATTCAGTAAAAGGCTATTGGGTTGAGATTTTATGAGCACTGTTTTGAGAATGTTCAGATGTTCTGAATGGAAGCTCCTGTAAGAAGGAGAGAGATGTTAGTTTACAATAGTCCAAAATTCAGAAGGCCTATAAAAGAACTGGTTATATACCCGGACTGGGGTCCTGAATGTGTGAAGGGGGTCTCATTTCCTTGTTATGGTGATACAGGTAATCAACGTACAATTGCTGTTGTTAGTTGTGAAGTCGCGACTGATCCATCGCAACCCCATGGACAATGTTCCTCCAGGTCTTCCTGTCCTCTACCATCCTCTGGAGTCCATTTAAGCTCACGCTGACTGCTTCAGTGACTCCATCCAGCCACCTCGTTCTCTGCCGTCCCCTTTTTTGCCCTCCATCGTTCCCAGCATTCGGCTCTTCTCCAGGGAGTCCTTCCTTCTCATTAGGTGGCCAAAGGATTTGAGTTTCCTCTTCAGGATCTGGCCTTCTAAAGAGCAGTCAGGGTTGATCTCCTCTAGGACTGACCGGTTGGATGGCCTTGCAGTCCAAGGGACTCACGGGAGTCTCCTCCAGCACCAGAGTTCAAAGGCCTCCATTCTTTGGCGCTCAGCCTTCCTTATGGTCCAACTTTCACAGCCATCCATTGCAACTGGGAAAACCATCGCCTTGACTATACGCACTTTTGTTGGCAGGGTGATGTCTCTGCTTTTTAGTGCGCTGTCTAGATTTGCCATGGCTTTCCTCCCCAGGAGCAAGCGTCTTTTAATTTCTTATGAACCTTAAATTTCTGTTAGCTTTTTTCTGTGATGTTGCAACTTTGAACAGTCATTAAATGAACTGTTGTAAGTTGAGGACTTCCTATACTGATGGATAATATCTCTTGACTGTTATTTGTGTTTCCTTCCTTCCTTCCTTCCTTCCTTCCTCTCTCTCTCCCTCCCTCCCTCCCTCCCTCTCTCTCTCCTTCCCAATTTCTCCAATTTATCAACATCATTCCAAATTGCATTGCTGTCTTCTAAGCTATTAGCCATCCCACCCCGTTCTCTTATCATTTGCCGATTTGATAAAGACTTCCTCTTTATTAAAGTCATTCATCAAATATTCAATACCAGATTTGGGATCAAATCCCAAGGCACCAAAATTAACGGCTTAGTTCAAAAACAGCGATGATCTCTCTTGGAGTACCGGTTTGTTTTGTTTTTTTTAAGTGACCGTAGTGGCATTTATTTTAATAAGAAATCATATCCTACTACCAATATTTTAACCAGCTTCCTGGGGTCTTTCTTAAATGCTTTGCAGAAATCAAGATAAAGTACGTTAACAGCATTCCCACAGTCCGTTAAGCAAATGGCCGCCTGGAAAAGAAAATATGAAAGTAGGATCTTGTTTTTAGCCGATGGGAAAAATTAGAACTAAGGAGAAATTTCCCGACAGTGAGAACAATTAATCAGTGGAACGACTTGCCTCCAGAAGTTGTAAATGCTCCAACACTGGAAGTTTTTAAGAAGATGTTGGATAACCCTTTGTGTGAAGTGGTGTAGGGTTTCCTGCCTAAGCTGGGGGTTGGACTAGAAGACCTCTGAGGTCCCTTCCAACTCTTGTTATTCTGCATTGATGGAAAGCAGGGAAAGGTTCTGAAAACGACGATTAAATCCCCCTTCCTCCCTTAAAACTCCACTGCAGGAATGTGATGGTCTGCTGAGTGTTACTGGAGCAGAAATTTAGGAATATCGCTGGATCTGCTGTTCTCGAGTTTTTGGGTTGTTGGTTTTTGTTTTGTTTTTTTCGTTTGCTGTAAGAATTTGCTTTCAAGGCATTACCTCATTTGGCAGAGAAGGGTGGAAGAGCAATCACCTGTCTCTGGAAAAGCTTTAATTTTCAAAACAAGAAAGAGGGAGACAATGCAGCTGGGGTTGAATGTCTTCCTTAAAGGTGACTCTTTAAACGGCGATCTGTTGGCACTTTTATCCTATTCTCAATCATTAAAAGACTGGGCCCGGACTCCATAATCAATCCTCTCGGGAGGGAGGGAGGGAGTGGGGGGGAAAAATCAATGCAAGTCAGCATAATTCTCCATATTTTATTTTTTTTCAAAACCGGTCAGTGGCAGAGAGACAGGATGAAGGAGAGATGAGAAGGGACCATGTCTTGCATTATTCGTTTTAGCTCAATATAAGTTAACTACCTTCCGGCTTTTATACCCAAATAGTTTAGGCCAGTGATGGTTAACTGAGTGCCCAAAGCATACATACACACAAATTTATTATTTATTTATTTATTTATTTATTCATTCATTCATTCATTTATTTAGCTTGTATGCCGCCCTCTCTCCGACAAGGACTCAGCAAGAATCAATATTTAAATGTTAAAATGATTAAAATTTCCCTTAAAAACCCCTTCAGTTCCATCTGGCCTGGCGAAATCACCATGTCTTAAGGTCACGGCGGAAGGAGCGCAGGTCAAGGGCCACCCGGGGCTCCAGGGGGAGCTGATTCCATAAAGTGGGTGCGCCCACAGAGAAAGCCCGTTCCCTAGGAGTCGACAGTCGACACTGCTTGGCCGACAGCACTCCAAGAAGGCCGTCCCCCCTCCCGGTGGGAACGCACCGGGCAATGGGGAGCTGTTGCTGGCCGCAGATGGTCCGTCAGGTACTCCGGGCCTAAACCATGTAGGGCTTTATAGGTGATAACCAGCACCTTGAATCTCACCCGGAGGGCAACCAGTAGCCAATACAGGTCGCGCAGGAGGGGTGTAACGTGAGAGTGTCGGGACCCTCCCATCACAACCCACGCGGCCGCATTCTGCACCAACTGGAGCCTCCAAGTGGTCTTCAAGGGCAGCCCCATGTAGAGAGTATTGCAGTAGTCGATCCGGGAGGTCGCGAGCGCACATGAGTGACTGTACAGTGGTCATCACGGTGCAGGTAGGGGCACAATTGGCGCACCAGACCAATGCACTCACGCGGGGTTGAACACCCCCCAAATGCAATGTGAGGGCCTCCCCGCGCATGAGCTCCAGCCCCTCCCGCATTCCATTTGGGCTTCCAGGTTGGTAGAGGAGTCTTTCCAGGTCCAAAATGGGATGTTGGGCGGGTGGGCACGCCCCGTTTTGCACTTAGAAAGCCTCCTGCACCAACCTGGAAGCCAAAACGGGGCACGGCGGACACATAAGGACCTCCCTACACCCCATTTTGGGACTGAAATGTGCACACATGTCCCCTGTGCATGCGTGCTTCAATTCTTTGGCGCTCAGCCTTCCTTATGGTCCAACTTTCACAGCCATCCATTGCAGCTGGGAAAACCATCACCTTGACTATACGCACTTTTGTTGGCAGGGTGATGTCTCTGCTTGAGATATAACCTCTTCCATCTCCGTTGAACGAGATGATGCAAAAGATGAGAACCAGAAAGGGGGGGGGGGAAGGACTAATGCTTCCTTTTTTTTTGCCCCCTCTCCTCTCTCATCTCATCTGAATACGGGTTGAAATGGCACCCATGATTTGGTTTAACAATCTCCCCACCATAGGTTGATTTCAAACTTCTTAAGATTTGTGCCGGGGATAGCTCGATTCTCTCTTTTTTGACCCCCCACCCGCCCTGCGACTCACGGACATGTTTCCAATCCAGTTTGACAGCATGCTTCATCTCCGAAGAGATTTAGACTCTCTTGGGGGTTTTAAAGAAAGGGGAAAAAAAAAACCTGCCATAAAATTGATTTAGACGCTGTTAGGAGCCAAGCAGCTAGCAGCTTGCCTTGAAATCCAACCTCTCCCGAGCTCTCTCGTCAATGCCAATCCTTATTTATCCATTCTTTTCATTACGGTGTACCTTGGTCCTTTTGAAATGAAATTTGGAATGCGTTTGCCTGCCTCCTTTCTGCTGACTAAACTGCATGTATTACATTAGAAGTAATAAAGTCACCTCGTCGGTAATTCTTTCTGCTCTTTAATTTATAAAGCTTGCGGTGAGGAGTCGGGAGGCCGAGCTTCGTTTGTTTTCCCTCTCCAAAGAGAGAAAGGTTGAAAAATGCACTCCTTGAGTTACAGATAACCTATCTTTTATACGTTCTGCTCTGAAATCACCCCAATTTATTATCATTTTCCTCCGGTCCTTATGGCAAGGGCTATGAAACGGTTCAAGGGGCAGTGTGGACTGAAAAAAAAAGGTGGATATTTATATATTTTAGAATAGAATTCTTTATTGGACAAGTGTGATTGGACACCCAAGGAATTTGCCTTTGGTGCATGCGCTCTCAGTGTACATAAAGGAAAAATTAAAATATATTCGTCAAGAATCATGAGATACAGCACTTAGTGATAGTCACGGGATACTAATAAGCAATCAAATCATACTTGGAAGCAATAAAAACAATACAAGTTGTAAAGATACAAGCAACATGGATATAGCCATGAGGGAAGAGATAGGTACTAGTAAGGATGAGAAGAATAGTAATACAGTCTTAGTACTTAATTTGACAGTGTTGTGGGAATTAGTTGTTTAGCAGAGTGATGGCATTTGGGGAGAAAACTGTCTTTGTATCTTGTTGTTCTGGGGTGCAGTGCTCTATAGCATCGTATTGAGGGTAGGAGTTGAAACAGTTGATGTCCAGGATGCGAGGGGTCTGTAGATATTTTCACAGCCCTCTTTTGGACTCTTGCAGTATGCAGGTCCTCAATGGAAGGCAGATTGGTAGCCATTGTTTTTTCTACACTTCTAATGATCCTCCGAAGTCTCTGTCTGTCTTGTTAGGTTGCAGAGCCAAACCAGACAGTTATAGAGGTGCAGATGACAGACGCAATGATTCCTTTGTAGAACTGGATCAGCAGCTCCTTGGGCTGTTTGAGCTTTCTGAGTTGGCGCAGAAAGAACAGTGTTGTGCTTTTTTGATGACGTTTTTGACGTTAGGCGTCCATTTTAAGTCTTGAGATATGATAGAACCTAGAACCTTGAAGGACTGTACTGTCTCCTCCTGTTCCTCTGCCTCTCTGCTATCCGCCTCTGGAGGCTCTGACAGCACCTCACTCCCTGATGGCCCTGGCCCCATCTCTGCCTCTGACGCAGAGCCCTCATCCGGGCCTTCCCCAGCCTCCAGGACTGGCCCACGTTTTTCCTCAGCCTCCTCACTGTCTGATTCCGCTGCTAGCTCTGCAGGCTGCTGGCGGACCACAACACCCATTCGGATGTCATCACGTCCCATTTTTGACATTCTGCGCGTGAGCGGAAGGCTCTGTTCACCATTTGTAACCTTCCCCAGCCAGATGGGAGAAGCCAGATTTGCTTAACGGGCGCACAATTCCCTTAACAACTGGAGTGGTTTGCTTAACCACTGTGGCAAAAAAAAAACTAGAAAAGGTCGTAAAATGTATTTATTTATTTATTTATTTATTTATTTATTTATTTATTTATTTATTTATTTATTTTTGCGATTTATATGCCGCCATTCTCCCGAAGGACTCAGGGCGGCTTACAACAAACAATCAATATTACAAATCACAAAATAAGTTAAAACCCCCTTTCAAACCGTATTTAAAATTATCACAGTTTGTGCAACCATCCTAGCAGATCAAGTTATTTGACGGAAAAGCCACGTCTTCAGTTCGCGGCGAAAGGAGAGGAGGTCGGGAGCTATCCTGAGTTCGGTGGGCAAATCATTCCAGAGCGTCGGCGCTCCGACAGAGAACCCTTTCCTCCTGAGGGCCGCCAGTCGAGATTGTTTGGCCGACGGCACCCTGAGGAGGCCTGCTCTGTGGGAGCGCACGGGACGATGGGAGGAAGGCAGGAGATGGTCTTGCAAGTACTCCGGGCCTAAGCCATGTAGGGCTTTATAGATAAGTGGGAAAACTGACTTAGCAGCATGTCCCTTGTTTAGCAATGGAAAATTTTGCACTCAGTTGTAATCATAAATTGAGGGCTATCGATATAATCTAGAAAGGCCCTCTCTCTCTCTCTTTCTCTCTTTCCTCCCTTCAGTCTCCCAAAGTGATGTCTCGGAATGTTAGATATTTTGTGCCAGCCATGGTAGTTTCTTAAAGGGTCACCAGATGGGAGCAAAGAGGGATTTTTAATCCCACTGGTGGGTCAAGGGGCTCCGGTGCCTGCAGCCCCATTGGGGAGAGTTAATGGCCCTCCGGCCCCCTCACACACCTTGGTAAGGGAGGGGCCAGGGACCCCTATAAGAACCCCTGCACAGGGGCTGCTCTTGTTCTCTTGTCCTAACTTCCTACAGGACTGAACTATTGGCTCAATCCAGGCATGGATGCTTCCATGCCAGGGAACTCATTTTACTCTACTTTTACTTCTAAATAAAGATTTAATTGGATTGCATCCTTGCATGCTGACTTTTCTTGGAAGCGCCCTCAACGAACCATCGGTCTTCGTGAGATCCCTCACACGGAAGTGGTTACTTCTTCCAAAAAAATGTTCGCTTGGGTGGATTTTCTCCAAGGGTCTGCTTTCTCAGAAACCTGCAAAATTGCTCGCTGCCTTTTTAAGCTTCCTTCTCTGCAGCTTAGCTTTATCTTTACTGCTCGGGTTGATAACACATCTCCGGCTTTATGTCCTAAGAAAGCCTGCAGCCTGCAGATAATAGATATAAATATGATACTTCGGCTTCCTTTTGAAAGAGTCTTTCAAAACACAAAATTAATTTAATTCATTAGCCTAGCTTCTAATTTTTAAAGACTTAATTTTTAATTAAGAAATTAAGTTCCTGATATCCACATTTAACAAAAGCATATATATGTGTGTGTGTGTGTGTGTGTTTTTTTCTTCTGTCAAAGCACCTGGTCTGTCTCAATATGGGAGGGAGCATACTGCTTCCCTTTCGCCTTTCAGCTCCAATCCAGAAGCCTTCAAGCAGTCGCATTCACGATAAACCATTTTTATACCAAATTTATCAGCAAATATAATTTTATATATTGCTCCTGGAAGCACGAAGCCGAGAACACCAGCCTGAAGATGACGAATGAGACTTCGTCGAAACGTCGCCAAGATACTTCCAATTCTACGCGGGAGAAGACCCGAATAACCAAAGACCTACATACAAACACCCGCGAAAACCTCAGAAAATACACACACACACACACACACACACACACACACACTTTTCGTAGGTTTTATGTGTGTTTTTCTTTAAGCCAGGTTTTTCCTACGTAACCAAGATTTTTCTGCAACCCCAGTTGAGTGAAATCACATTCACTACTTTCTGGGTTTTTTTCCTTCTTTTCATTCTGGCAGCCAGCAGATTTTGTGCTGCATAGTGAGAACTTATATAGCTATTTCTGGCTCATTAGCCATCATCAGTAAGCCACACCCACATCTCATGTATCCTCCCTGTAAAGGTACAATATCTATTTTCTTACTTTTCGTAGGTTTTATGTGTGTTTTTCTTTAAGCCAGGTTTTTCCTACGTAACCAAGATTTTCCTGCTGGCTCATCTCCGTTTCAAAGCCGAACATATGTGTGAGGGGAACCTTTAGACAAAAGACTGAGCTGTGTTTTTGTTGTGTAACTTAAAGACAAATGTGACCAAAATTGAAAAACATTGTTCTCCTTTGCAAATAAAATAGAATTATCCTCAAAAGAGTTAAAGAATTCCACCAGTGCAAAGAAAACTAACCACTGGCATGCAAACATGGTTTTTCCAAGTTGTTGAGTGATGGGAAGTTTGGGAGGGGGTGATGTGGAGGGTTAGAATCAGTGAAGCTTTGTGCAAAATCTTGGGGCCCGGAGAACCAAGGTATTAATTATTTTGACAGACTGGGTGTCAAAATCACAGCTGCCAGACAGAAATTGCCCATAGTTTATGCTGCAGTTTTGGTGAGAGCTTTGAACAGAAATGTCTTTGTTTGGACTTGGAAGGCAGGAAGGATATATATATATATGGGGTCTAACTCAGTTTGTCCCCATCTGTTCCTTTGCCGACTCTGATCTGGGTGGAAGGTGCCTCGATCAACTTTTCCAGATAGTCGTCGGCTTACGGCCGTAATAGAGCCCGAAATTTCTGTGGTTCAGTGAGTTTTGCCCCATTTTACGACTGATCAAGTGACTCGCTGCCCTTGATAAATTAGTCATCTGCTCGCCCAGTGAATTTCCCCATGGACTTGGCTTGTCGCCAAAGGGGATACTCCACCCTGGGACACTCCAACCCGTCATAAATACGAGTCAGAGGCCAAGCGTCTGAATTTTTATCGCACGACCATGGCGATGTTGCAATTGTCACGTTAGAAATAGTCGCAGTCTGGGTTTTTATCATAGATTTTATCTGTTATTTTTTATTTATTTATTTATTTTATTATGTTTTTATACCGCCCTTCTCCCGAAGGACTCAGGGTGGTGTACAGCCATATTAAAAACAGTACCAATACAAAATTAGGAACATCATTAAAATAATTAAATCATTGGCCGTAGTTAAAACCCCGCCTAAAACCATTGTTAAAACTCTTTTAAAAACCCATTTAAAATCCTTGTTCTGTCAGACCAGCTTGCTGAAATAATGTCTTCAGAGCACGACGGAAGGCATGGAGGTCGGGGATCCTTCGTATGTCCGGGGGCAATTCATTCCATCATGCAGGGGCTCCCACAGAGAAGACTCTCCCCCTGGGGGTCGCCAGTCGACATTGTTTGGCCGACGGCACCCTGAGGAGGCCCTCTCTGTGGGAGCATATCGGTCGGTGGGAGGCAATCGGTGGCAGAAGGCGATCCAGGTCCTAGGCCAGTGATGGCTAACCTTTTTGCCATCGCGTGCCAAAAGTGGGAGCGCGGTGGGGTCACACGCACGCGTGCCCACATCCATAATTCTATGCACCCCGCCCCCCGTACTCCCCCCGCTTTTAGCACAGAATGGCACAGTAGGCCTGTTTTTTGCTCTCCCCAGGCTCCAGAGCCTTTGTGGGAGCCTGGGGAGGGCAAAAATGGCCTTCCCCACCCTCCCAGAGGCCCTCCGGAGACCGGAAACAATGTGCTTCCTGACTTCTGGTGGGCCCAGAAGGCCCGAAAATCAGCTGACTGGTGCACGCATGTGAGCCGCAACTGAGCTTGCGTGCCGACCGATATGGCTCCACATACCACCTGGGGCACCCGTGCCATAGGTTCGCCATCATGGTCCTAGGCCATGGAGCGCTTTAAAGGTGGTGACCAACACCTTGAAACGCACCCGGAAGACCACAGGGAGCCAGTGCAGCTCGTGCAAGAGAGGTGTTACATGGGAGCGATGGGTCGCCCCCATTACCACTCACGCGGCCACATTCTGGACCAGTTGGAGCCTCCAGGCGCTCCTCAAGGGGAGCCCCAGCATTTTTGATTAGAGTGTTCGTACTTGTTCTGCTCTCTGGCTGTAATAAGCTGAACGTAGTCGCAAGTCACTTTCTTCAGTGCCCTTGTGACTTCGAACGGTCACTAAACGAACTGTCGTAAGTCGAGGACTACCTGTGAACACCTCGATGCACGCAGCCGTGGATCAAACAGAAGGGTTTAGTCCTTTTTGCTTTGAGTCATTTGATCGCGGTGGGGCCTGCCTTTATTCCCCGTGGCAGCTGCGACATCTGTAGATTGCCGTAAAAGGGTTTTGTTACCTGCAATTTAAGATGCCACAATTGAAATTTGCAGCAGGCGAAAAGAAAAATGGAAAACAAATGTCCGGCTCCATAAAAGCCTTCACCTGCTCCCTCCGGATGTTATTAATCCTCTGGAGATGACGGTGATTGATAGGATGTCTAATAAATACAACCAGAGGTGCAGCTTAACTCCTGACCTCCCCACTCCAAAAAAAAAACCTCTGTTTCATATATCTGCTCTGCAGATTCTCCACTTAAAAGAAAAATATATACTTATTCCCAGTTGGATGCTACAACGTGGATTATTAAGCCTTAGTTGGGAGGGGAAATAATTTTACACAACTGAGTTGGCAAGGGGCCTGGATAGCTCAGCAGACTAAAAAGCCTGTTATTAACATTCAGCTGCCTGCAATTACTGTAAGTTCGAATCTCACCAGGCTCAAGGTTGACTCAGCCTTCCATCCTTTCTAAGGTGGGTAAATTGAGGACCCAGTTTGTGGGGGCAATAAGCTGACTTTGTATAAAATATACAAAAGTATGAAGGCTGTTGCTTAACGCATTGTAAGCTGCCCTGAGTCTCCGGAGAAGGGCGGCATATAAATCAAATTTAAAAAAAAAAAAAAGGAGGAAATTTGTAGGTTTTTTAAAAAAATGTTGGGATTTATAGATAGTCCCCAACGCACGACCACAGTGGAGCCCAACTTTTCTCTGGCTAAGCAAAACAGTTGTTAAGCAAGTTTTGTCCCGTTCAATGACCTTTCTTACAATAGTTCTTAAGCGAACCCCTGCAATTGTTCAGTTAGCAATGGTTGTTACGGGAATCTGGCTTCCTCGTTGACTTTGCTTGTCAGAAGGTCCCAAAAGATGATCGCATGACCCTGGGACAACTGTGACCGTCATAATTACACGCCGGTTGCCAAATGTCCCAAATTCGATCACGTCATGTTGCAAAGTATGAAAAAAACTTATTTCACTGGCCCTTTAACTTCAGTCACTAAAACGAACGGGTGTAAGTCAAAAACGTACTTGTCTTCCGCGGTGAAATGTAGAATTTGTTACTACCGGTTCTGTGGGCGTGGCTTGGTTGGGGGGGGTAATATGACTGAGTGGGCGTGGCCAACTTTTTTTAAAAAAACTTTTACAACCGTTTTTTCTACAACCAAAGAGGTTGTAAAAAAAATGCTTTTAAAAGCCTCTGACGATCCCAGCCGACCAGCCTGATCGGCAGAGGCTTTTTTTTTCTTTTCTTTTTTTTCAAAGCTTCTGACGATTCCAGCTGACTTGCCTGATCGGCAGAGGCTCTTTTTTTTTTTTTTTTTTTTACTTTTAAAAGCATTTCTTCAGCCGAAGAGGTTGTAGAAAAAAATGCTTTTAAAAATAAAATAAAAAGCCTCGGACGGTTGCGCGGCTCAGCTGGGCGTGGGGGTGGGGAGGGATTTTTGCTACCGGTTCTCCGAACCACCCACCGCCATCGCTACCTAATCGGGCGATCTGGTCCAAACCCAAAGCATTTCACCCCTGCTTGTGTTGCAGTAATATTACCATGTTTCCCCGAAAATAAGACTCTGTTTTATATTTTTTTTGAACCCTGAAATAAACGCTTGGCCTTATTTTCGAGGAGGACTTATTATTTTGGGGCGCTTGGAGCAAGTCGGGGCTCCTCTTGCCATCTTACCTGATTTCCAGCCCTATCTCCCTAACCCTAACCAGTGGAAGTGCCGGGGACCGGCTGCGCATGCATTTAAATATTGTCGGGAAGGGCTTATTTTCGGAGAAGAGTTTATTTTAGGATAAAATAGGGTTTTAGGATAAACTAATAAAATTTAGGTTTATTTTAGGGCTTATTATCAGGGTGTTAAGGATATTGTTGTTGTGTAACAACTAGCAGAATAAAGTGCACAGAGAAACGTTGCTGAGAGCAATGAGATAGGAGATACATACAAACTGGTGTTATCAAAAGTTTTCTTTATAATGGGAAATAAACAATCTCGTAGTCTTCTAAACAGTCCAAGTCTTTACCGGTTAACTCCAAACACACTCTTATCAAACAAACAGTAGTTGGTTCACAAACTCCGGATGGTAGCAGATCCACCCACACATGCACGTGATGATAGCAGCTTATCATCAATTGAATACCTTACAGTACCTTGCTTAAATACATTGTTAAATTACAAGTAATTATAGCATGACTCAGCATTACAGCATGATGCAGCATTAAAACTTAAAGTAACAGAATACATATATTGCCTGGACAACTGTTAGGCCCAAATCATATCCTAACACAGGGGATGTCTTATTTTCAGGGAAACAGGGTAGGTAACGGCAAAACTGCACATGAGAATTCAACTCCTACGATTAGCAAGGGATGGGACGAGGCCTCCTGCACAAGGAATTCAAGCAAAGACAAACAAACAATGCGAACGCTCGTGCATTTTCTTTACACGTTAAATTAACCCAGCACAATGTGACAAGTTTAAATAAGCCAACAACCGGGTAACAAGCAGCAGGAAAGCTCAGGCATAATTGGGCCACGCGGGCAGGAGGGAAAAGCTTTTATTAACTACAAATTTGACTTCCCAAGTTTGTTTTCCAACCTCTGATTCCGACACTGAGCAAGAACTCCAACCTCGGGCGGATTTTATGCCGCCGCATTTAAAAGCTGGTGCATTTCTGCACCAGCTTTGCAAGGTAGCCCCGATAAGAAGGACACCCAGGAGTTCTACCTATGTCTTTATTGCAAGGTGACATTAACAGAACCTTGCAAAGACTCAAAGGGTCTCTTCCCGTTAGGGTCCCCAAAAATAAAAAGGGTCTCTTTTGAGATGTTTGCCACACCCTGTTCCTTCGATGGGCTCAGCTGCCTCTTATCCAAATGTTTTCTAGTCAGTAGCTTTTCCTTCTGTCTCCCAAGGCCATTTGCTCATAGCCTGACATTTCAGAAGTACCAGGGTTGGAAGGGACCTTGGAGGTCTTCTAGTCCAACCCATTGTTTAAGCAGGAGACCAAATGGTTGTCCAATCTCTTCTTTAAAAAACTCCGGTGTTGGAGCTTCTGCAGGCAAGCCAAAAATAGTTGTTTCCTCAAAGCGTTTTGAAGGCAGATACGTAAATACCTTCGAAGTGTTTTGAAGGCAGATACGTAATTTACAATGCAATCACACCTTTTCTTTCTAATATACCATTTGTTTGGTACTGTGTGCATCATGTTTACAAACAGTAGCAGATCTGTTTTGATTTATTTGTTAGGTTTACAGTCTGGTTTTGGTACCGAACTGAAAGCAATATATACATTAAGCCTTCCCCTCCTCCTCCTCCTCCTCCTCCTCCTCCTCCTCCTCTCTTTTGCTCACACCAACAAAAATCCTGTGAAGTACTTTGTACAGACAGCCCTTGACTTATGACCACAATAGAGCCTGGATAGCTCTGCAGACTAAGCACCGTAATTAACATTCAGCTGTCTGCAATTACTGTAAGTTCGAATCTCCCCAGGCTCAAGGTTGACTCAGCCTTCCATCCTTTCTAAGGTAGGTCAATTGAGGACCCGGATTGTGGGGGCAATAAGCTGACTGTCAGCACTTCAAGCTGCATTTACTCTAGTGCTGACATAAGAAGGAGAAGCGGAGGCGTCTGGAAAGGGACGGTTGACTTTTCACCTACTTATTTTCCCTGGAGATAATATATCCTAGGAGATGGGATGGGAGGGGGGAAATTCCTTTGAGCTGGAGCAGTAGATTAGGGGTAGAGTGACTTGGAAGATGGCCAATGAGTGCAGAGGAGTGGGGGAAGGAAAGGGAGGGTTTTTGGGTCGGAAGTCAGTGTTGGCTACGATGAGTCGGAGAGAATGTCGTGCTTAATAAATTAGAGTTTTTTCATCAAAGACTTCGTTTGAAATGCAATTTATTTGAAATGACCTCGAAACCTGACCCTGACTTTGTATAAATATACAAAAGTATGAAGGCTATTGCTTAACGCATTTTAAGCCGCCCTGAGTCTTTGGAGAAGGGCGGCATATAAATCAAATTTAAAAAAAAATAAAATTGAGCCCCGAAATTTCCACTGCTAAGCAAGACAGTTATTAAGTGACTTTTGCCTCATCTTACGACCTTTTCTGCCACCGTTGTTAACTGAATTGTTGCAGTTGTTAAGTGAATCTACCTTCCCCATTGACTTTGCTTCTCAGTATGGTCTCAAAAGAGGATCACAGGACCTCCCGGGACACGGCAACCGTCATAAATATGAGTCAGTTGCCGAGCGTCCGAATTTTGAGCCCATGACCACAGGGGGGTCATAAGTCCGGAAAATGGTCATCACTCAATTTTTTTTTGTTGCCTTGGTAAGTTTGAACAGTCACTAAATGAATGGGTGTAAGTTAAGAACTTTCTGTAATATAGATATAGAGGGTTGGACTAGATGACCTACAAGGTCCCTTCCCACTCTGTTAATCTATAAAAAAATATTTCAAAAACTGGCATTTTTCTTGAAGAGGCACACCTATAGAAAGGTGAAAACAGCTAATTTGATGCAGAATGTTGGGCTAATTCGTCCCTCCTCTTCGTCATCGTGTCTAGAAGTGGCCTTCTACAACCCAACATACAGGTAGTCCTCGACTTGCAACAATCCATTTAGTGACCGTTCAAAGTTATAATGGTCCTGAAAAACATGACTTACAACCCTTAACTACCATCGCAGCTTCCCCGTGGTCATGTGATCAGAATTTAGACGCTCGGCAACTGACTCACATTTATGACGGTCGCAGACTCCCGAGAGTCACACGATCCCCTTTTTTTGAGGCCTCCTGACAAGCAAAGTCAACGGGGAAGTCTGATTCACTTAACAACCATGTGGCTAACTTAACAACGGCAGCGATTCACTCAACCGCGGTGGAAAGAAACGCCGTACGATGGGGCAAAATTTACTTCACGACTGTCTCACTTAGCAAAAACAGAAAATTGTGGGGGGGGGGGTTCTCCTTTGTGGTCGTAAGTCGAGAACCAATTATTTTCGATGACTTCCTTATTTTCCCGGCTCTTGACTTTCCAGGATGTGTTTTGAAAGGAGGGGTGGAGGGAAGCGTTGAGGTTGCTAGACAGGTAAACAGGTGAGCTGTTTGGGTTCCCGCTATGCCACTATATTTTCTTCTCCCTGCCTCTGCCGTATGATCCGTCTTCCTGTCAAAAAAGAGGCAGGCAAGCCGAGAATACCCCCTAAAGGTTGCGTGAACTTTTCCCTTCAATTCGGGGTTGAGGTAAGAAGAAGGAACAGGAGGCAAGATCGCTTCGATAAAAATAACTTTCCCGCGTTGAGGTACAAGACGGTATATAACTCAGCTGGTATCCGGCGTATCTTGAGAAAGGGAAGTTTCAGAGAGCAGATGTGGCAACGCATTTATTTTTTTCCCGCGCCCCAGAAATTAAAGTTTGTGTTCTGTTAACTCCGCTCGTAACCGACTGGATGCAATGATTGATAATCCTTGACTTACGGCCATTCGTTTAAGGACAGTTCAAAGTTACGGAGGCACTGGAAAAAAAGGGAGTTATGTCCATTTTGTTTACACTTAATGACCGTTTCAGCATCCCCGTGGTCATGTGATCAAAATTTGGGCTCTTGACAAATGGCATGTATTTATATATGGTTGCGGTCTCTTTCTCTATCTCTTTCTCGCTTTATTTTTCTTTCTCTTTCTCTTTTTCTCGCTTTCTGTTTCTTTCTTTCTCTTTTTCTTTTTCTTTCTATTTCTCTCTATTTCTATTTTGCTTTCTTTCTCTTTTTCTTCTATTTCTTTCTTTCTCTTACTATTTCTCTCTCTCTCTCTCTTTTTCTTTCTATTTCATTCTTTCTCTTTTTCTCTTTCTCGCTTTCTGATTCTTTTTCTTTTTCTTCTTTTTCTTTCTCTTTTTTCTCTTTCTATTTCCCTCTCTTTCGCATTCTCTCTTTCTCTTTTTCTTTCTATTTCTCTCATTCTTTCTCTCTCTTTTTCTTTCTATTCCGCTCTCTTTTTCTTTCTATTCCACTCTCTTTTTCTTTCTATTCTGCTCTCTTTTTCTTTCTCTCGCTTTCTGTTTCTCTCTCGCGCTCTCTCTGTTTCTTTCTCTCTCTCTTTTTCTCTTTTTCTTCATCTCTTTCTGTTTCTTTCTCTTTTTTCTTTCTCTTTCTCTTTTTCTCTTTCTCTTTTTCTTTCTTTCTTTCTATTCCTTTCTCTCTCTCTCTCTCTCTCTTTTTTCTGTCTTTCACTCTCTTTCTCTCCCTCCCTCCCTTCCTCCTCCACCCCCACTCTCTGTCACAGACATAACCATCTTTCTGGCTATGCTTTTTTTCCTTGAAACCCAACATCTGTTCCCTTGTTTATTCAGCATCTTTTGTTGACCTGCAAAATTACGGTTTCTTGCCTCCGGCCTTCGGCACCAGAAGCTTTATTTTCTTATAGGAAATGTATGTATTTTTCATACGTGGTATTGCTTGGGATGGAATGATAAAAGAGACGTGTGTATATTTGTGTGAGCGTGTGAGGGCAGGCAGCCAGGTGTGTAATAAGCGGTGCCGGCAGTTTGTCAACATGCAAAGGACTTAAGTAGGAACTTGCCTTGTGAGATACGAGAAGTCCTCAACCTAATGACCGCAACGGGGAACAGAATTTCCGTTGCTAAGCAAGGCTCTTAGTTGAGTAAGCTGCAAACCTGATTTTGCAAACTTTTAGTCATGGTTGTTAAGCGAATCGCTGCAGTTGTTAGGTGAATCATACGGTCGTTAAGCGAGTCCAGCTTCCAAACATTGACTTTGCTTCTCAGAATCTGGCTGACACAAATGACAATTGCGTGTCCCTGCAATGCTGCAACTGTTTGTAAATACATTGCCGAGGGCCTGAATTTTGAACATGCGACCGCAAGGGTCTCATAATCGTTGTAAATGTGAGGACTAGTCATAAGTAGAAGTAGGCCTCAACTTAACAACAGTTCATTTCGCTCCCGGTCCAATTTACAACGCCACTAAAAAAGGCACTTACGGCTGTTTTCCACACTTAACAACCGTTACAGCACCTCCTACGGTCACATAATCAAAATACAGATGCTTGGCAATTGACTCGTATTTACCCTGTTTCCCCAAAAATAAGATCCAACCAGAAAATAAGTCCTAGCATGATTTTCAGGATGCTCGTAATATAAGCCCTACCCCACAAATAAAACCCAGTTTGTTGTGGCCCGTCAGCGGCCAGTGCAGATTGTAGCTGATTCAGACAGTGAGGAGGCTGGTGTGGTGCTACGCCAGCATCCTGTGCAGCTGGCGCTTGAGTCGGACAGTGAGGAGGCTGGAGAAGAGGTGGTCCCAGAGGCGGGGATTCAGCCAGGGCCTTCAGAACCTCCAGAAGCTCCCATAAGTGAAGAGGAAGAAGAGGAAGAGCCTCTTCTCGATGCACGGGCGCGCAGAGCTGCCAAAAGGCAGGAGTGGCTCCTCAGGAGGAGGTTTCCTCGAGAGAAAGGCTTGGGGCTAATTGGCCACTCCCTTAGCCTATTTAAGGAGGAACACCAACTGAAGCAATTTGTAGGGAACAACTTTAGTTCATTCTCCTTGGCTCCAGTTAAGATCGTCAGCCAGACGGAGGCGTTTAGTACTACATTTCCCCCAGAATAAGACCAAACCAGAAAATAAGCCATAATGCATATTTTGGAGCAAAAATTAATAAAAGACCCAGTCTTATTTTGGGGGGAAATATGGTATGACGGTCGCTGTGCCCTCCCCCCAGGTCACACAATCCTCCTTTGGCGACCTTCTGACCAGTAAAGTTAGTGGCGGAGCCAGATTCCCTTAACAACCACATTACTCACTTAAGAACATCAGCAATTCACTTAACAACTTTGGAGAAAACGTGATAAAACGGGGCCAAAAAAATTCACTTTACAAAAGTTTCACCCTAGCAAGGGAAATTTTGGGTCCCCTTGAGGTTGTCATTCATGTTGGGGATTTTTTTGGCATTGTTGCAAGCTTGAACAGTCGCTAAACGAATGGTCATAAGTTAAGGACTACCTCTAATTGCTTTTTAGTTTGTTTAGAGAGCCGAAGTGGAGCAGTGGTTAGAGCACAACACTGCCAGCTACTTCAGCTGACTGCTAGCTGCAGTTCGGCAGTTCAAATCTCACCAGGCTCAAGGTTGATTCAACCTTCCATCCTTCCAAGGTTGGTAAAACAAGGACCCAGATTGTTGGGGGAATATGTTGACATTGTAAACCACTCAGAGAGGGGCTGTAAAACACCATGAAGCGGTATATAAATCTAAGGGCTATTGCGATCAATGGACGGATGGATGGATGGATGGATGGGAGGGAGGAGGGAGAGAAGGAAGGAAGGAAGGAAGGAAGGAAGGAAGGAAGGAAGGAAGGAAAACAGGGTGGCATAGTGGTCAGAATGCAGTACTGCAAGCTAACTCACTGCTCACTGCCAGGAGTTTGATCCCAACCGGCTCAAGATTGACTCAATCTTCCATTCTTCAGAGGTTGGTAAAATGAGGACCGAGATTATTGAGAGCAATAGGCTGACATTGTAAACCACTCAGAGAGGGCTGTACAGCATTATGAAGCGGTATATAAGTCTGAGAGCTTTTTGCTATTGGAATTTGGATACGTAGCTATGAATAATTGGAGCCACTTCAGATTAGCTCAGGAGAGCTCAAGAATTTACTAGGAAACAGGAAGCTAAAACGCACCGAGTTAATTTTCAAAATTATTAAGCTGAGAAGGAAGGAAAGGAGGGAGGGAGAGAGCCATGGTGTCACAGTGGTTAGAATGCAGAATTGCAGACAAATTCTGCCCACCGCCAGGAGTTCGATCCTGACCAGTTCAAGGTTGACTCAGCTTTCCATCCTTCCGAGGTGGGTAAAATGATGACCCAGATTGTTGGGGGCAAAGATGCTGATTCTGTAAACCATTTAGAGAGGGCTGTAAAAGCACTATGAAGCGGTATATAAGTCGAAGGGCTATCACTAGCCGCCAATCCAGCCGTAATGAAGAGACACCATCGATGACGCACATCAAAGGAGTTGCCATTTTGAAGCCTGCTCACGGTTTATTTTATTTCCTCCCGCAGATCATCCAAATCTTTCGAACCCCTCGAGACTACGGACCCCTCCGCCTCCTCTCTCTCACGCCCACACGCCAAACCAACACCATGCCGCGTCCATCAACTCTTTAAACCGAGGGAACTACACACCACGCAGTAATCCCAGCCCTGCTCCCACGGATCATTCGCTCTCCGGAGAACATCAGGCAGGGAACCAAGAACCTACGCATGCTCAGGACAACTGGTTACTAAACAGTAACATCCCCCTGGAGACCAGGTAAAACCCCTTTTTGCTTCCTCCCCCATCCCTTGGTATAAACTGTTATAATTGTATATATAACAATATAATTGTTATATCTTCAGGAATGTAATAAAAGTGCTTGAAAGGACAACTCCATCGCTTGGGTTGCCCCAAAAGACAGAGGAGATAATGGATTGATTTTATCAAATTCAGTAATATCATATGCCTGTGATGGCGAACCTATGGCACGCGTGACCAAAATGGCAGGCGAAACTATGTCACCTGGCACACGCCTGTTTGTCTTCCGGGTTTCTGGTGCGCATGTGCACACAGCGATCAGCTGTCTTTTACACATGAGGCGGTGCTGAAAACCGGTGTGTGCATGCACGCCGGCCAGCTGATTGTCGGGGCGCATGCATGGCAAAACCCGGAATTTTGGTTTTTCCAGAGCGCAATTCCTGTGCGCGCGCAGTAGTGCCAAAAATCAGCCTGCAAATGCGCACTGGGCAGCTGATTGTCAGGGGCACATGTGCGCCAGAACCTGGAAGTTTGGCTTTTCCGGAGCGCGACCCCAACGAGTGTGCACGCAACAGTTCCACGCAATCTTTTTGGCACTCAGTGTTGTGACTCAGTCCCAAGTAGGTATTCTCAGACGCAACCAGTTCGAAACAAACAGACTTTATTAGAACAGCTGAGAATTAACTCATTCTCAGCGTAGTCCAAACTAATTCAAAACAAATTCTTCATAACACAGATTCTTCAGCCTTATCACCAACCTTGGTCTCATTAGGCAACCCGCCAAAGGCTTTTCTTGGCAAAAGTTCAGGAGGAGAAGACGCCGACAAGAAATAAATGCAGCAAGACAAGAAACAAATCTATCAACATTGTTTTCTGACAAAGAGTCCAAGAGCCTTTGCTGGTCTTTTAAGCCTTATGGGAAGGGCCAATCATCTCCTGGCCTTACACCTGAGTCGTCCCTTTTGCTTCAGCTGCTCTTGCCTTCTGGCTGCTCTTCTCATGCATGTACTAGGAACAGGCTCCTCCTGTTCCTCTGCCTCTCTGCTGTCAGCCTCTGGAGGCTCCGGAGCCTATGCATCACTCCCCAATGGCCCTGGCCCCATCTCTGCCTCCGACGTAGAGCCCTCGACTGGGCCTTCCCCAGACTCCAGGACTGGCCCATGTTCTTCCTCAGCCTCCTCACTGTCTGACTCCGCTGCCAGCTCTGCAGGCTGCTGGCGGACCACAACACTCGGTGCCGAAAAAGTTCGCCATCACTGTCATATCCTATGTACAACTACTCATCCGTAATCCATTTGTCATGGCCCGTTTTCACTCCTCTTGAGCTTCTGAGTGTCCCTGGTTACATTTCTGAAATACAGGTAGTCCTCGCCTTGCAGTAGTTCATTTAGTGGCCGTTCAAAGTTACAACAGCGCTGAAAACAACGACTCGTGATTTTTTTTTTACACTCACAGACCATTGCAGCCATCCACGTGATCAAAACTCAGACGCTTGGTTCGTATTTATGACGGTTGCGCATGTCCTGGGATCATGCAATCGATCCCCTTTTGCAACTTTCTCCCAAACCACATCAACGGAGGACCCAGATTCACTTAACAACCATTGTATTAACTTAACAACTGCCATAATTCTCTTAGCAACTCCTGCAGGGAAGGTTGTAAAATGGAACACTGAACAACTGGGTTAGCAACGGGAATTTTGGGCTCAACCGCAGGAGAAAGTCGAATAATGCAAATAATAGAGTCAAAACTCCTTCCAGCTGCTCATAGCCGACATTCTTCGAATCTTTATGAACCAGATTTATTGAAAGCAGAAAAGAGATTAGTTTAATAATTTTGAAAATTAACTCGGTGCGTTTTAGCTTCCTGTTTCCTAGTAAATTCATGAGCTCTCCTGAGCTATGTAATCTGAAGTGGCTCCAATTAGTCATAGCTACTGCATCCAAATTTCAAGCACTTAGACTTCTATACCGCTTCATATACCACAGCCTTCTCTGAGTGGTTTACAATGTCATCTTATTGCTCCAAATAATCTCGGTCCTCATTTTACCGTCCTCTGAAGAATGGAAGATTGAGTCAATCTTGAGCTGGTCGGGCTCTAACTCCTGGCAGTGAGCAGTGAGTTAGCCTGCAGTACTGCATTCTGGCCATTATGCCACCCTGGCTCCCTTCCTTCCTTCCTTCCTTCCTTCCTTCCTTCCCTCCCTCCCTCCCTCCCTCCCTCCCTCCCATCCATCCATCCATCCATCCATCCATCCATCCATCCATCCATCCATCGCAATAGCCCTTAGACTTATATACCGCTTCACAGTGCTTTTACAGCCCTCTCTAAGCAGTTTACAGACTCAGCCTATTGTCCCCCAACAATCTGGGTCCTCGTTTTACCAACCTTGGAAGGATGGAAGGCTGAGTCAACCTTGATAGGTCAACATTCACTTAATAGGTTAACATTCACTTAACCACTGACTCGCTGAACCACAAAAAATTGGGGCTGAATTACGGTCGTAAGTTGAGCACTGCCTGTCACTGCATTTTTGTATTTACTAGCAGAGCTATTATTTCTGAACTGTCAGACTTACCGTAGTTTGCCAAGTTTCTTATCAGTATCTACTGCGCATGTCCTGCATTCTTTTCTCTTCTTCTGAAAACTTTCCTTTGTTCTCCGGCCAGCTAAGGTCAGGCTGGGATCTTTGCCAACATGTAACTAATTTAGATTAGTGAGATGTTTTATTTTCTTTACAATAAATATGAGTTTAATTAGAAGATGTATTTCGGTTTATGGATCACGTATACATAAGGAGAAAGTCACGATCCAACTCAAAATAAGAGCAATTACCCCACGCAAGGTAACAAGGCTGATTGCCGCTCTGACACTGCCTATTAGCTTATTTCCAACCAATTTCTAGCACCGGACAAAGAGAGAGAGAGAGGGAGGGAAAAAAAGTAAAAATATTTCCTAGTTGTCTCCCAGCTGCTTAAAAATATCATTTGACATTAACCGGAGCTTGTAAGGCCATTTTGCCCATTTCAAATGGGCGCGAGTAGAATAAATTTTAAAAAGGAGCACCCAGCCACCCGATGCTCGTTCGTATATTTTCATCTCCCAAAGAGGCATCAATCAATACCTTGTTTAAGAAACTGAAATGGGTCGATATATTGAAAAGATTGAGCAGGGCGGGTGGTAAAGGATGTAATTGGAGTTGATCGCACAGGAATCTTATCAAGAAATAATAATCAGACGGTCGCCGGCTGCATTTCGCTCTTATTAAAATATTGCTCTTGCAAGCCAAGCCCAAACTGCAGAACGCCCATCCTACTCTTCGCTCCCTGGCTTTTCTCAACCCCATCGTTCTTCCCTCATCCTGGCTTTGCTGAATTGTGTGTTATAGTTGGTGTTTATTTACTGCCATCGGTTATGTAATCCGGTGGAACGTGTTGTGTTTTTTTTCCCCCAAAACAACACTGCAAGCTTATGTAGAATCCGTGGGCTGTCTTAAGGCTGCAACCTGGGATAACGTTAAGAGATAACAGAATACCAGAGTTGGAAGGGACTTTGGAGGTCTTCTAGTCTGACCCCCTGCTTAGGCAGGAGACCCTCTACCATTACAGACGAGGGACTGCCCAGTCTTTTCTTAAAAGCCTCCAGTGGTGCATCACCCACAACTTCTGAAGGCAAGCCATCCCACTCATTAATTGTTCTCAATCAATTCATGAGAATAAAGCTGGAAGGGACTGCTGTAAGAAAATTCCAATAGGAAACAAAGACAGCAGCACAAGCAATAATTGTTACTTTAAGATCTGAGGTTTATTGTTTCCAATAATTTGGAACATAACAAAAAAGAATAGATGTAAAAGATATCTATTCATATTCAAAAGATAGCATTAATACACTTGTGTTAACAAGCCATTGCAATGGGGTCCAATGATATACGGCAGATCCTACATTTTTTTAAAAAATTGATTTATATGCCTCTCTTCTCCGGAGACTCAGGGCGGCTTACAATGCGTTAAGCAATAGCCTTCATACTTTTGTATATTTATAGGAAGTCAGCTTATTGCCCCCACAATCTGGGTCCTCAATTGATCTACCTTAGAAAGGATGGAAGGCTGAGTCAACCTTGAGCCTGGTTAGAGTTGAAGTTATAGTAATTGCAGACAGCTGGAGTTAATCACAATGCTTTTAGTCTGCTGAGCTATCCAGGCTCCTACATGGACTGCTATAAATCAAAGGGCTCCGAGCTGGTCTCTAACCCTACCCTTTATACTCTTCTTCTAACCACATACACACTTCACAACTTCACTTTCCATAAACACCTGGGTACATTGCTTTCAGATCCTCATTTCCCACGGTTTCATTCTTCCTGTTTTAAAAGTATCCATACAAGTGCATTCTTTGCAAAAACATGTTTCACGGTTAGCAACGGCTTAGCAGGATTACAAATAGTTCTGGTACATTTTGACACCATCTTAGGTGAAAACAATAGAATAGAATAGAATAGAATAGAATAGAATAGAATAGAATAGAATAGAATAGAATAGAATAGAATAGAATAGAATTCAATTCTTTATTGGCCAAGTGTGATTGGACACACAAGGAATTTGTCTTTGATGCATATGTTCTCAGTGTACATAAAAAGAAAAGATACACTCATTAAGAATCATAAGGGGAGGAGGAGGAGGAGGAGGAGGAGGAGGAGGAGGAGGAGGAGGAGGAGGAGGAGGAGGAGAAGAAGAAGAAGAAGAAGAAGAAGAAGAAGAAGAAGAAGAAGAAGAAGAAGAAGAAGAAGAAGAAGAAGAAGAAGAAGGTGATGATGATGATATTGGCCAAGTGTGATTGGACACACAAGGAATTTGTCTTTGGTGCATATACTCTCAGTGTACATAAAAAGAAAAGAAACATTCATTAAGAATCATAAGAAGGAGGCGGAGGAGGAAGAAGAAAAGCAGAAGAGGAAGAGGAAGAGGAAGAGGAAGAGGAAGAGGAAGAGGAAGAAGAAGAAGAAGAAGAAGAAGAAGAAGAAGAAGAAGAAGAAGAAGAAGAAGAAGAAGAAGAAGAAGATGATGATATTGGCCAAGTGTGATTGGACACATAAGGAATTTGTCTTTGGTGCATATGCTCTCAGTGTACATAAAAGAAAAGATACATTCTTCTAGAATCATAAGGTACAACACTTAATGATAGTCATGGGGAACAAATAAGCAATCAAATCATATTAGGAAACAGTCAATATAAATCGTAAGGATACCAGCAACAAGGTTAATCTCTTTAAAAAAACTCTTCCAAGTCCAGGCCCAGGCAGGGCCATCATTGAGATATAATTACAGAATTGAGCAGTTCATTTGTAGGTAGCGTCATCCGATTGACCTTGCAGGACCTTGGACAGTTCCATCATTCAGCAGACTCCCAACAAGACATCCAAGAACGACACAATACACACTGCTGGATGTGCCGCTTATTTCAGTATTGTTTCAGTTGATACAAAACCTTTTCATCCCTTGGATACTCCTTTCTTTCAAGTGATTCGATTCCACTATTTCTTCGATATTAGTGTAACTCTTAACTATGGGGAATTGTCCTGCGCCAAGTTGGTTGCAGTGAGTTGGGGAGTGTGGTCTGTTGTCGTCTAACCTGACCAAAGACCTTCTCATAATCAAAAAGTTGAAAACCCATTGAAAAGAAGAGCTGTAATTATGAATCCAGCTTTAAACACTTGGCTATAGAAGAAGGTTTGATTCTTCTTTATCCAGAGATGGATAAATCGAGTCTAATTTTCCATTCTATCCTGTTCCTTCTCTTTCTTCCTGTATACCTCCCCCTCTCCCTTTTTGCTTTTCCTTCTTTCCTTTTACTCTCTTTTCCTCTCTCCTTCTTTTCTTTCCTTCCTCCCTCCCTCCTTTTTCTCTTTTCCTTCCTTCCTCCTTCTATCCATCCATCCATCCTTGTACTCTCTTTTACTCTCTTCCTCTTTTCCTTTCTTCCATCCATCCATCCTTCCCTCCATTTATTGTCGTATCCTCTCTCCCTCCCTCCCTCTCTTTTCCTTCCTTCCTTCCTTCCATCAATCTATCCTTCCCTCCCTTTACTCTTTTTCTTCCTCCCTCCCTCTCTCTTATCTCTTTTCCTCCCTCCATTCCTTTCTCTCTTTCTTCCTTCCTTCCTTCTTTCTTTTCTTCCTTCCTCGCTCTCTCTTATCTCTTTTCCTCCCTCCCTCCCTTCCTTTCTCTCTCTCTTCCTTCCTTCCTTTTTCTTTTCTTCCTTCCTCCCTCTCTTATCTCTTTTCCTCCCTCCCTTCCTTTCTCTCTCTTCCTTCCTTTCTTCTTTTCAGCCTTCCTCCCTCTCTCTTATCTCTTTTCCTCCCTCCCTTCCTTTCTCTTCCTTCCTTCCTTCTTTCTTTTCTTCCTTCCTCTCTCTTATCTCTTTTCCTCCCTCCCTTCCTTTCTCTTCCTTCCTTCTTTTCTTCTTTTCTTCTTTCCTCCCTCTCATCTCTTTTCCTCCCTCCCTCCCTCCCTTTCTCTCTCTCTCTTCCTTCCTTTCTTCTTTTCTTTCTTCCTTCCCTCCCTCCCTCCCTCCTGCTTGTTCGCTCGTGTGCTTCAACCAATAAAACGACTCAGGGCAGCCGACAAACAGCAAAAAGACAAATATAAAAACAATGACAATTTCAAAAAGCTGTGCCAAAAAAAACCACTACAAAACTTCTTTGCTGCAGGAGCAGTTTTCTCTAGCTAGGCCAGGCAGCCTCTGTTGAAGAGACGATAAATCCACATGCAACCCTCCATCCTGAAGCCTAACCTTGCTTCTCCCTACCCCAGTCCAATGAAACGTTTATCATTAACACAATGCAATTTCAAACTCAACAGGATTTTCATCCAAGATTCCATGTTTTTTCCCCCCTTGGTAAAACTTTTTCCGAATGTCAAAAATACCAGATCCTGCCGAATGATTATCGTTATCAAGAATAAAAAACAAACAAACTCTAATATTTTGGAGAATACTTCTCTCTTTTTCTTTCTGCTTTTGCAATTTTTTTTTCCCCCACCGGTTCTTTCGCTCTCCAACCTGACTTCCTTGTATTGGTTTCGTTATTGACGGTTGCATGAAGGTTGCATCACTCAGAATCGTCTCTCTCTCTTTTTTTTTAATATCGGCAAGCTCCTGCCAAATTGCACAATTACATTTGACAAAAACAGCGACCATAAACAAGACGACAAGCGTTTCTTAACTACCGATAATTCTCATTTGCCTCTTCCCTGCTAGGCCGCCTGGCAGCTTATCCATCAAAAATTCCGCTTTATGATTTCCATTTTGGCAGATCGTTTTGCCTGGGTTCTTAGGAAAGCGTGAAGCCAAATGACAGCTAGCTTTGATTTTAGCGTTTGTCAATCTAATTCATGCCTGTTGAATGCAGGGGTGGGATTCCAAAATTTCAGCAACCGGTTCTCTGCCAAATTGCTAGGTGGGCGTGGCCATGGTGGGTGTGATCTACTCGGCCTCCTGCACCACGGTGTGGGGGTCCATTTTCATCCTCCCCAAGCTCCGGAGGCTTAACTCGCGTCTCCGGGAGGGCCCATTTCCGGTAGACCATTTTTTTGCCCTCCCCAGGCTCCAGGGGCTTTCCTTGTGCCCCTGGAAGAAGAGGTTAAAAGAGGTTGTAGAAAAAAATGCTTTTAAAAGTAAAAAAAAAAAAGCCTCTGATGATCCTGTAGCTCAGCTGGGCATGGGGTGGGGGGGCAGGGATTTTTGCCATCGGTTCTCCGAATCACCCACCGCCATCGCTACCGGATCAGGCAATCCGGTCCAAACCGGGAGCATTTCACCCCTGCAATTAAGGTTGAAACAGAAACTTAAAAGATAGACAAAGAGAATGAAAGTTTGAAGATTGTTGAAGGTACCATTCCTTTGATGTTTTTTGACTGGCATATTCCGTGTTCTTACTAAGTCGTAGTAAGTCATTCTTAAGGTGAAACTGGATGAAAATAAGATGTCCATTCGATCAGAAAAATCCAATGCTTTTGGATTCCTGGGTTGGCATCAAAGCTATTAAATCTGAAGGCACTTATGAAATAAGTTACTTAAAAAAAAAAACATTCCCACAGATGAAGTTGTATTTCTAGGTAGAAGTAAATCACTAGTAAGTAAATCACTAGTAAGTAAATTCAGCAGAAGGTCTGTTGAAATCTGATTGCCGTTGGCCCTTTCTTATCACTTTTTTTCTTCAATAATCTTTATTTACATTTATCATTAAAAAAGATAACGACACACCAAATATATGACAATTATCTTGGGAAAAACAATATATTTGGATACCAAAGAGAAAACTATAACCCAAATCAGGCTAGGTGTCATATTTATTGAAAAACATATATTATACGATCACTTTTGATCATAATCTCAATCCAGCTGTGTGAATGTCTAAAAATTCCAGATTAACCTTGTTTTGTGTTGCCAGGGATCTTACTCTAGGTGTGATTATTGACGTTCCTTGAGGTAGTCCCAAAATCAGCAATACAAGTAGTCCTCAACTTACGACCGCAATCAAGCCCCCACATTTCGGTTGCTAAACGAGACAGTTTTTAAGTGAGCTTAGCCCCATGTTTTACGACATTTGTTCCGTCTCCCACTGCGGTTGCTCAGTTAGTAACACCGCTGTTTGATTTGATTTTGATTTGATTTTATTGGATTTATATACCGCCCTCCTCCCGAAGGACTCAGGGCTGTGAAGTGAATCTGGCTTCCCCATTGACTTTGCTGGTCAGAAGGCCGCCAAAGGTGATCCTATGACCCCAGGATACTGCAACAGGCATAAGTACAAGTCAGTTGCCGAGCGTCTGGATTTCGATTATCCGATCGTGGGGATGCTGCAACAGTCACAAGGGTTGAAAGTCGCTTTTTTTTTCCAGTGCCGTTGTAACGTTGGTCACTAAACGAACTGGACTACCTGTATGAAGGCCAACCACAATACCCCTATTGTGATGTCTATATTTTCCGCTGTGATTGCATATGAGGGGTAATGTTCTGAACCAGTTCCCCAAATACACCAAACCCTCTGTATTTAAATCAACGAATCCGGCTAACAAGTCTGTCCAACCGGAAGATGAATAGTTGTCTGCCACATCTATTCATCTCTGCCCCCCGCCTTTTACCCCCAGAGCTAGGGTGGGGCTTCGTTAGTAGCGGTGGCTCTTCCATCCCAAGGACCGGCCCATAGATTTCCACTGTTCTCCTCTCCTCTCTGCCTCAGGCACTGGACCCAGCTGTTCCTCCTCTTCTTCATCAACCACCTCCAGACCTGGAGGCTGTTGATTCTCCATTTGAGGGCTGAGGGATGGCCCAGGCTCCACCTCTATCTCTCTTTCTCTCTCTGCCAACTCCATTCCCTCTTCCCCCTCGGAGCTCTCAGGTTGTCCTGATGCTGACCCTGATTTCCACACCTCCTCCTCCTCCTCCTCCTCTGTTTCAGCGGCCGGAGGGTCCGGCAGCCGACAGGCCACACCAAGTCGATTTTTTGTCAAGACGGGAGTGGGTGCTTCTCCAGCGCTGTATATCTCTCTATATGTTGCCACACGCTATGCATATGTATGAACCGATGGCCCGTCATTCTAATTCCATGCGCAGCCACACTTATAACCATTGTTGGGTTTGTGAGGGCGTCACGCTTCATAGCTGCATGTCTCACTTGCCTTCATTCGTGTTTCCTACATGTACATAGAAACATACCAAAGCAGACATTCCTAGAGACATTACAGGACAACTTCATTGAGATGGACATTCTTTCTTCTTCCCGACATGACGGTGCTTACAATGATGGGTATGTTGATATGCTTAATGCGATAATTTATTTTTATTTTTATTTTTTATTTTTTTTTAATCTTGCATGCCAAAACCCAGCTCATCTGTGATGCCTCTCCCCCTAACTTCCTGTCTCATTTAATCCAACTTTCTCCCCCCCCCCCGCCACACTTTCCCTTTCTTTTTCCCGCCGAATGAAAACCATGAGGTACTTCGGCGCAAAGGAACATTAAAAAAAAAATTGTCCTGTACATATTAATGGCAGCCTCGTTAATATGCTAATTCATGCCATCTCATTTTGGCTTCGTCCGGATTATCATTTCACTGACGCCGGAGGCGACGTTGGCCGTTTTAAGAGGACGTGGAAGATGGGGCCGGAGGTTGATTTTTTTTGAATCGGTGCGGATTTCAATCTACCTAATCTGATGTTTTCCAAGCGTGACAGGAAAAAAAACCCCACAAAACAAATTTCTCTCCTTTTGACCCTTCTGCTTATTCTCTTCCACAGTACTTTTCCTGATTTTATGTTTTCCCTAGGAAAAGAAACTTTGAAGAACATATTATACAGGTAGTCCTCGAATTACGACCACCACAACCGAGTTCCAAATTTCCATGGCTAAGTGAGATCATTGTTAAGTGACTTCCTCCCCCCACCCCCCACCCCATTTTACAACCTTTCCTTCCACACTTGTTAAGCGGCTCACTGCAGTTGTTCAATGAGTTGTTAAATGAATCTGGCTTCCCCATTGACTTTCCTCCTCCCAAGACACACTGCGACCGTCATAAAGATGAACAGGTTGCTGACCGTCTGAATTTTGACCATGTGACCACAGCAGCGGTGAAATCCAGCCGGATCTATCCGGCTCCCACAATCCATTAGGGCTGGCGGCGGGACTCTCCGCCGACCCGCTGGGACATCATCACATCCCGTTTTTGACCCTCTGCGCATTCGCAGAAGAGGCGCACTCACTCACATTTCCGATCCGGTAGCGAAGATAAGTGCATTTTACTCCTGGATCACAGGGATGCTGCCACGGTCGAAAAGTGTAAAAAACGGTCACGAGCCCCATCCAACGGTCACTAAACAAACTGTTGTACGTCGAGGACTACCTGTATTTCAAATAACGGGATAATAATCAGTAGACGGTGCCTCAGAATTACGCTGCATTTTGAAAAAAACATCAGGGTTACAGTTGAGTAAGATTTAATGACAAATAGGTAATTATTAGTTTTCTGGCCCCAAGGGAATAGCCTTGATGAAGTCAGGCAAGAATGGAATTATTATTATTATTATTATTATTATTATTATTATTATTGTTATTATTACTACTACTACTACTACTACTATTATTATTATTATAATTTTGACTACAAAAAACCACCTTACTCGGAACAGCTTACATCCTCCGACAATACCTTAACAGTTCCTAGGTCCTTGGTTAGGATTCGAGCTGCTGAGCTATTAACCAGCCTCAAAGGCTGTGAATCTCACTACAGATTAATCAATAATAATAATAATAATAATAATAATAATAATAATAATAATAATAATAATAATAATAATAAATAATTTTTTAAAAACAATCATCACCAGAATCTTTTTAAGACTCAGGGATTTGTTTGAATACTCACCCCTACTTCTTCTTGTTACACCCTATATCAGTGAGGGTGGGGGGGATCTGTTTTTATCCACCGAAGCAAATATTCAATAATTGAAGGGGTCTGAGGAATCGTAAAGAAATCCTTATTTATTACGAACTTATTTAGTGCATAAATAGAGGGATAGAATCAAGATCACGTGAAGTGTTAATGGCGCTTTATAATGCCTTGGTAAGGCCACACTTGGAATATGGCATTCAGTTTTGGTCGCCACGATGTCAAAAAGATGTGGAGACTCTAGGAAGAGTGCAGAGAAGAGCAACAAAGAGGATTAGGGGACTGGAGGCTCAAACATATGAAGAACGGTTGCAGGAACTGAGTATGTCTAGTTTGATGAAGAGAAGTACTAGGGGTGACATGATAGCAGTCTTCCAATATCTCAGGGGCTGCCCCAAAGAAGTGGGAGTCAAACTATTCTTCAAAGCACCTGAGGACAGGACAAGAAGCAATGGGTGGAAACTAATCAAGGAGAGAAGCAACTTAGAACTGAGGAGAAATTTCCTGACAGTGAGAACAATTAATCAGTGGAACAACTTGCCACCAGAAGTTGTGAATGCGCCAACACTGGAAGTTTTTAAGAAGATGTTGGATAACCATTTGTCTGAAGTGGTATAGGGTTTCCTGCCTAGGCAGGGGGTTGGACTAGAAGACCTCCAAGGTCCCTTCCAACTCTGTAATTCTATTCTATTCCATTTAATCTGTCACACAGCCACCTGTTCTCAAAGACACGACGCTCACCTCGATTTAAAACGACATAGAAATAAAAAGCAAAATAAGACACAGGAATAACATAGGACACAAGTAGCCGTCAACAACAATCCAGATAGTCGTTGCATGAGCTGTACAGGTGGTTCTCGCCTTACGACCGCAGTTCCTATTTCTGTTGCCGAGTGAGAGAATGGTGGAGTGAGTTTTGCCCCGTTTTACAACCTTCCTTGCCCCCCCCCCGTTGTTCAGTGAATCGCTGCAGTCGTTAGGTTAGTAACATAGTTGTGAGGTAAATCCCTTGACGTTGCTTGTCAGACGGTCGCAAAAGGGGATCATGCAACCGTCATAAGTATGAATCAGTTGTGAAGCGTCCGAATTTTGATCACATGACTGTAGGGATGCTGCAATGGTCATAAGTGTGAAAAATGTGAAAAGTCACTTTTTTCAGTGCCATTGTACCTTCAAACAGTTATTAAGGGTGGTGTTGTAAGTCGAGGGCTAACCTGTAAACTCATGATCAATGAGCCCTGGAAGGCAACGGATCAAACTAAACGAAATTCTTTCTAAATCTAAGTCTCTCCCCCCCCTCCTCATTATTCCAACCAACAAAAAACAAAAAAAGAACAATAAATTCAAACAGTCTGACAGTTATGTCTTTAGTACCTCGGTAGGGTTTAAATAATCTTTCTTTCTTTCTTTCTTTCTTTCTTTCTTTCTTTCTTTCTTTCTTTCTTTCTTTCTTTCTTTCTTTCTTTCTTTCCTTCCTTCCTTCCTTCCTTCCTTCCTTCCTTCCTTTCCCTTTATCCCCTTGCCTTTCCCTTCCCCTTCCCTTCCACTTTCTTTCTTTCCCTTTCTTTCTTCCCTTCTTTCTTTCACTCTCTTTTCTTCCTTCCTCCCTCCCTCTCCTTTCCTTCTCTTTCCTTCCCTTTCCTTCTCCTTCCTTCCTTCCTCCCCTTTCCTTCCTTTCCCTTCCCTTTATCCCCTTCCCTTTCCTTTCCTTTCCCTTCCCCTTTTTTCTCTTTCCTTCCTTCCTCTCTCTCCTCTCCTTCCTTTCCTTTCCCTTCCCTTTACCCCCTTTCCTTCCCTTCTTTCTTCCGGTCTCTCTTTCCTTCCTCCCTCTCCTTTCTCTCCTTTCCTTTTTTCCCTTCCCTTTATCCCCCTCCCTTTATCCCCTTTTTTCTTTCTTTCTTTCTTTCTTCCCTTCTTTCTTCCGCTCTCTCTTTCCTTCCTCCCTCTCCTTTCTCTCCTTTCCTTTTTCCCCTTCCCTTTATCCCCTTTCCTTTCTCTTTCTTTCTTCCGCTCTCTCCCTTCCTTCCTCTCCTTTCCTTCCTTTCCCTTCCCTTTATCTCCTTTCCCTTTCTTTCTTTCCTTCATTCTTTCTTTTGCTCTCTCTCTTTCCTTCCTTCCGCTTTTTCTCCGTCCGTCCGTCCCTCCCCTCCCCTTCCCTTTATCCCCTTTCCTTCCCTTCCCCTTCCTCCCTCCCTCTCTCCTTTCTCTCTCTCTCTCTCTTCTTTCTTTCATTCTTTCTTCCCTTTCTTCTTTTTCTCCCCTTCCTTCCTCTTCAGTGCATGGTGCTCAATCTGGGCACTCCGTTGTGTTTGCATCGAGGCTTCGGAGCTGCGCGTGGGCCTCCGCCTGCTTTGACCCCTGTCCTTTTCCTCTTCCCGCAGGCACTTCCTATTCAAGCCTGGAGGAACGTCTCCGCTCTACTGCACCACCTCGCCAGGGTACCCCTTGACATCCAGCACGGTCTACTCGCCACCCCCCTCGGCCCCTCCCCAGAAGCACTTTTTCCAGGCCTGCCTTTAACCTGAAGAAGCCATACAAGTATTGTACCTGGAAATGTGCCGCTTTCAGTGCTATCCTCATCTCCATCACGCTGGTGGTGCTGCTGGCATATTTTATAGGTAAGCTGCTACTCTTGATTTCCTACTTGGAGAAGAAGCAAATAGTAGTAGTCCCTTGGGTGGGTGGGGGGGACAGCACCTCCCTTGGGCGCATGGTTCATTTCGACGGAAGAGAATGTTTGTCATTCAGACTTAAGCTGCGGGGTCCTCGGTGGTCTCTGAGGGGGGTTCTTTTCTTCCAGGCGTTTCATGACCCAACTGGGGAACGTCATCAGTGCTAGAAGGGAGTGGGATTTGTGGAAATGAGGAGGAGGAGGAGGAAGGGGAAGGAGGAGGAGGATGACTGAGGGCTCCTTAATGCTCTCTGAGCTTGGTTGTTTTCTTGCAGAGATGTTTCATTACCCAACCAGGTAGCATCATCAGTACTAGAAGAGAGTGGGGTTTGAGGAGGAGGAGATAGATGAGAAGGAGGAGAAAGGAATAGGAGGAGGAGGAAAGGAGGAGGACGGGGTGGAGGAGAAAGGAGAAAGAGGAAGAAAAAGAGAAGGAGAAGGAGAAGGAAAGGAAGAGGAAGAGAAGCATAGCCAACTAGGTAACATCATCAATAGTAGAAGGGAGTATGGATTGCGGAAAAGAGGAGGAGGAGGAGGAAGAAGAAGAAGACTATGGGGCTCCGTGGAGCTCTCTGACCTTGGTGGTTTTCTTGCAGACATTTTATTATTAATTAATTAATTAATTAGTTTGTTTGTTTGTTTGTTTATTGGTTCGATTTATATGCCGCCCCTTCTCCGGAGACTCAGGGCGGCTTACAATGCGTTAAGCAATAGCCTTCATACTTTTGTATATAGCTGCTTAGTAGCCACCCCCCCTAAGTGGTGTTCTTTTTTTTATCCAAAGTCAGCTTATTGCCCCCACAATCCGGGTCCTCATTTTACCTACCTCGGAAGGATGGAAGGCTGAGTCCACCTTGAGCCTGGTGAGATTCGAACTTGCAGTAATTGCAGGCAGCTGGCAGCTAAGTGCTATTTAACAGCGCTTTAGTCCACTGCGCCACCAGGCTCCTATTACCAAAGTAGAAAACATCATCAGGGCATCATCAATGTCTGTAAGAAAATCACCGAGCGCAGAGGGCACCAAGGAGCCCAGGAGATTCATTCATTCATTCATAGATAGTCCTCAACTTAACAATCATAACTGAGACTGAGGCAGTTTTTATTATAGTTGTTGATTGATTAAAATTATATGCAGCCCATCTCTCTTTCCAAAGCGACTCCATTAATGGAGTAGCATCCAATTTTACAACCTTTCCTGCCGTTTGTTAGCAATAGCATTAGCCCTTAGACCAAGAGTCAGCCACCGGTGGCTCTGGAGCCGCATGTGGCTCTTTCACTCCTCTGCGGTGGCTCCCTGTCGCTCAAAATATGCGTCACAACCCCCAATGTGTGACACCCACCGGCACGCGATTTATTGAGCTTTTCAACCCCTGGTAGGCCAACCACAGATGAATCCAAGAAAAGAAAAGTCTCAGAAGAAAACAGAACGTTTAATTCAACTATGTATGCTAGTTTAGTGGCCACTCAAGAAATAGTCAGGCACGGGAAGGGTTTTGTGGCTCCCGGTGTTTTCTTTTCTGTGGGAAACTGGTCCAAACGGCTCTTTGAGTGTTTAAGTTTGCAGACCCTTGCCTTAGACTTATATACCGCTTCATAGTGCTTTTACAGCCCTCCTCGGTTGTAAATCGAGGACTACCTGTAACCCTAAAGGGAATGGAGTTCTATGCAGGGGTGGGATTCAGATGTTTTAGCAACCAGTACTCTGCCTGGTTGCTGGGTGGCGGTGGCCTACTCAGCCTCCTGCACCATGGGGGTGGGGGGAGAGTTTTCACTCTCCCCAGACTCCGGAGGCTTTCCTCAAGCCTCCGAGAGGGCAAAAACGGCATCCCCCAGGCTCCTGAGGCCGGAAACAGACTCGTTTCTGGACTTCCAGAATTTCCATAGGCCCGTTTTTTGCCCAGGGCCTCCTCGCAGGCGCTGTACTTACCTGGCATCCCAAACGGGCTGAATGGAGACTCATGGGAGAGGCGGGATGGGGTGGGCGAGGTTAGCCAGACCTTGCAACAACCGGTCCGACAAACCAGATTAAAATTAACATCCGGTTTGCCCAAACCGGCTGAATCCCATCCCTGTCTGCTAAGAAAGAAGTTTGATTCCTTCTGGATCTCAGGCAAATATGATGACCGTCCGGGTGGCATTTTGAAGTTCCAGAGTCCTTTCTCCAAGGTTTTCTTCGTCGTGATGTGTTACCAGGCTCTCCTGACACCTTAGCAATCTGCGACGTGCCGATGGAGAGGTAGCGTGACTTTTGAATGGGAAAGAGAGCATCGCTCCCCAAAGGAAGATAAAAGCCAGGATGGGGAAAAAAAAATAATGGACGTAATTTAATCTCCGTTAATTAAAAGCAACCGTTAGGATTGCTTTCCTTGCATTTAATCCCGTTCCCCACTTTTAACTGTCATAAAAAATTAAGAATGCATAGCAGCAAGGGAAGGGCTCATTCAAGGCCATAGGTAGTTGAGGTAGGATGGGCTTGTGTGTATCCTTATTTTTTTTTAATTTGATTTATATGCCACCCTTCTCCGGAGACTCAGGGCGGCTTACAATGCGTTAAGCAATAGCCTTCATACTTTCGTATATTTATACAAAGTCAGCTTATTGCCCCCACAAACTGGGTCCTCAATTTACCCACCTTATAAAGGATGGAAGGCTGAGTCGACCTTGAGCCTGGCTGGGATTGAACTCGCAAGTAATTGCAGGCAGCTGGATCTTAAATGCTGCCTTTGTAGGAGGCATTACCGCCCTACGCTACACAGGCTCCTTATTGTAAGTCGGGATTTGCAAACGGAAAGCCAATCCTGCAGATAATGTTTTTATTTCTATCCTAAAGGTGCTTTTTTTTGTTTTTTTCTTTCAAGAGGCAACTGGACATTCTGGTTTTTCTTTGAAAATGTTTCGCTTCTCACCCGAGGAGCTTCTTCAGCTCTGACTGGATGATGGGGAAACGGAAGGATTGATACTCCTTGCAGACAGCTAGTCATTTGGATTCTTTTTAGAGAGTCGTTGAGGCCACCTGGAGGCTGGTATGTGTCCTCAGGGTCCCCTGAGTGGTGCAAATGGGTGTGGAGCCTTCTTGGAACTGCAAGATGTTTTTCTGCCCTGTTTCCCTTCACTCTTGAGGTGACCCTACCGTTCAGGTGACCCCCGAGGACACAGACAAACCTCCAAGGGGCCTCAACGACCCTCCAAAAGGATGCAAATGACCAGTCGTCTGCAAGGTATAAAAATCCTTCCCTTGAATTCATTGTAACTAACCAATTTAGCAAGTCGGGCTCATGTTCAGTCAGGTAGTCCTCGACTTACAACCACAATTAAACCCCAGATCTCTGTTGTTAACGGAGACATTAGTTAAGTGAGTTTTGCCCCATTTTACGACTGTTCTTGACCCAGTTGTCAAGTGAATCGTTGCAATTGATAAGTCAGTAGCCTGGTTGTTAAGGGACTCGGGATTCCCCGTCGACTTTGATTGTCAGACGGTCGCAAAAGTGGATCACTTGCGCCTCAGGACACTGTGACCGTCGTAAATGTGAGTTGGTTACCAAGTGTCCGAATTTTGATTGTGCGACCGTGGGGATGCTGCAGTGATCATAAGTGTGAAAAATGGTTGTAAGTCCTTTTTGTATTGCTGTTGTAACTTTGAGTGGTCATTAAACAAACTTTTGTAAGTTGTTCTGGCCCCGTTTTCCAGAAATAACCTCCCCTCAGACAATCAGAGTCTAATGAACTGGCAGGCAACCAAGTAAGCTGATAACAAAGTTTGGCAGCAATCCCCGCAGCTGCTTGCCAACGTCTTTATTAATAATTCAGTCAAATACACACCACAAAAATGTTCAGAGCTGAGACGCAGGGCCGATTCAAAACCGGGATCCATGAATCTTTGTTTTGTTCGTCACAAAGATACAGGCTGCAATCCCTCTCTTAAGTAGCCTGTGAGGCGTGGTCCACCAGCTAATCACGACCACGCCTTTTCCTCTGCTGGGCTCTCCTGTCTCTCCGCCGCTGGCGAGGATCCAACCAAAACTCACTCCCCTCATCAATGTCCTCCTGTGGCTGCGGGGACGAGCTTGGCTCTGGGCCTATCTCCTGCCCTTCGGTGTCCTCCAGAGGCATTGCCAGAGAGGAGAGTCCTGGAGAAGGAGGCCTTGCCAACTCCTCTCCCTCACTCTCAGAGTCCTCCCCTGCTGATGACGCAGGCTCAGGCAACGGAGCCACAACATAAGTCCTCAACTTACAACCAGCTGTTTAGGGAGCACTTTAAGTTTTGAAAGACCTGGGGATAGCTATGGCCTGGTTCCAAAATTCTGACGGTCCCTCTGCCACAGTCATATGACTGTAATCAATCAGCCGTTTGTAGTGTCCTAGGCTGATGTGACCTGTTTTACAATGGTTTTGCCAACAACCATAAAGTTACTTCCAGTTTTAGGCCAAACTGCAGCATAACGAATAATGGGTTCGCTTAATGACCCCTACAAAAAAGGTCATAAAATTGGTTTGGTTGTGTGACAGTGTTGTGGCCCGCCGGCAGCCAGCAGAGCTGGCTGCAGAGTCAAACAATGAGGAGGTTGGGGAGGAGCTTGCGCCAGTCCTGGGGGCTGGGGAAAGCTCAGACAAGGGCTCTGCATCGGAGGTAGAGAAGGGGCCAAGGCCATCTGATCGTTAAGTGCAGCCTCCGGAGTCTGACAGCAGCGAGGCAGAAGAACAGTGGGAGCCTGTTCCCAATATGCACATGCGCAGAGCTGCCAGGAGACAGGAACAATTAAGGAAACAGGGTCGACTTGGGAGTAAGGCTTGGAGATGATCGGCCCTTCCCATAAGACATAAAAGAGAAGTGAGCTTTTGCAGGAAGCGATTAGTTCATCTGGCCGATTCAAGATTTGAAAGTTTTTGTTTGTGACTCTGTGCCAAGTTTGGCCTTGTCCTGCGTCTGGAAATTAGCTCTCTGGCAGCGTTCCATGGGAGATAGATGGGTGTTGATAACCTTCCTGTGAAGGACTGTTTATCAAGCCTTGTGGACTGTAAATGAAAGTAATTTACAATCGTATAAATGCAAGAGGTTTTGCGGGACTAAGATTATTCTTTATACTTTCTAAGGAAGCCTAGATCAGAACAGACACATCAATTTACAACCGTCATGACCAGTGTCAGTTGGGTGGACTCAGTGGTAGATTTCAAATTTTTTTACTGTCGGTTCTGTGGGCCTGGCTTGGTGGGCGTGGCATTGCTTATGGGGTGTGGCTTGGTGGGTGTGGCAGGGATACTGCAAAATCCCCATTTCCTCCCAATCAGCTGAGACTCGGGAGGCAGAGAATAGATGGGGGCGGGGCCAGTCAGAGGTGGTACTTATCGGTTCTCAGAACTACTCAAAATTTCCATTACTGGTTCTCCAGAACTGGTCAGAATCAGCTGAAACCCATCTCTGAGTGGGCTCCATCACAGTCGTATGTCAAGGACTACCCATAATAGTGTGACTCAAAATATGGAACATTTAAGGAATGGAAGCAGAATGCATTGGTTCTTCCACTAATTAAAATGGACTCTAAATTCAAATATATTTAACAGTTTGGTGATTGTCTTCTATTTCGCATTAGACCTCAATAAGCCAACACAAACTCAACTATCCCAGGTTTTTTTCCTCAGCGACAGTCATGAATTATAATTACAAATTTCTCAAAGAATTAGTTAAAATCAAAATTAATTGTTTCCGTTCAACATAAACATATTTAATGAGGAGACTCTGCTATCGAGCTAACCATTCTAATCAGCAGGTAGTGGTGGTGGTGGTGGGCTGGGGAGGGAAATGCAGATAGTTAATTAGATTTAATGAAAAACTGTGTGTAATTTTAAGTATAATCAATTATTTATTAATGTAACGAGCCCGGCTCTGGCTGAGCTTACTAATTAACTCATTTAAAAATTATGAATAACCTTTTCATTGGTAATTATTTTCTACATCTTGTCAAGCTGCAGATAAAAATTGCATTATCTTACCAAAAAAACCCCCGAAGCTAATTCCTTTCTACCACAAAAATGGCTGAATAAAATGGGAGATTTCTGGGCCCCTGTTTTTTTCGCCGTTTCTTGGGCCACCGGTGTGTGGTGTGGGGATGGTTGTGTTACCCTGCCCGAACTTGTGTCGACATTTTTCAAAAGTAAACACGGTGAAACCAGAGACGGTGATGCAACAGCTCGAAACAATATACTAATGTCACTGATGCAACCCCAAATATGGAATCTGGTATTTGAATGAGACTTTCATCATGATCCAAAACACAACTAGACAAACACAACTAGACAACACAGTGAGTGTCTTCCGTGGAATTAAAAGTCGTAGAACAAGAGAATAAAACTAGATTAAGTTTTCTTTTTCCGGCTATAGACACCAAGACGGAAAACCGTGGCTTACTTTTAAATCCAAGAGTATTACAAAAGAGATCTACTCTTAATCTAGTATTCCATTGTCACAATAACAGTTCAACATCACACAAAAGAAACTGTGTCTGCACCCTTTTCAGATGAACAAACTCACTGAGTAATAACCTGCCACTCAAAACATTAAAAATAAGACAATCTGCATTACAGGTAGAGCTCGACGTACGACCACAATCGAGCCCAGCGGGTATGTTGCTCAGTGAGAAATTCGTTAAGCGAGTTTTGCCCCATTTTACGGCTTTTCCTGCCGCATTTGTTAAGGGAATCGCTGCAGTTGTTGAGTGAGTCACACGATTGTTGAGTGAATCTGGCACTCCCGTTGACTTTGCTTGTCAGAAGGTCGTAAAAAGGGATCACGTGACCCTGGGACACTGCGACCGTCATAAACCTGAGACAGTTGTCAAGCGTCCAAATGTAAATCACCTGACTTTGGGGAGGCTACAATGGTCGTAAATGTGAAACACGGTCATAATTCACTTTTTTTCCGTGGTGTTTTAACTTCGAAAGATCACTAAACAAACTGTTGTAAGACATTTGAAAAGTCATTAAATCATCATCATTTATTAATGACCCCATAATACCTTGCGGAGTGGAGTCTGGGCACCTGAACGGAGCTAAGTGTTTTAATGGCCGGATGCCCTTCCTGTCACCAATGAGGAGTTTTGTTCTCATTGTGCCCAGAGAGAGAAATATTTGCCTCTACCTAAAATCGAACTCACAGCCTCCCGATTGTGACGCAAGAGCTCCACCGCTAGGCGATGAAAAGCCACTAAATGAATTGTTGTCATTCGAGAACTACCTGTGCTATGTTTAAATGCCGTCGGCACCTATACAACTCCAACTAAAAAGCGGCAGTGAAAAAGTGACTTGTGATCAGTCTTCACACTTATGACCACTGCAGTCACGTGATCACAGTTGGGGATACTTGACAATCCGCATGTATTCACGACGTCCTGGGGGATCACATGATCCCCATTTGTGACCTTCCTAGCCGACGTCTGGCAAGCAGAGTTAATGGGCGGGGGGGCAGATTCACTTAACGACCGGATGATTCACTTAAAAGCTGCAGTTATTCTCTTTAACAATTGTGGCAACAAAAATCAAAACATCGGGTGAAACTCGGTTAAGGAATACCGTATTTTTCAGACTATACGACACACTTTTTTGTCTCCCAAAATATGGCGAAAATGTCTTGGTGTCTTATAGACCGAATATTGCCAAAGCCCCTCCCACCCATTGGCCATTTTTTGGCCTCCGCATGCCCTGTTTTCAGGCCTGTTTTTGGCCTTTTTCTGGCCTTTGTTCGGCCCATTTTTGAGGCTTTTTTCGGCCTGTTTTCGAGGCTATTTTGGGGTCATTTGGGGGGCTTTTTTGGCCCATTTTGGGGCTTTTTTCAGCCATTTTTTCCAAAAAATGGGCGGAAAAAAATCCTCAAAAATGGGCTGAAAAAAGCCCTGAAAATGGGCCAAAAAAGGCCAAGGGCCACAATTAGCCTCAAAAATGGGCCCCAAAAGCCCCCAAAACAGGCTGAAAAATGCCTCAAAAATGGGCTCCAAAAAGCCTCAAAAACGGCCAAAAAAAGCCCTGAAAACAGGCCAAAAAAATCCAAAAAAATGGGCTGGAAAAAAGCCCCGAAAATGGGCCGCAAAAAGCCTAAAAAATGGGTTGAAAAAGGCCCCCAAAACAGGCCAAAAAAAGCCTCAAAATGGGCCCAAAAAGCCTCAAAAATGGGCCCAAAAAGCCTCAAAAACAGCCCTGAATACGGGCCAAAAAAAATCCAAAAAAAATCGGCTGAAAAAAGCCCCAAAAATGGACCACAAAAAGCTTCAAAAATGGGCCCAAAAAGCCCCCCCAAACAGGCTGAAAAATGCCTCAAAAATGGGCCCCAAAAAGCCCCCAAAATGAGCCGAAAAATGTCTCAAAAATGGGCCAAAAAAAAGCTCTAGAAACAGGATGGAAAAAGACTGCAAAAGGCCCGAAAAAAGGGAGGCCAAAAACTTATTTTTTGTTTCCTCTTCGAAATTTAGATGTGTCTTATAGTCAGGTGCATCTTATAGTCCGAAAAATACGGTACTTTGCTTAGCAATGGAAATTGTGGTGGTCCCAATGGCAGTTATAAGCCAAGGACTACATATTACTTTTCTCTGGCAATGTCACATCTTCAAGAAGATACATTCAGGCTCATACAGAGCCTGAGTAGCGTAGTGGGCTAATGCCTCCTACTAAAAGGTAGCAATTAAGATTCAGCTGCCTGCAATTTCTGCAAGTTCAATCCTAGCCAGGCCCAAGGTCGACTCAGCCTTCCATCCTTTCTAAGGTGGGTAAATTGAGGACCCAGTTTGTGGGGGCAATAAGCTGACTTTGTATAAAAAATATACAAAAGTAGGAAGGCTATTGCTTAACGCATTGTAAGCCGCCCTGAGTCTCCGGAGAAGGGCGGCATATAAATCAAATTTTTAAAAAAAGAAAAGAAAAGATTTCACAGATCACCAGGTTACCAATAATTAAATCAATTCATCAGACCTCATTACCACATTGTCTATGGAGATTGTCCATCACCCAGGTACATGGTTGTCATCCAGGTCAAAGTGCTTTTTTTCCAAGAGGTGAATGGACTTTCTGGTTTTTCTTTGAAGGCATTTAGCTTCTCATCCAAGGAGTTTCTTCAGCTCTGAGTGGATGGTGGACAGTTCATCTCTGACTGGACGGATCCTTCCATGCCTCACCATCCAGTCAGAGCTGAAGAAGCTTCTTGGATGAGAAGCGAAACAACTTCAGAGAAAAAGTAGAAAGTCCATTCACCTCTTAAAAAAGCACCTTTGAGTAATTAGCACATTGCCTCCAGAGGTTGAGGGTGCTCCATCTGTGGAAATTTTTAAATTGGACAGCCATTTTTCTGAAATGGAATTGAGCTCTTCCCCAAACACCTGAGGACAGGAGAAGAAGCAATGGGTGGAAACTAATCAAGGAGAGAAGCAACTTAGAACTAAGGAGAAATTTCCTGACAGTGAGAACAATTAATCAGTGGAACAACTTGCCTCCAGAAGTTGTGAATGCTCCAACACTGGAAGTTGTTAAGAAGAGATTGGAGAACCATTTGTCTGAAATGGTGTAGGGTTTCCTGCCTGAGTGGGGGGTTGGACTAGAAGACCTCCAAGGTCCCTTCCGGCTCCGTTATTCTGTTAAGGCCCATAACGATTCTGTGAAGATTGTGTGAAGTCCAAAACACTTCCTCTGAATCACATTGTGCAGGTCCCTTCCAAGTCTGTTATTCTGTTATTCCTAATTTCCATCGGCAACCCTCGCGAGAAGTCAGGTTAAATTGTGGTTAAATCCAAGCACTGCTATCTATTTTTTCTCTCCTGCCAGTTTATATTTCCACCCTGATTTTATACTGCTAATTTTAATCGAGTTTAATTGGGTCGAGTGAGCAAAATGTATTTCATGCTGACGGGTTAAATTAAGGCGCTTGGATGTTTCTAGATTCATGACGTTAAATTCTCTATAAACAACATTAGCTTTCTGAAATAACTCCGTTCGTTTAGTTTGGGAGAAAACATACTATGAATATCTTAGAAAATTACCAAATTGAAGGAAATACGACTCCTTTTTAATAAGACACAGTGATCTGCGTAGGTATTTTGAGCCCAGTTCCGCATCCCTGGAGCGCCGCCAGAATCAGATGGCTTCGCGCAAAATAAATTGTAGATCAACATGCTATTATTTTTAATCACTTTTGATTTGGATTTGTTTTGATCTGATGTGTATAATGCCTTTAACTCACCCAGTTTTTTGGTTTTTTTTTTAAACGAAGAGAGAAAGGAAGAAACGGGATCTATATTGCAGCATCCCAATCTGGGTCAGTCACCGGGACCAGAGGTTTAATATTCCGAGTTTTCGGACTCATGCTGGAGCCCATCCTCAGGGAACTTCTGTCTATCAGAGTGTGTGTTTTGGGCTATTTTGTGCGTGGTATTTATATGGTGCCTGGTTGATTGATGGCTGTCTATTAAGTCATTGGTTGTTGTTTCCTTGTGCTGCCAAGCCCTCGTCTCCTAAGTACTGAATAAGCTAGTGGCAAATCAGCAGTCCTGTTGACTGACGAGGAGCCTGTTTCCCAGGCTTCAAACATTTCTCTGGCTGTTTTTGTACCTGCCTGTCCAACAATCTTAGTAGCTGCGAAATTGAATGTATGCCCTTGTTCATTCCAGTGTGATCTATATTCCTACTCTACTCTGTATCCTGTTTTATCAATTGACTAGCTGGATACCCGGCTCTGCTCCAAACTATGTGATCGGGCTTGATAAATCGACACTTGCAGCTTGAAAATTAATGAGTAGTTACAATCGGCATCTCCTCTCTCCTTCTCTCCCTCAGGCTTGCCCCACAGAAGCCTCCCCTATTCTATCCCTTTCTCTCCCTCAGGCTTGCCCCACAGAAGCCTCCCCTATTCTATCCCTTTCTCTCCCTCAGGCTTGCCCCACAGAGGCCTCTCCTATCGTATTGCCTTCTCTCCCTTTCAGGTAGGGAGTAGAATGACTATAAAGTCCCAGCCAGTAGGCCGGGTGAGTCACACGCTGGCCACGCCCATGTCCTAGTGGCAGTTGGAACAGAGTTCTTTTCAGGTGGGGAGGGGGAGTAGAACATCTAACTCCTTAGCATCAGAGCGTGTTAATAATAATATAATGATCTACTAATGATCTACTAATGATCTGATGGTCATTTCGAAAAATCCTTTCTTACTGAGCCCCTAGAAGCCAAGAGGAACATACATGCCAAATTTCAAGTTTGCAGACTTTACGGTTCTGGAGATTTCGTGATGATGCGTGAGTGGTATTTCGCTTTTATAGAGAGAGATTGAATTTATAAGACCAACAAACTCCACTGCAGCTGTAAGAAAAGTACAGCGTTAAAACAGTTTAAATATTTTGTTGGTTTCCTGGTTTGTTTTTGAAGAAACAGATATCTGGGCTGGTTTGGGAGCCAATCTCTAAGCCCAGGGGCCCACCACCCATTCTCATCCAGAGAAATGGCTAAATGGCTTCTTTTAAAGAAGTTCAAAGTGGAATCATCACTCCATCATTTTAATTCTTGCTTTGTTGGAACTCTTTAACTTGGAAAGAAAAAAAGGGGGGTGGGGGAAGAACTGCAGTTCCAAGTTATTCACCCCTCCCTTAAACCATCAATGGAATAATCCCAAATAGTGGCCCTATCATAACCTCCCATGCCCTACCTTTTTCTTTGCTGTAATGAGTCGTTTAGTGACCAGAGTTAGAACAGGAGTGAAAACAGTGACTCGGGACCATTTTTCAGATTAACGACGGTTGCAGCATCCTCGTAATCACGTGGTCAAAATTCAGACACTTGACAACTGGCATGTACTCATGACAGTTGTAGTGTCCCAGAGATCATGTAATCCCCTTTTGCGACCTTCTGGCAAGCCTGATTCACTTAACAACCATGTTACTAATTTAACAATTGCAGTGATTCACTTAACAACGGTGGCAAGAAAGGTGGTAAAACACGACAAAACTCACTTTACAAAGCAGCAAAAATTTTGGGCTCAATTGTGGTCATAAATTGAAGGATTAGCTGCAAGGGGTGCTCTGCTAAAAGAGCTTTTTTCCTTCCTTCCTTCCTTCCTTCCTTCCTTCCTTCCTTCCTTCCTTCCTTCCTTCCTTCCTTCCTTCCTTCCTTTCTTACTGATTTACTTACTTACTTTTCGTTTCTTTTTTCTTCCTTCTTTTTCTCTCCCTCTTTCTTCTTCCTTCCTTCTTTTTCTCTTTCATTCATTCTTTCTTCCTTTCTTCTTCCTTTTTTCTTCCTTCCTTCTTTTTCTCTCCCTCTTTTTTCTTTCCTTCCTTCCTTCTTTTTCTCTTTCTTTCTTTTATTCATTGTTCCTTCCTTTCTTTTTCTTTCTTCTTTCTTCTTCCTTCTTTCCTTCTTTTTCTCTCCTTCTTCCTTCCTTTTTCTCTCCCTTTCTTCCTTCCTTCTTTTTCTTTCTCTTTCTTTCTTCCTTCTTTTTCTCTCTTTCATTCATTCATTTTCTTTCTCTCTTTTCTCTCTTCCTTCTTTTTCTCTCTTTCTTTCATTCATTCATTTTCTTTCTCTCTTTTCTCTCTTCCTTCTTTTTCTCCCTTTCTTTCCTTCATTTTTCTCTCTGTGTGTGTCTTTCCCTCCCTCCCTCCTTTCTGTCCATCATTCATCCATTCATCCATGCCACTTTTCTTTCCTGAATATATATCTGAAATTTTAAAAAAACCGATGCCCATGCAAGACAAATGCAACTAAAAGAAGGTGGGAGAACGTTGCTTTCCCTTAGTAACCCCCCCCCCCCATGTCTAGTTGCTAAGTCACAAACTCATTTTGGGGTGCTTGAAAGTAACCCTACCTAGGCTGATTGGGCTTGAGCTCAGCGCTAACCCTTCAGACCAACACTTGATGGCCTCTCTGTTAATCCCACCCTTGAGTCCTACAATAGGTCCTTGTGAAGCATCTCTGGGAATCCAATTTGACAAAAGAACTTCCTATAGCCAACGAGACGTGGGTCGCGGCTGTAAGAATATACCTTCAGTGCCTATAGAAACACGGACAAGGCAGAACAGTTTTAAGTACTTCTCTTCTAGCGTAATGGCGGTGGGAACCCTAGGTGCGTTCCCGCCTGTTTTTCAGCTTAATTAAGACTCATTGCCAGCTGTTGTCAAGGAACAAAGCGAAGGAAAACGGCGAGTTACATTGGTTGACTTGGAATGAGTTCAGTCAATGGCTTCCCTCTGGATGGGAAATTACCCCAATCCACTTATGTTGTTGGACTGGGTTGGGTTTCTCTCGAGAGACTTTGATCCAATCGTTGGGAGTCCTAACTAGAGCTGCAAAAATGCAGAGGCTTCTTGCAAGATGGCAGCCCAAGTAGACTTTTCCATCTCTCTCTGCTGCCATCTGGTGTTGGGCTGGATCTTTACAACCCTAGACCTGGAACTCCGAGATGTCACTCTGTGTGGGCAGCCATATGAGTGGGTGGGTTGATTGGTTAGAAAGATGGGTGGAGATGAATGGATGGAGATAGAATGATATGAATGGATAGTTACATAGATACATAGATGATAGAAAGAGAGAAATGATAGAGATAGAATGATATGGATGGAATATAAATAGATAGATATATACACATACATACACACACACGTATATACATATATATACACACACACATGTGTGTGTGTATACATATTCATATACATATACATACATAGAGAGGGAAGGAGGGGGGATAGATGGAGGGAGGGGGATACAAAGGAAAGAAAGAAAGAAAGAAAGAAAGAAAGAAAGAAAGAAAGAAAGAAAGAAAGAAAGAAAGAAAGAAAGAAAGAAACGGACAGACAGACAGACAGACAGACAGACAGACGGATATGGCCTGCTTGCAGGGTTTTTTTTAAAATTTGATTTATATGCCGCCCTTCTCCAGAGACTCAGGGCGGCTTACAATGCGTTAAGCAATAGCCTTCATACTTTTGTATATATTTTATACAAAGTCAGCTTATTGCCCCCACAAACTGGGTCCTCAATTTACCTACCTTAGAAAGGATGGAAGGCTGAGTCAACCTTGAGCCTGGTGAGATTCAAACTTATAGTAATTGCAGACAGCTGGTGTTAATCACAATGCTTTAGTCTGCTGAGCCACCAGGCCCTTTGTTGAGGCCAATCATAGTTTTTTTTTCAATCTGACCTGAACCATCTGGTTAGTGAAAGGGCTCTTAATGCTGATCAGTCCCATTTTCCTCAATTTATACCTCTCCGGTGCCCTGTGTTGGATTTTGACTCCGGGTCTTTGAGAGACAGAGAATGTCATTAATTCCACCGTGTCGGCTGCTTAATCAGCCCTCCCACAGAATTGCATTCATGGGTAACCATTTGCCAGGCCCTTTTTCCATAAAAGAAAATTTCTCTTCTTCCACGTCTCCTGTGATTCTAAATTCTTTTCTCTCCCCCACCCCCAAATTAAAAAGAGAGAGTGTTTTATATTTGAAACCCATTTGCACCATAGAATTAAACTTCTGTGTTTCTTTTTCTTTTTTCTTTTTCTTTTTTTGCACAAATGCAAAAAAAACCTTGTTGGATGATTTTGATTCAGGCCTTCCCTCAAGAACGTGCATTTTGGGGATGCGCTACCCATTATAATACAGATAGTCCTCAACTTACAAACTGAGTTATTTGAAAATAAACAAAGGCGGAATAGAAATAAATAGGGACGCAGTGGCTGAGCTTGTCTATCGAAAGGTCGGCAGTTCAGCAGTTCGAGTCCCTAGTGCCGCGTAACGGGGTGAGCTCCCGTTCCTTGTCCCAGCTTCTGCCAACCTAGCAGTTCAAAAGCAGATAAAAAATGCAAGTAGAAAAACAGGGACCACCTTTGGTGGGAAGGTAACAATGTTAAATTTTAAATAATTATTATTTAAATTAATTATTATTTAATTATTTTAAATAATTAAAAATTATTTAATTCTTTTATTAATATTTTAAATTTTGTATTGGAGTGCTTTTTATTCTTGGCTGTACACCGCCCTGAGTCCACTAGGAGAAGGGCGGTATATAAATTTAATAAATAATAAATAATAATAATAATGTTCCGTGCGCCTTTGGCGTTTAGTCATGCCGGCCACATGACCATGGAGATGTCTTCGGATAGCGCTGGCTATTCGGCTTTGAAATGGAGATGAACACCGCCCCCTAGAGTCGGGAATGACTAGCACATATATGCGAGGGGAACCTTTACCTTTACCTTAGAAATAAATACTAATACTAGAAATAAATACTATCTAGCCCGTTGAGCCTCAGATAGCTCGACGGGCTAGATAGCCTGTTATTAACACCCAGCTGTCTGCAATTATGTGAGTTCGAGGCTCAAGGTTGACTCAGCCTTCCATCCTTTCTAAGGTAGGCAAATTGAGGCAAAAGATTGAGGCAAAAGATTCTTTGCCTCAGGATTGATCTGGCTTGAGCTAACTCTGAGGTTAAGATGTCCTCACAATAAAACCAAACACGGGATGAGCTCTCAATTGCTCTGTATCTGGAGAAAGTCTCCCCATTTTTTTTTAATAATAATTTGTTATAACTATTTTCCTCCCAAAGGTGTTTTTCGAAAAACCAACTGGACTTTCTTTTTTTCTTTCTTTTTTTCTTCTTTGAAAACGTTTCGCTTCTCCAGAACTGAAGAAGCTTCTTAGATGAGAAGCGAAACATTTTCAAAGAAGAAGAAGAAAATCAGGGCTGAAATCCAGCAGGTTCTAACAGGTTCTGGAGAACCGGTAGCGGAAATTTTGAGTAGTTCGGAGAACCGGCAAATGCCACTTCTGGCTGGCCCCAGAGTGGGGTGGGAATGGAGATTTTGCAGTATCCTTCCCCCAGGAGTGGGGTGGGAATGGGGATTTTGCAGTATCCTTCCCCCCAGGAGTGGGGTGGGAATGGAGATTTTGCAGTATCCTTCCCCTGGAGTGGGGTGGGAATGGAGATTTTGCAGTATCCTTCCCGTGCCGCGCCCACCAAGCCAAACCAACAAAACTGGTAGGGAAAAAAAATTGGATTTCACCCCTGAAGAAAGTCCAGGTTTTTTTTTAGAAAAGCACCTTTAGGTCCTGGATGATTGAGGATCTCCATAACTTTTCTCCATTTTTTCATACCCCTAGTTCCTTTCCTTTCCCCCACCTTTCCCCCACCTCCAAGAAATTCCCCCTCCCCCTATTCTCCAAGAAATCCACTTTTCAAAAATCAAAGCTGCCGATTTGAAAAGAAGAGAAATGTTGTTTTCCTTCAGAAAAGCTCCTACCTCAGCAGAGGGTTGGACTAGAGGACCTCCAAGGTCCCTTCTGTAGGTTTTCCTTACCAAAACCTTTGATATTATTCTGTTTCTTATTTACATATTTCACGAGGTGAGAATTTCACCGGGTAAAATAGTAAGTCGCGTTGCCGCTAGTAGATTTTGCATGATTGATCGTATCCACGAAGACCATCAAAACAGAACCAGTTATAGCGGCTGAATATATAAACTTTTTGCAAAATGTGTCTAATCATCACAACGGGAGCGAACACATTCAGTCCCGTAAAAATAATGATATATTTGTTTAGCCCCAGCTGGGGAAAAAATCCACAAGAGAAAATGGATGCAGCTTTCCATTTATAGAGGAACAATGAACCTTGGGCTATAATTTAGTTATTAGTCTTTAAGGGGCCAAAAATCTCCTTGATATTCACGTTGTATCATGCTGTTATGTTGTTAAACTAAATACGTTTCTAGAAGATCAGCTCATGTACTTATCCAAGTTTTTCCAATGCAATATAAAAGACAATTGATTAATTGTGGGATGGTTATAGATGGCCCTTGGTTCACAATGGTACCGTATTTTCCGGCGTATAAGACGACTGGGCGTATAAGACGACCCTCCTCAGAGCCATTTAAGGCTCATCAGAGCCTTATGGGCTGGTCTGCCTGGTTACAGGAGAATGAGACCCGGCGTATAAGACGACCCCCAACTTTTGAGAAGATTTTTGTGTGTTAGAAAGTAGTCTTATACGCAGGAAAATACAGTATTTATATTAAGTACCCGTATTTTCTGGCGTATAAGATGACTGGGCGTATAAGACGACCCTCCTCAGAGCCATTTAAGGCTCGTCAGAGCCTTATGGGCTGGTCTGCCTGGTTACAGGAGAATGAGACCCGGCGTATAAGACGACCCCCGACTTTTGAGAAGATTTTTGTGTGTTAGAAAGTAGTCTTATACGCAGGAAAATACAGTAATTAGAACCAGAATTGCTATCCCTAAACAATGTACAGATAATCCTCAAATTATAAATATTCGTTTAGTGACTGTTTCAAGTTAACAACAGCCAGTGATGGGACTTGAATAACTTAGCAACCGGTTCTCTGGCTGGGTAGGCGTGGCCGGTTGGTCATGTGACTGGGTGGGTGATGTCAGTCATCACACCCAGCCCCGCCTCCCAGCCACTCGCCTCAAAGGCTGGTTGGGGCTATTCCCATCATTGACTGGTCCCGCCCCCACTCATTTTTCAACCTGTTTTCCGGGCCATTTTCAGGCCGTTTTTAAACCATTTTCAGGCTGTTTTCAGGCCGTTTTTCGGGCCGTCTTTGGCCCAAAAAATGGGCCAAAATGGGCCGAAAAATGACCCGGAAAACAGGCTGAAAAATGAGTAGGGGTGGGGCCAGCCAGTGATGGGATTTGCCGGTTCGCTGAACTGCACAGACTCTTATCTACCAGTTCATCAGGACCGTTGCAAACCAGAGGCAGCCCACCTCTGAAAAAGGTGACATGACCATTTTTCACACTTACAACTTGTCGCAACAACCCCACGGATGGTCCCCCGATCAAAATTCTGACGCTTGGCAACTGCCTCGTATTTATGACGGTGGCAGTATCCCGGGGTCATGTGACCCTCTTCTTCCGACCTTCAGACAATCAAAGCCAAGGGGGAAGCCAGAATCACTTAACAATCATAATCCCTAATTTAACAACGGCAGTTGTTCACCGGACAGCTGTGTCGAGAAAGGTCATAAAATGGGGCGAAACTGACTTAACGGCTGTCTTGCTTAGAAGCACAAAATTTGGGCTCAACTGTGGTCGTGTGTCGACTTGTACAGATTTCTCCTGCCCTTGTATTATCCTGAAATATACGAGTGATGGATTTTATTTTTTCCAGCTACAAAAAAAAAATCTTAGTTTGGAAGACGTAGGCAGGCACCAATAAGAGAAAACTAACTTAAGGGTTGGTACAGATAAATCTCATACAATATGTTTTAATATATGTGTCGGTAGGACTGGAGTATTAAGTATACATATGTTTTGAGCATTGAGTTTAGGAATTATCGTTCGTCAGTTAAACCGTTTACTTTCCCACAATTTACAGGTTGCTTAATGAAGTAGTTATACTTAAAGTTCCATTGACCATAACCAACTAGTCTTTTTATTTTAGTAATTATTTACGTGCTCCCTGTAAAATCTGCCTTCCTTGGTTTCTCTAATTACAGCAAATACCCCAATGGGAAGATTCTTTTTTAATATATACAAATTAAAACTCCATTTAGAGGTGCAATGGGACCATGTAGTAATTGACTTGATCACGAAGAAATGTTCCCGGGTAGCGATTAGAAGACAGAAATTAGAAAAATCTTTCTTCGCGCGTTAGAAAAATCTAGAGGAGAAAATACTGTTTTAGACAGAAAAACCATATAGTTTTAGCGACCGTATTTGCTTGGGAAAAAATAAAGGACAAATCATAAAAGGGGTTAAAAAGAGCTTCATAAAGATAAATTATTTTCATTGTTTATGTCTAATATGCTGACTTTCCAAAGGAAAAATCAAGAGCAAAGCCAAGAAAAAAACCTTTACGATAACACCCATTCCTATAAAAAATACCTAAAAAGCATAAGTGAAGTTGTAAGAATCAAGTATTAAAAGGATTTCTGCAATCAAGCTATGCATTGCATGATTCCAGGTGTATATAAAATGTTAAATGCCCCAAATACAGTTAGTCCTTGACTTACAGCAGTTTATTTAGTGACCCTTCAAACTTACAACGGCACTGAAAATAATGACTTATGACCATTTTTCACACCTACGTCCATTGCAGCATCCCTAGGGACACATGATCAAAATTCAGATACTTGGCCCAGTGGTGGGTTGCTCCTGGTTCGGTCCGGTTCTTGCGAACTGGTAGTAAAAGCGGTGGGAGGCTCCGTCCACCCGCCCGGACGTCATAAGGGATGATCTGCGCATGCGCAAAAGCTTCTGCGCATGTGCAGAATCACGCACGAGCAAAGTGAGCGCACAACCGCACCCCTGTTGTGAACCAGTAGTAAAAGTAAGTAGAACCCACCCTGACTTGGCCACTGACTCATATTTGTGATAGTTGTAGTATCCCGGGGTCATGTGATCAGAGGTGGTATTCAGCTGGTTCAGGCCGGTTTGTCTGAACCGGTAACGGAAAGTGTGGGTGGGCCGGCCCACGCTCCCCGGCACTATGCCATCCTATTTAGGCACGTTTTTGAGGCGGGCGCATGCACAGAAAGCCAGATGCATGCTTAAAAGGCCGGACGCATGCGTGCAAGACAAGCACGCACATTATCCAGGCGAGCGGGGCGAAGAAGTAGTAACACAAATTGAAACCCACCGCTGTGTATGTTCCCCTTTTCTATCCAGGATCTCCCCCAGACAATGGGGGAGATCCTGGGTGGTTTTGGGGTGGGGTATCATCAATACGCTGATGATATCCAACTTTTTATATCCGCCCTGAATCAGCCCAGTGATGCCGTCGTGAACATGATGTCCTGATGCCTGGAGGCAGTGCGGCTCTGGATGGGGTGGAACAGGCTCCGACTCAACCCTGCCAAAATGGAGTGGCTGTGGGTATCAGCATCTCGGTTCCAAGGGAATATTCCATCTTTGGTCATAGGGGGAGAGGTGTTGCCCCCTGTGGATAGGGTGCGCAACTTAGGCGTCCTCCTGGATGCACGGTTGACCTTAGAAAACCATGTTATTTATTTATTTATTTATTTATTTATTTATTTATTTATTTATTTATTATATTTCTATACCGCCTTTCTCCCGCAGGACTCAAGGCGGTGTACAGTCAAGAAAAAATAGAAGATACATAAACATCCTAAAATTGATAATTAAAATTATAGCATAGTTTAGCCCAAATTAAATAAAAACCCAGAATTATATAATATTTTAATCATTCCCAGTTAACGTGCTTAGCCCCGCCTGATTGAACATCAGGGTCTTGAGGGCACAGCGGAAAGCAGTTCATTCCAAAGGGTTGGAGCCCTTACAGAGAAGGCCCTCCCCCTGGGAGTCGCCAGTCGGCACAATTTGACTGACGGTACCCTGAGGAGTCCCTCCCTGTGAGAACGAACTGGTCGGTGGGAGGCTATTGGTGGCAAAAGATGGTCTCATAAGTACCCAGGCCCTAAGCCATGGAGCGCTTTAAAGGTGACAACTATCGGGAGCCAGTGCAGCTCGCGTAGGAGAGGTTTTACATGGGCACAACGAGATGCACCCATAATCACCCGCGCGGCTATATTCTGGACCAGTTGGAGCCTCTGGGTGCTTTTCAAGGGGAGCCCCATGTAGAGAGCATTGCAGTAGTCCATACGGGAGGTGACTACTTATGACCGTGACCAGGGGGGCATTTGCCCAGATTCGTCTGTTGTGCCAGTTGCGCCCCTACCTGGACCGAGATGCCTTACGCACGGTCACCCATGTCACCTCCCGGATCAACTATTGCAATGCTCTCTACATGGGGCTACCCTTGAAAACCACTCGGAGGCTTCAGCTGGTGCAGAATGCAGCCCCGCGGGTAGTGATGGGAGCGTCCCGATGCTCGCATGTCACACCCCTCCTGCGTGACCTGCATTTGCTACCGGTTGCCCTCCGGGTGAGGTTCAAGGTGTTGGTGATCACCTATAAAGCCCTACATGGCTTAGGCCCGGGGTATTTGGCGGAACACCTGCGGCCAGCATCAGCTCCCCATCACCTGGTGCACTCACACGCAGGGGGCCTACTTGGGGTTCTGTTGGCCAGGCAATGTTGGCTGACGGCCCCTAGAGAGCAAGCCTAGTCCTTAATCTGGTGTTATTACTGTTGTGAGCCGCCCTTAGTCCTTGTAGAGAAAGGGCGGCATATAAATCCAATAATAAATCCGATAATAAATGGAGCAGCCGGTTTCACTTAACAACTGTGTTACTCACTTAACAACCGTACAGATTCACCTAACACCTGTGGCAAGAAAGGTCGTAAAATGGGGCAAAACTCAGTTTACAAATGTCTCACTTAGCAACTGATATTTTGGACTCGGTTGAGGTCGTAAGCTGAGGAATATTTGCATTTCTATTCCAAAAGAAAATCCAGTCAAGGACAAAAAAAAACAAGAAAGAGTAAATACATATATATATATATATATATATATATATATATATATATATATATATATATATATATATATATATATATATATATATATATTTTAAAATAGCTTGTCGGCTATATTACACTGTCTGGATGGCCCATGAGATTGGGCTGAAAGGCAAAAAATTGGAGATTTGTGATATCTCCCCCATTAGTGGAGATCCAGGATGACTTACAGAAACATACATATATATATATATATATACATACATACATACACATATATACATACATACATACATACATACATACATACACATACACATACACATACATACATACATACATACATACATATTCTCTTTAGGAGGCAGCTGAGAGGTTAGGAAATGTTGGTGGTCCATTGTGGGGGTTCCCCCCGCCCCGCCACAATTAACACATTTCTACGCTTTTCCCCGCAGTGTAGAATATTCCCAAAGCAGCCTTCAAATAGTAATACCACTACGTGATATTAACAGAACATAAAAACTGGTGGAATTGAAAATATTTACATCCCACCTTCCAGCCTGACAAACACATTCAACAAATAATAACTTCTTTTTTTAAAAAAAAAGAAAAAATAAAACTCTTTAAAACGTAGACTTGGAACGGAAGAAATAGGGAAGTCTGCTCCCTTTGTGGGCCGTTTCTGTTGGAAAACTTGATCCTGAAATTGCAAGCAGTAAAATGTGTGTGTGTAACTAATTTTTAAGTTGAACAAGAAAGGAAGCGTTGTGTATATTTGTACATTTTTTTTTTAATTTGAGTTATATGCTGCCCTTCTCCGGAGACTCAGGGCGGCTTACAATGCGTTATAGGTAATTATAGGTAATTATATAGGTAAAATTATAGGTAATCCTCAATTTACTAGCCCAACATTTCTGTTGTTAGGCGAAGTGAATTTTACCCCGTTTCAAAAACTCTCGCCGCTACCCTGTTTCCCCGAAAATAAGACATTCCCAGATAATAAGCCCAATCGGGCTTTTAATCACATGCGCTAAAATAAGCCTACCTCCGAAAATAAACCCCGCCCCCCAAAAAAATATTTAAACACAGAGCTGGAAATCAGATAAGATGGCAAGAGGAGCCCCATCTTCTTCCACGCGCCCCAAAATAAGAAGACCCCTCCGAAAATAAGGCCAAGCATTTACTTCGAGGTTCAAAAAAAAATATAAGACGGGGTCTTATTTTCGGGGAAATATGGTAAGAGAACCACTGCGGCGGTTAAGTTAGTAACACGGTTGCTAATTGAATCTGGCTTCCCCATTGATTTTATTCATCAGAAGGCCTCAAAAGGGGAGCGCACGACCCCCGGGACATTACAACCGTCATAAATATGAGTCAGTTGCCAAGAATTTTGATCACGTGACCGTGGGAAATGCTGCAACGGTCGTAAGAGTGAAAAACGGTCGTAAGTTACTTTTTTCCGTGCCCTTGAAACTTCAGACGGTCACTAAACTCTTATAAGTCAAGGACTAACTATACTCATTCAACTTTCCTTCCATATGACAAATATGGAATAACCTATTTTCAAGATTCAAGCTGCATGCAATGAGGCTGTAAGTCATTGTTTCCAATGCGTTTCAGAGGTGGTATCAGCCGGTTTAGACTGATTCGCCTGAACCAGTAGCGGAGATCACGGGTTCGTCCCAGCGCTATGCTGTCCTTTTTAGGCATATTTCGGAGGCTGAATGCATGCTCCGGAGACTCAGGGCGGCTTACAATGCGTTAAGCAATACCCATCATACTTTTGTATATACCTGCTTAGTAGGGCTTTCACCCCCCCCCAAGCGGTGTTCTTTCTTTATACAAAGTCAGCTTATTGCCCCCACAATCCAGTCCTCATTTTACCTACCTCGAAAGGATGGAAGGCTGAGTCAACCTTGAGCCTGGTGAGATTTGAACTCGCGGTGATTGCAGGCAGCTGGCAGCTAAGTGCTACTTTATCAGCACTTTAGTCCGCTGCGCCACCAAGGCTCTTACAATATCTGAAAGCCACCACTGGTTCCGCTGTATCTTCGGTCACTAAGCAAACGGTCTTAAGTCGAGGACGACCTGTGTGCCATCTCTGAAAATGACTTTTCGTCGGTTGTTTGCTCCTCTTGAAGCTCCGATGCTCAACCTGGGAAGCATCGCTGCCCTAAAATACGAAACCACGAGCATCAGCAAAAAAAAAAATACTGACTCGTCTTCCCCCATCAGGGTGGTCTTTCCAAATACTTGGTTCAGCACCAACTTAGAAAACCATTAACCCTCCTGAGCCCAAGACGGGGGTCTTTTAATTTTGAACTTTGTCATGGATCACTCGGCTTTTATTTTTATTATTATTGCATTTCCCCTAACCCATCTCCGAGAAGTCCACAAGCTAATAAAAGGCCAGCTGCATATGTAGCTTTGTAAGGGTATCTCTCTCTGTCTCTCTTCTTTTATTCCTTTCAATCCTTCTATTTTTTCTTTTCTTTTCTTTTCTGCTGACCGGTATGAATTTCTTTTCAATCTTCTCAGCCATCAAAAGGAGCCTGTGGATGCTTCACTAAGCATGCCTTGTCTTCACTCTTCGCGGTGATCTATCAAAATCCTTCCTCTGGCCCGGCTAACACCCTCACTCCATCAACCTGTCCGAAGAAGGAGTCAATTTTCTCCACCATCTAACTAACCATCTTTGTTACCTCGTCGCGCACGTTTCTCATTTCCGACGGGCATTCTTCTCCTCTCCTTTTGTCTATTCTGCTGACGATGGATTTTCCTCCTCCTTGGCTGATAAGTAATCAGGAAGCGTATTTCCTGAAGTCTCTAATTTTGAGCTCCAAGACAGAGGGACCAATAATATAGGTAGCCCTCAACTTTGTTGTTAGTTGCAAAATCATGTCTGACCTATCACGACCTCATGGACAACGTTCCTCCAGGCCTTCCTGTCCTCTACCATCCTCTGGAGTCCATTTAAACTCATGCCAACTGCCTCAGTGACTCCATCCAGCCACCTCGTTCTCTGCCGTCCACTTCTTCTTTTGCCCTCCATCGTTCCCAGCATGAGGCTCTTCTCCAGTGAGTCCTTCCTTCTCATTAGGTGGCCAAAGTATTTGAGTTTCCTCTTCAGGATCTGGCCTTCTAAAGAGCAGTCAGGGTTGATCTCCTCTAGGACTGACCAGTTTGATCGCCTTGCAGTCCAAGGGACTCGCAGGAGTCTTCTCCAGCACCAGAGTTCAAAGGCCTCCATTCTTTGGCGCTCAGCCTTCCTTATGGTCCAACTTTCACAGCCATCCATTGCAACTGGGAAAACCATCGCCTTGACTATACGCACTTTTGTTGGCAGGGTGATGTCTCTGCTTTTTAGTACGTGTCTAGATTTGCCATAGCTTTCCTCCCCAGGAGCAAGCGCCTTAATTTCTTATGAACCTTAAATTTCTGTTGCTCAGTGTTGTTTAACACTTAGCAACAGAGGGCCTGGTGGCTCAGCAAACTAAAAGCATTGTGATTAACACCAGCTGTCTGCAATTACTGTAAGTTCGAATCTCACCAGGCTCAAGGTTGACTCAGCCTTCCATCCTTTCTAAGGGAGGTAAAATGAGGACCCAGTTTGAGGGGGCAATAAACTAACTTTATATAAATATACAAAAGTATGAAGGCTATTGCTTAACGCATCGTAAGCCGCCCTGAGTCTCCGGAGAAGGGTGGCATATAAATCAAATTTTAAAAATAACAACCCTTAGCAACAAACTCATTGGTTAAGTTCCTCAGAAACTCATTGGTTAAATTGCTGACAAGCTCCTTTGTTAACAAACCCATTCGTTAAGTTAGTTTTGCCCCATTTTACGACCTCTCTGGACACAGGTTGTTAAGTGAAATCACTGCACTTGTTAAGTGAGCAACACGGATTGTTGTGAAGTCCTCGCCTTAACAACCTCTCATGGTATGAGGGTTGACAGTCACAGTGGAACTGAAAAAAAGTGACTTACTCTTGCAACATCGCCAGTCGTTTGATCAAAATTTGGGTGCTTGGCAACCGATATTCATTTACGAGAATTGCAGCTGAGCCTGAATTTCCTGTGGGGAAAAAAAAAAGGACATAAACTCAAGCGCGACTCACTTTTAAGCATCGCTGACTATTGGGGGGCGAGACATTGGCCCCCACGGAAAGGGCTCGCAACTTGGGGCGTCCTCCTGGATGCACGGCTGTCTTTAGAAGAGCATATGACGGCCGTGGCCAGGGGAGCTTTTTATCAGGTTCGCCTGATACGCCAGTTGCGTCCCTTTCTGGACCGGGACTCCTTACGCAGGGTCACTCATGCTCTCGTGACTTCCCGCCTGGACTACTGTAATGCTCTCTACATGGGGCTCCCCTTGGGGTAAACCCGGAGGCTCCAGCTGGTCCAGAATGCGGCCGCGCGGGAGATTATGGGAGCGAACGGGGCGCTCCCATGTGACACCTCTCCAACGCAAGCAGCACTGGCTTCAGGTGGTCTTCCGGGTGCGCTTCAAGGTGTTGGTGACCACCTTTAAAGCGCTCCATGGCTTATGGCCTGGATATTTGCGAGACCGCCTTCTGCCGCCAATAGCCTCCCACCGGCCAGTACGCTCGCACAGAGAGGGCCTCCTCAGGGTGCCGTCAGCCAGACAATGTCGGCTGGCGACCCCCAGAGGGAGAGCCTTCTCTGTGGTGGCACCCGCCCTCTGGAATGACCTCCCCCGGAGATACGCAGGATATCAGACCTCCGCGAGGAGAAGGGCGGTTTATAAATTGAAATAATAAATAAATAAATAATAAATAAAACCAGCTTGCTTCGTAGCAGGAATTCAGATCCTAATTTTAGTCGTAAATCAAACAATTTTTTAAAATTGTTTTAAATTTTATATATATCATGTTTTATTCTGGCTGTTCACCGCCCTGAGTCCGCGAGGAGAAGGGCGGTTTATAAATTGAAATAATAAATAAATAAATAATAAATAAAACCAGCTTGCTTCGTAGCAGGAATTCAGATCCTAATTTTAGTCGTAAATCAAGGACTACCTATATATCAATAGATTCCTAGTATTTCTTATAGTGGCTATTTCTTGACCTGATTTACCTGTAAGAGTACTGTTAAGGAATTCATATAAATCAAATTTTTTAAAAAAAAGGAATTCTCAGAGTAACCCTTGAGTAGTAAAGGTGCACACATGAAAGCGATTGTGAGTAGATACGAATAAACACAGTCAACACACACATACACTGAGTTGTGTTTATTTTCAGGAAATAGTAAGGCACAATCCAATAAACAGTCCAGGTCATACACATATAAAGCAGGAGATTGCAAAACGACAGTCCAGGGATAATCCAATAACAAAGTCTTCTTACCAATTGTTGTAGTCATTCACAATAAACAGTTCTTCTGGATTTGCAAACAGTAGCATACAGAGATATCCAAGAGCAAGAACAGCAAAGAGAAACTAACCATGTTTAGCGCTGGCTCTTCAGCTTTGAAACGGAGATGAGCACCGCCCCCTAGAGTCAGGAACGATTAGCACATATGTGCGAGGGGAACCTTTACCATTCCATTAGGGATTATAAGAGGCATTGATTGTTAACATACTCCCTGACAGGAATTAATGCAGAGGATGTCTCCAGATCGTACTAATCATTCTGCTTATATTATATCTTTTCTCTTCTCTTCGCAAGGGAGCATTTGAGGCCTTGGCCTAAAAATAAATAAATAAATCACCTCAGCTGAAATCCGGTGCCACCACTGGTGCCTCTGCCGCTAAAAAGAGAAGACAAAGTTAGCAGAGAGAAGGAAAGTCAGACAATGCGCACTGGGCAAGGAGTCTTAAGCCCTCAATAGCTGCACAGTGGAGCAAACTTCGAGTTATTTTTAAATGGATTTTAATTGCACTCTGCTCTTTTTGGAGATGGTAGCTCTTCCGTGAAGGTTGGGGGGGGGGGGCTTATTGAGTGTTGCCCGTGAGGTGGAAAAATAGGTGCTTTTGTGCCTTAAGTGCCGTTATTTACATCTCACGGAGACACAAAATGGCCAGAGAAATGTTATCGATTGGTTCAGGCTGAGGTGGTTTCAAGGGAGACCATTTCCGAGTTCCCACTTAGCTTTTAGGCGTTCTTAGCGATTCAGAAATGTCTTTTCGTTCGCAGAGGAAACTTCAATTGGTTGGCAAAGGACAGAGCAAGCTTATGAACTGTCACTGTGGGAAGAAATGGCCCAAGCCCAGGGCTGAGCAACATGATCAGGGAAGGCAGAGATATAGATTTGTGTGTGTGTGTGTGTGTGTGTGTGAAGTATGAATTATGAATCTAACCAGGACCTGTCCCCAAAGGATGAGATGATAGATAGATGATAGATAGATAGATAGATAGATAGATAGATAGATAGATAGATAGATAGATAGATAGATAGATAGATAGATAGATAGAGTGGGAGGGAGGGAGGGAGGGAGGGAGGGAGATGATAGACAGACAGATGATAGATAGATATAAGATAGACAGACAGACATGATGAGGATGAAGATAAATAGATAATGATGAAGGTAGATGATGATGATGAAGAAGAAGATAGACAGACATGATGATGATGAAGATAAATAGATAATGATGTAGATAGATGATAGATAGATAGATAGATAGATAGATAGATAGATAGATAGATAGATAGATAGATAGATAGATACAGATAGATATTGATGAAAGATAGACAAACACAGATACCTATAGATGCCTAGACAGACAGACAGACAGACAGATGATAGATAGATATTGATGAAAGGTAGACATAGACAGACACAGATGCCTATAGATGTCTAGATGTCTAGATAGATAGATAGATAGATAGATAGATAGATAGATAGATAGATAGATAGATAGATAGATAGATAGATAGATAGATAGATAGATAGATATTGTTGATAGATAGACAGACATACAGATAGATGATGATAGATGATTGATAATAAAGATAGATAGGGAGGATGAGCTAGATAGACAGACAATCAGATAGACAATGAGGAAGGAAGGAAGGAAGGAAGGAAGGAAGGAAGGAAGGAAGGAAGGAAGGAAGGAAGGAAGGAAGGAAGGAAGGAAGGAAGGAAGGAAGGAAGGAAGGAAGATCCTTTTAGCTGAGCCAACTGAAGGAATGGCAAACATTTCAGAAGGAACCCTTCCTATATTTTTGGGGACCCTAAAGTCTAAGGGGGAAGAGATGTTTTAAGACTTGCAAGATTCTTTTAATGTCACCTTACAGTAAAGAAAGAGCTAGCACTCCTGAAGCATAAAATCTGCCTGAGGTTGGAGTTCTTGCTGAGTGTCAGAATCAGAGGTTGGAAAACAAAGTTGGGAAGTCATCTTTGTAGTTAATAAGAGCTTTTCCTTCCTGCCCACGTCGCCAATGATGCCTGAGCTTTCCTGGTTGTTGGCTTATTTAAACTTGTCATATTGTGCTGGGTTAATTTAACGTGTAAAGAAAACACAATGCACGAGCGTTCGCACTGTTTGTTTGTCTTTGCTCGATCCCTCGTGCAGGAGGCCTCGTCCCATCCCTTGCTAATCGTAGGAGCTGGAATCCTATATATAGTTCTGCTCTTACAGAATTTATTATTGCATTATTCCTGACATTTGACTCTTTCTCTTGTGGCGTTTGTAAGGCAGTCCGTGCTTGAGGCACATTTCATCTCTGCTTCTCTCAGCTTCAGCTCAGCAGTTGCCAACTGGGGGTCCGGGGACCACAGGCGGTCTGTGAGAAAATTTTGACGGTCCGCAGAAAAATTATTTGCATTTTTTATATTGCACTAAATCAGGGGTCCTCAAACTATGGTCCCTGGGCCGGTTAAGTGCAATGAATGTGTTGCTGCAGAGAGTCTCCCCCCCCTTCGGGGTCTTTTTGTGGGGGTCTGAGGGGGGCAGAAATTCCCACGTGTGGGGCTTTGGGCGAAGGCTGGAGGGAAGTACCGCTGGTGGCGAAGAGCCGGAGGGCCTTGTTCCAGTGGGACTGCATCATGGCCTGGAACTGGCTGACCATCTCAGCCCGCTGAGCCACCAGGCGCCGGTACCTGGCCTTGCACTCCCGCAGGTCTTCCCTCTGCTTGGAAAGCCTATGCTCCTAGTCCTCAGTGAGGTGCTTCTGCTGAGCCTTCTTCTCGGCCAGATCCAATCTGAACTGAGCTGTTTTGCTAACTCTTTCTCATGGTGGCTGCTTAGCTCCAACAACTGCTTCCTGTTGGGGCCCTCAGGAGCCCAGGCGAGGTGGCGAGGAGTGGCTGGGAGGGGTGAGTAGAGGCTGGCGAGGTGCCCCTCAACATGAGTGACATCGAGTTGGCCACGCCCACCCAGTCACATGTCCACCTAGCCACACCCACCCAGTTGGTCATTAAGCAGATCATATTAGTGATCCGTGGGATCTAAAATTATGAATTTAGTGGTCCCTGAGGTCCAAAAGGTTGGGGATCCCGGATCTAGCCAACTTCTTGAAAACATTAAGCAGGTTGGGGCTGTTGAGCACTAGAAGAAGTGAAAGAGGAGGCAAGGAAGAGTAGTAAGGCAAGGCACCACGATGTTCAGCCCAGTTCCCCATTTTCTGAGTGTGCACCCCGTTTTTCTTCATACAACCTGTCTTGGTAAATGAGGGCCTCTTTAGATAGACCTCAGTAACTTGAGATCCTACAAGAACAGCAGATGCTATGGGTAGGGCCTACTCCGAGGTGGGTTAGAAAATCTCAGATTTGTAAAGTAGATTGGCCAATCAAAAAATATCCCACAAAGAAGAGGACAGTCAAACCATTAGTCCAGGGGTGGGCAACTGTGGCCCTTTTACAACCTGGGGACTTCAACTCCCAGAATTCCTGTCTCAGGAATTCTGGGAGTTGAAGTCCCCAGGTTGTAAAAGGGCCACAGTTGCCCACCCCTGCATTAGCCCATAGTTGGCAAAAGAACATAGATGTGTCCTTAAAGGTTGACTCATTGGGGACTTTACAGTCCTCGACTTACAACTGTTCATTTAGTGACCATTCAGAGTTCCAACAGCGCTGAAAAAAGGGACTTACGACTGTTTTCACACATACAACCATTGCAGCATCCCCCATGATCATGTGATTAAAATTCAGATGCTTGACAACTAACTAATTTATGACGGCTGCAGAGTCCCAGGGTCACGCGATTAACTTTTGCAACCCCCTGACAAGCAAAATCAATGGGGAAGCCAGATTCGCTTAACAACCAGGTTACTAACTTAAAAACAGCATTGGTTCACTATGGCAAAAGAGGTCATAAAATGGAGCAAGATTCACTTAACAGATGTTTCACTTAGCAACAGAAATTTGGGGCTCAGGTGTGGTCATAAGTCGAGGACTACCTGTATTCATAAATACTTAATCCCACCTCAGAGTAGGCACTACTCATAGCATCTGCTATTCTTATAGGATCTCAGCCTTCCTGTATTTACTGAAGGATGATTGGCTAGACTAAGTGTGTCCATCCTTGGCAACTTGTGGACTTCAATACCCAGAATTCTCCAGCTGAAGTCCACAAGTTGCCAAGATTGGACATCCTTGACTAGACTAAACTTTCACAGTCTGTGATTGGTTGGTTTGATTGGTTGGTTGGGTTGGTTAGTTGGTTGGTTGGGTTGATTGGGTTGGTTGGTTGGTTGGTTGGGTTGATTGATTGGGTGGGTGGGTTGGTTGGTTGGTTGGGTTGGTTGTGTGGGTTGGTTGGTTGAATTGATTGGTTGATTTGTTGAGTTGGTTGATTGGGTGGTTGAGTTGGTTGGTTGGGTTGGTTGGTTGGGCTTATTGGTTGGTTGGGTTGGTTGGGTTGGTTGGTTGGGTTGGTTGGTTGGTTGATATCCCACCTTTTAATTCTGGAGAGTAAGGCAATGAATTAAGCTCAGTGTCCCTTCTTCCTGCTTTTCCCTCAACTCTGGTGAGTTAGGTTGGGCAGAGAGAGAGAGAGAGAGAGAGTGATTGGTCCAAGGTCACTTGGTGGGGGCATAAACTGATTGTCAACTAGAATCCAATCTACTCGCCTCTAAGTCACAGTGGCCGTTGGGTTGATCAAGAATGAATGGCTCTAAATGACATTGTTTGCTTCCCTGGTGGAGGATGGACCAAAATCTAGATTTCTCTGCACCTAGTCTTATCAATAAAGCACACTGGTTGTACTCTATAATGAGTTGGAACTGCATTACCTTGAATCCTCCTCCAGATTTTGGCCCGAACAGGGACAAATTCTGGAGGTGGAAAGCCCACCTCATCTGAAGACCCAACATGAGGGATGTTCTCCTAGATACAAACCACCTTTTGTCTATCCAATCAAATGCCTTGAAATGCTTCCGAGAGAAATCCTAATGCTGATTATGGAATCCTGAGGGACCGACCGTCTGACCTCGGCCCTGTTTTTTTTTGTTTTTTTTTTTGACATTTCACAATTCTTCTCCGTGAAGAAAATATCTCCCCCACCCCCCAAAGTTGACTTCTCTCATTGCTCACCGCAGCCATGCACCTGTTTGGCCTAAACTGGCACCTGCAGCCGATGGAAGGGCAGATGTTTGAGATCACGGAAGACACAGCCGGCAGTTGGCCAGTGCCAACAGACGTCTCCTTGTATTCCTCAGGGGGCACAGGGTTAGAGTTACCTGAGAGGAAAGGCAAAGGAGCCGGCGAAGGTACGGTTGGTGTGTTTTCCTTGTTGTGTGTCTTCACCACCCTCATAACATCATGGCCTTCTCCTCCAGTTGCCACTTCATTCCAGAATTCTCTAGAGCGTACCCACTCACATTCGTCATCTCTCCCTTCTTCCAACACTGACCCGAAATGTGCATTATCACACCACCACAATCCAGTCCAGAGCCATCCATCAAGGGGTGTGTGTGGAAAATACCTCTTTCGTGTGTGTTTGTTCACTGTGTGTTCTTCCAAAATCCTCCTGTCTCCACTGACATGTGTTGATAATTTAAAATAAGTTTGTTTTAACACTCCTTGTTTTCTCCCTCCACAGGGATACCAAATGTTGATGTTTCTTGTTTAATTTCGCTTCGTTGTTCTTGCCTTCCATGGTGATTTTGTTGGTAAATGTAGGCCTCGCACCAAAATATGTTGTTTTTTTAAAAAAAAAGCTCCCTGAAACCACAAGATTCAACGGAATTCGCTAAATTGAGATCAGATTCTGGATTATTCCATTTTGAAAATCAGGTGGAAACAGCTACAGGTGATCCTCCACTTACGATCATCATGGGGATCAAAAAATATGTCATTAAGTGGTGCAGTCATTAAATGAGGACTTAAATGTGACCACACACCTGATTTTTAAAATTGGAGTTTTAAAATTGGGGTTTTAAAATTGGGGATTTTAAATTTGGACTGTTTCCAGCTTTTATCATGGTCTGTTTTTATTATGTGAGCCGCCCCGAATCCTACAGGAGAAAGGCGGCATACAAATTTTAATAAAATAAAAAAATAAAAATAAAAATTTTTTACAAGCCTTTTTTTTTCCCCGTGGTCATTAAGCGATTCATCACCTGATCACAATTTGTGATGTTTCCTGCCGGTTTCCCCAGTGACTTTGCATTGGGGAAGCTGGATTTGTTTAACGGCCACGTGATTCGCTTCATGACGGCAATGGCTTTACAGCCATTGTAAAAATGTTCATAAACTCAGGCCCAGTCACGTGGAAAGTTGATTTACAACAACTCCTATTTTCGATCGAACTGAAATTCTACTCCCAGTTGTGGTCATAAGTCAAGGACTACCTGTAGAAGCAAAAGCAAGCACAATTATTTAACTTTTGTGTAAATGTCGTTCATTCCTATCCTTTACCATCCAAGAATACTCTATTCTTTCTAAAAATTTATCCAGCTTCTCAGGAAGCCAAAAGACGTTGCTACTAGTTGAACGTAGTAAACTGTTAACTATTCAAAGCCGTGTAAAATCATCCTTTGTTTAGGAAAATTAGCTTGACAACCTATCACAGTATCTCAGGAAAAACTTATCAGAGGTAAAATCCTGTCTTTTCTTAAAGCTAAACATTGTGTACCACAATAAAACCCAGGATTACTATGAAAGCAGCACAATTTTTCCCCATCAAAGTAAAAACGTTTGCAAAAATTAAGAACCTTTGTGTGCCATGCTGATAATCTAGCTGATTTTTTTTCTTTTTTTAAAAAAAACTGTTCTCAGTTCTCCAAATATTCTGAGCCACAACTAAAATGTGTAGAAATCAATTGTGACTTCAAAACTATATGTAAAATTAATAAAATAAATAACTTTATTGTCAATGTACGTGTATACACAGTATACTCATACAACAAAATTCACTTAACACCCAAAGACCAGGCCCAACACACATAATCCCCAAACACACTCCCACCCGCCACAATTCTTTACCCCTAAACCACCCAAACATCCACACAACAGACCAAGTAATACTGTCCAACAGCTCACTGATGGTGGCCCTTTAGTTCACTGTTGAGGGCAATTATAGCTCTGGGATAAAAACTATTCAGAAAACGTGTGGTCCGAGTTTTAATTGTTCTGTATCTTCTGCCAGAAAGCAACAGTCCGAAAAGATTGTAAGCAGGATGGGAAGAGTCTCTGAGAATGTTAGGCAACTTTCTCAAACAGCGAGATGCGAAGATGTCATCCAGGGCTGGTAGCTGGAGTCCGATGATATTCTAGGCAGTTTTAATTTAGGTTTTTTTGTCCGCTACAGAGCTGCTCCCATACCATGCAAGAATGCCGTATGTCGGGACACTCTCAATGGTGCTGCAATATGAGGACAGAAGTAGATGCTGAGATAGATTTATCTTCCTGAGCATTTTCAGGAAGTACAGCCTCTTCTGTGCCTTCTTCATAAGCATGTTAGCAATCATAATCCATGAGAGGTCCTCTGAGATATAAATGCCCAGAAATTTAAAACTATCTACCCTCTCCATCTCCTCACCATTTATGTACAATGGTAAATGTACATCTCTCTTCCTCCTGAAGTCAATTATAAATTCTTTAGTTTTTGTGGTGTTAAGAGTGAGATTATTTTCATGACACCACAATGTCAGCCCTTGTACTTCCTTCCTGTAAGCAGACTCATTGTTCTTCTTAATGAACCCCACCACTGTTGTGTCACCCGAAAATTTAATAATTGCATCGGTGTTATACAATGTATAACATAGTATACAAATGTAGATAGCAATCACATGTACAGAAGTATCCAATTATATCCATTGCAACTGTCATAAGTACAAGTCAGTTGCCAAGCTTCTGAATTTTGATCACGTGACTATGGAGATGCTGCAACAGCGGTAAGTGTGGGGAAAAAAAACAGCTATAAGTCACTTTTTTCAGTGATGTTGCCACTTCAAATGTTCACTGAACGAACTGCTGTAAAGCTGAGGGCTTGATTTCTGAGTCTTACATGTTTGAAAGGTGAATTTTAAAAATTGCTTATTTTAGTGTGGGTGAAATGAGACTTCCCTTATTAGATGTTTCTGGAAGCAGAGTTTTCAGTGGTTGCCTGTGCAAATTCCACTCTCTGTGCAGAAAGCTATCTCTTTCAGTTGGATGTTCACATATCCGCAAATACCACACATATTTTAAATAAACTTAACACCAAAGCAGCTAATCTGTCCACAGGATGGGGGAGGGTGGATTTGTGTTAACTTCCTAACAGATGGAATCACTTAAGTTTTAAGTAGACTTTTACTGTCTGGAATATGTAAAAAATACCCCAAAAAACGTTAGGGCTGCAAGAATCTACTCCCCATCGAAATTCTTGCCATTAAACAGAGCATTGTCAGGGAATTTGGCTGCATAAAAAAAGACTATGGCTGGAGGGAGAACATTTTAATTCTTTATTCTCCAAACACCATTTCCGTTTATGTTTCAAAAAGGAAGGGAAGAAAATGGCAGGCCTGACTCCAACTTGGCACCAGTTTAGAGCGGTTTTCCTCAAGCTTGGTGTGGAATGGAATATAGAATATAGAATATAGAATATAGAATATAGAATATAGAATATAGGAATAGAATAGAATAGAATAGAATAGAATAGAATAGAATAGAATAGAATAGAATAGAATAGAATAGAGTAGAGTAGAGTAGAGTAGAGTAGAGTAGAATAGAATAGAATAGAATAGAATAGAATAGAATAGAATAGAATAGAATAGAATAGAATATAGAAATAAAATAGAGTAGAATAGAATAGAATAGAATGTAAGAATAGAATAGAATAGAATAGAATAGAATAGAATAGAATAGAATAGAATAGAATAGAATAGAATAGAATAGAATATAGAAATAGAATAGAGTAGAATAAAATAGAATAGAATAGAATAGAATGTAAGAATAGAGTAGAGTAGAGTAGAATAGAATAGAATAGAATGTAAGAATAGAATAGAATAGAATAGAATAGAATAGAATAGAATAGAATAGAATAGAATAGAATAGAATAGAATAGAATAGAGTAGAATAGAGTAGAATAAAATAGAATAGAATAGAATAGAATGTAAGAATAGAGTAGAGTAGAGTAGAATAGAATAGAATAGAATAGAATAGAATAGAATAGAATAGAATAGAATAGAATAGAATAGAATAGAATAGAATATAGAAATAAAATAGAGTAGAATAGAATAGAATAGAATGTAAGAATAGAATAGAATAGAATAGAATAGAATAGAATAGAATAGAATAGAATAGAATAGAATAGAATAGAATAGAATATAGAAATAGAATAGAGTAGAATAAAATAGAATAGAATAGAATAGAATGTAAGAATAGAGTAGAGTAGAGTAGAGTAGAGTAGAATAGAATAGAATAGAATAGAATAGAATAGAATAGAATAGAATAGAATAGAATAGAATAGAATAGAATAGAATAGAATAGAATAGAATATAGAAATAAAATAGAATAGAGTAAAATAGAATAGAATGTAAGAATAGAATAGAACAGAACAGAACAGAACAGAACAGAACAGAATAGAATATAGAAACAGAATAGAATAGAGTAGAATAAAATATAGGAATAGAATAGAATAGAATAGAATAGAATAGAATAGAATAGAATAGAATAGAATAGAATAGAATAGAATAGAATAGAATAGAGAATTCTGGGAGTTGAGGTCCACTCCTCTTGAATTTGCCATGATTGAGAAATACTGATTTAGATGTTTAGGACACCTTTCTGTATCTCTGAAATTCAGGGATAAATGGCCCTCCCTATGAACTCAAAATAGACATCTACTAATAGATAAGTGCAAAGCTGTAGCAAATATCAGAAAAACTCACCAAATTGTGGAAATACATGAATAATTTTAAAAAGGAGGATTCCACAATTGCCCAGTGAGGCCTAGTACCCTCAGTGAGGAGACAAACAGATTTATTTTTACTTGCAGGCAGTCCTCAACTTATAACAGTTCATTTAGTGACGGTTAGAAGTTACAACAACACTGAAAAAAAGTGATTCATAACCCCTTTTCAGACTTATGACCGCTGCAGCATCCCCATAGTCACGTGATTAAAATTCAAATGCTTGGCAACTGACTCATATTTATGACGGTTGCAGTGTCCTGAGTAAAATCAACAGGGCAGCCAGATTCACTTAACAACCATGTTACTAATTTAACAACCGAAGTGATTCACTTAACACTTGTGGCAAGAAAAGTCATAAATCGGGGCTCTTAACAACTTTCTCCCTCAGCCACAGAAATTTAGGGCCTCATTATGGTCATACATCGAGGATTACCTGTATCAAATTTACAAGCCACTGAGCATCTTGCAACATAATAAAACATATGGAAATAAAAACAATTATAAATTCAGCATCAGATTAAATTACAAGCGATTAAAATGAATTAAAAACACCCACAGTGGAGTGGTGATGTGGCTTTTCTGTTACTACACCAGCAGAGGTAGTGTAGATAGAGAGTGGTTGTAAGAGAAGAGTAAAGTAGCCTTAAACTCTTCAAAACACTGTTTTAAATTTGGAAGGAAAATTTAATAATGAGAAGATTCAAAGGCTGCAAAGAGTTACAAAGAAAGGTTTAACTATTACTATATCTGTGTGTCCCCCTCCTTTCTGGTTTTTAATTTCATTTTTTCCTACTTTTTCCACACACACAAGGAAAGGCATTTAACTGTAATTGCCTGAATAGGTTCTTTTCTATTTTTCTTTCTGAAAAGATATAAAGATATTTTCCTAGATAAAGACCATGACACATCATCATCATCAACAACAACAACAATAATAATAATGGTATTTATGATGCATTTTTGAATGTTCAGTTGACTGAGTTTCATATTTAATGAACAAAGCAAATAATAAGTCAGTGGTATTTGTGATACATTTTTAAATGTTCAGTGAATAAAAGTAAATAATAACAACAATAACAATAATAATAGCAGTAATAATCAATTGAAGAGAGCTTTAATACATATTTCTGCCTGCCTCGTTCCTGAAAAAAGGACCATCAAAATGACAGCAGAAGAAAGTTCCTTAACAAAAAAAAAATTAGTACAAAACATTTTTAAAAAATTAATCTTGATAATAAAAATTCCAAAGGAATAGAAGATTGGAAATTTGTGGTTCCAGCCTCTCAGATTGGAGTGGGGGAAAAAATAATGTGTTGAGTGTCCAAAGAGGAGATAATCTTTCAATTAAGAGAACCTTCATTTAACCTAAGATTTTATTTTTATTTTCCTATATTTCAGCAGGAAAGCCCAGTACGTTTTTTCCTGAAGACAGTTTTATAGACACCGGGGAGATCGATGTCGGCCGACGGGTCACGCAGAAGATCCCTCCCAGCATATTTTGGAGATCTCAGGTGTTCATCGACCATCCTGTACATTTGAAATTCAATGTTTCGTTGGGGAAATCAGCTCTGGTTGGGATTTATGGACGAAAAGGACTCCCACCTTCGCACACCCAGGTGAGGCGGATTCTGAGGCGATCTGACCAACGCAAATAAAACTAGAATGATTACTACTCGTGCTTTTTGGGTTTTTTAAAATTTGATTTATATGCCACCCTTCTCCGGAGATTCAGGGCGGCTTACAATGCGTTAAGCAATAGCCTTCATACTTTTGTATATTTATACAAAGTCAGCTTATTGCCCCCACAATCCGGGTCCTCAATTGACCTACCTTAGAAAGGATGGAAGGCTGAGTCAACCTTGAGCCTGGAGATTCGAACTTACTAATTGCAGACACCTGGAGTTAAATTACAGTGCATTAGTCTGCTGAGCTATTCCAGGCTTTGAACGTGGGACGCAATACAGGTAGTCCTTGACTTACAACCAGGGATGGGATTCAGCCGGTTCAGACCAGTTTGAGTGAACCAGTAGTTACAATCTGTGGGTAGGCCCCAGCCACCACCCGCTCGCCCCGGCACTATGCTATCCTATTTAGCCATGTTTTTAAGCAACGTGCATGCGTGCAAGCTACGTGCACGAGCAAAACGTGTGCGCAGAAAGCCACACACACGCTCATATATTCAATTGCAGCATCCCCGTGGTCACATGATCAAAATTTGGACACTTGGCCATTGGTTCAGATTTATGACGGTGGTAGTGTGCCGGATCACCTTCGTTGTCCGAGATGCAATGACAATAAACTAAACTAAACTAAACTAAACTGGATATGATCAGCTTTTGTGACCTTCTGATAAAATTAATGGGGAAGCCAGATTCGCTTAACAACCATTAAGGTGACAATTATAGTGATTTACCTAAGATCTGTGGCAAGAAAGGTCGTAAAATGGGGCAAAAGTCACTTAATATCTCCCTTAGTGACAGAAATGTTGGGCTCAATTGTGGTTGTAAGTCGAGTACTGTTTAATTCTGTTTTCTGCTATCAATATAATTTTAGAGGAAACTGGGATCACACAGTACATCAACGTAAGGCAAGTTTTTAGATCGTTCTGAAGGGATCCTAAAGTTTTTCTCAGGGCTGTAGAGTTTGGGTACCACCACCGAGAAGGCCCTGTCCTTCTCTGCTTCAGCTGACGACGGGAAATAGAACAGGCCATTTTTCAAGGATAGGTACACTTGTGCTAATCTGAGGGGAAGACATGTTTTGTAGGTTTTAATTTCTGCCTTTTACCCATTTACTAGGTAGTCCTCGACTTACGATCATAAGGAAGCCTGTCTGTTATGGTTGTAAGTCGTGACTGTTGTAAAGTGGGCCAGCCCATGAGACCTACCATGATTATAAGTCTGTTGCAGCCATCATTAATCCCAGATCTTTGCACTTTCCGACGTGCCCTGAAGACCTTTCTATTTCAACAAGCAGGCTAGCATAAACATCAAAATTCTATGCCAAGGTCTTAGTAGATACACCAAGTTGACTTAATTTATTATTTACTGTTTATAAAATATATTTATATGTATATAAAATCTTAATCTGTTCACCGCCCTGAGTCCTTTGGGAGAAGGGCGGTATAGAAATTCAATAAATAAATAAATAAATAAATAAAATTAAATGAACGGTGTTTGTTTAACACATACAATTGTTAAAGTGAACATGATAGTCATTAAGTAAATCCATTGTTTACTATGTGTCGATTCGGCTGAAAACCAGAAGTAAATTCCAGGGTTGGCGGGGTGTTTTTTTGGGGGGCAAAAATGCTATAAAAATGCAGTCACGTGACTGAGAGATGCTACAAATGGCCGTAAATGGGGACCAGTTGCTGAGTAGCTGAAATGCATTCATATGACCGCAAGGGAGGTCCGTCGTAACTTTGAATGGCCGCTGAGAGAACCAGGTGTAAACCAAGGAGTATCTGTAGTGATACTTTTTTTTTTAAATTTAATTTATATGCTGCCCTTCTCCGGAGACTCAGGGTGGCTTACAATGCGTTAAGCAATAGCCTTCATACTTTTGTATATACCTGCTTAGTAGGGCTTTCGGCCCCCCCCCTAAGCGGTGTTCTTTTTTATACAAAGTCAGCTTATTGCCCCCACAATCCGGGTCCTCATTTTACTGCAGTTTTTTTCATGAATGCCCCTCTCCAACTATTCGGACCACAACCAGGTTTTTTTGATGAGGCAATTCCAACATAGAAGTCAAATTAGCTCATTGAAAAGAATGTAATACGTAACCAAAAAAACAACAACCACACAACAGTAAAAATGTAACATCTAACTACACATTTGAATACAAATAGTCCTTGATTTACGACCTCGGTTGAACCCAAAATTTCCACTGCTTAAAGCAAGGCAATTGTCCAATGAGCTTTGCCCCACTTTTACGAGCTTTCTTGCCTCAGTTGTTAAGGGAATCACAGCAGTTATTAAGTTACTAACGTGGTTGTTAAGTGAAACTAACCTCCCCATGGATTTTGCTTGCGGGAAGGTCGCAAAAGGGGATCACACGACGCTGGGACATAGCAACCGTCATAAATATGAGTCCATTTCCAAGCCTCTGAATTCTGATCACGTAACCACGGGGATGCTGCAATGATTAGAAGTGTGAAAAGTGGCCTTAAATAATTTTTTTTCAGTGCTGTTCAGCAGTGGGTTTCATATTATGTTCCTACCGGTTCGCCGCCCGGTTCCGCCTTCCACACATCCACTTGGCCTTCTGCACATGTGATTTGCTTCCGTGCATGCACCCAGACTCAAAAACGTGCTTAAATAGGATGGCATAGAGCCAGAGCGGGGGGGGGGGAGGTTTCTGCTACCAGTTCAGGCAAACTGATTCGAACCGGCTGAATGCCATCTCTGGTACTGTTGTAAGTTTGAATGGTTACCAGTGGTGGGTTGCTCCCGGTCTGAACCAGTTCTATAGAACCGGTAGCAAAGGTAAGTAGAACCCCCCCCCCCTGATGGTTACTAATCGAATTATTGTTAAGTCGAGGACTATCTGTAACCAAGACCTGAAATTATTTGGGTGGGTCTCCATTTCAACACACCTGTTCTTCCCATTTGTGTGTGTGTGTTTCAGTTTGACTTTGTCGAGCTGCTGGATGGACGAAGGCTCCTGAGTCAGGAAGCCAGGAATCTGGAAGGACCACAACGGCAGCAAAAGGCCTTTGTGCCGCCGGCCAGCCATGAGACGGGATTCATTCAGTATTTGGATTCTGGAATGTGGCACCTGGCTTTTTACAACGATGGAAAAGAATCCGAATTAGTCTCCTTTCTCACCACCACTATTGGTACGGGCATCTTATTTATTTATTTATTTATTAATTTTACTACAACAACAACAACACAACATACAAAACACAAACACACAATCTGTGTTTCTTTTTACGTATCAGTTTCGTTCCTCTTACTTCTACATTCCCCGTTTTTTTCATCCTTTATTATCTTTATCGACCCTTTATTTCTAGTTTTATTCATTTAAAGCATTTTACACATTTGTCACATCATTTATTCATTTTTTTACTTTTCCTAATCTTGAGCCAATTGTACCACTTAGTCCATACTTGATAATATTCTGTATCTTCCTTTTCTTTTATTTATTTATCCATCTCTGCACAGTCCAGGATTTTCTTAATTATTTCTTCCTCTGTTGGTACCTTTTCGTTTTTCCAGGACTACCCTTGCCGCTGTAATTATATGCATAATCAAATATCTAATTTCTTTACTGTAGGTTCTGTAAAAACATCTCTGGTTTCAAGTCCATATTGTAACCAATTATCTCTTCTATCCAACTTCTAATTTTAGCCCAATATTTTTTCACCTTAGGACATGTCCACCAGAGATGGTAATATGTTTCGGGGACTTTTTTACATTTCCAACAATTTGGAGAGTTGGTAGGAAACATTTTAGCAAGCTGTACTGGTGTAAAATGCCATCTGTCGAACACTTTTAACTGGTTTTCCTTGAATGCCGTTGATAGAGTCAATGTAACGTTTATTTCCCATAATTTTTCCCCAAAATTATGGCTGCGATATAGAATTGGAGAAATGGGAAAAATTAAGGGCATCTTAAACTTTACCGATAGAAGGGAATATCTGTAGCTCAGGGCTGAACTGAGAGGCCCTTGATGCTAGCAACACTGATGATGTTACCTGGCTGGGTAATGAAATGTCTGCCAGAAAAACACCAAGTTCAGAGAGCACCAAGCAGTGGTGGGTTCCTCCCGGTTCAGCCCGGTTTCGCTGAGCTGGTAGCGGTGATTATATGACGTCACCAAACCGGTTCTGCCCCCCACCCACACACACACACATGTTATTCTTACCTTTTATTTGGCCCCACCCCCAATCTATTCCTGCCTCCTGAGTCCCAGCTGATAGGCTATAAGGAAAAACTGTTTAAACTCTTGCCGTGGGGCTTCAAAGGGCCGCCCTACAGCTGATCAGAGATAAAAGGCAGTTTGGTGGTAAACTGGTGCCTCCAAAAACAAATGAGTAGACCAGTGCCTGCAAAAATACACGAGTAGACCAGTGCCTATAAAAATACATGGGTAGACCAGTGCCTGCAAAAATACATGAGTAGACCAGTGCCTATAAAAATACATGGGTAGACCAGTGCCTGCCAAAATACACGAGTAGACCAATGCCTAGAAAAATACATGGGTAGACCAGTGCCTGCAAAAATACATGAGTAGACCAGTGCCTGCAAAAATAAATGGGTAGACCAGTGCCTGCAAAAATACACGGGTAGACCAGTGCCTATAAAAATACATGGGTAGACCAGTGCCTATAAAAATACATGGGTAGACCAGTGCCTGCAAAAATACATGGGTAGACCAGTGCCTGCAAAAATAAATGGGTAGACCAGTGCCTGCAAAAATACATGAGTAGACCAGTGCCTATAAAAATAAATGGGTAGACCAGTGCCTGCAAAAATACATGAGTAGACCAGTGCCTATAAAAATACACGAGTAGACCAATGCCTGCAAAAATACATGGGTAGACTAGTGCCTCCAAAAACAAATGAGTAGACCAGTGCCTGCAAAAACAAACGGGTAGACCAGTGCCTGCAAAAACCGGTACAGCTCTGCAAGCAGTTAAAAGCCTGGCAGACCAGTACCTCTGCTGAATTCTAAAGAATTGTCACATGACCATCAAGCCACACCCATAAAATAAGCCACGCCAACTGAACCAGCAATAAAAAATTTAGAACTCACCCCTGGCACCAAGGACCCCACAGTCGTTGTCCTCACCCTCTTCTCCCGCTTCTTCTAGCACTGATGCCGTTACCTAGTTTTGTAATGAAATGTCTGCAAGAAAACAATCAAGCTCAGCGAGTACCAAGGACCCCGCGTCTATGATTTTCAGCTGGCGCAATGAACCAGATCCTAACTCTGGGTCCACAAAAGAATGTTTGCTCTCTTCATCCCTTGAAATAACCACACAACTCAAGAGAGCCATAGCTAATTAACATAGAATAACAGGTTGGAAGAGAGCTTAGAGATCTTCTAGTCCCATGATGGTGAACCTATGGCACGGGTGCCACAGGTGGCACACGGAGCTATATTGGTGGGCATGTGAGTGTTGCCCTAGCTCAGCTCCAGCACACATGCGTGCCCTGGCCAACTGATTTTCAGGCCTTCCGGTCTCACTGGAAGTCGGGAAATCGGCTGTTTTCGGCCTCCGGAAGGCTTCCTGGGGAATGAGGAAGACTATTTTTGCCCTCCCCAGGCTCCTAGAAAGCCTCTGGAGCGTGGGGAGAGAGAAAAACGGGCCTACCGGGCCCACCATGCCATCGCGTGCCAAAAGCAGGGGGAAGTGTAGGAGGGTCAAATGCGCATACGTGGGAGGGTGGGGCACATTGAATTATGGATGTGGGCACACGCACCCGTGACCCCCCACGCGACCCCCGCTTTTGGCACGCAACGGCAAAAAGGTTAGCCATCACTGCCCTATACCACTTCATAGAAAATGGCTGCCCAATCTCTTCTTGAAAATCTCCAGTGATGGAGCACCCACAGCTTCTGGAGGGAAGCTGATTAATTGTTCCCACTGACAGGAAATTTCTTCTTGTTTTTTGATTGGATGTTGGGGGAATGAAAAGAAGTATCTTAATTGAATATTCAATGCGAAATAATATGGACTGCATTTTCAAAATGGCTGCATCTCCACACCATCCTTCTTCTCTTCCCAATAAATCTATCCGTGCCGGACATTGTTTCAGTGTGAAGGGTTAAGCTTGCAACTGGATTGACCAAATACTGTTCTTGGAATGGTTGACATTGAAATACGGTGTCTTCTTTTGGCTATCTAGGAATTCACACTTAATCCAAAAATTTCTTAAAAGTTGCAATATGTCGTGGTTTGGCCACCACTCTCTGTGGTCAATTTTCTTTTTCGCTGGATTGAAACCCGAGTATGTTGTTATTGGAAGAAGCCTCATTTGATTATTGAAATAACCTGTTTTGATATAGCTTATTTCTTTTAAAACAAAACATGACTAAATAGCAGGAGAGGCTCTCATTAAAATCACATAGGTTAACCCTCTCTACAACTGTTTTATATTTCGAGACAACTAACTATGTTGAATAACTGCTAATCCACCTTGCTGTAATTCACACACTTTTCTATCAAAATTTACACAAAGTTCCCAACCACGGGGATTGTTTAATGGTCTAACTTTTTTTTCCCTCTGGATTGCAAAACGATACGTCGTTGTGAGAGTGACATTTCTCCTTCCCCAAGCAGCTTTAGTGTTGAGTCTCAACTGTATTCAATAACTACCTGAGAGCCATTGGCTGTAATTTGTCTTGGCAGGTTAATTAAAAGTCTAGTTCTTATTAAAGCAAAGTCATTAAGGGATGCAGTATAGCATTTATTTATCCATTTATTACTTACCCTGAGAGTTGATTTAATCTCTGGTTGAAATGTAGCGATAGTTTAGGTAACCCTCGTCTTATGGCTATTTGTTTAGTGACCGTTCAGAGTTATAATGGCATTGACAAAAGTGACTTCCGACCGTTGTTCACACTTCTTGTTACACAATCAAAATTTGGACGTTGTTAACGGTTGCAGAATTTGGGCGCTAGGATGGTTGCAGTGTCCTGGGGTCATGTGAACCAAAGGGGAAGCCAGATTCACTTAATAACCATGTTACTAAGTTAACAGTGGTTCACCTAACAACTATGGCAAGGAAGGTCATAAACAGAGGTGGTATTCAGCCGGTTCGGATAGGTTGGCTGTGGAATTCTGGGAATTGTAGTCCATATACCTACCTGGAAATTGTTGAGATGTGAGATCCTTATTTCCAGACCGGGGTGTTGTTCCATGCTGAACAATAATATAAAAATGTATAGTTTGTCCTATCTTTAACTCGTGTCTGAGACCACCTTTGAGTGTTATGCACCACTTAAACCAGTGTTTTTCAACTTTAGCAAGTTTAAGTTGGGTGGACTTCAACTCCCAGAATTCCTCAGCCAGCTATGCTGAGGAAATTCATACTTGAGGAATGTCCCTAGAGATATTTTGGTGCCTTTTATTAGAATAAAGACAAGAGATCAAGTCCTGTGCATTTTAACACAAGATTGAAAATGGATAATGCAGATATAACTGTTCTGAAAAAGATTGCTATTAGGATTCTGCATAAGAGTGATCTTTGATCTGATGGATAATTTAGAGTTGGTTTATGTATAGAATCAGAAGACATTATACTTATTTGTCAGAAAGACACAGATCTTGTTCAAAAGTAGACTCCAGAAAGTAGCAGAATGTATGAATTTAGCTATATTCTCACCTAGAACTGTGAAATTCAGCAATTTAGACCAGTGTTTCTCTATTTTGATGACTCTAAGAAAAGTGGGCTTCAACTCCCAGAATTCCCCAGCTGGAATGCTTAAACATTTTAAAAGCTCCGAGACTCATTCATAAACCTTCCACATCTCCCCCCACTTTACTCTTTACTCTTGATGGATCTCTCTAACAAATAAAGTCACCAATAAACTAATAAAGAGGGTTTTTTTCCCTCCAAAGGGCAAAACTTAAAACATTTACCTTCCTTCTTCAAGTTACCTGTTCTGAACTTCTTGACACCTGAAAATTTACGGTGGACCATAACCATTTTCGGCCAAACTATGACAAAGTGGCTAATATACATTTGGCAGGAAACACAAGGAAGAAGCAACAGAGGAATGGCTTCTCCTCGTAATAAATCCCTTCCATTCCCTGTCCTTGCAAATTATAGCAAAGGAAGACTCCCTCTCTCCCTCTCTTCCCCACTCCCTCTCTCTCATTCTTTCTGTGTCTCTCTCTCATTTTGTCTCTTCTTGTCTTTCTCTTTTTTCTCTCTTTGACTCTTTCCTCTCTCTTTTTCTCTCTCTCTCTTTCTCTGTCTCTCTTTTGCTCTTTCTGTCTCTCTTTTTCTGTCTCTTTCTCTCTCACTCACTCTCTTTCTCACTTTCTCTCTTTTCTCAATTTTTCTAATTCCCCTCTCTCTCTCATTCTCTGTGTCTCTCTCTCTTGTTTTGTTTCTTTCTTTCTTTCTCTCTCTTTCTTTCTCTCTCTTTCCCTTTCTCTTTCTCTCTTTTTCTGTCTCTTTCTCTCTCACTCACTCTCTTTCTCACTTTTTCTCTCTCTCTCTTTCTCATTGTCTCTCTCACACACTTTTTCTAATTCCCTCTCTCTCTCTGTCTCGCTTTGTCTCTTTCTTTTTCTCTCTTTCTCTCTCTTTCCTCTCCTTTTCTCTGTCTCTCTTTTGCTCTTTCTGTCTCTCTTTTTCTGCATCTTACTCATTCACTTTCACTTTGTTTCTTTCTCATTGTCTCCCTCTCACACACACTTTCTCTAATTCTCTCTCTCTCTCTCTCTCTCTCTCTCTCTCTCTCTCTCTCTCTCTCTCTCTCTCTCTCTGTAATGAATTAGCTTCCTTGCAAATGACTTTGGCCGCATTTTTGTAACACAGATGCTCTTCCGTAAATTGCCTGGTGGATTCACCTCTGTCAGATATACCGTGATTTATTTGGGACAATCTGGTCTTGAGTGGAACAAAACAGCAAGACGAAGGAGAGCTGAAGTCAGCACATCCGAGGCAGCGGTTGGCCAAAAACCCTGTTCAGAGATGGTAGGGAAATAGCCAGCCTTCTAGGAATCTTTTCAGCAGTCCTTGATGTCAAATTTGGAGAACCCAGATGTTCTGACTCAGCTCCCCAAACATGTCAAACCCTCTGAAGTGAACTCAAAGATTCCTTTACTTAGGAGTGCTGGCAGCTCAGGCAAAAAGTTTCTCTCTCAACGCAGGTTAAGAAGGCCGTCTGGCCGGAAGATAAATAGTTGCCTGCCACACCTATTCATCTCCGCCCCCTGCTTTTTATCCCCAGAGCTAGGGTGGAGCTTCGCTAGCATTGGTGGCTCTTCCGTCCCAAGGACCGGCCCATAGATTTCCACTGCTCTCCTCTCCTCTGCCTTCTGCACATCAGGCACTGGACCCAGCTGTTCCTCCTCTTCCTCATCAGCCACCTCCAGACCTGGGGGCTGTTGACTCTCCATCTGAGGGCTGATGGATGGCCCAGGCTCTGCCTCTGTGTCTCTCTCTCTGCTGGTTCCATTCCCTCTTCCCCCTCAGATTGCCCTGATGCTGACCCTGACTCTCACGCCTCCTCTTCCTCCTCCTCCTCCTCCTCTAATTCAGCTGCTGGAGGGGCCTCAACGCAAGAAGCCCAAACTGGACCCACGCCCAAAGTCACAATAAATAAATAAGTAAACCGCAATAAATCCCTATTAATAAATATATGGATTAGCTCAAGCTACAGACATGTTTATGGAAGGCGAAGGTGGATCGAGTAAGTGTTTAGAATAGCCGCCCAATTTCCCCGCGACACATTTTCTATTTTGAGACTTTAATTCAGAAGAAACTAAACATGAGAATTTTGTAGGTTGATATCCAGGAGCACAAATAGTCCATGACTCACCACCAGAATGGAGGCCAAAATTTTTGTTGCTCAGCGAGACAGTTGTTAAGTGAGCTTTGCCCCATTTTGTGACCGTTTTTGCCACAGTGGTTAAGGGAATGGCTGCAGTTGTGAACTTAGTCACACGGTTGTGAAGGGAACCTGGTTTCCCCATTGACTTCGCTTGTCAGAAGGCCGCCAAAGGGATCACCTGATTGCAGCACACTGCGACCATCATAAATATGAGTCCGTTGCCAAGCATCTGAATTTTGATCAGGTGACCATGGTAGATGCTGCAACAGTCGTAAGTGTGAAAAACAATCATAAGTCACTTTTTTCACTTTGAGCAGGCACTAAACAAATGGTTGCAAGTCGACTTAAAATCATAACTGGTTCCAAAATTTCCACTGATAAGTGAGTCACTCCTGTTAATGTATAAATACTGATTTTTTCCTTCTGCAGCCTCTTGTCTCAACCCTCAAATGAGCCAGATAATCCCATAGCCTTTTCTTTCTTTCTTTCTTTCTTTCTTTCTTTCTTTCTTTCTTTCTTTCTTTCTTTCTTTCTTTCTTTCTTTCTTTCTTTCTTTCTTTCTTTCTTTCTTTCTCTTTCAAAGTATGAAGGCTATTGCTTAACGCATTGTAAGCCGCCCTGAGTCTCTGGAGAAGGGCGGCATATAAATCAAATTTTAAAAAAAAACCCTGCAAGCAGGCCATATCCGTCTGTCTGTCTGTCTGTCCGTTTCTTTCTTTCTTTCCTTCCTTCTTTATTTCTTTATTTCTTTCCTTCCTTCTTTCTTTCTTTCCTTCCTTCCCTCCTTCTTTCTTTCCTTCCTTCCTTCCTCCTTCCTTCCTTCTTTATTTCTTTATTTCTTTCTCTCTTTCCTTCCTTCCTTCTTTCTTTCCTTCCCTCCTTCCTTCTTTCTTTCCTTCCTTCCTTCCTCCTTCCTTCCTTCTTTCTTTATTTATTTCCTTCCTCCTTTATTTCCTTATTTCTTTCTCTCTTTCCTTCCTTCTTTCTTTCCTTCCTTCCCTCCTTTCTTTCCTTCTTTATTTATTTATTTCCTTCCTCCTTTATTTCCTTATTTCTTTCTCTCTTTCCTTCCTTCTTTCTTTCCTTCCTTCCCTCTTTCCTTCTTTTGTTCTTTCTTTCTTACTTACTTTTTCTTTCTTCTTTCCTTCCTTCCTTCCTTCCTTCCTTCCTTCCTTCCTTCCTTCCTTCCTTCCTTCTTTCTTTCTTTCTTTCTTTCTTTCTTTCTTTCTACCTCTCTGTCAATCACAGTTGATCAATTCTCCCCGTCTTTCACTTTAGGTAACTTCACTTGATCCAAGCCCTTCAACAAAATGCTCATTGACTTGACATAATGATTTTTCCCTTCAAAAAAAAAATTTACATAATTTTAAACTTCATTCTGGAGAGGCAGCAGCTGCTGCTGCTCAACTTTTTCCAAAACCCAAACTCCCATATTTTCTTGACAAAGGCCTCCAGGGTTATGCAGAGTTTGCCTAAAGACACTTTTGCTCATGCAAACCTCAAGAAACTCAATCCTGGAGGGTTTTATAGCATTTTTTTTTAAGACAGAGCATTCTCTATTAAATATACAATATTTGGGGAATAATCTGCGCTCAGCATGATTTGTTCCTGTTTCACATTATAAAGGCGTTTCACTTCTATTTCCATGCGAGCAGAACAGTGGGAGATAGACATTGAGATGGGCGGGTCCATCTACTGTAGAATAGAATAGAAGAACAGAGTTGGAAGGGACTTTGGAGATCTTCTAGTCCAACCCCCTGCTTAGGCAGGAAACCATGTACCATTTCAGACAAATGGCTATCCAATCACTTCTTAAAAACTTCCGGTGTTGCAGCATTCACAGCTTCTGGAGGCAAGTTGTTCCACCGATTAATTGTTCTAACTGTCAGGAAATTACTCCTTAGTTCTAAATTGCTTCTCTCCTTGATTAGTTTCTACCTGTTGCTTCTTGTCCTGCCCTCAGGTGCTTTGGAGAAGAGCTTGACTCCCTCTTCTTTGTGGCAACCCCTGAGATATTGGAAGACTGCTATCCTGTCTCCCCTAGTCCTTCTTTTCATTAAACTAGACAGACCCAATTCCAGCAATGTTCTTCATATGTTTTAACCTCCAGTCTCCTAATCCTCTTTGTTGCTCTTCCCTGCACTCTTTCTAGATTAGATTAGATTAGATTTATTAAATTTTTATACCGCCCTTCTCCCGAAGGACTCAGGGCGGTGTACAGCCAAAATAAAAACCAACAATATGAAAGTTAAAAACAATTTAAAATTATTAAATAGTTTGGCCAATCATCTAAAATAAAATAAGCCATTCCAATAAAATTTTAGGTCAGCCCTGCTTGATGAAATAATAGCGTTTTAAGGGCGCGGCGAAAGGTAAGGAGGTCGGAAATCGGACGAATTACCAGGGGCAGCTCGTTCCAGAGGGCAGGTGCCCCCACAGAGAAGGCTCTCCCCCTGGGGGTCACTAGTCGACACTGTCTAACCGACGGCACCCTGAGAAGACCCTCTCTGTGGGAGCGTACTGGTCGGTGGGAGGTTATCGGAGGCAGAAGGCGGACTCGTAAATAACCAGGTCGTATGCCATGGAGCGCTTTAAAGATGGCAACCAACACCTTGAATCGCACCCAGAAGACCTTTGGGAGCCACTGCAGCTCGCGCAGGAACGGTGTTACATGGGAGCATCGAGTCACCCCCATAATCACCCCCTCCAGCTGGTCCAGAATGCACGGCCACATTCTGGACCAGCTGGAGCCTCCGGGTGCTCTTCAAGGGGAGCCCAATGTAGAGAGCGTTACAGTAGTCCAGATGGGAGTCTCCACATCTTTTTTTAAATCATGGTGACCAAAATTGGACAGCCATTTGTCTGAAATGATGATAGGGTTGGACTAGAAGACCTCCAGGGTCCCTTCCAACTCCATTACTCCTGTTATTCAACATGTCTGGAGAATTATGAATAATGCACACTGGGTGGAGGTCCTTTAAAATATATAACTTTTAATATGGGGTTTTTTTTCATATTATCGCAGCTTCTTACAAGTGTGGCACAAGCATTGCTTCAGCCTATCACCCAAGAGAAAAAAGAGAAGCCCTTAGTAATTAATCCTAATGCTACCCAGTAGATAAATGAACGAAACAATTCTGGAACAGTCCCTCTTCTCCTAACCAATCCAGCCAGCTGGTGGATAGATAATTATTCTAAAATTAAGGAAAAGAGGAAAGATCTATTGGGAATCGAGCCAATTGGTCCATCTCTTTAACATGTATAATTGTATTTTTTTTTCTTCGTCGAAGAAAATGTGCAGATAATTTGCAGGTTGGACCAAGAGAGCTTTAAGAAGGAAGTTAAAGTAAGATGAGAATTAGCAAGGCCTGACTTGCTAAATAGCACAATTATGCTATTCTAAGGTTATTTTTAGGGGCGCAGTGGCTCAGTGGCTAAGACGCTGAGTTTGTTGATTAAAAGGCCGGCAGTTCAGTGGTTCGAATCCCTAGTGCCGCGTAACAGGGTGAGCTCCCGTGACTTGTCCCAGCTTCTGCCAACCTAGCAGTTCGAAAGCAAGTAAAAAATGCAAGTAGAAAAATAGGGACCACTTTTGGTGGGAAGGTAACAGTGTTCCGTGCGCCTTTGGCGTTGAGTCTTGCCAGCCACATGACCACAGAGACATCTTCGGACAGCGCTGGCTCTTCGGCTTTGAAACGGAGATGAGCACCGCCCCCTAGAGTCGGGAACGTCTAGCACCTATGTGTGAGGGGAATCTTTACCTTTAAGGTTATTTTTGGAGAAAAAGGAGATGGTTGGGTTAAAAGTAAGACAGCCATGCATCTCTGAAGCAAATGGCAGCTATACTGTGGTACCTGGAGGTAGGTTTAGTATCTGAGAGATTTGTTCCTACTTACGACAATTTGCATTTATGTGCAAATAGATTGTTGAGGGTGCTTCAAGGGGAGATGGATCCTTGACACGTCTAGTTTAAAAGTTTCTTGGGTTGAAGAGTTAATGAAAGTGAAGGTCAGTTGAGGCCAGGTTAAGTAAGTTTTAGCTTTTCGTAAATAGGTTCCCAAAGAAAATACTCAGGATAGGGACCATAACAGTCTCATCAGACTATGGCTAGGACAAAAGGCAATCAACAAGGATGATGAAGGAAGTTTCTAAACTTTAGGAATTCTGAGCTACTTGAGTCTAGTCATGGAGGATAATCCATGAATTGACCAATTTCCTATTGTTCAGCAAAGATTTGCATATGCTTCTCCTCCTCTTCCTTACCTTCTCCTCCTTCTCCTCTTTCTCCTTTCTCCTCCACCCCGTCCTCCTCCTTTCCTCCTCCTCCTCCTATTCCTCTTTCTCCTCCTTCTCATCTATCTTCTCCTCCTCAAACCCCACTCTCTTCTAGCACTGATGATGCTACCTAGTTGGGTAATGAAACATTTGCAAGAAAATAACCAAGCTCAGAGAGCACCAAGGAGCCCTGTCCTCCTCCTCCTTCTCCTCCTCCTTTCCACAAACCCCACTCTCTTCTAGCACTGATGCTGTTACCTAGTTAGGTAATGAAAGGTCTGTAAGAAAACAATCAAGCTCGGAGAGCATCTAGAGACTGTCACTGCATTTTTGTATTTACCAGCTGAGCTTTTATTTTTGGACTATTAGACTTACCGTAGCTTGCCAAGTTCTTGTCTCTAATCTACTGCGCATGTCTACATTCCTTTCTTCTTCTCTAAAACTTTTCTTTGTTCTCCATCCAAGAGAGGTCAGGCTGGGAACGATACCAAGATGTAACCTAATTTAGACAGTGAGATGTTCTTATTTCTTTACAATAAATATGAGTTTCATTAGAAAATTCATTTCGGTTTATTTTCTTGCAAAGTATACACAAGGAAGATGCCACGATCCAACTATAATTGAGGGCAATTACCCCAGGATGGGACCGGGGCTGATTGTCGCTCTGACAGAAACCTCACAAAAGAAATGACTTTTTAGGCCTGACCGGTCCTTCTCCTAAATCATCCCCATCCATGTTTTAGAAGGCCCACTATATTTATGACACCTTCACGAAATGTATCAGCAATTTCCTTTTTATGTACTGGGTAAGAGGCAAGATACTTTTGAGCTTTGGTTTGCTTGCTTGAAAGACTTTTAAATCTTAAATATAAGGAGCTGTTCTTCCTAACCTGCCATAATGAAAAATGAGCCCCACAACGCTAAGACTTCTCGCCTGTAATTACATCCCATTTTAATTCAACGTACGGTATATTTATGGAGGATCAGAAACAATAACATTCAGAGGCAGCCTTGCCATTTTGTCGTTTTCGTCAACCTCGCGTACACGAGTACATCCTGTCTTCATGAATATTTTAAGAAATTGTCAAACGTGGCTTTTGATTTTTTTTAGGAAGACAAATGTTAATAAGCCAAGAAAAGGATGAATAGTTAGAGCTGCCATTAAAAGGACACTGTGGGTGTTAACTTGCCATTTCCTCCCTTTAAAAAAAAATATTTTGAAGGTGAGAAATAATTGATACTTGGAGGAAGTTTGGAGTTAAATAAAAATATCAAGCAAAAACAATCATTGTACAGGTAAATTATGATGACTCATAAAATGACATGCTTATTCACCTTGGTGGTTCACCAGTTTTAAAAAAAATATTCCTTCCTCATGTTAATATATTATTATTATTATTATTATTGATTAATCTTTAGTGAGATTCACAGCCTTTGAGGCTGGTTAATAGCTCAGCAGCTCGAGTCCTAACCAAGGACCCAGGAACTGTTCAGGTATCGTCGGAGGATGTAAGCTGTTCTGAGTAAGGTGGTTTTTTGTAGAGTCAAAATGTTCAAGTCCGGTAAATTTAGAATTTCTAAATAGCGGGGTAGCCCTTTGGGTATTGCTCCAAGGGCTCCAATTACAATCGGGACAACACACGATTTCTTTTTCCACAGTTGCTCAACTTCAATTTGCAAGTTCTGGTACCTTGTGATTTTTTTCTTGCTGCTTTTATTTATTTATTTATTTATTTATTTATTTATTTATTTATTTATTTATTTATTTATTTATTTATTTATTTATTTATTTATTTATTTATTTATTTATTTATTTATTTATTTATTTATTTATTTATTTATTTATTTATTTTCTTGCTGCTTATCTTCAATCCGTGCGTCACCAGGTATTGCAATATCAATGAACCATATTTTTTTCTTTTCAACTATTGTTTTGTCAGGTGTGTTGTGGACCAAGTGCCTGTCAGTCTGAATCCTAAAGTCCCACAAGATCTTGAGTTTCTCATTCTCTAAAACTTTCTCAACCTGACGTTCCCAATGATTTTTGCTGTACTCAAATCCAAACTTCTGGCACAATTTCCAGTGAATGAATGATCTTAGCAACACGGTCATGGCGTTGTAGGTAGTCGGTTTGTGAAATTTTGCTGCACCCACTGACCAGGTGGTCGACTGTCTCATCTTTCTCATTGCGGAGGCGGCATTTGCTGTTGGTGGTAACATGTTGAATTTTTGCCTTCATGCAGTTTGTGGCTAGGGCTTGTTCTTGAGCTGCCAAAATAAAGCTTTCTGTTTCTTTTTTCAGTACTCCTGACCTTAACCAGTTCCAAGTTAGTTTCTGGTCACCTTTGCCTTCAATATTTTTCAAGTATTGGCTAAGAATAAGAATAAAAAATAATAATAGTAATAGTAATAGTAATGATGATGATGATGATGATGATGATGATAATAATAATAATAATAATAATAATAATAATAAATTGCTCAAGAACAAGCACTATAAACTAATGCCATGAAAGCGAAGATACGAAAATCCACTGACAATCCAAACAGCCGACTTTGCAACGACAAAGTTGAACTGCTTCATACTTAATATGTGAGTGCAGCAAAATCGCGCAAACTGATTACAAAGCTAGACACGATGGAGTTGCTAAGTTAATCCACTAGTCATTATGTAAGAAATATGACATACCTGTATCCGAAAAGTCATGGGAGCACAAAGTGGAAAAAGTTATCGAAAATGAGACAGGGAAGATCTTGTGGGACTTTCGAATACAGACGGATCGTCATTTGGAACACAACACGCCAGATATCACGGTTATGGAAAACTGAAACGTACAATTTATTGATATCGTGGTACCAGGAGACGCCAGAGTCGAAGAAAAAGAACTGGAAAAACTCATGAAATATTGTAACCTGTCCATTGAAACTACATAGCTATGGATGAAACATGTAACAGTGATACCCATTGGGGTATCAGGCTGGTCTGGCTTAAACCTCCCCTTTATAATGGGTTTTATACTGGGTTTTTAAATGTCTTATATAATTGGATTTTAATTCGCTTCAGCCAAATTATTTAATTTATTTTAAATTTTTTAACTTTTGTATAATATTGTATTTTAATCGGCTGTTCACCGCCCTGAGTCCCTTCGGGGAGTAGGGCGGTATACAAATTTGATTAATAATAATAATAATTATTATTATTATTACTATTACTATTACTATTATTATTACTATTACTATTATTATTATTACTATTATTACTATTATTATTATTATTATTAGTGGAAAGTTGAGATTTGCTGAAATAAAACAAAATATAATTACAAATGTAAAAGTGCTAATCTGTTGACTTCTCACATATAAGTTTTGATTATCTGTCATCGTTATTCTTCTTTGTTTTCTCTCAAAGTAAATAGAAATACAACGTTTTCCAAAATCTGGAGCAGGTTTCTATTCTTTCCTTTTTCTCCAGAAAAAAATGGGGGGAATGATACCAAAAAGAATCGAAAAACATTAGCACATATTTTAACTCACTTTTTAAAAATATAGATATATATTTTATTTGTGAAATACGTTTTGTAAGCAACGCATTTATAAAACCGTTTTAAGAATGAAACGGCTCTCTTTTAAAAGTCTGTCTTATGCTACGGAAAAATTTTAATTTAAGTGAAATAGTAATTACTTCCTTCCCTCCCTCCCTTCTTAATTGTTCTGTTGATTTATGGGGCTTTTATGCCACTTAGTTTAGGCAAATCTGAGAGTTCACCAAAAAGCAATACAGCACATCCGATCAATAAAGGTTCACAATATACAATCCATAATCAATTCGGCGTCAGTAGTAGCCTGAAGCAAATTAAAATCAACAGCGCTCCACAGGAACTTAGTCCTTTCTAAATCCTCAATTGCTTGCTTAAACTGCCAGATCTTTTTAAGTGTTCAAAATATATTTTTCTGATCTTAATTCTGAGGGTAAGTGATTCCTTAGGAGGATCACCCCCAGTCTAGAAGCACCTGGCAATCAGTGAATCCTCCAGGACCTGACAAGATTAAGGCCTTCTTCCATTAGTACCCAGACTTTGTTCCAGTTAAAGTTTTGTACCCTAAAATTCCTGTGTAGTCTCCAAGGGCAGTCCCACATCGAGTCAGTTACAGTAATCCAGGCAAGGGAAGACTGACGTGAGAAGGACCATTGCCAATGCCTCTGTTCCGGGGGTGAAATCCAGCAGGTTCTGGAGAACCTGGACCAGGAAGCCCTACGCACGGTCACTTATGCTCTCGTCACTTCCCGTCTGGACTACTGTAATGCTCTCTACATGGGGCTCCCCTTGAAAAGCAGTCGGAGGCTCCAACTGGTCCAGAATGCAGCCGCGCGGGTGATTGTGGGGGCGACACGTCGCATCCACGTAACACCTCTCCTGTGCGAGCTACACTGGCTTCCGGTTGTCTTCCAAGTGCGATTCAAGGTGTTAGTGACCACCTTTAATGCGCTCCATGACTTAGGACCTGGATATTTGCAAGACTGCCTCCTGCCACCGATAGCCTCCCATCGGCCGGTACGCTCCCACAGAGAGGGCCTCCTCAGGCTGCCGTCGGTCAACTTATGTCGACTGGCGACCCCCAGGGGGAGAGCCTTCTCTGTGGGGGCCCCTGCCCTTTGGAATGAATTGCCCCCGGAAATACGTAGGATCCCCGACCTTCGCGCCTTTCGCCGGGCCCTGAAGACCCTATTATTTCAGCAAGCTGGTCTGATGAATTTTAATGGGTTTTTTAGTCTTGGGGTTTTTAATATTTGGCCAAAACACTGAATCAGTTTTAAATTGTTTTAACTTTTGTATTGATGTTTTTTATTTCTGGCTGTATACCACCCTGAGTCCCTTGGGAGAAGGGCGGTATAAAAGTTTGAAAAATAAATAAACAAACAAACAAACAAACCTTTAGCGGAAATTTTGAGTAGTTTGGAGAATCGGCAAACACCACCTCTGGCTGGCCCCAGAGTAGGGAGGAAATGGGGATTTTGCAATATCCTTCCCCTGGAGTGGCATGGGAATGGAGATTTTGTAGTATCCTTCCCCTGCCACACCCATCAAGCCATGCCCACAGAACTGGTAGTAAAAAAAATTGGATTTCACCACTGCTCTGTTCCATCAGCAGATGTCCTCTGAGGTTTAACTTTGCCCTTTTCTACATTATCTTCACATTTTTTCTCTTTTCTTCTTTCCGTAGAATCAGTGGAGAACTGTCCCAGCAACTGTTACGGAAACGGGGATTGCATTTCTGGAACCTGCCATTGTTTCCTCGGATTTTTGGGCCCCGATTGTGGACGAGGTAGAGACTTAAGTTTTTTGGTTAACTTATCATTATTGACACAGGTCCTAAACAAACTCTGAGCAAACGAATGGGATGAAGGATCAACCGCTCTGTTCTACATGAAGTTCTGTCTCAAAGAGTCGCTTGACCAGATCAGATACACCTGAATATGACACGCCCTGCTAAGTTTCATTACTTTTAATCTCAGTCGGTGTGGTTTAGTGTGTTGTGTGAATGCAGCCAGTCTGATTATTTCTGTTGTGGCCTGTCAGCTACCGACCCCTCCATTAGCTGAATCAGAGGAGGGGGAAGAGGCGTGGGGGTTAGGGTCAGCATGAAGGCAACGAGAGAGTTCTGAGGTGGAAGGGGGAATGGAGCTGTCGGAGAAAGACAGAGGCGGAGCCTGGACCGTCTTTCAGCCCTCAGATGGAGAGTCAACAGCTCCCAGGTCTGGAGGTGGCTGATGAGGAAGAGGAGGAACAGCTGGGCCCAGTGCCTGACGCGTGGATGCAGAAAAGACAGAGGAGAGGAGAGCAGTGGAAATCTATGGGCCGGTCCTTGCAACGGAAGAGCCACCACTGCTAGCCCCATCCTATCTCTGGGGATAAAAGGCAGGGGGCGGACATGAATAGATATGGCAGACTCTGACAATAGCAGTGCCAATGACCTCAGGCCTCAGCCATTCATAAAGTGGCCTCTAAGCATCTCCTATCCTTGGCTTAAGCCTGAGAGGTTGGTTTATTTATTTACTTACTTACTTACTTACTTACTTACTTATTTATTAATTAGATTTACTATCCTACTATCTGGAATGAGCCCCCCCCCAGAGATACGGATGATCCCGGATCTGCGCACCTTCCGCCACGCTCTTAAGACCTTTTTATTTCACCAGGCGGGCCTGGCCTAATTTTCTCCCTTTTACTTCTTTTAATATGTAAATTTTAAATTGGTTTAAACGATGGGGTTGTCTTAATTTGTCTGGCCAAATTATTTAATTCCATTTTATTCTGCGTTTTAAATTTTGTATTTGTGTATTTTATTGTGTGGCTGTTCACCGCCCTGAGTCCTTCGGGAGTAGGGCGGTATACAAATCAAATAAAATGAAATGAAAAAATTCAATTTTTTTTACTACTGGTTCTGTGGGTGTGGCTGGTGAGCATGGCAGGGGAAGGATACTGCAAAATCTCCATTCCCACCCCACTCTGGGGCCAGCCAGAGGTGGTATTTGCCAGTTCTCCGAACGACTCAAAATTTCCGCTACCGGTTCTCCAGAACCTGTCAGAACCTGCCAGATTTCACCCCTGATCCCGGGGTTATGTGATCCCATTTTGTGACCTTTTGACAAGCAAAGTCGGTGTGGAAGCCACACTCGCCTAACAACCATGTGATTCACTTAACAAGCGTGACAAGAAAGGTTGTAAAATGAGGCAAAATTCATGCAATGAATGTTTCACTCAGCAACAGAAATGTTAGGCTCCATTCGAATGGTCTAATTTGAGGAACTACCTGTAGTCCATTTTAAATTCCCTTCCGTTGTATCGGATCTCGGTGATTGCCTCAAGCTGTCAACAAACCTTGATCGTGCTTCTAATGCCCCTTGTTTTTGCGTTGTCGTCTTCCTTCTCAGCGTCTTGCCCAGTGTTGTGCAGTGGGAACGGACAATATATGAAAGGACGTTGTTTATGTCACAGCGGATGGAAAGGAGCCGAGTGCGACGTCCCCACCAATCAGTGCGTCGACGTCTCTTGCAACAGCCACGGGACGTGCATCATGGGAACCTGTATTTGCAACCCGGGCTACAAGGGAGAGAGTTGTGAGGAAGGTAATTTCCTTTAAGATTCCGTCGGTACTTTTCCCACAGTTGGATACATTTCAGAACGCCGGACGTTTGTTCGATTTACTTGGTACGGTTGGTGCTGATGGGAGTTTTGGAGAGAGGATCTACCAAGCGGTAACCCCCTAGAGCAGTGTGTCTCAACCGTGACAACTTTAAGATGGGTAGATGACAACTCCCAGAATTCCCCAGCCAGTACGGTCATCGTTTCAGACCAAACAGAGGAACAGAAGGAGGGAAGGTAGGTGAAAAAGCAATTGAAGTAGGAGCAACCTCCAATTTCCTGCAGGCTTCCCCATTGAATTTGCTGATGGGAATCTGGCAAGAAGTGTCAGAAATCCTCCCTCCCTCCTTTCCTTTCCTGTATTCCTATTCTATTTTGTTCTGTCCTATATACCTCTTCTCTTCTCGTTCCTCTCCTTTCTTCCTCTCCTCTCCTTTCTTTCCCTCCTCTCCTCTCTTCTTCTCTCCTTCTTTCCCTCCTCTCCTTTCTTCCTATCCTCGCCTCTCTTCCTTTCCTTTCTTCCTCTCTTTTCTTATTCTCTCCTCTCTTCCTCTCCTCTCCTTTCTTCCTCTCCTCTCCTCTCTTCATCTCCTTTCTTCTCTTCTCTTTTCCTCTCCCCTCTTTTCTTTCTTCCTCTCCCCTCTTTTCTTTCTTTCTTTCCTCTCCTTTCTTCCTCTCCTCTCCTTTCTTTCTCTCCTCTCCTTTCTTCCTCTCCTCTCTTTTCTTTCTTCCTCTCCTTTCCTGTCTTCCTCTCCTCTCCTGTGTACCCATTCTGTTCTGTTCTATTCTGTTCCATTTTCTGTTCTGTCGTAACCTACGTATCCTATACTACACTGCACTTTCTTTTCCTCTTTTTTTCTTTTTTCTTTCTTGGCTGAGGATGCCAGAGGCGATCCTATGATTTTACGCCGCTCCACCATGTTGTTGCGATGCCTTCCTTTTACACCACTTCTGGCTGTGTAGTGTTGCTCCTGAAACACCTGGCAACCCTTCCCCCCACCCCCCACCGCCGTGCACACCTTTTCCCTCTTCATCAAAATTATGGATGCCCCAATTACTCCAGTCCCTATTGTAACCAGCATTAGACGTAATCGATGAACTTAAGTGTGTCTAAGCTTGTGTGGGATAGCAGTATTTTTCATTTATTTATTTTTTTTAAGGGCATCCCACGAGACACAATAACACACATCAATCCTGCCGGCATAGCCTCACCAAAGTTACACAACCACAACCCCCCCCCCCCCCCCGAATACCGAGAGACCTAAGTAGATGAGATATGGATATGAATAATCAATCAATCCCATCTCTTTCCTTCTCAGCCAGCAGCTTTTGCCAAAGAGAAGCTTTTAAGGCAGTCTGAAATAGCTCCCAGTCCATCTACCATTATTTCTACTTTTTCTTTTTTTAAGGTTATCTGAAAGCCTCTTTTCTTTTCTTTTCTTTTCTTTTCTTTTCTTTTCTTTTCTTTTCTTTTCTTTTCTTTTCTTTTTTTCTTTTCTTTTTTTACAGATGACCAGCCCAGAGTCCCTTGCGGTAAAATTAAAACCCATTGATTAGACAGCGGTGGGCTTCAAAAATTTTAGCAAGGGGTTCTCTGCTCAGTTGCTGGGTGGGCGTGGCCATGGTGGGCGTGGCCTAGATGGCCTCCTGCACCACAGCAAGGGGGTGGAGCGTTTTTGCCCTCCCCGGGTTCCGGAGGCTTTTTTTGAGCCTCCGGGAGGGCGAAAATGGACTCCCCAGACTCTGGAGGCCCGGAAACGGGCCTATTTCCGGCCTTCACGAACTTCCGGTAGGCCTGTTTTCATGAAGGCCAGAAACGGGCCTATTTATTTTTCCTTGAAAGAGAAATCGGCTCCAAGGAACCTATTAGAGTAGGGGTGTCAAACTCAAGGCCCACAGGCCAGATGTGGCTGACGGGGTGCTGAAATCTGGCCCACGGGGCCGGTCTGGAAATATTAAAGGAGTGGCCCGTGACCCAGTGGTGGGTTTCAAAGGTTTTTACTACTGGTTCTATGGGTGTGGCTTGGTCGGCGTGGCATGGCATGGCTTGGCGGGCATGGCAAGGGAAGGATACTGTAAAATCTCCATTCCCACCCCACTCCAGGGGAAAGATACTGTAAAATCTCCATTCCCTCACCAATCCAGGGGATGGTTACTGCAAAATCCCCATTTCCTCCCGATCAGCTGGGACTTGGGAGGCAGAGAAAAGATGGGGACGGGGCCAGTCAGAATTTTTACTACCAGTTCTCTGAACTACTCAAAATTTCCGCTACCGGTTCTCCAGAACTGGTCAGAACCTGCTGAAACCCACCTCTGCCATGGCCCATTTTCGGTCTCCCCGGCCTCCAGCAGTACTCTGCCGGCCGAATGGGGCCCATTTTCAGCCGGCAGAGTGCTGCAGGCGGACGGGATTGGACTGGATTACTATTATGTGGCCTCAAGTAAGTGAAAAGAAGTAACATCCTAAGTTAATACTATAGTTTAATGCCGGATTTTACATACTGTAGGTCCATTTAATCTACCATCAACCATCCACAATTGACAGCCGTTTCTATTTACTATACTGGAAATTTACCTCTGCTGTTAGAGCTTGTATTATCATCTACTTTATGCCATTGTATTTTTATGATTAGTCGAATAATGAAAATCAAGTGGTATAAATAGCTTTTCTCCTCGGAAAAGCAATTTACTATTAAACAATGGGGTATAAATTTAGAAATAAAAAGTTTAGTGGAGTATGAAGAATAAGTAATAAATGTTTGCCAATAATATTCTGGTAGGAGAGATAGGAAAATGGTTATAATAAAGAACTGTGGAAAGAAAGAAGAGAAGGGGAAAAAAATGCATCTTGAGCTTTTGTCAAACAGCCACCATGGCCACGCCCACCCCAGTCACCCCCACCATGGCCACGCCCACCCTCATCCGCCCTCCCCACACACACACCGGCCCTCCAAGGTCAAACACAACCCTGATGCAGCCCTCAATGAAATTGAGTTTGACACCTCTGTATTAGGCTGCATACCCCTAAGGGTATTAGGGATGTGGTGGCTCAGTGGCTAAGATGCTGAGCTTATCGATCGAAAGGTGAGCAGTTCAGCTGTACGAAGCCCTACTGCTGTGTAACGGGGTGAGCTCCCGTTACTTGTCCCAGCTTTTGCCAACCTAGCAGTTCGAAAGCAGGTAAAAAATGCAAGTAGAAAAATAGGGGCCACCTTTGGTGGGAAGGTCACAGCGTTCCATGAGCCTTTGGTGTTGAGTCATGCCGTCCACATGACCACGGAGACGTCTTTGGACAGCGCTGGCTCTTCGGCTTTGAAACGGAGATGAGCAATGCCCCCTAGAGTCGGGAACGACTAGCACGTACGTGCGAGGGGAACCTTTACCTTTACCTAATGGGGGATATCTTTTCAGTCGGACATTTTGTTTTAATCTTCTCTGAAGACCTCCATGGTTGATGTACTACAGCCATTTCCCCTCCTCTGCCACACCTACAAAACCCTGCTTTCACGCATGGATGGATAGTCCTCGACTTAACAATCACAATTGAGCCCACAATTTCCATTGCTAAGCGAGACGGTTGCTAGATGAGCTTGGTCCCGTTTTATGACTTTTCTCACCACATTTGTTAGGTGAATCACCGCCGTTCTTAAATCGGTAACCTGGTTGTTACATGAATCTGGTTTCGTCCTTGACTCTCCTTGTCAGAAAGTCGCAAAAGGGCATGATCACGTGACCCCGGGGACACGGCAACCGTCGCAAATATGAGTCAGTTGCCAAGCGTCTGAATTTTGATCGCCTGACCGTGCTGTAACGGCCGTGTGAAAAACGATCATAAATCCCTTTTTTCGGCGCCGTTATAACTTTGAACGGTCACTAAACGAACGGTTGTAAGTCGAGGATTACCTGTATTCTCTCATTTTAAGGTTGACTGTATTTATGGAAGTGGTAGGGACACGGTGGCTCAGTGGCTAACTCGCTGAGCTTGTCGATCGAAAGGTCGGCAGTTCAGCGGTTCGAATCCCTAGTGCCGCGTAACGGGATGAGCTCCCGTTCCTTGTCCCAGCTTCTGCCGACCTAGCAATTCGAAAGCAGGTAAAAAAAGCAAGTAGAAAAATAAGGACCACCTTTGGTGGGAAGGGAACAGCGCTCCGTGCGCCTTTGGCATTGAGTCATACCGGCCACATGACCACGGAGATGTCTTCGGACAGCGCTGGCTCTTTGGCTTTGAAACAGAGATAACTACCGCCCCCTAGAGTCGGGAACCACTAGCACATATTTTGCTTTACCGATTTATGGAAGTATTTTTCAACCCCATTTCACAAGGATTGGCGAAAAGCATGTTTTCCGCTGCATCATCTGTCATTACCTTTTTTTTAAAAAAAGGCACTTATGATCCTGAACTTAATTACGATTCTTTCCTGGTTTTGCTATAATTTTATTTTCATGTCTTATTTCTCGACTGCTTGGTAAGTCTCTTGAGGCAATACAAGCCGAGTCGAGAGCTTTAAATAAACAGAAACTCAATGTTCATTGGCCGTCAGCCCAATTTTTTTTAAAAAAAAAAAAGCAGGCAGAGAAGTAAAGCGAAGCTTTTCCACACAACTTGTTGACTGAAGTATCTTTCCCACTGTGCTTGAATATTTTACACTAGGTGTAAGAGCTGTTCCCCTAAGAGGAAATGAATGCTAAAAGAGTGCCTAAAGACGGCTACACGGAACATTGATTCAAGTCTGCCTTTCTCTAAATCCTTCCGTAATGTTGATTTCAAAATATTTTACCAGCGTTACGTTTTTTTTCCTTTGGAGGAGGGACAGATAATAAAGATTCCCATCCTTTTATTAATTCAGCATGTTTCCAAGTTTTATGGGGCAACTATTTATTTTCTGCAATATTAAGCTTTTAAAAATATTAATCGCACTGTGAGTTTTCCCCTCCCTTGGCTCGTATTTGTAAAAACAAAACCTGAATGAGCCAGAAGTTTCTTTCTTGAAATTTTTAAGGCACTGTCTTTGTTGTACCCAAACCCCATCCTAGTAGCCCAGCCAGTCAACAACTAAAAAGCCACACACAACAGGCATCGTGTAAATAGCACACACACAGCAACGCAAAACACACACTCTGATGAGAGAGAAACTCCTTCAGGATGGGCTTCAGCACAAATCCGAAAGCTCGGAAGACAAGAACCTGTGACTGACCCACAGTGGATCCTGCAACATTACCCTGGGACAAGTATATCCGCCTATCGGAAGTGCGCCCTTTGCGCGCATCACATGCGCGTTTGGATCCCCTGTGCATGCGCAAAGCCTTTGCACATGCGCAGAAGGTCAAAAACAGATTACTTCCTGGTTAAAACCAGGAAGTAATGATGTGTGGCGGGTTGGTGGAGTTCTCCGAACCACACGCCATTACTGCTACCAGTTCGGTTGAACTGGTCCGAACTGGTAGCATTTCATTCCTGCTTTAACCCAATGGAAAATCTACGGAGCCAACTAAAGAAACTTGTTAGTCAGAAGCAACCCAGCAATAAAACTCAGTTAATAGAAGCCATCATTCAATCTTGGTTTCACATTAGAACAGCCGCAGAACTCAAAGACTTGGTTCACTCCATGGGAAGACGTTGTAAGGCCGTCATTCATGCTAAAGGTGACCCAACTAAGGATTAACTGACATGGTGATCGTTTTTGTAGATCTTGTTTTTTTCTTTGTAGATCTCACTTTTCTTCTTTATACTCTATTCTAATAGCAAATCCTTTATAAAAGTTATTGCATGACATTCTTGATTCAATTATCTTTCCATTGATATATAATTGTATGGTACTACTCCCCAAAAAAAGTGGTGTTATTAGCTAGCTTTAGAAAAAACACTTTTCCCAAAAAGTTTCCACAATTTTGGCCACTACTGTAGTTTTGGACAGGTGCTGAAACCTGGTTCCCCTTTTTGCCAGCCCGCAAATCACCAGCCATTATTTTGCACTCTCTTTGCCTAAAGACAAATTTATATATAGTCCAGTTCCGTTCTGTATTTCAGGGCCTACTTAAATTATTATCTGTTTTGGCTGTCCGAATAGTCTGGATTTTGTGATCAAGAATAAAAGCTTGCCGTGCCCACTCTCACCTCAGTTTTAGGAAGTTTAGTCACGTTCCTCCTGATTTGTCTTTTTTCCCCCCCTGAAATAAAAAGTGTTTTTGTTCCTGAGATCCTTTCCATTGGCTTTTACCCATCCTTAGAGGTCTGTCTGATGCTGCAAATTTAGAGCCCCGTTCCTGGGTGATTCTTCAGCGCCATTCCCACAATGAATAAAAGCCACAAGAAGTTTTAGGAGCCCCCATTCAATTTAGTTGGCTTGGCACTCATATATTCCCAGTGGATTGTGCCAATGGTCATAGCTTCTGCTGTTCAGCACCACCATCATCCATTCATGGAAAGAAGTCCAAAAATTGAGTCTTTCAGGGCTGAGCCATGAAGCTGGCTCAGTAACAGGATTTTGAAGTATATTATTCTCTTTGAAGAAAAAGGTGGAGAGAACCACAGAGAGGGGGAAGGAGGGAGGGGGAGAGAGATGAAAGTGTTTGCAACAAAGAGAAGAATGAGAAGGAGGGAAGGCGGGAAGGAAGGAAGGAAAAAGGTAAGAAGTAAGTGGTTAGGAAAGTAAAGGAAGGAATGGGAAGGAAGGAAGGAAGGAAGGAAGGAAGGAAGGAAGGAAGGAAGGAAGGAAGGAAGGAAGGAAGGAAGGAAGGAAGGAAGGCAGGCAGGGGGGAAGGCAGGGGGGAAGGCAGGGGGGAACAGGGAGGAGAACAGGGAAGGAAGGAAGGAAAAGAGAAGGAAGGTAGAAAGAGGAAAGAAAGAAGGATGGAAGGAAAGATAGAGAAAGAAAGAGGGAAAGAAGGAAGGAATAAAGGAAACAAAGGGAATGAAGGAAAAAGAAGGAAGGAAAGAAAATGGAACAGGAAAGAAGAAAGAAAGAAAAAAAGAAAGAAAGAAAAAGAAAGAAAGAGAAAATAAGTTAGAAAAAGGAAAAGAAGGAATAGGAAGGAAGGAAAGAGGAAGAGGGAAGGAAGGAAAGACAGGGAAAGAAAGAAGGAAACAAGGAAAGAAAGGGAAGGAATGAAAGAAGAAGAAGGAAAGAAAATGGAACAGGAGGGAAAGAAGGAAGGCATGGGAAGGAAGGAGGGAAAAGAAAGAAAGAAAAAAGATTGCTAGATGGATGGATAGAGAGATAGATAGATAGATAGAGCTAGATAGATAGATAGATAGATAGATAGATAGATAGATAGATAGATAGATAGATAGATAGATAGATAGATAGATAGATAGACAGACAGACAGACAGACAGACAGACAGATAATGGATGGAGGGAGAGAGATCTCAGAACTCTTGCCAAAGTGCAGAGCGTCTAAGCAATCGGAACCAGCGAGGGCAAGAATTAAAGCCGCCATTGTGCAGGCCCCCTCGTGAAAAGGCTCGTTTGGACATGAAAAATGGCCCTGGCTTTATGATGAATGGCATGTCCTAACCTGCACACGCCCCCCTCTCCTCCGGCCCCGCGTTAACGCTGAGCTAGCAGAGCGTTCTGCCTTCTGTGATGGAGACCCCCTCACAACTCCCTTTTCCCCTCGGTGGGCCTTCTTCGGCAGGAATGATTAATTGCCTCACGGTAGCCCCTTGTCACTTATCCGGCAATCTTTGTTCTCCACGACTGAACCATCTGCTAAGCACTTCGGGGACCGGCAGTTCGCTTCCAACTCTTTTTCCCTCTTTGCTCCTTGATTTTGGGGGGAGAGGGAAGGAGGGGGAAGCTGCCAGGCCTCTAAATGGATGCCCTCCCCGTTCACACGTTCATAGTGCCAGAGATTGATAAAGCCAGTCTCCTTGCCTTGCTGATGGTCCTAAGAGAGGGGAAGAGTTAGTCGGCACATTAATGATACCTCCCCATGCCTCTCCGGAGAGCCTCAACGGCCCATCTGCAGAAGGGAAGCAATAGCACTTAGACTTATATACTGCTTCATAGTACTTTACAGCCCTCTCTGAGCACTTTAGAGAGTCAGCGTATTGCCCTCAGCAATCTGGGTCTTCATTTTACCCACCTCGGAAGGATGGAAGGCTGAGATAACCTTGAGCCAGTCAGGATCGAACTCCTGGCAGTGAGCTGAATTAGCCTGCAGTTCTGCATTCTAACTACTATGCCAACCCGGCTTGCTCCTTTCCTTTTCCCTTTCCCTTTCCCTTTCCCTTTCCCTTTCCCTTTCCCTTTCCCTTTCCCTGTCCCTGTCCCTGTCCCGGTCCCGGTCCCGGTCCCGGTCCTGGTCCTGGTCCTGGTCCTGGTCCTGGTCCTGGTCCTGGTTCTGGTCCTGGTCCTGTCCTGTCCTTCCCTTCCCTTCCCTCCCCTTCCCCTGCCTTCCGTTCCTTTCTACCTTTACTTTCTTCCTTCATTTTCTCCCCTTTTTTCCCTTCCTCCCTCTTTCCTTCCCTTCCCTTCCCTTCCCTTCCCTTCCCTTCCCTTCCCTTCCCTTCCCTTCTCTTCTCTTCTCGTCTCTTCTCTTCCCTTCCCTTCCCTTCCCTTCCTTTCTACCTTTACTTTCTTCCTTCATTTTTCCCCTTTTTCCTTCCCTCCCTCTTTCCTTTCCCATTCTTTTCTACCTTTACTTTCTTCCTTCATTTTTCCCCTTTCTTTTTCCTTCCCTCTTTCCTTTCCTTCCCTTCCCTTCTCTTCTCTTCTCTTCCTTTTTCTTCCATTCTACCTTTACTTTCTTTCTTCATTTCCTCCCTTCCCCTTCTTTTTTCCCTCCTCCTTCCCTCTTTCCTTTCCTTTCCTTTCCTTTCCTTTCCTTTCCTTTCCTTTCCTTTCCTTTCCTTTCCTTTCCTTTCCTTTCCTTTCCTTTCCTTTCCTTGCCAAATCAAATTCACTTAACAACCATGTTATTAATTTAAGAACTGCAGTGATTCACTTGACAAATGTGGCAAGAAAAGTCGTAGATGGAGCAAACTCAATTAACAAATTTTTCACCTAACGACATGAACTTTTCGGTTCAACTGTGGTCGTAAGTTGAGCACTACCTGTATTTAATATCCTAGTATGATTTATGTTGATTGCTTATTTTGTATCCTATGGCTATTGCTGAGTGCTGTATCTTAAGATTTATGATGAATTTTATGGTTATAATCATGATTTATCACTTGTTGCTTGTATGTACACTGAGAGCTTATGCACCAGAGACAAATTCCTTGTGTGCCCAATCACATATGGCCAATAAAGAGTTCTGTTCTGTTCTGTTCTACTCTACTCTACTCTACTCTACTCTCTATTCTCTATTCTAAATTACAGAAACTTGGATGTACACTGAGAGCTTATGCACCGGAAAAAAATTCCTTGTGTGCCCAATCATACTTGGCCAATAAAGAATTCTAATTCATGTTTCTACATTTTCTCTTCCTTGCTTTGCAGTGGACTGTATGGATCCCACCTGCTCAGGACGTGGCGTTTGTGTGAGAGGAGAATGCCACTGCTCCGTGGGCTGGGGAGGGGCCAACTGTGAAACCCCAAGAGCCACTTGTCTGGATCAGTGTTCGGGCCACGGAACCTTTCTGTCCGAAACCGGTCTCTGCACTTGTGATCCTAACTGGACTGGGCACGACTGTTCCACAGGTAATTGCACCTATCAATTTACTTTGAACCTTTGCATGTCAATCTGGTTGTAGAATGACAGTCTACGATCTTGTAGATCTCCTTGGTCCTGAGTTCCCACAAGGCAGGTCTGTTGTGATCCACGCTTGGGATGAAATGGATATGAATTGTAAGTGGCTGTTTTCTTAAATTTTGTCTAGGGGGCACCATACAGTACTGCAAGCAAGCTCTGTCCACTGCCAGGAGTTCGATTCCGATCAGATCAAAGTTGATTCACTAAACCAGGGGTGTCAAACTCAATTTCATTGAGGGCTACATCAGGGTTGTGTTTGACTCGGGGGGCCAAGATGGGCATGGCCAGCTTCATGTCACTGGTGTTGGGGGGGTGTCTGTGGCCCAAGTGCTCTGCCAGTGGAAACAGGCTCCTGAGCTCCGTTTTTGGCTGCAATGGCCTCCTGCAATCCTCTGCCAGTGAAAACGGAGCTCATGGGCACCGTCTGTGGCCCTCCTGAGCTCCATTTTCGGCCACGACAGCCTCCTGCAGCCCTCTGCCAGTGAAAACGGAGCCCTCCCACCAAGCTCCATTTTTGCTGGCAGAGGGCTGCAGGAGGCTGTCGTGGCCGAAAACGGAGCTCAGGAGATCTGTGCACAGTCCCCATGAGCTCCGTTTTCACTAGCAGAGGCACCACAGGCCGGACCTTCACTGTTTCCAGGGTGGCCCTATGGGCCAGATCCAGGGATGGGTTCTAACTGGCTTTACTACACATTCTCTTTGTGTGCACGTTTTGCACGCGATCGTCTCTTCGGTCGTGCGCTTAACGCATGATCGCCGTGCGCATTCTCACTTTGCTCACCTGTGCACCAAACTTGCGCATTGCGCAAGCATGTTGCAAATCTGCCCAGCTGAGGTGCGACAATCCGCTCTGCCGGACCTCTCAGCTGGGCGGAAAAAAGAAGAAATATAAGGTCAGCAAAACGCCAGACCGGGGGTGGAGGGTCCAGCTCCTGAAGACAGAGAACCGGTTCGGTGATCTCATATCGTCACCGCTACCAGCTCGTGCGAACCGGGAGCAACCCACCACTGGACAGGTCTAAGCACCCTGTGGGCCAGATCCGGCCTGCGGGCCTTGAGTTTGACACAGTGATGAAATTCATTTTTTTTTTACTACTGGTTCTGTGGGCATGGCTTGGTGGGCATGGTGTGGCTTGATGGGCGTGGCAGGGGAAGGATACTGCAAAATCTCCATTCCCACCTCACTTCAGGGGAAGGATATTGGAAAATCTCCATTCCCACTCCACTCCAGGGGAAGGATATTGGAAAATCCCCATTCCCACCCCACTCCAGGGGAAGGATATTGGAAAATCTCCATTCCCACTCCACTCCAGGGGAAGGATATTGGAAAATCCCCATTCCCACCCCACTCCAGGGGAAGGATATTGGAAAATCTCCATTCCCACTCCACTCCAGGGGAAGGATATTGGAAAATCCCCATTCCCACCCCACTCCAGGGGAAGGATATTGGAAAATCTCCATTCCCACCCCATTCCAGGGGAAGGATATTGGAAAATCCCCATTCCCACCCCACTCCAGGGGAAGGATATTGGAAAATCTCCATTCCCACTCCACTCCAGGGGAAGGATATTGAAAAATCTCCATTCCCACTCCACTCCAGGGGAAGGATATTGGAAAATCTCCATTCCCACTCCACTCCAGGGGAAGGATATTGGAAAATCCCCATTCCCACCCCACTCCAGGGGAAGGATATTGGAAAATCTCCATTCCCACTCCACTCCAGGGGAAGGATATTGGAAAATCTCCATTCCCACTCCACTCCAGGGGAAGGATATTGGAAAATCCCCATTCCCACCCCACTCCAGGGGAAGGATATTGGAAAATCTCCATTCCCACTCCACTCCAGGGGAAGGATATTGGAAAATCTCCATTCCCACTCCACTCCAGGGGAAGGATATTGGAAAATCCCCATTCCCACTCCACTCCAGGGGAAGGATATTGGAAAATCTCCATTCCCACCCCACTCTGGGGCCAGACAGAGGTGGTATTTGCCGGTTCTCCGAACTACTCAAAATTTCCATTACTGGTTCTCCAGAACCTGTCAGAACCTGCTGGATTTCACCCCTTGGATTAACCCTTCTGGAGGACAGAAGGAAAAGGGAGGACAGGATTGAAACCTTTAAACTTATGAAGGTTCTAGAAGGCACTATTTTCTTTTTTTTTATTGAAAGTTTTATAAAAATACAAATATAAAAAATATAAAGCCCTCCCCTCCTCCCCCCTTCAACCCCCCCCCATCCTTCCCCCCCCCCTTAAACCCCCCCTCCCCCCCAGACTTCCCAGAGTGAAATACAGGGTTTTCTTTTTTCGACAAAAAAGATAAACTAATCATTAACCTATCCAATTTCTAGTTTACAAACACCATCAAAATCTTAACTCCAATATAATAAAAAATTACAACTCTATAGTTCTTCTTCATTCATATGCAATTTGATGTCTTCTTATATGGTATTTATTCCGAATGTAATCAATCCTTTTCCTCCACTCCAAAATGAATTTTTCTTGCATATGGTCTTTCAAATATGCTGAGATTTTGGCCATCTCAGCTAAGTTCATTACTTTTACAATCCATTCTTCTACAGTGGGCAAAGAGTCTTTCTTCCAATATTGTGCCACCAGCAATCTAGCTGCTGTTATTAAATTTAAAATCAACTTGGTCTCCAATAATGTACATTCATTTATAATACCCAATAAAAACAATTGTGGTGTAAATTCCAACCTTTTTTTCAAAATATTTTGCATTACCCACCAAATCTTTATCAGTATTTTCAACATTAAGCCAAAATCAAGAAAACAGGGCCATAACCTCAAATGGACAGGAGGGACATTCAAAAGTCACGTCAGAAAAATATTCCTTCACAGAAGGAGTAAGGTGGAAGTTTGGAACCAACTTCCAGCAGAGGTAGTGGATCAGTCATCCATACAAGTAGTCCTCAATTTACAATGTTCTGTTTAGTGACCGTTTGAAGTTACAGTGGTACCGAAAGAAGCACCTTACGACCATTTTTTCACAACAACTGTTGTAGCGTCCCCAGGGTTACGTCATCAAAATTCAGACGCTTGGCAACGGGTTCCTATTTATGACGGTTGCAGTGTCCCGGGGTTATGCGATCATCCTTTGCGACCTTCCGACGAGCAAAGTCAACGGGGAAGGCAGGTTCACTTAACAACCAGATTACAACTGCTGTGATTCACTTAACAACCGTGGCAGGAAAAGTTGTAAACTGAGGGCAAAACTCATTTAAGAACCAACAGGAATTGGTTGCTTGGGATAAACACACGTCCATCATCCAACAAAAATTAAAATGATTAAGAAAAAACTCGATGGGCCACTAGGTCTTTTTCTTCTGTCACCTTTTTTGCGGCCTATCGGCCCCTCCAACAGCAGAATCAGAGGACGAGGAGAAGGAGGCATGGGAGTGAGGGCCAGCATCAAGGCAACCGGAAAGCTCTGAGGGGAAAGAGGGAATGGAGTTGGCACAGAGAGAGAGAGAGACAGAGGCGGAGCATGGGCTGTCCGTCAGCCCTCAGATGGAGAGTCAACAGCCCCCAGGTCTGGAGGTGGCTGATGAGGAAGAGGAGGAACAGCTGGGTCCAGTGCCTCACGCACAGATGCACAGAAGACAGAGGAGAGGAGAGCAGTGGAAATCTATGGGCCGGTCCTCGGGACAGAAGAGCCACCGCTGCTAGTGAAGCCCCACCCTAGCTCTGGGGATAAAAGGCAGGGGGTAGAGATGAATAGATGTGGCAGATAACTACTCATCTTCCAGCCGGACGGCCTTGTTAGCCTGCCGTGAGAGAGAAACTTTTTGCCAGGGCTGCTGGCGCTCCTAATAAAGGAATCTTTTGAGTTCACTTCAGAGGGTTTGTCGTGTTCGTAGAGCTGGCACCTTTGTATGTTTTTATGGAGGCTAAAAGGAAGCCTTTTTTTAAAAAAAAAAAAATCCCAAACAACAAAGCCACCAACTCATTTCTCTATGACTGCAAGAAACGTTATTCAAGCACTCATTCAGGTTTGACCCGAAGGCGAATTTACCTTTTTAGTGAAATAGCGCACAAATTCATCTTTCGGAGTTTGAAGTTGACTTGGAGAAATGAGGGAGAGTTTACCAATCACCTTAGCGGAGGCTTTTGGCCAGGAGGCACAAAACAATAATAACGTTAACCTCAGAAGTAGCTCCATGAAGGATGAAGTCTGAAGAGCACAAGGGTTGGGTGTAATTGTGTGCGGCTTGCGAAAAGCGAGCGGGGGGTGGGGGTGGTCTGTGAGTGTTGCAAATGCAGAGCGGGGGGAAAAGGCGATGTTTTGATTTGTGACCTCGGGTAGGTTAGGGCAGGGGTGAAATCCAGCAGGTTCTGGCGAATCGGTAGTGGAAATTTTGAGTAGTTCGAAGAACTGGCAAACACCACCTCTGGCTGGCCCCAAAATGGGGATTTTGCAGTATCCTTCTCCTGGAGTGAGGTGGGTGACAATGGAGATTTTGCAGTATCCTTTCCCCTGCCACGCCCACCAAGCCACACCACGCCCACCAAGCCACGTTCACAGAACCGGTAGTAAAATAATTTGGATTTCACCACTGGGTTAGGGGTAATTTGTCATACACGGGAGTGAAGAAATAGCGTGTGCATTAATTTACGAGGGAGGACCAGCCTCCAGAGATATTGTCTGCATTCAAAAATAACATTCACTCACAATTATAGGCATGGAGTTTAGGAAGCTAATTTTGGCACTGTGCGAAAAATATTAATCATCCTGTAAGAACGGTTGCAGGAACTGGGCCTGGCTAGTCTAGTGAAGAGAAGGACCAGGGGAGACAGGAGAGCATCTTCCAATACTTGAGGGGCTGCCACAGAGAGGAGGGGGTCAACTATTTTCCAAAGTACCTGAAGGCCAGAAAAGGAATAATGGATGGAAACTGAACAAGGAGAGATTCAACCTGGGAATAAGGAGGAATTTCCTGAACATTGAGAACCATCAACCCATGGAAGGGAAATTGCCTTCAGAAGTTCATCACTGGAGGCTTTCAAGAAGAGACTGGACTGCCATCTGTCAGAGATGGAGTAGGGTCTCCTGCTTGGACGGGGGGTTGGACTAGATGACCTACAAGGTCCCTTCCAACTCTGTTTATCCGTATCCCTCTCCAACCTCTCGCAAAGCTTTAAAATAAAGTTGTAAGGTTGAGCTGAGGTATTTTGTTCCCTTTAAAGTCCACCATGATGACAAACAATAGCAGCGTTCGTGAAAAAGATAAGAGCGTCTGAAAGTTTTCTGGAAATCACAGGTAGTTCTCGACTTACGGCCGTAATAACCGAGTCGTAATCATAACTTTGAATCTGGGTGGTACATACAGGAAGTCCCTGACTTAACGTCCACAATTAGGGCTAGAATTTCCATTGCAGTTGTTAAGTAAGACGCAGCTGATTTTATGACTTCTTTGCAATGGTTGTTAAATGAATCACATATTTATGACGGTTGCAGGGTCCCGGGGTCATGTGATCACTGATTTGATTCTCCAACACCCCCTCCAGGCCTTTCAGCATCCTCCCCAAAATTAGGAAGGCCAATGTCTCCATGAACCTTACACTTTCATGACTTAAAAGAGAGGTGATCACCAGACTGGACTGAATCACTGTATTAGGACTCCTTCAGTGACAAATCCATAACAGTTTTTGTCTGTCCATCTACCTATGAAGTCAAGAACCATGGAATCCTTCCTTCCTTCCTTCCTCTCATCCACCTATCCACCTACTCATCTCTCTCTCGCTCTCTCTCTCTCTCTCTCTCTCATCATCCATCTTTCCCAGTCTGTCCATCTGTCTGTCTGTCTCTCTGTCTGTCTATCTATCTCTCTCTTTCTCTCTCTCTCTCTCTCTATCCATCCCTATCTATTTATCATCTACAGTATATCCATCCCTATCTATCTATCTATCTATCTATCTATCTATCTATCTATCTATCTATCTATCTATCTATCTATCTATCTATCATCTATCTATCTATCTATCATCTATCCCTATCCATCCATCCATATATCTATCATCTATCATCTATCATCCGTCTATCATCTATATCCATCTCTATCCATCTATCATCTATCCATCCAGCTATCTATCTATCTATCTATCTATCTATCTATCTATCTATCTATCTATCTATCTATTCATCTATATCTATCTAACCTCTCTATCTATCTATTTATCATCTATCATCTATATATCATCTATCATATATATCCATCCCTATCTATCCATCTATCCATCTATATCTCTATTTATCTATCTATCTATCTAATCTATCTAATCTAATCTATCTATTATCTCTATCTATCCTTATCCTTACCCTTCTCTCCCTCCCTCCCTCCCTTCATCTATCCATATCCATCCATCCATTTATCATCTATCAATCATTTATATCATCTGTCTATCTATTCTTTCTGGCTGACATTATTTGTTGGAGTTTATTGTTGGATTTTATAATTCTTCTATATTACAAACCAACCAGAATCATTTGGAGTTGTGTGGGGGAGGAGATTAGAAATTTGAAAGACAAATAAAGAAATATGTACATCAATAAAACAGGTAAATCTTCTCTGTCCTTCCTAAAATGCTTCAGCATTACAGAATCGGTGTTTTTGTTTTTTCCTGAATTGAACAAAAACTCAGGAAAGAAGCAAGGGAGAAGACTGAGAGGAAGGAAGGAAGGAAGGAAGGAAGGAAGGAAGGAAGGAAGGAAGGAAGGAAGGAAGGAAGGAAGGAAGGAAGGAAGGAAGGAAGGAAGGAAGGAGTGAGAGTACATGAAAGGAAGGAAAGAAAAGTAGAAAGGACAGAAAGGGAAGAGTGAGAATAAATGAAAGAAAGGAAGGAAAATTAGGAAGGACGGAAAGAAGAAAGAAAGAAAGAAAGAAAGAAAGAAAGAAAGAAAGAAAGAAAGAAAGAAAGAAAGAAAGAAAGAAAGAAAGAAAGAAAGAAAAAGAAAGAAAGAAAAAAAGAATGAGAGTAAATGGAAGGAAGGAAAGAAGGGAGGGAGGGAGGAAGGATTCCATAGTTCTTGAATTGGTAGGCAGGTAGATAGACAGACAGAAACTACTGCAGATTTCCCAGTCACCATTTCTACAGGTCACACCGCCTGGCTGGTGCAATTTGACTTCAGCTTTCTCAGAGGCAAGCAGTACTCTTGGAGGCCTGTGCCCTGGGTGTATCCTAGAGAGAACACCGCATTTCAAAGCTCTCCCAAACATTTCGGAGGCCAAATAAAGCCTCTTTTGTGAACAGTTCACAATGCAGCCCACAAAGAGGAAAAGCAACGTTCCCAAACGCCCCCAGATCTGTAACCAAGAGCGATATAACCCACCGCAAATAGACTTTGCCGGCGACACTTAACTTTATTTTTCAGGCGATTTAAGCGGCCGGTTGGTTGCCTTTTTGCCTTTTTGTTTTTTACACTCAACTAGTTTTTAATTAAAAAGTGACTTTTGTTCCTTTAACTCTGAAAGAGCCCTTTTGGATTCAGCCGGATCGGCCAAAGCCACGGGGGGGGTGTTTGTGTCTGTCTGTGTGTGATCGTATTAGAAAGTTTTAAAAAGGAGTTTCAAGCCCCAGTGGATCCCACCAAACCATGTCCATCTCCTTTTCCCCCTCTCCTTTGTAATCTGCTTATTAGATTCTTAACGTCAAAAGGGATTTAGTCTCGGGAGCCGCGAAAATCCCTTTCATTTCCCCCCATCAGGATAAGTTAGTGAAGTGTGGCTTGCTTATTTTATTTTATTTTATATATCTATATAACAATGACCTTCTGGTCATCTCTTTCACCCCGATCCCTTTTCTTTCTATCCCACTGCCCCTCCACCTGACTCCCTGTTCCTTTTTTTTTATTCCTTTTTTTTTTAATGTTCTCCTGCAGAGATCTGCGCAGCCGACTGTGGGGTCCACGGCACCTGCGTTGGGGGTGCCTGCCGCTGCGAAGAGGGCTGGATGGGGGCAGCTTGCGACCAGCGAGCGTGTCACCCGCGCTGCAACGAACACGGGACCTGTCGGGACGGCAAGTGTGAATGCAGCCCTGGCTGGAACGGAGAGCATTGCACCATCGGTAAGAGGAAAAGTTTGGCCAGAAAGTGTAGTTGGGAAAGGGACCGTCGGCGGGTGGAGAGTGTATGGTGGACAGAGCATGCTTAATGGAATCGGTTGGGCATTAATGAAGCATGTGTGCATCCTTTTTTCTTTTTACATTCTTGGGTTGTTGTTCACGTATCCCCGTCTCACACATTTCCTTGACGTGATTCTTCCCCTCGGCTTCACGGGCCCTCCAATGTCGTTTCATTTGGCCAGGCCAGCCCACCTCAGCGATGGAGAAACGCAAAGTCAAGGCTGCAAGAGGTCATCAGATGACCGACGCAGTAGAATAGCAATAGTAGTTAGACTTATTATGCCGCTTCGTGGTGCTTTACAGCCCCTCTCTAACCGGTTTACAGAGTCAGCATTTTGCCCCCAACAATTTGGCTCTTATTTTACCCACCTCGGAAAGATGGAAGGAAGGCTGAGTCAAACTGGAGCTGGTCAAGATCGAACTCTTGGCAGTGGGCAGAGTCAGTCTGAAATGCTGGATTCTAACCACTGTGCCACCATGACAGGAAGGAAGGAAGGAAGGAAGGAAGGAAGGAAGGAAGGAAGGAAGGAAGGAAGGAAGGAAGGAAGGAAGGAAGGAAGGAAGGAAAAAAGACAGAAAGAGGGAGGGAGGGAGGAAGGAAGGAAATAAATAGCAATACCACTTAGACTTATATACCGCTTCACAGCACTCTCTAAGCAGTTTACAGAGTCAGCCTGTTGCCCCCAACAATTTAGCTCCCCATTTTACCCACCTCGGAAAGATGGAAGGCTGAGTCAAACTGGAGCTGGTCAAGATTGAACTCCTGGTAGTGGGCAGTGGGCAGAGTCAGTCTGCAATACTGTATTCTAACCACTGTGCCACCATGACAGGAAGGAAGGAAGGAAGGAAGGAAGGAAGGAAGGAAGGAAGGAAGGAAGGAAGGAAGGAAGGAAGGAAGGAAGGAAGGAAGGAAGGAAATAGCAATAGCACTTAGGCTTATACACCGCTTCACAGTGCTTTCCAGCCCTCTCTAAGCGGTTTACAGAGTTAGCCTCTTGCCCCCAACAATCTGGGTCCTCATTTTACCCACCTCGGAAGGGTGGAAGGCTGAGTCCACTTTGAGCTGTTGAGAATTGAACTGCCAAACTACTGGCAGTCAGCAGAAGTAGCCTGCAGTACTGCACTTTAGCCACGGTGCCACCATGGCTCTAGGCGGGTACAGTCAGTCCTCAACTTACAACTAATTCATTTAGAGACTGTTTGAACGGCACGGGCAAAAGTGACATGATCGGTTTTCACGCTGGTTGTGGTTGTAAGTCGAGGATTACTGGTAACAACCAATGAACCAATAATGATCGCTCATTTGGGTGACAGGATAGCAGTGATCCAATATCTCAGGGGTTGCCCCAAAGAAGAGGGAGTCAAGCTATTCTCCAAAGCAGCTGAAGGCAGGACAAGAAGCAACGGGTGGAAACTAATCAAGGAGAGAAGCAGCCTAGAACTAAGGAAAAATTTCCTGACAGTGAGAACAATTAACCAGTGGAACGAGTTGCCTCCAGAAGTTGTGAATGCTCCAACACTAGAGATTTTTAAGAAGAGATTGGACAATCATTTGTCAGAAATGGTAGAGGGTTTCCTGCCTAAGCAGGAGGTTGGACTAGAAGACCTCCAAGGTCCCTTCCAACTCTTCTCTTCTCTCCTCTCCTCTCCTCTCCTCTCCTCTCCTCTCCTCTACTCTCCTCTCCTCTACTCTACTCTACTCTACTCTACTCTACTCTACTCTACTCTCCCTCCTCTTCTCTTCTCTTCTCTTCTCTTCTCTTCTCTTCTCTTCTCTTCTCTTCTCTTCTCTTCTCTTCTCTTCTCTTCTCTTCTCTTCTCTTCTCTCCTCCTCTCCTCTCCTCTCCTCTCCTCTCCTCTCCTCTACTCTACTCTACTCTACTCTACTCTCCCTCCTCTTCTCTTCTCTTCTCTTCTCTTCTCTTCTCTTCTCTCCTCTCCTCTCCTCTCCTCTCCTCTCCTCTCCTCTCCTCTCCTCTCCTCTACTCTACTCTACTCTACTCTACCCTACTCTCCCTCCTCTTCTCTTCTCTTCTCTTCTCTTCTCTTCTCTTCTCTTCTCTTCTCTTCTCTCCTCTTCTCTCCTCCTCTCCTCTCCTCTCCTCTCCTCTCCTCTCCTCTACTCTACTCTACTCTACTCTACTCTCCCTCCTCTTCTCTTCTCTTCTCTTCTCTTCTCTCCTCTCCTCTCCTCTCCTCTCCTCTCCTCTCCTCTCCTCTACTCTACTCTACTCTACTCTACTCTACTCTCCCTCCTCTTCTCTTCTCTTCTCTTCTCTTCTCTTCTCTTCTCTTCTCTTCTCTTCTCTCCTCTCCTCTCCTCTCCTCTCCTCTCCTCTCCTCTCCTCTCCTCTCCTCTCCCTTCTCTTCTCTTCTCTCCTCTCCTCTCCTCTCCTCTCCTCTCCTCTCCTCTCCTCTACTCTACTCTACTCTACTCTACTCTACTCTCCCTCCTCTTCTCTTCTCTTCTCTTCTCTTCTCTTCTCTTCTCTCCTCTCCTCTCCTCTCCTCTACTCTACTCTACTCTACTCTACTCTACTCTACTCTACTCTACTCTACTCTACTCTACTCTACTCTCCCTCCTCTTCTCTTCTCTTCTCTACTCTACTCTACTCTACTCTACTCTACTCTAAAGTTATGGTGCCACTGAAAAAAAGAGACATGACCATTTTTCATGCTTCGTGACCATTGCAGCATCCCTGTGGTCACATGATTAAATTCAGACACTTCGCAACTGGCACATATTTATGAAGGTTGCAGAGTCCTGGAGTCATGGGATCATCTTTTGCGACCTTCAGACAAGCAGAATCAATGGAGAAACCAAATACAACTACAAGTAGTCCTCCACTTACAACAGTTTGTTTAGTGACCGTTCAAAGTTACGACGGCACTGGGAAAAAAGAGCAGTTTATGTCCTTTTTTTTTCCCCCTCCACACTTACAACATCCTCATGATCACCTGATCAAAATTCGGATGCTCGGCAACTGGTTCACATTTATGACGGTCGTAGTGTCCTGGAGTCATGTGATCTCCTTTTGCGACCTTCTGAGTAGCCAAATTGCTGGGGAAGTCGGGTTCATTTAACGACCGTTACTAACTTCACAAACTGCGGTGGCAGGAAAAGGTCGTAAGATGGGGCAAAACGCGCTTCACAAATATCCCGCTTGGCAACGAACCTTGGAGTCTCAATTGGCGTCATAAGTCAAGGACCAGCTATAATGGTTTCCAGTCTCAGAAAGTTTAGCCGAAATAGAGCCGTGTTCACAGAAGAGAAGATTCCAGTTTTCTTAGCTTTGAGACACAGTGGCCTTCCTGAGAGCTTTTGCTCCTGAATCTTCCATAGGAGACGAAAGCCTATTTAACATTAAGGCATTCCTTTGGAATATTATAATCTAGAACCGTTATGGCGAAACTATGGCACACAGAGCCATATCTGTGGGCATGTGAGCATTGCCCTACCTCAGCTCCAGTGCGCATGTGTGCACTGGCCAGCTGATTTTTGGGCCTTTCAGGCCCACTGGAAGTTGGGAAACAAGCCGTTTCCAGCCTCCGGTGGGCCTCCAGGTGGGTGGGGAAGGTTGTTTTCGCCCTCCCCAGGCTCCAAGAAAGCCTCTGGAGCCTTGGGGGGGGTGAAAAATGGGCTTACTGGGCCCACCGTACCACTGCGTGCCAAAAGTGAGGGGAGCGCAGGGGGTCATGTGCAGGGGAGTGGGTCGCATTCAATTATGGGTGCAATCCACCCACGAACCCCCCCATACACTTTGGGCCCGCGACGGCAAAAAGGTTAGCCATCACTGGTCTAGAATCTTCTCCTATTCCGTTAAAAAAAAAAAAGAAACCTTAGTTAAGACTTTTTAAAAAATATAATATCCAATGGTGGGATTCAGCCGGTTCGAGATGGTTCGAATGAACCAGTAGTTAAATTGCTGGCTGGCCCCACCCAGCCCCTTCCAGGAGTCCCCACCTGCCCCATTTTGGCTCCCGGGTAAATGCAGGGAGGCCTCCTAGGCCCAAAACAGGGTGCGAGGATTGGTGCCCCCCTCACCCCCCCAGCCCGTTTTCACTCTCAGGAGGCTTCAGGGAGGCCTACTAGGCCCAAAACAGGGTGTGAGGATTGGTGCCCCCCTCACACCCCCCCCCAGCTCATTTTCACTCTCAGGAGGCTTCAGGGAGGCCTACTAGGCCCAAAACAGGGTGTGAGGATTGGTGCCCCCCTCACACACCCCCCCCAGCCTGTTTTCACTCTCAGGAGGCTTCAGGGAGGCCTCCTAGGCCCAAAACAGGGTGTGAGGATTGGTGCCCCCCTCACCCGCCCGCAGTCCGTTTTCACTCTCGGGAGGCTTCAGGGAGGCCTACTAGGCCCAAAACAGGGTGTAAGGATTGGTGCCCCCCCTCAGCCTGTTTTCACTCTCAGGAGGCTTCAGGGTGGCCTACTAGGCCCAAAACAGGGTGCGAGGATTGGTGCCCCTCTCACACCCTCCCCAGCCCGTTTTCACTCTCAGGAGGCTTCAGGGTGGCCTACTAGGCCCAAAACAGGGTGTGAGGATTGGTGCCCCCCTCACATCCTCCCCAGCCCGTTTTCACTCTCAGGAGGCTTCAGGGTGGCCTACTAGGCCCAAAGCAGGGTGCGAGGATTGGTGCCCCTCTCACACCCTCCCCAGCCCGTTTTCACTCTCAGGAGGCTTCAGGGAGGCCTACTAGGCCCAAAACAGGGTGTAAGGATTGGTGCCCCCCCTCAGCCCGTTTTCACTCTCAGGAGGCTTCAGGGAGGCCTACTAGGCCCAAAACAGGGTGCAAGGATTGGTGCCCCCCTCACACCCTCCCCAGCCCATTTTCACTCTCAGGAGGCTTCAGGGAGGCCTACTAGGCCCAAAACAGGGTGCGAGGATTGGTGCCCCCCTCACCCCCCCCCCAGCCCATTTTCACTCTCAGGAGGCTTCAGGGTGGCCTACTAGGCCCAAAACAGGGTGCAAGGATTGGTGCCCCCCTCACACCCTCCCCAGCCCATTTTCACTCTCAGGAGGCTTCAGGGAGGCCTACTAGGCCCAAAACAGGGTGTGAGGATTGGTGCCCCCCTCACATCCTCCCCAGCCCGTTTTCACTCTCAGGAGGCTTCAGGGTGGCCTACTAGGCCCAAAACAGGGTGCGAGGATTGGTGCCCCTCTCACACCCTCCCCAGCCCGTTTTCACTCTCAGGAGGCTTCAGGGTGGCCTACTAGGCCCAAAACAGGGTGTGAGGATTGGTGCCCCCCTCACATCCTCCCCAGCCCGTTTTCACTCTCAGGAGGCTTCAGGGAGGCCTACTAGGCCCAAAACAGGGCGTGAGGATCGGTGCCCCTCTCACACCCTCCCCAGCCCATTTTCACTCTCAGGAGGCTTCAGGGAGGCCTACTAGGCTCCAGCCGGTCATTTGGGCAGAGAACCGGTTGTTAAATTATTTGAATCCCACCACTGATGAAATCTTGGGAAAGGCTCTTTCATTTTTTCTTTAAAGACAACATGGAATGCTCACCTTCTGAGCTGGGTAACACAGTTGTCGATATATATACCAAATACACCTTGTCTGTGGTCATCGGCCAATATCTTGTGTGTTGAATTCTGGTGTACTCCCCCATTGCTATGCAGTAAATCCTTTTTATTAGTTAGCTATGCTGATGTTACCGGTCCAGGCCCATTATAAACAGAAGCTCTGTAAATGGGCACCTCCAGCCGCATTTTTAATTTTATGCTTTATAGACCAAATAGCCGCCAGCTAGGGAGTAATAAAATGCACTTCTTTTTAAATCTATTGGACTTGCAATGGGGTGGGGAGGTTGGTGTAACTTGCTGATAGAGGTCAGTGAAAGACCTAAGAGCTGTTAACTCACACAACGCTAAGCTTGGTTAGATTTGACTTGAATTCACCTGGGTCATATCATAGCCTGTCGTGTTCAGTTAGTTTATCATTTCACCAGCGGTGCAAACCCTGAACGTGGGTTAGTATCAAAAGATCAGGTCCACACGTGAAGGTCCGATTAAATTCATTTATTGCTAAACAGCCCATGCAGAGGGATCTTCTCGGCTAACTTCGCAACCAACAGGGGCTGCCACAAAGAAGAGGGAGTCAAGCTATTCTCCAAAGCTCCTGAGGGCAGGAGAAGAAGCAAGGGATGGAAACTAATCAAGGAGAGAAGCAACCTAGAACTAAGGAGAAATTTCCTGACAGTGAGAACAATTAATCAGTGGAACGACTTGCCTCCAGATGTTGTGAATGCTCCAACACTGGAAGTTTTTAAGAAGAGATTGGACAACCCTTTGTCTGAAATGGTATAGGGTTTCCTGCCTAAGCAGGGGGTTGGACTAGAAGACCTCCAAGGTCCCTTCCAACTCTGTTATTCTACTCTACTCTACTCTCCTTCTCCTTCTCCTTCTCCTTCTCCTTCTCCTTCTCCTTCTCCTTCTCCTTCTCCTTCTCCTTATTCTATTTTATTCCTATTCTATTCTACTCTACTCTACTCTACTCTATTTTCCTATTCCTGTTCTGTTCTGTTCTGTTCTGTTCTGTTCTGTTCTGTTCTACTCTACTCTACTCTACTCTACTCTATTCTATTCTAACAGTACCTGCTTGGAGTTTGTTAACGGTCAGTACCACTCAAGTCGTCCGCTTGTAGCTATCTAGAGATTCTAGGTTGATCAAGAAACTAGAGTGGGAGAAATTAGCAATCCATTGTGCTTCCTTTAGCATCTTGTTGTCCTGTCATCCCTCATAGTAGCCCTTCATGAAATCAGGGTGAGCACATATTCAGAAGAGACAATATTATCCTCTTGGCCTGTCACAATATAATCTCAGGGTGCCTGTGGTTGACGTTCTTCTGAAGAACCTCAGGACTACTCAAGCTATTCTCCAAAGCCCCTGAAGGCAGGACAAGAAGCAATGGGTGGAAACCAATCAAGGAGAGAAGCAACTTAGAACTAAGGAGAATTTTCCTGACAGTGAGAACAATTAATCAGCGGAACAAATTGCACTGAACAAAGTTGTGAATCCTCCAACACTGGAAAGTTTTTCAGAAGATATTGGATATACCATTTGTCTGAAGTGGTGTAGGTTTCCTGCCTAAGCAGGAGGTTGGACTAGATGACCTCCAAGGTCCCTTCCAACTCTGTAATTCTATTCTACTTGTGGGATGAGGTTCCTTCATTTGCCAGGTAAACATCTCGATCTTTAGCCGGCAGAATCTTTCTGCACAGGTTCCTAAATTGATATATAAATTGAAATAAATAAATAAATAAATAAATCCCAGATGGCTTTTCAAAGAGAATATAGTAATTAAAACCAGGAAGGTTCTTTTCGAGAACTAGAAAAAATCCCCACATCTTGAAGAAGCAAACGAAAGTACCAATGCTGGCACAAATGAAAGGATATTGGTGTGGAATTCCACGGTGTGTGTGACAGACCTTTTTCCTCGTGTTGTCGTAATTTTCTTGCATGGCTTTGTGTTCTGTTCTTCTGTACGTCTTATCTCTCTACCTCCTTGATGACTCAATGGTAACTCGTCCTGTGGTGGTACTTCTTACCCATAACTGATGTTTGTGATAAAAAACGGCAAAAATGGTAGCCAGTATTAGACATGAAAGATTGTAATGCGAGGAAGTTTGGTCTAGCAGTTAAGGCTGGAAACCAGGAGATGGTGAGTTCTAGTCCTGCCTTAGGCACAAAAGCTGACTGGGTGATTTTGGTGCCAATCACCAGGAGATAGTGAGTTCTAGTCCCACCTTACGCAGGAAAACTATCTGGGTGACTTTGCACCAATCACCAGGAGACAGTGAATTCTAGTCCTGCCTTAGGCATGAAAGTCAGCTGGGTGACTTTGGGCCAATCACTAGGAGATTGTGAATTCTAGTCCCGCCTTAGGCAGGAAAACTACCTGGGTGACTTTGCACCAATCACCAGGAGACTGTGAATTCTAGTCCTGCCTTAGGCATGAAAGCCAGCTGGGTGACTTTGGGCCAATCACTAGGAGATTGTGAATTCTAGTCCCGCCTTAGGCAGGAAAACTACCTGGGTGACTTTGCACCAATCACCAGGAGACTGTGAATTCTAGTCCTACCTTAGGCATGAAAGCCAGCTGGGTGACTTTGGGCCAATCACTAGGAGATTGTGAATTCTAGTCCTGCCTTAGGCATGAAAGCTGATAGGGTGACTATGAGCTAATCACTAGGAGACAGTGAGTTCTAGTCTCACCTTTGGCATGAAAGCCAGATGGATGATTTTTGAGCCTCTCTCTCTCTCTCCCTCTCTCTCCCTCCCTCCTTCGTTCTCTTTCTCTCTCTCTCTCTCTCAGCCACCCTACCCGCCTCACAGAGTTGTCAAAATCCAATGTGTCAGAATTGCTACATTTGAAAAGCACTGATTTAAACCCTATCAGTATTAAAATAAAGAGAGACCATAAACCAAGGATTAGTTTAACAGACCTCCCCCCCACATGATATCCTTGATATCCTCCCTCCCTCCCTTCCTCTCATCCACCTATCCACCTATTCATCTCTCTCTCTCTCTCATCATCCATCTTTCCCTGTCTGTCCATCTGTCTGTCTGTCTATCTATCTCTCTTTTTCTCTCTCTCTATCCATCCCTATCTATTTATCATCTACATTATATCTAATCTATCTATCTATATCTATCTATCTATCTATCTATCTATCTATCTATCTATCTATCTATCTATCTATCTATCTATCTATCTATCTATCTATCATCATCTATCATCTATATCCATCCCTATCCATCCATCCATCCATCCATCCATCCATCCATCCATCCATCCATCTATCTATCTATAATCTATCATCTATCATCCGTCTATCGTCTGTATCCATCCCTGTCCATCCATCCATCCATCCATCCATCCATCCATCCATCCATCCATCCATCCATCTATCTATCTATAATCTATCATCTATCATCCGTCTATCGTCTATATCCATCCCTAGCCATCCAACTCTGTTTATCTGTATGTAACAGAGTGTAAACTACGACTTCTAAATGGCCCAGAATTTGACCCTTCGCCCATCTCGCACTGAATTTGAGTCATTTTTCTCCTTTCCTCTTTTTTTTTTTTTTTTGCTTACAGATATGAATATTGTGCTTTTTTTTTTAACTTCTCCATCAGACATACTGGAGTCTAGACTTTGAATGGGGAGGGGGGAATCCGCCCGAAATTCTTTCAAAGGTCATGTCCTCCCAAGTTGGGTGGTCTTCTTGAGCCAGTGCAGAAAAGCAGGGAGCTCAGGGGGGAGGGGGGAGCCCTGGAAAGCACAAAAAGATTGAAAAGAGTGTGGGAAGGGGGTGCCCCAGTGAAGAAAAACAGTCGCCCCTCCTCCTTCCTCAGTAACTTGATAAATAAGAGCAAAGTGCCAGCAGGAAGAAGAGAGGTTTAACTCGCAACCTCTCTCTCTCTGCCCCAGAAGTTATTTTTTTCCCCTCCTCTTTTCTGAAGTTGCCAGTGGCAGGAAGGGGAAAAAAAAGAACAATTCAATCACACTGCTGTGAGTGAAAACATCTGGGCACCGTTTGTAGACACATAGACATACACAGACCCTCTCATCTCCCTCTCTCTCTCTCTCTCTCTCTCTCTCTCTCTCTCTCTCTCTCTCTCCTCTCTCTCTCTCTCTCTCTCTCTCTCTCTCTCTCTCTCCCTCCCCCCCCCTTTATCTATCTTCCTCTCTATCTCTCTCTGTGTCTCTCTGTTTTTCTCTTTCATTCTTTCTTTGTCTCTCTCTCTGTTTCTCTGTGTTTCTGTGTCTGTGTCTGTTTCTCTTTCTCTCACTCTCTTTTTCTCTCTCCGTCTCTCTCTCTCTCCCTGTGTTTGTCTCTCTCTATGTTTTTCTTTCTCGGGGTGTGTCTTTCTTTCTTTCTTTCTTTCTTCGTCCCTCCCTCCCTTTCTTTCTTTCTCTCCCTCTCTCTTTCCATCTCTTTCTCCCACTCTGTCTTTCTCTCTCTTTCCCCCTCTCCCTTTCTCCCTCTTTCTTTTCTCCCACTCTGTCTCTCTCTCTTTCTCCGTCTCTTTCTCCTACTCTGTCTCTTTCTTTCTGTCTCCGTCTCTCTCTCCCTATGCCTGTCTCTCTCTATGTTTCTTTCTCTGTGCATTTCTTCCTTCCTTCCTTCTCCTACTCTGTCTCTTTCTTTCTGTCTCCGTCTCTCTCTCCCTATGTCTGTCTCTCTCTATGTTTCTTTCTCTGTGCATCTCTTCCTTCCTTCCTTCCTTCCTTCCTTTCTCTCTCTCTCTCTCTCTTTCTGTCTCTTTCTCTTTTCTCCCACTCTGTCTCTCTCTTTCTTTCTTACTCTCTCTCTCTCTGTCTTTCTCTTTTTCTCTCTCTGACCTACAATCTTCGTAAAGTTCCTTTTCGTTTGCCGAACCTCAATGGACTTGGCCTCTCTCTTTGTAAGAGAGGTTAATTAATTGCCTCAGAAGTGCTCCTTCCAGAGAAAGTAGAAAGAAGATGAGAATAACCCAATTATGAGGGCCACATAAGGCCTCTCTCAGCTATAAATGAATCCTCTGGTCAATATTACTTATTCATTTTGGAACAGATAAGCAATTTTCCATCCCAGGGATCAAGATCATGCCTATTGTTGCAGGCTGCCCTCGTCTCCCTTGATGCTACGACATGGCAACCGTCATAAATATGACTCCGTTGCCAAGCATCTGAATTTTGATCACATGGCCATGGGGATGCTACAAAAGTTGTAAGCGTGAGAAATGGTCGTAAGTCACTTTTCCAGTGCCGTCGTCACTTTGAATGCTCACTAAATGGATCGTTGTTAAGTCAAGGACTACCTGTACACATCTTGTTGGAAAAAGGAAAAACAGGGAAAAAAATTGTCTAGGGAGATTCTCCATTATCCAGGTTCATGGATGTCCCAAAGATGCTTTTTTTTTTTTAAAGATGCAACTGGACTTTCTGGTTTGTTTGTTTTTTTATTTGATTTATATGCCGCCCTTCTCCGGAGACTCAGGGCGTCTTACAATGCGTTAAGCAATAGCCTTCATACTTCTGTATATTTATACAAAGTCAGCTTATTGCCCCCACAAACTGGGCCCTCACTTTACCTACCTTAGAAAGGATGGAAGGCTGAGTCGACCTTGAGCCTGGTGAGATTCGAACTTACAGTAATTGCAGGCAGCTGAATTTCCTTCCTTCCTTCCTTCCTCTTTCTTTCTTTCTTTCTTTCTTTCTTTCTTTCTTTCTTTCTTTCTTTCTTTCTTTCTTTTTTTAAATTTGATTTATATGCCGCCCTTCTCTGGAGACTCAGGGAGGCTTACAATGCGTTAAGCAATACCCTTCGTACTTTTGTATATTTATATTTATACAAAGTCAGCTTATTGCCCCCACAAACTGGGTCCTCAATTGACCCACCTTAGAAAGGATGGAAGGCTGAGTCAACCTTGAGCCTGGTGAGAATTGAACTTGCAGTAATTGCAGGCAGCTGGTCTTTAATCACAATACTTTTAGTCTGCTGAGCTATCTAGGCTCCTTTTCTTGGAAGACTTTTCATTTCTCATCCGAGAAGCTTCTTCAGCTCTGACTTGGATGGTGGGGAATGGAAGGATTGAACCCTTGCTGGTCATTTGCATCCTTTTTAAAGAGTCACTGAGGCCACTTGGAGATTTGTCTGTGTCCTCCTGGGTGGTGCAAATGGGTGTGGAGCCTTCCTGGAATGGCTGAAAGGACTGTGTTGTGCAGTTGTCCTTTTGCAGGAGGCCTCTGCAACCCTGACAAACCTCCCCGTGGTCTCAACGGCCCTCAAAAAGGATGCAAATGACCAGCTTTCTGCAAGGAATATAAATCCTTCCATTCCTCCACCATCCAAGTCAGAGCTGAAGAAGCTTCTTGGAGGAGAAGCAAAACACCTTCAAAAGGAGCCTGAGTAGCGTAGGGGAGTAATGCCTCCTACAAAGGCAGCATTTAAGATCCAGCTGCTGCAATTACTTGCAAGTTCAATCCCAGGCAGGCTCAAGGTCGACTCAGCCTTCCATCCTTTATAAGGTGGGTAAATTGAGGACCCAGTTTGTTGGGGGCAATAAGCTGACTTTCTATAAATATAAATATACAAAAGTATGAAGGCTATTGCTTAACGCACTGTAAGCCTCCCTGAGTCTCCGGAGAAGGGCGGCATATAAATCAAATTTTAAAAAAAGAAAAAGAAAAAACAAGGCCCAGTTGCCTCTTGGAAAAAAAAACACCTTTGGGGTAAAGATAGACTGCCGCTACAGCGTGAGGTTGAGAGGTTTCTCCCCCAATCCGTGCAAATGACCTGCTTTTGCGGGCACCCCGATTTTTCCACCCTGCATCGATCCAAATTCCTCTTCCCCCTTCTTTGAACGTATGCTGCTTTCGTTCCTTTGATCCTGCCCTCCCTACAATATCCGCTTGTTGTTGTTACGTCATCGTCGTCGTTGCTGCCGCAGCCGTTGTTATTTTGTCCTTCCTCCCACCCTGTTCCTCTCCCGTTGCCCCAGCCGTCCGTCGCCTTAGCGTCTCTGTCTCGTAGTGAACTGTACTGCACTCTTTTTTTAAAAAAATCCAATCCTACTTTACATGTTCTGTCTTTTTTTTTTTTTTCCCCCAAGCTCACTATCTGGATAAGGTAGTGAAAGGTATGGTAGCTTCTCTTCTTCTTGTGTCTTTGTGTGTTTCCATCCAGCCCTCCCTACCACCATCACTATCCTGCACAAATCTCAGCTTAGGTCCCCTCCCCTCACCCCCATCTCCACGACCTCACCATTGTCACCTAAAGCCTAACATCATGATATGATATTTTCCTCCCCAGGGATTTAAGCACAGGAAGATCAGCTTCAACTCCATCCTTCTGTAACTGCAATTGTCTTCTACTAATGTCCTATCTGTGTGTAGCTTCTGTCTCCTCCATCCATCCCTCATTCCAACTTAGACAGGCGATGTGGGTTGGGAGGGGGGGGGGAGTCTTTGGACGGACGCTTTAAATTCTTTTTTTCCCCATGGTACACCTCAGGAGAAGACAAGGTGAGTAGGATGATACGAAGTCTGTCTTCCTTGTTTCCAAAAAGCCCGGGCAAATAATCTTAACCACGGCCTCTACTTTTCAGGTTGGAAGTATTTCACGTTAATTAGTAAATCTTGAAGGTGTTGTGGCCTGCCAACGGAGCTGGCGGCAGACTCGGACAGTGAGGAGTTTGGGGAGGAACATGGGCCAGTCCTGGAGTCTGGGAAAGAGTCTGATGGGTGCTCTGCATCCGAGGCAGAGATGGGGCCAGGGCCGTCAGACAGTTATCAGCTACCTTCGGAGTCGGATATAAGTGGGGCTGAAGAAGAGCTGGAGCCTGTTCCCAGTGCGTGCATGCACAGAGTTGTCAGTAGAAGGGAACAGTTAAGGAACAAGGGCCAACTCGAGAGTCAAGGTTCAAGTGGATGGTGAATGGCCCCTCCCAAAGGGAATAAAGAGGAGCAAAAAAGGAGTCGAGTTTGCAGGAGACAATTAGTTCATTTCATTAATGTGAAGATCTGTTTGTGACTCTCAGAGACTCCTTGCCAAGCATTTTCATTTGGAAAATATCAGCCTGGCAGCTCTCCATGCCTGATGAGGTCTGTGGTTGTAAATTCATCCTTGAAAGGCTGTTTGCCGGGACTCTGCTGGATGTGAATGAGAGGAACTCACATTAGTTTAATAAAAAGGGATTTTGTCGGCTTCGTGCTTTTGGGAAGCCTAGGTCAGAACAGAAGGTAAGGTTTCTCCGTCAACCTTTTCCCGGTTTATAATTCATAACAAATGCTTGGAACTGATGACCTCTAGCTTGCTTAGTAGCTATTCCAGCTAAAATACCTTTCTGTTATTTAACACAGAGCAGCAAAAATGGTTAGAGGACTTCTCACTCTCTCTCTTGGGTGACGGGCTGAAGCAACGCTTGTGCCACCCTTGTTAGAAGCTGTGACAATGAAACAACATATTGAAAGTTGTATATTTTAAAGTTTCCAGCCAGGATGCATGATTCGTAATTCTCCAGGCATGTTGAATAACAGAGTAACGCAGTTGGAAGGGGACCCTGGAGGTCTTCTAGTCCAGCCCTGTCATCATTTCAGCCAAAATGGCTGTCCAATTTTGGTCGCCACGATGTAAAAAAAGATGTGGAGATTATAGAAAGGGTGCAGAGAAGAGCTGCAAAGTCGATTACGAGGTCTGGAGGCTAAAATATATGAAGAACGGTTGCAGGAACTGAGTATATCTAGTTTAATGAAAAGAAGAGCTAGGGATGACATGATAGCAGTCTTCCAGTATCTGAGGGGCTGTCACAAAGAAGAGGGAGTCAAGCTATTCTCCAAAGCACTGAAGGCAGGACAAGAAGCAACGGGTGGAAACTCATCAAGGAGAGAAGCAACTTAGAACTAAGGAGAAATTTCCTGACAGTGAGAACAATTAATCAACGGAACGACTTGACTTCAGATGTTATGGGCGCTCCTCACCGGAGGCTTTCAAGAAGAGATTGGACAGCCATTGTGGAATTCTTTGAGTTGGAAGTCCACAAGCCTTCAAGTTGCCAAGATTGGACACCCCCCAGTTCTACAGATTTAAAACACTTGGATCTAGGAATTCCACCCAACTCAATAATTTGGAGTGGACAATGTTTCTGAATTCTCCCAAGGAAGGGAGAACAGATGGATGGTTTCCAAGGGCAGCATTCACCCATCGTTGTGCCAATAATGAGAAGAAAAACGGAGAAATAACGCCCTCATGAGGTCCTTCCTTGTAAATCTTCCCTTGAGATTCCATCAGTGCCAGAGAGACCATTGGAGACCAGACGGGGCATTGATAATAGAAATAGAATAACAGAGTTGGAAGGGACCTTGGAGGTCTTCTAGTCCAACCCCCTGCCCAGGCAGGAAACCCTACACCACTTCAGACAAATGGGTATCCAATATCTTCTTAAAAACTTCCAGTGTTGGAGCATTCACAACTTCTGTAGACAATGGATTAATTGTTCTAACTGTCAGGAAATTTCTCCTTAGTTCCAAGTTGCTTCTCTCCTTGATTATGATTAGTTTCCATCCATTGCTTCTTGTTCGACCCTCAGGTGCTTTGGAGAATAGTTTGACTTCCTCGTCTTTGTGGCAACCCCTGAGATATTGGAACACTGCTATCATGTCTCCCCTAGTCCTAAGACAGGAAGACCCTCCCACAAAGCCCCCTGCCCACCTGTGATAAATATATTCCTCCTTTAAGAATTGATCTTCTGCCAAACACTAATTCTCACTCCAAATTCGGGAAGAAAAACAATGAGAATAACAGGAAATTGGTCCAGCTTTCTCCTTCGCTTCAGAAATACAGATGGTCCTTGACTCGCAACCGTTCTTTTAATGACCGACATTACAACGTCGCTGAAAAAACTGACTTATAGTCATTTTTCGCACTCGCGACCATTTGCGGCGTTCTCCTGTGATCAAAATTCAGACGCTTGGCCACTGACTCACACTTATGACGTGTTGCAATGCGCTCCCCGGGTTGATGCGAATCCCCTTTTGCGAGCTTCTGACAATGGCGAAGCCAGATTCACTTAACAGCGATGGCAAGAAAGGTTGCAAAATGGGGAGGGTGGGAATCCACTTAACAACGATCTGACTTAGCAATAGAAATTTTTGGGCTCAATGACGGTCATAAGTCGAGGACTGCCTGTACAGGACCAAGTTTGCCCTTTCCTCCTGAAATCAATTGAAGAAGAGGACTGCAATATTAGATGAAAGGTTTCAAAATCTTTTCCCAACTTCTCTTCCCGGGTGTTTCTTGAAAGCCCAGAAGGAGAGCTTAAGTTTGATGGAGCTGCTGTCGCTCTGCTCCTTTTACAACTGGTAGTAAAGTAGTAAACCTCCGTTAGGAGAGGAAATGGATGATTAAAGACCTCTCCTCTTGTGCATTGGGCTGATTCTTCTTTTCGGCATTCCAATTTTGACACTGTTGTAGAAAGAGGAGACTGAACAACATTCTTGGTCAGCCAGTTTATTGCGCAGTTTCAGAATCAGATTGTATCTGCAATTCTGAACCAAGAAGAGCTTTGATACAACTGCTTTTATACATATCCAAGATAAAGGATTTTGTGAGCAGAAGCAATTTTCCATATATGGTTAGCATACATTTGTTACATGATAATTGATACTTTCTATTTTTGTTTAATTTTCAAAACAAACTTTATTTAACTTTCAAATGTATACAAAAACAGTTAAAACCATGTTAAAATATCCATGTCCATAAATTATATTCTGTGATGAAATTCGTTTCTACTCTCTAAAGTATCTGTATGTGATTACTATACATATACACATATATATACATACATTATATCATTCATTACTTGTCCCGTTTTCATTCTCATGCCTTTTGTCGGTGAAGTCATCATGGGTACTTATATAAGGTAAACATACAAATACCTTTCCAATTCTCCATTCTGAATTTGAAATTCACTAAGAACAAAGTAACATATATTGCTCATCCAGATTAGCTTTTATATTCAATTAAAATTATCCTTATCCATTTTGTCTTTGTTTGATCCAGTCGTACCATCTATCCCATACCCTGGAATATTTTGAGCTTTCCTCATTTTTTAATTTCTACGTTAATTGATCCGATTCCGCACATAAATATCTCTCTTGTATTACTTGTTGATCATTTGGCAAATATTCCTTCTTCCATACTTCTTCCATACTTGTGCACTTGCTATTCTCGCCACTGTAATTATATGGTGTAATTGATACTTTCTAAATTACTAAATTCCTACATTATTTTCTAGTTCATAAGATTATCTTAGCCAAACCACCTTCCTCAGTTCTGTGATTGCTGATGCGTAGATTCATGGCTGCTTTTGAAAAATAAGTAACTTTTGTTTCATATGGATGTCCTTGCATTCTTGACAACTACTAGGCCCCTCAGAAGATATATATTACCAAGAATGAAATTTAGCTGACTTAGTGTAATCTCTAAACAAGCACATTTCTTTCTTATAATAACGTGAATAAAGAGGGTCCTCCAGTGTTCATATAGCCTGACCCTGTACCATTCCTACATCATTCACATTAGTGCTGTAAGTTGTAGCAGGAAATCCCACAAATTTAATGAGTGGAATGGCTTGTCTGGGTGCTCCCAACACTTTTAAGAAGAGATTGGACAGCCATTTGTCTGAAATGGGATGGGGCTTCCTCTCCTGAGAAGGGAGTTGGAGTAGAGGACCTCCTTCTGTTAAGTTAGGCCTGTGCTGTGTGAAGATACACAATCATAAGCCAGACATCCAGCCATTTCCACAGCTAAAAAATACTTACAGAAGATCATTTTGACATATGCTATATGTGAAAACAGTGCAGTGGTGAAATCCATTTTTTTTAACTATTGTTTTTTTTTAAATTAGATTTATATGCCGCCCTTCTCTGGAGACTCAGGGCGGCTTACAATAATGCGTTCAGCAATAGCCTTCATACTTTTGTATGTTTATACAAAGTCAGCTTATTGCCCCCACAAACTGGGTCCTCAATTGACCTACCTTAGAAAGGATGGAAGGCTGAGTCAACCTTGAGCCTGGTGAGATTCAAACTTACAGTAATTGCAGATAGCTGAATGTTAATAACAGGATTTAGTCTGCTGAGCTATCCAGGCTCCTGGCTTCTGGTTCTGTGGGCGTGGCTTGGTAGGCGTGGCAGAGGAAGGATACTGCAAAATCTCCATTTCCACTCCACTCCAGGGGGAAGGATACTGCAAAATCCCCATTCCTTCCCCATCCCTGGGGAAAGGATATTAAAAAATCTCCATTCCCACCCTACTCTGGGGCCAGCCAGCGGTGGTATTTGCTGGTTCTCCGAACTGCTCAAAATTTCCGCTACCGGTTCTCCAGAACCTGTCAAAACCTTTTTTTAAAAATTTGATTTATATGCCGCCCTTCTCCGGAGACTCAGAGCGGCTTACAACGCATTAAGCAATAGCCTTCATCCTTTTGTATATTTATACAAAGTCAGCTTATTGCCCCCACAAACTGGGTCCTCATTTTACCTACCTTAGAAAGGATGGAAGGCTGAGTCAACCTTGAGCCTGGTGAGATTCGAACTTACAGTAATTGCAGACAGCTAGTGTTAATCACAATGATTTAGTCTGCTTAGCCACCAGGCCCTTGCTGGATTTCACCCCTGAAACAGTGCTGGATAGAAAATCGCCCCTCACAATGTCCAGGTTTGCCTTGTATCTTGGGAAAAAAACATGCTTTAATTTTACCAGCCCTGTACGATATAAACTTAATAAATAAAGTAAATAAATTCAATGATTTTAGTATGAATTAGGAGATGGCTTTCTCTTTATCTGTTTTCTCTATAGCATAAGCCAGTTTTGACCTAATGCTTAAGGTTAAAGCCAGATGGGTGAATTTGGGCTTCTCCCTCTCTCCCTCTCCCTCCCTCCCTCCCTCCCTCTCTCTCTCTCTCTCTCTTTCTCAGCCCAGCCTACCTCACAAGGTTGTTGTTGTCGTGGGAAAAATAGGAGAAATGTGCATTAGATATGTTTGCTACCATGAGTTAGTTATAAAAATAATAAAGGCAGGACATGAAGACAAATCAGTTATTTTAACCTGGTTTCAGAAGTTGCAAATTTGTAGAATCTTGAATCTTTTTCAAACCATCCTGACCCAAACACTGTTTTATGAGCACTTTCTTTCTTTACTTTTTTTAAAACAAATATATCAAATCAATCCGTGAACAGTGTGGCACCTGGTATCCTACATTCTAATACGAATATAAAACTAGTAAATTTATCATAGTCATTGCATTCAATTCTAATAATGGTACACATTTATATCAAGTTGCAATCTGTCATTGTTCAATTATTCAATGTGTTCTCTTGTTATTTTATTTTATTATATAAAAGTGTATACACTAATATTCCCCCTTCTCCTATTTCTTTCACTTATTCTAACTTTTAATCATGTCACCCTTTATTAAAAGACTTTTTCTTTCTATCCTACCTAACTTCAATTCATGTCACCTACCTAAAAAAAAAGAAAAGAAACAGAGAGAAAGGGAGAAGCAAAACAGAACAACAAAAAAGAGAAATCATCTATCCATCGTCTCTTGCCCGCTTCAATACTTTAATTGCTATGTTTTTTTTTTAAACTTGTCTCCCACATTCCTCTCTTGGATCTCTGTCTGCCTCTGCTTTTTGGCTGTTCAGTCTAAATATTTCTCCCACTTAGCACTTTCTGATCTTACGCACAAATATAAAGACACACAATAATGCCCGGCCCCCTACCCCATTTGCAAAACAGATAGACAAACCAACATAGATTCTCTTTCACAGATGACAGCATAGGAAGTCTCATTCCAGATAAACCCATCCTGAGATTGAAATTCTATCCCTCTTTAAGCTCAGGGAGGTTTCCTGCTTTTCAAAAAACTATAAATTTTCACAGATACTTCACCCCCCTCCCAGGGGGGGGGGGAGCCATTAAAAGTTGGCAATTTTGCTTTTCCTAGATTTTCCCCGGATGTACAGTGGCTACCACTCTGGGTTGAGGCTAACTCTGTTATTCGAATCTTAATTCCTTTAAATTAATTGTAATTTAATTTACCAAAGTACAGCGGTAATGGAGATAAAAAGAAAGTAGGTACAATTTCCTCTGCTGTTTTAAGACATGCAGCTGATTACGGGCGTTGTACAGAAAAGCCCCTAGGCCTGAATGCCATCTTAGATTGTCTGATGACAGGACAATAAATTTTATTGGGTTGGACAAAGGCATCCTTTTGGAAGCCCAGGGATGGGGCTAAGGATTATTGTGAAGGGCAGAACAGGGAGGTTGTGCTGAGCCTTCTCTAAGCAGTGTACAGAATTGGCACATTGCCCACAACAATCTGGGTCCACATTTTACCCACCTCGGAAGGGTGGAAGGCTGTATCAACCTTGAGCCGGTCAGGAGCAAACTCCTGGCTGTGGGCAGAGTTAGTCTGCAATACTGTATTCTAACCACTGTACCATCACGGCTCCTTCCTTCCTTCCTTCCTTCCTTCCTTCCTTCCTTCCTTCCTTCTCTCCCTCCCTCCCTCCCTCCCTCCCTCCCTCCCTCCCTCCTTTAGACTTCCCCTGTTTCCCCAAAAATAAGACCCAACCAGAAAATAAATCCTAGCATGATTTTTCAGGATGCTCGTAACATAAATCCTACCCCAAAAATAAACCCCAGTTAAGATACGCAGGATATCAGACCTCCGGACTTTTCGTTGGGCCCTTAAAACCCATTTGTTCCATCTAGCTGGGCTGGCTTGATCCCATCCTCTGTTTTAAATTGAAATTGATTTTAAATTGGGCTGTTTTAATTGTCGGCCGAAAATATTTAATATTTTTAATTGGTTTTAATTTTTGTATATCATGTTTTATCCTGGCTGTTCACCGCCCTGAGTCCGCAAGGAGAAGGGCGGTTTATAAATTGAAACAAACAAATAAATACATAAATAAATAAATAAGATTGTCAGCAGACGGAGGCGTTTGGTATTGTATTTCCTCCAAAATAAGACCTAATTGGAAAATAAGCCATCATTCATCTTTTGGAGCAAAAATTAATATAAGACTCGGTCTTATTTTGGGAGGGGAAACACAGTATATACCGCTTCATAGTGTTTTACCGCCCTTTTTAAGCGGTTTTCACAGTCAGCCTATCGCCTCCAAACAATCTGGGTACCTCACTTTACTGACCTCGGAAGGAGGGAAGGCTGAGTCAACCTTCAGCCAGTCAGGATCGAACTGCTGGCTAGTGAGCAGTGAGCTAGCCTGCAATACTGCATTCTTACCACTGCGCCACTGCAGCTCCGTTGTACATCGAGGACTGTTGGGTTCATCTCTCCTGGCCTGTTTCCTTGGGGTTCAAAGACACAGGCTCGCTAATCATCTCCCTTCCCTGCTTATCCTCATCCTTAATCCTCATTCTCATCGGAGGTGGTATTCAGCCGGTTCGGGTCAGTTTACCCAAATCGGTAGCGGAAATCTCAAGCTCACCCACCCTGGCGCTATGCCGTCCTATTTAGGCACATTTTGAAGCTGCGCGTATGCATGCAAGCCGCGCACGCGAGCAAAACGCATGCATGGAAGTCCACACACATGTGGAGAGGCGGTGCGTGTAGAGAGTGCATGCACACGCTCACATTTGCGAACCGGTAGGAAAATCGGTAATCACCTTTAAAGCGCTCCATGGCTTAGGACCAGGTTACTTACAGGACCGCCTTCTGCCACCAATTGCCTCCCACCGGCCGCTTCGCTCCCACAGAGAGGGCCTCCTCAGGGTGCCATCAGCCAGACAATGCCGGCTGGTGACCCCCAGGGGGAGAGCCTTCTCTGTGGTAGCCCCCACCCTCTGGAACGATCTTCCTCCAGAACTGAGAACAATTGCCGACCTCTGGACTTTTCGTCGGGCTCTGAAGACTTATCTCTTCCAACTTGCCGGACTTGCCTGATCCCTTCTACTTTTTAAAATTTTTAGAGTTTTATTCTGTTTTAAATTCTCAGCCTAATTTTTAGTACGATTTTAACTTTTTTGTATTGGTTTTTTAGTCGGCTGTTCACCGCCCTGAGTCTGTCAGGAGAAGGGCGGTATATAAATTTAATTAATAAATAAATTAAATAAATAAAAGGAAGTAAACAACACCTCTGATCTTCACATCCTCTATTGCTGCTCCTGATTTCTATAAAACAAACGTCGCGTCGCCCAAAATATGTCTTTGTGTGTACATAGAGAGAGAGAGAGAGTTTAAATTTTGGAGGATTACCAGCAGCCGAAAAAAGAGTAGCCCGTAAAGTTTGGATCAGGTTAGCGCGAATGCAGCGCCAGTAAACATTTTCAATTCACCCTAAGCTATGGGGAAAAAAATCAGCAACGTTGTGTAAGTTCCAACTTCCATAAATCTCCTTGACTTCTGTGGACAGGATTCCTGTTGGAAGCGGCCGACAGCTCCGTGTTGTTTAGACTGCCTTAATTACGAACACATTTGCTAAACTCCCCAAATCAGCTATTCTGATCGGAGTCGAGAATAATTGGTTGCATTCTGCTTTAATCCGAACCAGCTTCTCAAAAACCAGACTCTTTAAGGATCCTGTCTTCACCGGGAGTTTTAAGAGGCTTTTTTGTCTTTCGTGAGAAACGGGAAACGGTTCAAGCGATCCGTTGGAAGCCAAATCCAGACTTTTCGGCACCCTCGCCAAACTACGATACAGGAAATCCTCGACATTTCAACTGTTCTTTTAGTGACGATGCAGTTACAACGGCACTTGCAAGAATAAAAATCAACCTAGAAAATACAGGTTGTCCTCCCGCTGACGACCACAATTGAGCCCCCAAGTTTTATGTTGCAAAGCGAGACATTTGTGAAGTGAGTTTACGAACTTTCTTGCCACGGTTGTTAAGTGGAATCACTGCAGTGGATAAGTTAGTAACCCGGCTGTTAAGTGAATCGGCCTTCCCTATTGACTTTGCTTGTCAGAAGGCCGCAAAAGTTGGTCACATGGCCCCGGGACACTGTGACCGTCATAAATATGAGTCAGTTTCCAAGCATCTGAATTTTGATGACATGACCACCACCACCCCGCCCCCCGGGATGCTGCAACGGTCATAAATGTGGACCAGTTGCCAAGCACCTGGATTTTGATCACACGATCATGGGGATGCTACAAAGATCGTAACTGTAAGTCACTTTTTTCCAGTGCCGTCGTAACTTTGAATGGCCACTAAGTGAACTGTTGTAAGTCGAGAACTACCGTTCTTCCACATCGGGTGCTACTAAGTCACATAAAAATAGAAGGAAGCAGCTGTTGGCTTTGTCAGATGGAATTGCGATCGGAAATAAATGTTTTGATCAGGGAAAATTTCTTGAACAAACGTGTCCAACTCCGTTTCATTGAGGGCCGCATCAGGGCTGTGTTTGACCTCGGGAGGGCTGGGGTGGGCATGGCCAAAGTGGGTGTGGCCAGCTTGACGTCACTCGTGTCACGGGCGCCTGCTTGGGTTTAGATAATGGTCCACAGAATTCAACGGGTATTGGATTTAAGTCTGCTTGTGACTACGTAGGAATTCTAAGCTGCTGCCTCTTTTAACACCTCCCACAGTTTCTGCTGTTCCTCCTCCTACAATCTAGAACAGGAGTGTGAAACTCAATTTCATTGAGGGCTGCATCAGGGTTGTGTTTGACCTCAGGGGGCCAAATTGGGCATGGCCAGCTTGACCAGAGCGCCTGTGGCAGCCGGAGTGCTCTGCCAGCGGAAATGGGCGCCTGAGCTCCATTTTCGTCAGCGATGTCCTCCTGCCAGTGAAAATGGAGCTTGGGAGGGCCGCACGCGTTGCTTCCGGGGCAAACTCCACTCCCCTTTCACTCCACTTTTATTCCCTCTGGGAGGGGCCATTCATCATCCACCTGTGGCTTTACTCCCAAGTCGACCCTTGTTCCTCAGCTGTTCCCTTCATCTGGCAACTCAGCACATGCGCACACTGGGAACAGGCTCCAGCTATTCATCTGCCTCACTGATGCCTGACTCTGAAGGCAGCTGATAACTGGCATACGGCCCTGGCCCCCTCTCTGCCTCTGATGCAGAGCCCTCATCAGAGCCTTCCCCAGACTCCAGGACTGGCCCATGTTCCCCTCCAACCTCCTCACTATCCAAATCTGCTACCAGCTCCTCTGACCGCTGGCGGGCCACAACAGGAGCAAAACGGCCCCAAACAGCAAATCCTCACTCAATCTTTGTTTGCAACATGTAAATGGCCTGCGAATCTTGCTCTCAAATATTTAATTATCTTCCCCAGCTAACCTTCCCTTTTCTTTTCCCCCTTCCAGAGGGATGCCCCGGGTTGTGTAACGGCAATGGTAGGTGCACTCTGGACATGAACGGGTGGCACTGTGTCTGTCAGCTGGGCTGGAGAGGGACAGGCTGTGACACGTCCATGGAGACGGCGTGCGGAGACGCAAAAGACAACGATGGAGGTAAGATCCGTCTTGCTAACCGGGTTTATCGATGGCGAATCTTCATTTTGCACGGATAGATATGAGCGTGAGAAAGAAACCGAGTCCCAGGTTTGAAGCCAAACGGCCCCCTTTGGGATGTCCTCTGTGAACATTTCAAAGTTGGGTTGGACTAAAAGCCAGTTCGAAATTGGCATATTTTTTTTTCTGCGATTCAGGATATTATGGATTTATGTCATAAAGGATAAGATTCCTGCAGGCTGCTGTGAAACTGGTACAGTTTTCTCTCTGGATAAAGTTGCTTAACACATTGTAAGCCGCCCTGAGTCTCCGGAGAAGGGCGGCATATAAATTAAGTTTAATCTTTTTTTAAAAAAAATACTTCTGTTCCAATAAAAGAGAATATTTGTAGCTCAGGGTCGAACTGTGGGGTTCTTGGTTCTCTCTGAGCTTGGCTCTTTTCTTGTAGACATTTGATGACCCAACTAGGTAACTTCATCAGTGTTAGAAGGAAATGGGGTAGGAGGAGGAGGAAGAGGAGAACTCTGGGGTACTTGGTGTTTTCTGAGCTTGGTAGTTTTCTTACAGACGTTTCATTACCCAGCTAGGTAACATCATCAGTGCTAGAAGGGAATGAGGTTCGAAGAGGAGGAGGACTTTAGGGTCCTTGGTGCTCTCTCAGCTTGGTTGTTTTTTTGTAGACGTTTCATGGCCCAACTAGGTAATGTCATCAGTGCTACGATAAAAGGGAGTACAGTTTGCTCTCTGTTTATATATCCTGACCAGCTCAAAGTAGACTCAGCCTTCCATCCTTCTGAGGTGGGTAAAATGAGGACCCAGATTGTTGGGGGCAAGAGGCTGACTCTGAACAGTTTAGAGAGGGGCTGCAAAGCACTATGAAGCAGTATATAAGACGAAGTGCTATTGGGAAGGAAGGAAGGTTTAGGTTTAGGTTTAGGTTTTATTTGATTTATATACCGCCCTACTCCCGAAGGGCTCTTGGCTTGAAGAGCCAAGAAATAAAACACATAAATACAAAATTTAAAAACAATTAAAACCACATTAAACATTCTGGCCCAAGACAAATTAAAACACCCCAATAGTTAAAAACAAATTTAAAATTTACATTTTAAAAGGGAAAATTAGGCCAGGCCAGCCTGATGAAATAAAAAGGTCTTGAGAGCATGGTGGAAGGTGCGCAGATCCAGGATCCTCCATATCTCCGGGGGGAGCTCACTTCAGATAGTAGGTGCCCCCACAGAGAAGGGTCTCCCCCTGGGGGCCGCCAGTCGACACTGTTTGGCTGACGGCACCCGGAGGAGCCCCTCTCTATGAGAGCGTACTGGCCGGAGGCTACTGGTGGCAGTAGGCGGTCTCGTAAATAACCAGATCCTAAGCCATGGAGCGCTCTAAAGGTGGTAACCAGAATCTTGAAGCGCACCTGGAAGACCACCAGGAGCCAGTGCAGCTCGCGCAGGAGAGGTGTTACATGGGAACTCCATGACGCTCCCATAACCACCCGCTTGGCCGCACTCTGCAGCACTTGGAGCCTCCGGTGCTCCTCAAAGGGAGCCCCATGTAGAGAGCGTTACAGTAGTCCAGATGGGAAGTGATGAGGGCGTGAGTGACCGTGCGTAAAGAGTCCCAATCTAGAAAGGGATGCAACTGGCACAAGGAAGGAAGGAAGGAAGGAAGGAAGGAAGGAAGGAAGGAAGGAAGGAAGGAAGGAAGGAAGGAAGGAAGGAAGGAAGGAGCCATGGTGGCACAGTGGTTAGAATGCAATATTGCAGGCTAACTCTGCCCACTGCCAGCAGTTCGATCCTGACCGGCTCAAGGTTGACTCAGCCTTCCATCCTTCCAAGGTCGGTGAAATGAGGACCCAGATTGTTGGGGGCAAAATGCTGATATTTGTAAACCGTTTAGAGAAGGTTGGAAGGCACTGTGAAGCGGTATATACAGCGATGGGCTGCTGCCGGTTGGGACCAGTTTTGGGCGAACCGGTAGTTCCGACGATCAGCTGGCCCCGCTCACCTGCCCCCACCCTATCCTGTCCTATGTTTCCTTCTTTCTGGCTCAGCTGATTTCCGCTCTTCCGCTGTTCTACTTACCGGGGCTGCCTTAGAAGGTAAGCAGCTGAGCTTCAGAGTGCTTCAAATTGTTCAAATTTTGAACACTGCACACAAGCGCATTAGGCACACGCGTGTGTGAAGCCCGCGTGCACTCACAAAGCGCAAATTCACAGAGCCATTGTTAAACCGGTTGCAGCCCACCACTGGGTATATAAGTCTTAAGTGCTATTGCTGTTGCTTAAATTCCCAGGTTACAGAGCTAAGTATTCCAGTTGCCAGATCTTTTACCCCACTGAGGCTCCTCTCCAACATGTCTTTGTGTCTTTGGTCCACAGATGGGTTAGTGGACTGCATGGACCCCGACTGCTGCTTTCAGTCTCTGTGCCGGACCAACACGCTCTGCTTGGGCTCTCCGGATCCCCTGGACATCATACAGGAGACTCAGGCCCCCATGTCCCAACAGAAGCTCTACTCTTTCTATGATCGGGTCAAGTTTCTCGTTGGCAAGGACAGCACCCATGTTATTCCTGGAGAGAATCCATTCAGCGGAGGGTAAGTTAGTTTCCTTCCTTCCCTCCTTCTTTCTCTTCTTTTCTTTCCTTCCCTTCCCTCCTTTTTCTTTTTCTCTTTTCTTTTTCTGACTCTCTCTCCTTTCTTTCTTTCTTTCTTCTTTGTTCTTTCTTTCTCTCCTTCCTTCTTTCCTTCTCTACCTCCTTCCTTCCATCCTTCCTCTTTCCCTCCATCCCTTCTTCTTTCTTTCCTTCCTTCCACCTACCCTCCCTCTTTTTCTTTTTCTCTTTTCTTTCTCTTTCTGTCTCTGTCACTTTCTCTTCTTTCTTTCTCTCTCTCTCTTTCTTTCCTTCCTTCCTTCTCTCCATCCCTCCCTCCTTCCTTCATCTTTCCCTCCATCCCTTCTTCCTTCTTTCCTTCTTTCCTCCCTCCCTCCCTCCCTCCCTCTTTTTCTTTTACTCTTTTCTTTCTTTCTCATTCTGTCTCTGTCTCTTTCTCTCCTTTCTTTCTTTCTCTATCTCTCTCTTTCCTTCCTTCTCTCCATCCCTCCCTCCTTCCTTCCTCTTTCCCTCCATTCCTTCTTTCCTTCCTTCCCCTAGCCCTCCATCCCTCTCTTCCTCCCTGTTTTTCTTTTACTCTTTTCTTTCTCTTTCTCGTTCTGTCTCTCTCTTTCTCTCCTTTCTTTCTTTCTTTCTTTATCTCTCTCTTTCTTTCTTTCCTCTTTCCCTCCATCCTTTCCTTCCTCCCTCCCTCCCTCCCTCCTTTTTACTCTTTTCTATCTGTCTCTGTCTCTCTCCTTCCTTCCTTCCTTCCTTCCTTCCTTCCTTCCTTCCTTCCTTCCTTCCTTCCTTCCTTCCTTCCTTCCTTCCTTCCTTCCTTCCTAGAAAGAAATCTCAGAAGGTTTGGAGAAAGTCATTTTCCCCCATGGTATTTCTGTCTGCAGTGTTTGGGTTGTAGGTACCTGAATTTGCAAATATTGCTATACACAGCGAGCGTTGTGGTACCCCAATTACACTTCAGGTTCAACTTTAATAAGCTTCCCCCTCCCCCTTTGAAAATCAAAGGTTTGAAAGGAGTTTGTAGCCTGCGTGTTATGATTTTATTAATGATTTCCCTCCCTGAAGAGTTTGTTGTAAACTCTACACCAGCCATGTACTGGAGCTACCTTTTGTCCCTTATGCACAGCACAATTTAATATTATTATGCTGGAGTCTAATACTGATTGAATTCTCTGAGAGCAGTGATTTATGCAGCCAAAATGGCAAAAGCCACACATGAGAGAAAGAAAGAGGGAGGGAGGGAGGGAAGGAGAAAGAGGGAGGGAGGGAAGGGAGAGAGGGGAGGAGAGAAAGAGGCAGAGCAAGGGAGGGAGGGGAGAGAGAAAGAAGGAAGGAGGGAAAGAGGAAAGGGAGAGAGGGAGAGGGAGAGAGAGAGAGAGAGAGAGAGAGAGAGAGAGAGAGAGAGAGAGAGAGAGAAAAAAATTCAGAGTAAGCATGAACTTTTGCAGAAAAGTGCAAAAGGAACAAAAAACATACAGTAGGACTGGATTAATTAAGCAAGGACAATGAAGGCAAACATACAAAAGCACTAAAAGCCCAAAATAAGAGGAAAAAGAGATTGCACGGAATTGCAATCTGGTGAATTCTGGGAGTTGAAGTCCACCCATCTTAAGGTTGCAGAAGAACCAACAACTCTGAAATGATTGGGAGCAGCCATCATTCTAGAGAAGAAAAGCTACTTCAGCGTGGCGTCCACAGCTGTTAAATCGGATCACTGCAGTTAAGTTAGGCACACTAACTTAGTTAAAGTGAATCTGGCTTCTCCGTTGCCTGTCAGAAGGTCGCAAAAGCGGATCATGTGACCCTGGGACACTGCAACCGTCATAAATATAAGTCAGTTGCCAGGTGTATGAATTTTGATCAGGTGACTGTGAGGATGCTGCAACGGTCATCACTGTGAAAAACGGTCTTAAGTTGCTTTTTTGGGGGAGGGTGCTGTTGTAACTTCAAACTGTCACTAAACGAACTGTTGAAAGTCTCCATACAGGTTCTGCCTTCCGTTCCTCAAAGTTCTTCCTTCTGCCCTTTACAAATACTAAGGAAGGAAGGAAGGAAGGAAGGAGGCAGGGAGGGAGGGAGAAAATGATGAAGAAAGAAAGAAGGAGGGAGGGAGAGAGAGAGAGAGAGAAAGGGAGGGAGGGAGGGAGGGAGAAAGAGAGAAAGAAAAAAGGAGAGAAAGAAAGAAGGGAGGAGGGAGGGAGGAAGGATAGAAAGGAGGGAGAGAGAGAGAAAGAAAGAGAGAAAGAAAGAAAGGGAGAGAATGAAAGGAAAGAAAGAAAAAGGGAGGGGAGGGAGAGAGAAAGAAAGAAAAGAAAGAAAGAGGGAGAGAGGGAGGGAGAGAAAAGAGAAAGAGAAAAAAAGAAAGGGATGGAGAGATGGAGAGAGAAAAGAAAGAAGAAAGAAAAAGGGAGGGAGGGAGAGAGAGAGAAAGGAAGGGAGGGAGAAAGGGAGAGAAAGAAAAAAGAAAAAAGGGAGGAGGGAGAGAGAAAAAGAAAGAAGGGAGGGAGGGAGAAAGAAAGGGAGAGAGAAAGAAAGAAAAGAAAGAGGGAGGGAGGGAGAGAAAAGGAGGGAGAGAAAGAAAGAAAGAAAGAAAGAAAGAAAGAAAGAAAGAAAGAAAGAAAGAAGAAGCGAGGAAAAGAATGAAGGAAGGAAGGAGGGAGAGAGAAAGGAAGAAAGGAGGAGGGAGGGAGAGAGAAAGAATGAGGGAGGGAGGAAGAAAAGAAAAGATAGAGAGGGATGACCAGCCTCAAGATGGATAGGTTCACATTAGCAATCAATGCTCTGCTTGGAAGAGTCCAAAGGCCAAGTTAGGGACATCCTCATGAAGAAAATATCTCTTGGGTGGTTGCTAAGAGTCCACCTCAACTTAATGGCCTACGATCAATCAACGTTTTACCCTCCGTGACCCTTTCCCACTCCAGAGGGGAAGACAAGAGTTCTGGGCATCCAATTTGGAGTATAGTGCCGGAGCTTATGATGACAGGCAGTTTAAACATGCTTGAAGATAACAAAGCTAACGAGGAGAAGTAACCAGCCAGCAAATCCATCAAGGGATGCTCAGGTAACCCAAGAGCTCCTGAGAGCAGCTCATCCGAAAAATGCAGAAACACATCCTTTGCGGGTGGAATTTGACTCCGTTTGTGGGGATGCTTATTTCGAGGTGGACTCTCTGTCTAAGCCAATTCTATGACCATCACCAAGGTATTTAAACGATACCTTTTGGGAAGGCATTTTAATTAATTTAGATATTAAATTAATGATTTAGAAAAGATGAAGTCTTTTTACTAGCCACAGAGAGAATTTATGGGTGTCCATAATATTCTCTCTTTGTCCCTCTCTTTCTCCTTTTCTCCTTTCTCTCTCTCTGTTTCTTTCTCCCTCTGTGTGTCTCTCTTTCTGTTTTTCTCTCTGTGTGTATTGCTTTCATCTCTCTCTCTCTTCTCTTTTTTCTTTCTCTCTTTTTCTTTCTCCTTTCTCTCTGTATCTCTATTTTTCTCTCTGTCCTTTTGTTCCTTTCTCTCTCTTTTCTCTTTCTTTTTCTTTTTCCTTTCTCTGTCTCCGTTTCTTTCGCTCTCTCCCTCTGTGTCTCTCTCTCTGTGTTTTTCTCTGTGTGTTGCTTTCCCTCTCTCTCTCTTTTCTCTTTCTCTCTTTTTCTTTTTCCTTTCTCTCTGTCTCTCTGTTTTTCTCTGTCTCTCTATTCCTTTCCTCTCTCTCTCTCTCTTTTCTTTTTCTCTTTGTCTCTCTCCATTTCTTTCCCTCTCTGACTCTCTCTGTCTCTCTCTCTCTGTTTCTTTTCTTGGTGTGTGTCTCTCTGTTTCTCTCTCTCCCCCCTCCATTTCTCCTTCTGTCTCTCTGTTCCTTTCTCTATTTCTCTTTCTCCTTTATGCCTGCCTGCCCCCCCACCCACCACCACCACCATACATACACAACATTTAGGTGACTTGTCAGCTCAATTTCACTTCAAAGGAGATGGTCACAGGTGCTTGGCTTACCTGAACTCCATCAGGAAATTGAAGGGCTTCAGCGTCCTTTCAAGAAGATCTAATTTCTGGGCAAACAAAATAAATAAAATAGAAGTGCCATTTTTTTCCCCACCCCATTGCCTTGCTCTTGACGCCTTAACACAGATTTTCTATAGCAGGGCAGCTGTGCCACACTGCTGACTTACACATAAGTGGTTGTCTACTATGTCTTCCTAGATCCAGGGTTGAAATGCTACTGGTTCGGGCTGGTTCACCCGAACTGGTAGTAAAAAATGCTACAGGTTCGCCAAACCGGTAGTAAAAAAGTAAAAAAAAAAATCCGACGATCAGCTGAGCAAAGTACAATTGTCGGATTTTTTTTCTTTTTCTTTTTACTTTTTTAGCATTTTTTTTACTACTGGTTTAAAAATGCCTAAAAAGTAAAAAAAAATAAAATAATGCTCCAACGATCAGATGAGCGATGCTAGATCGTCTGAACTTTTTTTTTTTTTTTTTTACTTTTTAAAGCATTTTTAAACTACTGGTGCCGAGCGATCGTGGGAACCTTTTTAAAAACTTTTTTAAAGCATTTTTTTTACTACCGTTTCATAGATAGTGAAAAAAAAATGCTTCTAAAAGGTAAAAAAAAGCCTCCGACGATCACAGCTGTGCCATGCGATCGTTGGAGCCTTTTTTGAAAAAGTTTTTTAAAGCATTTTTTTTACTGCCTATCGCCGGAGCCGGTACTAAAAAAATGCTTTTAAAAACTAAAAAAAAAGGCTCCGATGATCGCGCGGCACAGCTGTGATCGTCGGAGGCTTTTTTTTAACCTTTTAACAGCGTTTTTTTAACTACCCTATTTCCCCGAAAATAAGACATCCCCTGATAATAAGCCCAATCATGCTGTTCAGCGCATGCGCTAAAATAAACCTTCCCCCAAAAAATAAGCCCTCCCTGAAAATATTTAAACTCAGAGCTGGAAGTCAGGTAAGACGGCAAGAGGAGCCCCTTCTTGCTCCATGCTCCCCAAAATAATAAGATCTCCCCGAAAATAAGGCCAAGCGCTTATTCAAGGTTCACAAAAATATAAGACAGGGTCTTATTTTCGGGGAAACACGGTACCTATTTGCCCGAGCCGGTAGTAAAAAATGCTTTTAAAAAGCTAATTCAAAGATTCCCACGATTGCGCGCCACAGCCGATCACTTCCCCCCCCCCCCGCTGTTCTACTTAACTTCCCAAGCCTCCTTTTGGCACAGGCTGCGCATGGACGCACGCAACTTGCATTTACTGCGTACTGCACATGTGCAGCCGGCGAACCAGTAGTAAAGAGCCTCGGTGGCGCAGCGGACTAAAGTGCTGCTAAGTGCTAGGACTTAGCTGCCAGCTGCCTGCAATTAGTGCAAGTTCGAATCTCACCAGGCTCAACGTTGACTCAGCCTTCCATCCATTCGAGGTAGGTAAATTGAGGACCCGGATTGGCGGGGGGGGGCAATAAGCCAACTTTTTATAGAACAACACCGTTTGGGTGGGGTGGGGAGTGAAAGCCCTAATAAGCAGGTATATACAAAAAAGTTTGAGTTTTGAGTTTGAGTTTTATTGCATTTATATACCGCCCTTCTCCCGAATGGGACTCAGGGCGGTTTACAGCCATGTTAAAACAATCAGGTATAAAAATTAAAACTAATAAAATAATTAAACTGTTTGGCCATAAAATTAAAATCCCTACTAAAAACCCTATTAAAATTTAACGCAAATTTAAGTCAGACTGGCTTGATGAAATAGTAGGGTCTTCAGGGCTCGTCGGAAGGCACAGAGGTCAGGAATCTTTCTTATATCCGGGGGTAGTTCATTCCATAGGGCTGGAGCTCCCCCAGAGAATGCTCTCCCCCTGGGGGTCGCCCGCCGGCATTGTCTGGCCGACGGGACCCTAAGGAAGCCCTCTCTGTGAGAGCGTATCGGGCGGTGGGAGATATTCATTGGCAGAAGACGGTCCTGTAAATATCCCGGTCCTAAGCAATGGAGCGCTTTGAAGATGGTGACTAGCACCTTGAAACGCACCCGGAAGACCACCGGGAGCCAGTGCAGCTCGCGCAAGAGGGGAGTTACCCGGGAGCGACGAGTATGCAGGCTATTGCTATAATGCATTGTAAGTTGCCCTGAGTCTACGGAGAAGGGTGTCAGCTTTGGAAGTCGTCTCAAATAAATAAATTGCATTTCAAACATAAACTGCATTTCAAACAAAGTCTTTAAAAAAACCTTCTAATTTATTAGGCACGAACATTCTAGTCCCGACTCATTGCAGCCAACTCTGGCTTCCTCAGCCAAGACCCTCCTTGTCCTCTCCCCTCTGCACTCATTGGCCATCTTCCCCGTCACTCAGCCCCTAATCTACTGCTCCCACTCAAAGGAATTTCCCCCCTCCCATCCCATCTCCTAGGTGATATTCTCTCCAGGGAAAATAAGTAGGTGAAAAGTCAAATGTCTCTTTCCAGATGTCTCCGCTTCTCCTTCTTATGTCAGCATTGGAGTGAGAGCAGTGTGAAAAAGGGCGGCATATAAATTGGATTGATAAATAAATAAATAAATAAATAAATAGGTCCAAAGGAGGAAACGGTTGCTATGAATTCCTTTTGGAGGGGAGAAAATACTTTCACACATGGAAGCCATCAAACACTTGGCTCTCTTTTTGTAATAGCTATAAAACGACCCGTTAACATGTCAATTATTTTTTATCAGTAAGAGGAAGGGGGGGGGGGAACCTACCCAGATCTCAAAGGTGCTTTTTTTCTTTTCTCAAGAGGCAACTGGATTTATTTGTTTTTTCTTTGAAGATGTTTCCTTTCTCATCCATGAAGCTTCTTCGCTTCTGACTGGATGGTGAAGAACGGAAGGGTTTATATTCCTTGCGGTCATTTGCATCCTTTTAGAGAGCCGTTGAGGCAGGGGTGAAACTCAGCAGGTTCCGACAGGAAATTAGCGGAAATTTTGAGCAGTTTGGAGAACCGGTAGCGGAAATTTTGAGTAGTTCAGGAAAATGGGCAAATACCCCCTCTCGCTGTCCCCAGAGCGGGGTGGGAATGGAGATTTTGCAATATCCTTCTCCTGGAGTCGGGTGGGAATGAAGATTTTGCAGTGTCCTTCCCCTGCCACGCCCGCCAAGGCAAGCCACGCCCACAGAACCGGTAGTAAAAAAATTTGGATTTCACCACTGCATTGAGGCTACCCCAGGACACTCTGACTGTCATCAATATGAGTCCCTTCCCAAGCCGTCATAAATATGAATCGGTTGCCAAGCGTTTGAGTTTGGATCATGCAACCCGGGGGGGCGGGGAGGCTGCAACGATCTTAAGGGCGAACGATGGTCACCGCTCGTTTTTTTTCCCCAGTGTTGCTGTCACTTCGCACGGTCACTAAAACAAACCGTTGTAAGTTGAGGACTTCCTGCATTGCCAACACCATCCTCTACTGTAGTCTCATCATCCATGCAGCGGTGTAAAAGCCCGACGGCTTAAAAGTTCCATGCTTTCCTTAACGCTTTAAACAACATCTCAACATCTTCCTTTTAACTGCTGTTTGGGGGAAGTTGGTTTTCTGCATGTTTTCTGCCAAAAAAAATTGCAGCAAGCTTGCAATTCCATCTGTTTTATGACTTCCCGAGGAATCTCTTTTATTTTCCTCTACAATATTACTTTCTGCCTAATTGAATCCCGAAACGACTAGAGATCACCACTCCCTGAACGAGAGCCAGGACAGCTTCTTAATAGAGAGCCTTCCCAAACCAAGAAGAGAGTCACAGGATAACAGAGTTGGAAGGGACCTCGGAGGTCTTCTAGTCCAACCCCCTGCTTAGGCAGGAAACCCTACACCACTTTGGACAAATGGTTATCCAATTTCTTCTTAAAAACTTCCAGTGCTGGAGCATTTATAACTTCTGGAGGCAAGTTGTTCCATTGATGAATTGTTCCCACTGTCAGGAAATTTCTCCTTATTTCTAGATTGCTTCTCTCCTTGATTAGTTTCCACCCATTGCTTCTTGTCCTTCCCTCAGGTGCTTTGGAGAATAATGGAACCCCTCTTCTTTGGGGCAGCCCCTGAGGTATTGGAAGACTGCTATCCTGTCTCCCCTGGTCCTTCTTTTCATCAAACTAGACATACCCAGTTCCTGCAATCGCTCTTCATATGTTTTAGCCTCCAGTCCTCTAATCAGGGGTGAAATGTTCCCGGTTCGGACCGGATTGCCTGATCCGGTAGTGATGGAGGTGGGTGGTTCGGGGAACCGGTAGCAAACATCCCTGCCCCCACCCCATACCCAGCTTTTTTTTTAACTTTTAATTCATTACATTTAATTTAATTCATTAATTAATTACATTCCAATTTCTTATTCTATTCTATTCTATTCTATTCTATTCTATTCTATTCTATTCTATTCTATTCTATTCTATTCTATTCTATTCTATTCTATTCCATTCCATTCCATTCCATTCCAATTTCTTATTCTATTCTATTCCATTCCATTCCATTCCATTCCATTCCATTCCATTCCATTCCATTCCATTCCATTCCATTCTATTCTATTCTATTCTATTCTATTCTATTCTATTCTATTCTATTCCATTCCATTCCATTCCATTCCATTCCATTCCATTCCATTCCATTCCAATTCAATTTCTTATTCTATTCTATTCTATTCTATTCTATTCTATTCTATTCTATTCTATTCTATTCCATTCCATTCCATTCCATTCCATTCCATTCCATTCCATTCCATTCCATTTCAATTTCTTATTCTATTCTATTCTATTCTATTCTATTCTATTCTATTCTATTCTATTCTATTCTATTCCATTCCATTCCATTCCATTCCATTCCATTCCATTCCATTTCAATTTCTTATTCTATTCTGTTCTATTCTATTCTATTCTATTCGATTCTATTCGATTCGATTCGATTCGATTCTATTCTATTCTATTCTATTCTATTCTATTCTATTCTATTCTATTCTATTCCATTCCATTCCATTCCATTCCATTCCATTCCATTCCATTCCATTTCAATTTCTTATTCTATTCTATTCTATTCTATTCTATTCTATTCTATTCTATTCTATTCTATTCTATTCTATTCTATTCTATTCTATTCTATTCCATTCCATTCCATTCCATTCCATTTCAATTTCTTATTCTATTCTATTCTATTCTATTCTATTCTATTCTATTCTATTCTATTCCATTCCATTCCATTCCATTCCATTCCATTTCAATTTCTTATTCTATTCTGTTCTATTCTATTCTATTCTATTCTATTCTATTCTATTCTATTCTATTCTATTCTATTCTATTCTATTCTATTCCATTCTCTATATTCTATTCTATTCTATTCTATTCTATTCTATTCTATTCTATTCTATTCTATTCTATTCTATTCTATTCCATTCCATTCCATTCCATTCCATTCCATTCCATTCCATTTCAATTTCTTATTCTATTCTGTTCTATTCTATTCGATTCGATTCGATTCGATTCGATTCGATTCGATTCGATTCGATTCTATTCTATTCTATTCTATTCCATTCCATTCCATTCCATTCCATTCCATTCCATTTCAATTTCTTATTCTATTCTATTCTATTCTATTCTATTCTATTCTATTCTATTCTATTCTATTCTATTCTATTCTATTCTATTCTATTCCATTTCAATTTCTTATTCTATTCTGTTCTATTCTATTCTATTCTATTCTATTCTATTCTATTCTATTCTATTCTATTCTATTCTATTCTATTCCATTCCATTCCATTCCATTCCATTCCATTGCAATTTCTTATTCTATTCTATTCTATTCTATTCTATTCTATTCTATTCTATTCTATTCCATTCCATTCCATTCCATTCCATTCCATTCCATTTCAATTTCTTATTCTATTCTGTTCTATTCTATTCTATTCTATTCTATTCTATTCTATTCTATTCTATTCTATTCTATTCTATTCTATTCTATTCTATTCTATTCTATTCTATTCTATTTTATTCCATTCTCTATATTCTATTCTATTCTATTCTATTCTATTCTATTCTATTCTATTCTATTCTATTCTATTCTATTCCATTCCATTCCATTCCATTCCATTCCATTCCATTCCATTCCATTCCATTTCAATTTCTTATTCTATTCTGTTCTATTCTATTCGATTCGATTCGATTCGATTCGATTCTATTCTATTCTATTCTATTCTATTCTATTCTATTCTATTCTATTCTATTCTATTCCATTCCATTCCATTCCATTCCATTCCATTCCATTTCAATTTCAATTTCAATTTCAATTTCAATTTCTTATTCTATTCTATTCTATTCTATTCTATTCTATTCTATTCTATTCTATTCTATTCTATTCTATTCTATTCTATTCTATTCTATTCTATTCTATTCTATTCTATTCTATTCCATTCCATTCCATTCCATTGCAATTTCTTATTCTATTCTATTCTATTCTATTCTATTCTATTCTATTCTATTCTATTCCATTCCATTCCATTCCATTCCATTCCATTTCAATTTCTTATTCTATTCTGTTCTATTCTATTCTATTCTATTCTATTCTATTCTATTCTATTCTATTCTATTCTATTCTATTCTATTCTATTTTATTCCATTCTCTATATTCTATTCTATTCTATTCTATTCTATTCTATTCTATTCTATTCTATTCCATTCCATTCCATTCCATTCCATTCCATTCCATTCCATTTCAATTTCTTATTCTATTCTGTTCTATTCTATTCGATTCGATTCTATTCTATTCTATTCTATTCTATTCTATTCTATTCTATTCTATTCTATTCTATTCTATTCTATTCTATTCTATTCTATTCTATTCTATTCTATTCCATTCCATTCCATTCCATTCCATTCCATTCCATTTCAATTTCAATTTCAATTTCAATTTCTTATTCTATTCTATTCTATTCTATTCTATTCTATTCTATTCTATTCTATTCTATTCCATTCCATTCCATTCCATTCCATTCCATTCCATTCCATTCCATTCCATTCCATTCCATTCCATTTCAATTTCTTATTCTATTCTGTTCTATTCTATTCTATTCTATTCTATTCTATTCTATTCTATTCTATTCTATTCTATTCTATTCTATTCTATTCTATTCCATTCTCTATATTCTATTCTATTCTATTCTATTCTATTCTATTCTATTCTATTCTATTCCATTCTCTATATTCTATTCTATTCTATTCTATTCTATTCTATTCTATTCTATTCCATTTCAATTTCTTATTCTATTCTATTCTATTCTATTCTATTCTATTCTATTCTATTCTATTCTATTCTATTCTATTCTATTCCATTCCATTCCATTCCATTCCATTTCAATTTCTTATTCTATTCTATTCTATTCTATTCTATTCTATTCTATTCTATTCTATTCTATTCTATTCTATTCTATTCTATTCTATTCTATTCCATTCCATTCCATTCCATTCCATTTCAATTTCTTATTCTATTCTGTTCTATTCTATTCTATTCTATTCTATTCTATTCTATTCTATTCTATTCTATTCTATTCTATTCTATTCCATTCTCTATATTCTATTCTATTCTATTCTATTCTATTCTATTCTATTCTATTCTATTCTATTCTATTCTATTCCATTCCATTCCATTTCAATTTCTTATTCTATTCTATTCTATTCTATTCTATTCTATTCTATTCTATTCTATTCTATTCTATTCCATTCCATTCCATTCCATTCCATTTCAATTTCTTATTCTATTCTATTCTATTCTATTCTATTCTATTCTATTCTATTCTATTCTATTCTATTCTATTCTATTCCATTCCATTCCATTCCATTCCATTCCATTCCATTTCAATTTCTTATTCTATTCTATTCTATTCTATTCTATTCTATTCTATTCTATTCTATTCCATTCCATTCCATTCCATTCCATTCCATTCCATTTCAATTTCTTATTCTATTCTGTTCTATTCTATTCTATTCTATTCTATTCTATTCTATTCTATTCTATTCTATTCTATTCTATTCTATTCTATTCTATTCTATTCTATTCTATTCTATTCCATTCCATTCCATTCTCTATATTCTATTCCATTCTATTCTATTCCATTCCATTCCATTCCATTCCATTCTATTCTATTCTATTCTATTCTATTCTATTCTATTCTATTCTATTCTATTCTATTCTATTCTATTCTATTCTATTCTATTCTATTCTATTCCATTCTCTATATTCTATTCTATTCTATTCTATTCTATTCTATTCTATTCTATTCTATTCTATTCTATTCTATTCTATTCTATTCTATTCCATTTCAATTTCTTATTCTATTCTGTTCTGTTCTGTTCTATTCTATTCTATTCTATTCTATTCTATTCTATTCTATTCTATTCTATTCTATTCTATTCTATTCTATTCTATTCTATTCTATTCTATTCCATTCTCTATATTCTATTCTATTCTATTCTATTCTATTCTATTCTATTCTATTCTATTCTATTCTATTCCATTTCAATTTCTTATTCTATTCTGTTCTATTCTATTCTATTCTATTCTATTCTATTCTATTCCATTTTCTTATTCTATTCTATTCTATTCTATTCTATTCTATTCTATTCTATTCTATTCTATTCTATTCTATTCTATTCTATTCTATTCTATTCCATTCCATTCCATTCCATTCCATTTCAATTTCTTATTCTATTCTATTCTATTCTATTCTATTCTATTCTATTCTGTTCTGTTCTGTTCTGTTCTATTCTGTTCTATTCTGTTCTATTCTGTTCTATTCTAGTCTATTCCATTCCATTCCATTCCAATTTCTTATTCTGTTCTGTTCTGTTCCGTTCCGTTCCGTTCCATTCCAATTTCTTATTCTATTCTATTCTATTCTATTCTATTCTATTCTATTCTATTCTATTCTATTCTATTCTATTCTATTCTACCCTACCCTACCCTACCCTACCCTACCCTACCCTACCCTACCCTACCCTACCCTACTCCATTCTATTCTATTCCATTCCATTCCATTCCATTCCATTCTAGAACGGACAACTACTTGACTGGGATGGATAAAGACTTGAATAGAGGTTTGGACTCGAAGACCTCCAAGGTCTCTTCCAACCCTCAAGATTCCATGTTCCGTGTCTTATCTTTTCCCGCTTCTATCCCAGAGAACAGATTTCCCATCCCCATTTTCAACCGGATACTCATTTTTTTCACTGCTCTTTTGCCACTGTGCAGTTTTTTGCAGGCCTCCCTCCCTCCCTCCCTCCCTTCCTTCGTGTTTTTTGTCTCCCAGTTATCTGTCTTAAGCCAGGCGCTTGTCGAAAAATATTTTTGCAAGATGCTTACCGGCGAACAGAGCTTTCCAATTGGATGAGCGTTTTGTAAATCTTGGCATCCCTCGATAACAGTTTTCTTATAATGTCTTTTAAATTCTTGCGTTGGCTTTGGGAATTTAAAAAAAAAATTGCTGTGGGGAAGCATTTGGGCCAATCCTCGTAACTGTTGTTATTATGATTATTTTTTTTAAAAAAATCTTGCTGAAGTCTGATCTGTAATGCATCCAAACGCTGTAATTGGGAACAGTTTGGTGTTTTTTGTTGGTGTTTTTTTAGATCGGAAGTCAGCGGATAAATTGATAGAGAAATTGAAAAGGAAGGAAGAAACTTAGATAGCAAAAGTTTCTGATTGGGTTGGTGGTTTCCCCCCCCCCCCCCCAAAGATGTTTAAAACGGGAGCATCTGTTTGAGGAGTGGGGAAGTGTTCAAAAAAAGTAAAAATGATACTTGTGCAATTTGGAGACTCCACCTTTTTGATAGGTACGACTTAACAACAGTTCACTTATTTACAACCTCACTGAAAAAAGTAACTTGCTGTGACCCTTGTTCACACTTACGACCAGTGGTGGGTTCCTCCCGGTTCGGCCCAGTTCCGCCGAGCCCGTAGCAGTGACGATATGATGTCACTGAACCGGTTCTGCCCCCCCCCCACCCCACCCCCGTGTTATTTTTATCTTTTATTTGGCCCCACCCCCAATCTATTGCTACCTCCTGAGTCCCAGTTGATCGGCTAGAATGAAAAAAAATTGTTTAAACTGTTGCCGCGGGGCTTCAAAGGGCCGCCCTACAGCTGATCAGTGTTAAAAGATACTTATAGAATAGAATAGAATAGAATAGAATAGAATAGAATAGAATAGAATAGAATAGAATAGAATAGAATAGAATAGAATAGAATAGAATAGAATAGAATAGAATAACAGAGTTGGAAGGGACCTTGGAGGTCTTCTAGTCCAACCCCCTGCTCAGGCAGGAAATCCTATAGCTATCCAGACAAATAGCTGTCCAATCTCTTCTTAAAAACTTCCAACATTGGAGCATTCACAACTTCTGGTGGCAAGTCGTTCCACTGATTATAATTGTTCTCACGATCAGGAAATTTCTCCTCAGTTCCAGATTGCTTCAGGATTGCATGTCGGGTGCCCAGCAACCAGCTGTGATTGACAGCTGTTCTCCCACAGTCATTTGACTGCCATTTTGATGTCTTTTGGCGGAAAACCCAGCATTTTACTTCTGGTTTCCATCAAAATACGCCCATTGTGGATAATGACATTGTGGTCGTTAAGCGAATTTATTGTTTGCAATGGGCGTTTTTTTGCCAGAAGAAGTTTCTGAGGGGGAGGGGGGAATGTCATAACTCACAGTCGTGTGACCATGCAAACCATCATAAATGTGAGTCAGTTACCGAGCACCCAAAATCTTATCACGTGACTTCATGAGGGGATGTGGTTGTCAGAAGGTACGCAAATAGCAAAGGTATTTGCTATTTACATCCAAATAGCAAATACCTTTGGTGGGTGGGGAGTCATAACTTTAACTAGTCATAACTTTAACTAGTCCCTAGCGACCGGTCATTAAGTGAGGACTGCCTATATAGACCAGCTTACTTAAGAATTATAGTTTAAGCAGTTGCTACTGTTTTACAACAGAGAGAATTATGGATCAGCTCTTCTTTTCTTTTTCAATTCCTAGCCCACAAATTCATTTACATTTTTGACCGATTTGCGCAAAGCATATTGTAAGAGAATGGGACTTTCCGTCTTATGGCCGGTGAATTCAACGTGCTTTTACTTGGACTTTCTATTTCACCCAAGGGGAAAAGTAGTGGCATTAATTTAATCTCCTTGTGAATTATGCATTGCTTAGCAATATGACAGTTTAAAATTACTGTATGGCTATATTATCTACTTTTTTTTAAAAAAGCAGTGAGCTATCAAATATTAAGAAATCCTCCTAGGTATTTTTTTTTAAATTAAAAAAAGATATGGGGGGGGGAAGCCTCTGGGAGGATCTGATTAAAAATGGAGAATATATATATTTGCAGTGAGAAGGGGCAGTTCTGCATCGAAACCATTTCCAAAATAACTTCGAAAGGCAGGCAAAGTCATAAGTAGGGGTGAAATGCTACCGGTTCACACCGGTTCAGGGGAACTGGTAATGGTGGCAGCATGTGGTTTGATGAACTGGTAGGGGCAGCACAAAGCTCCGCCCACCCACCCGGACGTCATTACTTCCTGGTTTTAACCAGGAAGTAACCTGTTTTTGACCCTCTGCACATGTGCTGAAGGCTTTGCGCATGTGCAGAAGGCCCAAAATCACAACTGATATGCGCGTGCGAGTAAAGCGTGCATGCGGAGCACGCTCACTTCCAAACCGGTAGGGAAGGTAAGTAGATTTCACCCCTGGTTGTAAGGTGTTCTTAATTCAATGAGCTGCTAATCCTACTGTTCAAGTAGCTAAATCAGTGGATGTGCTAAATTGCCTAATCTTAATTTCTTATCGGCAGGGCTTCCTATTAGCAGAAGAGATCGTTTTAGTTTTTAATATTTTATATTCCATGTATTGAAATTGCATTTCGAGAAACCTTCCTGGACTGGCCTGCGAAGGTTTTTCTCGCAGCACCATTTCGCTTGTTGGAAGACGTAATTGCATTTAGACCAAGGTCTTCTGAAGGAAACGGCAGACTAAATTAACATTAACTGCGTTCCTGTGGGGCTCGGTGCATTGTGGGTAGACGATTTCGCCTCTGGAAAGGACAGGTTGACCTAAGAGAGACCAGATGTTGACAAGGCACAGCGTTAATTGATTTTCCCAAAAGGGGCAAATTTAATCACCTGGGAGGGGAAATGAAAGACGAACTGGAGAACTTAATTGCTTCGTAATTTTTCGTCTTTCTTCACTCCCTTCAACCGAGTGCAGGTATCTCTGGGCTATCCCATAATTCTTCCAAACCCAAGTTTAGGGATGGTCTCAGCTCAGGTAGATAGATATAGATAGACGCAGATAGATAAAGAGAGATGATAGAGCTAGAGAAATAAATGATCAAGAGATATAGAGATAGAGGATAGAGAGATAAAGAGAAGATAGATAGATTTTCTATCCTAGATAGAAAAATAGATGATAGATAGATAGATAGATAGATAGATAGATAGATAGATAGATAGATAGATAGATAGATAGATAGATAGAGGATAGATAGGTAGAAAGGAAGGAAGGAAGGAAGGAAGGAAGGAAGGAAGGAAGGAAGGAAGGAAGGAAGGAAGGAAGGAAGGAAGGAAGGAAGGAAGGAAGATAGATAGATAGATAGATAGATAGATAGATAGATAGATAGATAGAGGGAGGATAGGTAGGAAGGAAGGAAGGTAGATAGATAGATAGAGGGAGCAAGGATAGGTAGGAAGGAAGGAAGATCTTCCTTCCTTCCTTCCTTCCTTCCTTCCTTCCTATCCTCCCTCCTTCCCTCTATCTATCTATCTGATAGAGGGAAGGAGGGAGGATAGGAAGGAAGGAAGGAAGGAAGGAAGGAAGGAAGGAAGGAAGGAAGGAAGGAAGGAAGGAAGATAGATAGATAGATAGATAGATAGATAGATAGATAGATAGATAGATAGATAGATAGATAGATAGATAGATGATAGATAGAGATAGATAGAGGATAGGTAGGTGGGAAGGAAGGAAGGAAAATAGATAGATAAATAGATAGAGGGAGGGAGGATAGGTAGGTAGGTAGGAAGGAAGCTAGATAGATAGAGGGAAGGAGGGAGGATAGGTAGGAAGGAAGGAAGGAAGGAAGATGATAGATAGATAGATAGATAGATAGATAGATAGATAGATAGATAGATAGATAGATAGATAGATAGATGATGGATAAGATGATAAACTCAATTTACCCACTTCAAAACATAGATAATTCCCCATTGGCCTCTTTCCTGCGTAGACAACATACTACAGCTATTCCTCGATTTAACAGAGCCCCAAATTTCCGTTGTTAAGCGAAATAGTTGTTAAGTGAGTAACATGGCTGTCGAGTAAATCTGGCGTCCCCTTTGACCTCCTGTAAGTCCAGACCTCCTGTATAGCACCATCAAACTTGCAGGGATTCTGTAATTCCAGCCCATCCCAACAAAAAATAATCAAGGAACCACCAAGATCACTTCCCACCAACATTCACTGAGAAACTCAACTATATATAAACAGAGAGCAAACCGCACTCCCTTCCAGCACTGATGATATTACCTCGATGGGTAATGAAACGTCGGCAAGAAATCAAGCCAGCTCAGATATCACCAAAATTCTTGTATATATCTGCCTGCTTTGCGTTTCCAGGATGTGGGGGGTCTCAAGTTTTGAGGAATTTGCCTTATGCACACACACCATCATTTAGACACACATATATACAAATACACACACACACATCCCATTGTCTGTCTCCCAGCCGTTGTTAATTGTTCTGTTTTCTGTTCACTTACTACGAAGTTTTGCTTCAGATTCACTAATCGGGGTTGAAGAAACTCCATTAAAGCAGGGGTGAAATCCAACAGGTTCTGGAGAACCGGCAGTGGGAATTTTGAATAGTTTGGAGAACCGGCAAATGCCCCCTCCGGCTGGCCCCAGGGTGGGGTGGGAATGGAGATTTTGCAATGTCCTTCCCCTGGAGTGGGGTGGGAATGGAGATTTTGCAGTATCCTTCCCCTGCCACGCCCAACAAGCCACACCACGCCCATCAAGCCACACCCACAGAAGTACAAGTAGTAAAAAAAAATTGGATTTCAACACTGCATTAAAGATACTGTCATCCCTGATCATTTGAAGGGTTAATATCATTTTATAACCCCTTGGTATTTTATAATGCCTTGGTAAGGCCGCACTTGGAATATAGCATCCAGTTCTGGTTGCCACGATGTAAAAAAGATGTTGAGACTCTGGAAAGAGTGCAGAGAAGAGCAACCAAGATGATTAGGGGACTGGAAGTTTAGGTTTAGGTTTTATTAAATTTGTATACCGCCCTTCTCCCGAAGGACTCAGGGCGGTGAACAGCCAAAATTAAAATGCATACAATATGAAAATTAAAATAATTTAAAACATAATTAAATCAGTTTGGCTTCCCCAATTTAAAACCCCTTACTCATAAAATTAACCCGTTAAATAAATTTTTAAGCCAGCCCGGCTTGCTGAAATAGAAAAGTCTTCAGGGCCTTGCAGAAAGTACAGAGGTCCGGGATCAGTTGTATCCCTGGGGGTAGCTCGTTCCAGAGGGCGGGCACCCCCACAGAGAAGTCTCTCCCCCTGGGGGCCGCCAGTCGACATTGCTTGGCCGACGGCACCCTGAGGAGACCCTCCCTGTGAGAGCGTATTGGCCGGTAGGAGGTTATCGGTGGCAGAAGATGCTCTCATAGATACCCAGGCCCTAAGTCATGGAACGCTTTGAAGATGAAAACCAATACCTTGAAATGCACCCAGAAGACCACCGGAAAACAGTGCAGCTCGCGCAGGAGAGGTGTCACATGGGAGCGCCATGTCTCCCCCACGATCACCCGCTTGGCCACATTCTGGACCAGTTGGAGCCTCCAGGTGCTCCTCAAGGGGAGCCCCTTGTAGAGAGCATTACAGTAGTCCAGGCGAGAAGTGACGAGGGCATGAGTGACCGTGCATAAGGAGTCCCGATCCAGAAAGGGGCACAACTGGCGTATCAGGTGAACCTGATAAAAAGCTCCCCTGGCCACGGCCATCATATGCTCTTCTAAAGACAGGCGTGCATCCAGGAGGACGCCCAAGTTACATGCCCTCTCCGTGGAGGCTAAAACATATAAGACGTTGTAAGGCCGTAATTCATGCTAAAGGTTACCCAACTAAGTATTAACTGACATGGGGATCATTTTTGTAGATCTCGTTTTTTCTATGGTGATAATTTTTGTAGATCTATGTGTTTCCCTTTTCTTATTTATACTGCAGCTGCTATTCTAATGGCAAATCCTTCATAAAAGTCATTGCGTTACATTCTTGATTAAATTATCTTTCCATGGATATATAATTTTATGGTACTACTGCAGGAAAAAAAGTGGTGTTATTAGCTAGTTTTAGAAAATACACTTTTCCCAAAAGGTTTCCACAATTTTGGCCATCACTGTATATCATTTTTCCTGCTTTAGCAGGGGGTTGGACTAGAAGACCTCCAAGGTCCTTTTCCAACTTTGGTATTCATGTTCTCCAAGCGAGCGCTGCAGGAATCTTTAATTTTGGCATTTAAGAGTGCAAAGACCTTTATCCCTTGGACTTGGTGCCTTTCAGTTCCCCTTTATACGGAAATAGCTCGACACATCTGGCAACAATTGTCAGGCTCCCAAATGCACGTAAATCAAAGGCAGTGTAGCTGGAGGCGGTTGAGAGAGAGAGAGAGAGAGAGAGAGAGAGAGAGAGAGAGAGAGAGAGGGAGTTTGCCAATTGAAATATTTCCCCATAAAAGCAGGCTTTCTGCACATTAAAATCCAGAAACTGGAGACGTTCCTGCTTCTCCATGTGGTATAGATTGGATTAGAAAACAGCCCCTTTTGATTCGGCCCTCCGCATCAATCAGCAGCCGGCCCTGCAAACTGCATCTCTAAATTTTAAGAATTGAACCTTGCGGATGTAAACGGAACAAACTATGGGTAGTTCTCGATGTAAGACCATCACGGAAGACAACATTTCCATGGCTAAGCAAGGCAGCTGGTACAAATCCCTGCTCAAGTCTTTATCCATCCCGGTCAAATATTTGACCAGTCTATGGGATGGGATGGGATGGGATGGGATAGAATAGAATAGAACAGAACAGAACAGAACAGAACAGAACAGAATAGAATAGAATAGAATAGAATAGAATGGAATGGAATGGAATGGAATGGAATGGAATGGAATGGAATGGCATGGCATGGCATGGCATGGCATGGCATGGCATGGCATGGCATGGCATGGCATGGCATAGCATATAGGATAGGATAGGATAGGATAGGATACAATACAATACAATACAATACAATACAATACAATACAATACAATACAATACAATACAATAATAGTGGAATAGAATGGGATAGGATGGGATAGGATAGCATAGCATAGCATAGCATAGCATAGCATAGCATAGAACAGTATAGAATAGAATAGAATAGCATAGAATAGCATAGAATAGCCTATAGGACAGGACGGAACGGAACGGAACAGAACAGAATAGAATAGAATAGAATATAGAAATAAAATAGAATGGAATGGAATAGAATAGCATATAGGATAGGTTAGGGCAGGACAGGACAGGACAGAACAGAACAGAACAGAATAGAATAATAGTGGAATGGAATAGGATAGGATGGGATGGGATGGGATGGGATAGGATAGGATAGGATAGGATAGGATAGGATAGGATAGGATAGGATAGGATAGGATAGGATAGGATAGGATAGGATAGGATAGAGGATAGGACAGGACAGGACAGGACAGGATAGACAAGTCCATGTTCGTCACTTGCGAAGTCTTCTCCATTGTTTTGCCAATTCACTCCTTTCAACTTTATAGTGGTGTTGTTGTTTTCTTCATTTCCTCGCAGGCACCCTTGTGTCATTCGTGGGCAGGTGATGACAGCAGATGGAACCCCCCTGGTCGGCGTCAACATCAGCTTTGTCAACAACCCGCTTTTCGGCTACACCATCAGCAGACAAGATGGCAGGTAGGTGGACCTCTCTTCCCTTGAGTGATAGGAAGTCGGGATTGGCTTCTGGATTTGGATACACCGTCATCAGATTTGTGGCCTCCTTGTCTATTGGCACATACCCAAATACCCTTAGGCAGGGGTAGGCTGCTGGGGGTTCACAGTGGGGCAGACAAATAGCTGAAGCCTGTTCCCAGTGTGCGTATGCGCAGAGTTGCCAAACAAAGAAAATGGCTAAAGAACAAGGGTCGACTCAGGAGTAAAGCCACAGGTGGACGGTGAATGGCCCCTCCCAGAAGGAATAAAACAGGAGCAAAAGGGGAGTGGAGTTTGCAGGAGACAATTAGTTTGCTTAATTGGTTTGTGACTCTCCGAGACTCCTTGCCAAGTTTTGAAGATATCGGCCTGGCAGCTCTCCAAGCCAGATAAGGTCTGTGACTGTAAATTCTCCCTTGAAAGACTTTGCTGGATGTGAATGAGAAGAATACACTGTAACTTAATAAAAAAGGGTTTTTTGTCGGGACAAGGAGTCTGCTTCATGCTCTTGGGAAGCCTAGGACAGAACAATGCGTAAAAAGGCAGTCTCGGTGATAAGCACTAGGCACATTGATTATGCGCCATCAAGCCATAGTCGACTCTTAACAATGGCATAGATAGAATTTTTCCAGAGGGCATGTAGCACATCTTTATGGGATGCCGGTTTGTTTTGTATTAATTAATCCCACTGGAAGCCCAGATTCTTGAAGTTGCACATTTGTAAGGGCTGAGTTAATAAATTGAGAGGAGCAATTAAAAATGAGTTGGCGGCTGAGCCAGCTCAAACATTTCTGGAAAGGGAACAATCGGCCGTCCATCCAGTTGAGCTGCATCTGGGATCGTCCCGTTGGTATCGATTTTGCCTGGTCAAACTCGTGTCACGTGAAGTGATAATACCACTTTATAATGCCACACTTGGAATACCGCATCCAGTTTTGGTCGCCACGATGTAAAAAAAGATTGTCGAGACTCTAGAAAGAGTGCAGAGAAGAGCCACAAAGATGCTTAGGGGACTGGAGGCTGAAAACATGTCATGAACGATTGAGAGAACTAGCAAAGAGAAGGATTGTGGTGACATGATAGCAGTGTTCCAATATTTAAGGGGTTGTCACAGAGAAAAAGGGCTAGAGGGAAGTTCTCTGAAGATGGGCTCCGTGAGGTTTGAAAGCTCGGAAGACAAAACCTCTGGTGACCGACCCAGATTGGATCCTGCAAGAAAAGTCAACCTATTCTCCAAAACACATGAAGACAGAAGAAGAAGTCATCTCACTATAAAAAAGATGATGAGACTCTAGAAAGAGTGCAGAGAAGAGCAATAAAAATGATTAGAAGACTAGAGGTTAAAACATTGAGAACGGTTGCAGGAACTGGGCCTGGCTAGTCTAGTGAAGAGAAGGACCAAGGGAGATAGGATAGCAGTCTTCCAATTTTTGAGGGGCTGCCACAGAGAGGAGGGGGTCAAGCTATTTTCCAAAGCACCTGAAGACCAGACAAGGAACAATGGATGGAAATTGAACAAGGAGAGATTCAACCTGGAACTAAGGAGACATTTTCTGACAGGGAGAACAATCAACCCATGGAACAGAATTTTCCTTCAGAAGTCGTGAGAGCGTCATTACTGGAGGCTTTTAAGAAGAGACTGGACTGCCATCTCTCAGAAATGGTGTAAGGTTTCCTGCTTGGGTGTGGGGTTAGACTAGATGACCCACAAGGTCCCTTCCAACTCTGTTATTCTTTTATTAAGATATGGAAAATTATCAAAGAGAAACCCAACTTGGAATGAAGGAGAAATTTTCCGACAGTAAAAACAATTAACCAATGGAACAACTTGTCTCCAGAAGTTGTAGGTGCTCCCATCACTGGAGTTTTTGGAGAAGAGTGGACAGACATTTGTCTAAAATGGTATAGAGCAGTAATGGCTAACCTTTTTTGCCGTCGCGGGCCGAAAGCGGGGAGAGCATGGGGGGGTTGCGCATGCACATGCCTACACCCATAATTCAATGGGCCCCATCCCTGTGCATGAGCATGTCACACACACACACACACACACACACACACACACACACTCCCCACGCTTTTGGCATATGATGGCATGGTGGGCCTGTTTTTTGCCTTCTGGAGGCCTCCGGGGCTGGGGAAGGCCGTTATCTCCCTCCCCAGGCTCCTAGAAAGCATCTGGAGCCTGGGGAGAGCGAAAAACAGGCCTTCCCCACTTCCCCTGGAGGCCCTCCGGAGGCTGGAAACAGGCTGTTTCCCAACTTCTGGTAGGCCCGGAAGGCCCGAAAATCAGCTGGCTGGCACACGATTGCGTGCTGGAGCTGAGCTACGGCAACACTCGCGTGCCCACCGATACGGCTCCGTGTGCCACCTGTGGCACGCGTGCCATAGGTTCACCATCACGGGTATAGAGTTTTCTGCTTCAGCAGGGAGTTGGACTGGAAGACCTCCAAGGTCCCTTCCAACTCTGTTATTCTCCAGATCTCGGAGAATGGGAGTTTCTTTCGGTTGTTACAGTCTTGTTTTGCATCAACACTTTGGAAACATCCGCACAGCCGCAGTCCGGGTGTTTGTTGGGTGGGTTTGTTTAAACAACTGGGCCTTGAAGGATTCCGATCAAATTGCAGGAAAACACTCCTTCCTTTGTCAAGCCGATTGTTGTCCCAACAGAATCATCCATTTTGTCAGGCAGTAAAAAAATGACCCTTTTCTTTGAACCAGTGAGGAGGCAAAAAAATTCTCCTCAGAGACTACAGGATAATGTCCAATTTCCAGAATGCAGCAATAAATAAATTCAGCAATAAACCTTTAAGTTTTCCAACCTGAGGTGTCTTAACTTGGCGGTTAAGCTTTGAGTTGACTTCAGTTTCTTGGACTGGCTTAGAGAAGATTATATAAAAATTTTATTGTTGATTAGATTGAAGAGGTATAAAACATTTGACCGTTACTTTAATGGTCTACTTTCTTTTTATACTGACTCTACCTGAAATCCATTTCTTTATTTTTTTTTCCTTGCCTTTCAAACTTCCGAGGAATTCATTGCCTGTTCTTCGTGTCTTGGAGTCAAGTGGTTGTTTTGATTGATTGATTGATTGATTAGCCCTTGGGCCATATCAAAGTGCAGTGTTCCAGAAACAAATTATAAATAATAATTTATAAATAAACCAGAAACTAATCCGGAAACTAATTATAAATAATCGTTTATAAATAAATAAGCAAATTATTACTGAAATTTGAAAAAAGCAATTTAAAATGGAATTGGAATAAAATACGATTTAAAATGAAATTGGAATAAAATACAATCTAAGATGAAAAATGGAATAATTTAAGATATGGATAATTATATTATTTATATTATATTTTTTATATCCTGAGAAGCATCTCTCAGCTTATCTTATCTTATTATTAAGATAATTATCTTAACAGAGATTTGCTTAGGAGGAGAGTTTTGCAAATATTATAAGTAGTCCTCAAACTTACGACCACAATAGGGACAAGAATTTCTGTTGCTAAGCGAGGCGGGTTTAGTCGTGTCCTGTCTTACAACCTTTTTACACCTGTTCTTAAGTGAATCACGTGGTTGTGAAGCAAATCCGGCTTCCCCCATTGAAAGCCAGCTGGGTTAGTCACAAATGATCAAAATTCAGACACTGGCTCGAAACTCACCCAACACCTATCTCAGTTAGCAACGGAAGTTTGGGGCTCCATTGGGGGTCGTAAGTCGAGGACTGCCTGTCTGTTTTCTGCAATTCCCACTTCAGCTCTGCTCCATCCTTGGCTTGCCACTTTGCCAAATGTTAACTAACTGTTTAAAATGTCTTCCTTGAGGCTTCAGTGCTTTTCAGTTTCTTGGCGTGCCAGAAATCCGGGTTATTAAAAAACCAGCCAATGTGTTCTTACTTGAATTCCACAATCAATATCTCTGTTGCTCACTTGCTTTGTTTTTATTTTCATGGACCGGAAATAAATTAGGCCCACCGTTAGGGAGGTCCTGTCTGATGGACTGTGAATTAGAAGTGCCTCACAGAAGACCTGTTGTGAGCTAGGTTTCCTGAATCATTAAAACAGAAGAGTAGTCCCAAAAACTTATTTTATTGCAACAGCTGTGAATTACGTTCATTCACAGCTGAGTCCCAATTAGTTTCAAAACAAGTCCTTCCGGAAAAGTCCTTCAGGATAATCACCAACCTTTATCTCCCTCGACATGCTGCCAAAGATCTACTTGGCAAAGCCACACGGAATCCAGACTCAAACAGAGATACCGACTGGGAACAGAATCAACAGTATTGCTTTCCTGCAAAGGGCCCACGTGCCTTTGCTCCTCTTTTAAGCCTTATGGGAGGGGCCAATCATCTCCAGGCCTTACTCCCAAGTTGTCCCTTTTGTTTTAACTGTCCTTGCCTTCTGGCAGCCCTGCTCATGTGCGCACTAGGAACAGGCTCCTCCTGTTCCTGTTCCTCTGCCTCTCTGATATCCGACTCTGGAGGCTCCGGAGTCCACGCACCACTCCCAGATAGCCGCATTTCTGCCTCCAACGCAGAGCCCTCAGCCGAGCCTTCCCCAGACCCCAGGGCTGGCCCATGTTCCTCCTCATCCTCCTCACTGTCTGACTCCTCTGCCAGCTCTGCAGGCTGCTGGCGGACCACAACACAACCTCCTTAGATGCGGCTTCTGAATTCTGGGGAATTCCCAGAATTCCCCAGTCAGTATGGGTGGATTTCACTTCCTAGAATTCCCTAGCCAACATGGGTGGACTTCAGTTCCCAGAGTTCCCCAGCCAAAATGGTCGGATCTCAGCTCCCAGAATTCCCCAGCCAGTATGGATGGACTTGAGATCCCAGAATCCCCCAGCCACCTTGGGTGGACTTCAATTCCCAGAATTCCCCAGCCAAAATGGTTGGGTCTCAGCTCCTAGAATTCCTTAACCAGCATGGGTGGACTCCAGTTCCCAGAATTCCTCAGCCGGCATGGGTGGATTTCCAGCTTCCAGGGTGCTGGCTAGGGAATTCTGGGAGTTGAAGTCTATGCATCTTAAAGTTTATCAAGGTTGAATCTATAGCCTTCCATCTCGGAACATGTTTTCTTTACAAAACATTACTCCTTTTTACTGCTTTGTAAAAGAAATCAGAAAATATTTTTCTTAATTAAGTGGGGGTGGTTTTTTTTTTAATAGTGCATTTGTGCTTGAGTTCAAATCCACCCTGTCAATTGGCCAAAATAGAATATCTCTCTCTCTCTGTCTCTCTTTCTTTCTTTCTTTCTTTCTTTCTTTCTTTCTTTATTTATTTATTTATTTATTTATTATTAGGGACGCGGTGGCTTAGTGGCTAAGACGCTGAGCTTGTCGATCGAAAGGTCGGCAGTTCAGCGGTTCGAATCCCTAGTGCCGCATAACGGGGTGAGCTCCCATTATTTGTCCCAGCTTCTTCCAACCTAGCAGTTCGAAAGCATGTAAAAAATGCAAGTAGAAAAATAGGGACCAACTCTGGTGGGAAGGGAACAGCATTCCGTTTTAGTCATTTAGTCATACCAGCCACATGGCCATGGAGACGTCTTCGGACAGCGCTGGCTCTTTGGCTTTAAAACGGAGATGAGCACCGCCCCCTAGAGTTAGGAACGACTAGCACATATGCGCAAAGGGAACCTTTACCTTTACTTATTTATTTGTTTTTAAGGGGAAATGTCACCACAAGGTCACCCTCCTTCACCGACATCAACAGCTCTTCCTTCCTCTAAAAAAAAACAACCAAAAAAAATCTTGACTTTTTATCCACACAGTTTTGACCTGGTCACGAATGGCGGGATAGCCATCGTTCTGCGTTTCGAACGGGCGCCCTTCATCACTCAGGATCACACCCTCTGGCTGCCCTGGAACCACTTCTTCGTTATGGAGACCATCGTCATGCGACACGAAGAAAACGACATCCCCAGCTGTGACCTGAGCAACTTTGCCCGGCCCAACCCTGTGGTTTCCCCCACTCCGCTGACCGCCTTCGCCAGTTCCTGTTCCGAGCGAGGCCCCATTGTGCCGGAAATCCAGGTAAGAAAACCGAACTGCAAAGTTACTTCCAGATGTGAGCCACCCTCGGCAGATTCAGGGACCAACATCTGTCGTGTCTCTCCTTTGCTTGAAATAGCGTCCGCGCAATCCCAGAATTAAAATTCCACACTTTCAAAAGCATGTCGGTTCATGGCCGAATGCTGGCAAGGACAAGGACAATGTGGTTTTTCAGCAAAAAAAAAAAAAAAAGCGAGTGTCAGGGTAATGAAGATTTAAAGCTGACCAGTCGTTGTAAGACTGTAAATCAAGTTGATGAACTGAGGATGAGTCAGCAGGGTTACTGCCACTTTAAGAAGCTGTCCATATAAGGCAGGCCATGAGAGAGCATCTCTCTCTCTCTCTTTGTCTCCTTCCTCCTGTATCACTCTCCTTGTTGTGTTCTATCTGCGTTGTAGTTCTCTGTGTAGAGTTGAAGATTGATTGATTGCCTGGTATTTGCTTAACACGTGTATGTATGTATATAGAAGTCTTGCATATAAACCACTGTTTGTAATAACAAAACTTTTGTGTCCTGTATTTTGCTCCTGAGTTGTCTCAAAATAGTAGTCATGCTGTAAACACTCTGGCAGCGAGGCTGAGGTTCTCTAGGTAAATCTTATCAGGAAGACAGAGACCACAGGAGGAATGTTGTGGTCCGCCAGTAGTCAGACAGTGAGGAGACTAGGGAAGACCATGGGCCAATCCTGGAGTCTGGGGAGGGCCCAGACGAGAGCTCTGCATTGGAGGCAGAGATAGGGCCAGGGCTATGTAGGAGTGAAACACAAACTCCAGAGCCTCCAGAGTCGGACAGCAGAAAGGCAGAGGAACAGGAGAAGCCTGTTCCTACTGCACGCGTGCGCAGACCTGCCAGAAGATAAGAGCAGCTAAAGCAAAAAGGACGACTCAGGAGTAAGGCCAGGAGATGTTAGCCACTCCCATAGGCTTAAAAGAACAGTAAAGGCTCTTGGGCTCTTTGTAGGAAAGCAACATTGCTAAATCTGTTTTCCAGTCAGTGTCTCTTGTTTCTGAACTTGTGGGGCTTTGCCAAGAAAGGCCTTTGGCAGGGTGCCAAAGAAGATAAAAGGTTTGTGATAAACCCGAAGGACTTTTTCTGAAGGATTTGTTTTAGAATTAATTTGGACTAAGCTGAGAATGAAGTAATTCTCAGCTGTTCTAATAAAATAGTTTTATTTGTGTCCTGTAATGACTAAGTGAGCCTAGGTCACAACAAGGAATTGGTCTTTGCAAAACTATGAAGGGCTGGCAAAGAGCAACAGAAACTACAAAATAAGCAATAGAATGACCGAAAGAAGCCATCTTGAAATGCCTTGTTTCCTGAGGACAGCATAGATCAATGCTTGCTGGCAATGATAGAAGAGAATATTTGTAGCTCAGGGTTGAGCGGTGGGGTCCTCCGTGCTATCTGAGCTCGGTGGTTTTTCTTGCCGACGTTTTATTACCCAACTTGGTAACATCATCAGGGATAGAAGGGAGTGGGGATTGCAGGGAGGAGGAGGATAACAATGACGACAAAGGAGTGAAATTTGGATTTCACCACTGCTTTGAACCCTCTTTCAAATCAGAGATCCTCTCTATCCAAAATGTGGACTTTGCTGTCTTCAAAAATTCTTTAGCTTTTATTTTTATTTTTATTTTTTTAAATCTCCAGGCTTTACAAGAAGAGATTAAGATTTCAGGGACTAAAATCAAGCTGAGCTACCTGAGCAGCCGTACTTCTGGCTACAAGTCGGTCCTGAAGATCAGCTTAACCCACCCCACCATCCCTTTCAACCTGATGAAAGTCCACCTCATGGTTGCGGTGGAAGGACGCCTCTTCAGAAAGTGGTTCGCGGCAGCTCCCGACCTCTCCTATTACTTCATCTGGGACAAAACGGATGTCTACAATCAAAAGGTCTATGGGTTATCGGAAGTCTTTGGTAAGATCTCATTTTTAAAATCTGCCTTGATTACTTTTGGCAGCTGCGGCTGCTAAAAAAGACAACGCAGTTCTAGGCTGCATTAACAGAGGGATAGAATCACGATCACGTGAAGGGTCGGGACCAATTTATAAGGCCTTGGTAAAGCCAAATTTGGAATATTGCCCCCAGTTTTGGTCACCATGATGTTAAAAAGATGTTGGGGCTCTAGAAAGAGTGCAGAGAAGAGCAACAAAAATGATTAGGGCACTGGAGGCTAAAAGATATGAAGAACGGTTGCAGGAACTGGGTATGTAGTTTAATGAAAAAAAGGATCAGGAGTGATATAATAGCAGGGTTCCAATATCTCAGGGGCTGCCCCAAAGAAGAGGGAGTCAAGCTCTTCTCCAAAGCACCTGAGGGCAGGACAAGAAGCAACGGATGGAAACCAATCAAGGAGAGAAGCAATTTAGAACTCAGGAGAAATTTCCTGACAGTGAGAACAATTAATCAGTGGAACAACTTGCCTCCAGAAATTATGGATGCTCCAACACTGGAGGCTTTTAAGAAGAGATTGGACAACCATTTCTCTGAAACGGTATAGAGCAGTGATGGCTAACTTTTTTGCTATTGCGTACCAGGAGCGGGGAGAGCACAGGGGGTTGTGCGCGCACATGCCCACACCCATAATTCTATGCACCCCACCCCACACATATGCATGCGACCTCCACCCCCATGCTCCCCCCACTTCTGCCATGCAATAGCCTGGTAGGCCCATTTTTCTCTCTTTCCAGGCTCCAGAGCCTTTCTAGGAGTCTGGGGAGGACGAACACCCCCACCCCAGAGGGCCTCCGGAGGCTGGAAACAGCCCGTTAGCCAACTTCCAGTGGGACCAGAAGGCCCGAAAATCAGCTGGCCAGCGCACACATGCGTGATGGAAGCTGAACTCACATGCTCACCGATATGGCTACACATGCCAGCTGTGGCACGTGTGCCATAGGTTTGCCATCATGGGTATAGAGTTTCCTGTCTGAGCAGGGAGTTGGACTAGAAGATCTCCAAGGTCCCTTCCGACTCTGTTATTCTTTTTGTCTCCTACCTGCTCCACAACTCAAGTTAACCAAGATAGATAGCTTTCTGCAAAGTCCTGGCCAACCTCTGTCTGATGGCAAAACCACACTTGGGGAAGTGGCTTCTGGTCCTTCCCTTTGTCTTGTGGAACCCCTTGCCTAGGAAGGTTTCTGCTTCCCACCGGAGATTTCCATACAGTTACTATATTCAAGCCGCTTAATTCAGACAACCACAAGGTGGCAGTAAAGAGACACAAAAAAGGTTTTGACTCTCCGCTACCATCTAGTGATTGTCTGAATTTTGGTGCCCAGATACGATAGTCCTTTATTTTCCTTGGGATGGGGGGATATAAAAGTGTGTTGATCTAGCTGAATCTGATTTATTTTCTTTCATTTATTATTTTTTTGTTTTCTTAGGATCGGAGTCAACCCTTTTCCTAGCTAATCTGCGTCGCGTTTCGGTATTTCTTTTTAAAGACGCTGCTTGAAAGCTGTTCATATAGGCTGCCTTCTTTCATCCCTTTCCTCATTCTCTTTCTCGTTTTGTCTCTCGCACTCCCAGTCTCAGTGGGTTACGAATACGAATCGTGCCCGGATTTGATCCTGTGGGAGAAACGGACGGCGGTGCTCCAAGGTTATGAAATAGACGCTTCGAAACTTGGAGGATGGACTCTGGACAAACACCATGCGCTTAACATCCAAAGTGGTACGTTTTTTGTTTTGATTGTTCGTCTCTGTTATGGATATTCTTGGCTTGTAACCAATGTTGTGGGTTATTGAGCATAGTACCCTTTGAGTAAACGCATGAAAAGCGACTGGGAGTAGTTGTGAACAATCACAGTCAACATACAAACACACTGAGTTGTTGTAGTCTTTTACTTTTAGAAAAAGTAAAGCCAAGTCCAAAAACAATCCAAGTCATACACAGATAAGACGAGAGTTACAAGATCAATCCAGGGATATTTCAAGTACAAAGTCTTCTTACCAGTTGTAGTCATACACAATAAAACAGTTCTTCTTGAGTTTCAAAACAGGAACAAGTTCAATGTCAAAACTTTCAATAAATAGTAGAAAGCAACATGTCGCTATGATCAAACAGTGATCATGCAAAGAGATCAGGTAGAGAGTTACAGCAAATAAGCAGGTAAAATGGTGTAGTATCCACACAAGCCATGATCCTGACTTCCCTTAAGTACATTGGCTACAGAGCTTAGCCAATCAGGGTACAGGATGATGCAATGCAGTCTTAAAGCAATACAATAACTTTCTGACTGCAAACATACATTGCTGGTTTATATATTGCCTGACCAACTAGTTAGACAAATAACCATTTCTTAATAGTCTCTTTATACATGCTTCATATCTCTTAACCACCCATCTCCTTTGGATGGGTTTTAGGATCAAAGCTGAAGTGAATTACTTTTTTTCAAATTAGTTTACGTTACAACGTACAAAGAACATACAAAAGCAAATAGCAGGAAAAATAGGGATCGCATGACTGTGGCAGCAGTGGGTTTCACGTATTCTTACCACTGATTCGCCGCATGCGCGCACGCTCGCTTCGAGTACGCCTTCTTGCGTACTTTGTGTCAGCGTTCCAGAAAACCCCAACTCCGAGTAAAGACTCTGAAGCAAGCATTTTCCAAAGTTCTCTTAACTAGAATAGGTAAACTGGCACATCTGGGAAAACCTGAATCTGAAAAGTCCGGGTTTTCCCTCAGTAAATCAAAAACCCCCAAACCATCCCCTCACTCCTCAGTCGATCACATGTTCTAATCAACCACTGTCCCATCTCAAGACATGACTCCGACCACACCTTCTCCAGATGCCGGATTGCCCTGACCTTAACCGACAGGAAGAATGCTATTACATCTACCAACAATCCCTCTACTAAATCCCCCCTCCTACTTTCCCACACATGAGAAGAAGGTGGCAGCATGGAAGCTTCCGGCCTAATATGGCTTCCAAAGCTGACACTTTGCCTTCCACACATTCGCCCAGCCTTGAAAACGAGGCTAAATAGAACGGCATTACGCCTGGGCGGGGAGGGGGGGGCGGGCCCAACCCCACCCGCAGTCGCCACCAGCGGTTCGCCCGAACCGATACGAACCGGCTGAATGCCACCTCTGGACTGTGAGGATGCTGCACTGGTCCCACCGGCCAGTACGCTCGCACAGAGAGGGCCTCCTCCGGGTGCCGTCGGCCAGACAGTGTCAGCTGGCGACCCCCAGGGGGAGAGCCTTCTCTGTGGCGGCGCCCGCCCTCTGGAATGACCTACCCCCGGAGATACGCAGGATACCAGATCTCCGGACCTTTCGTCGGGCCCTAAAAACCCATCTGTTCCAGCTAGCTGGGCTGGCTTGATCCCATCTTCTGTTTTAAATTGAAATTGATTTTAAATTGGATTGTTTTCATTATCTGCGGGAAATATTTAATATTTTTAATTTGCTTTTAATTTTTGTATACCATGTTTTATTCTGGCTGTTCACCGCCCTGAGTCCACAAGGAGAAGGGCGGTTTATAAATTGAAATTAATTAATTAATTAATTAAGTCTGAAAAATGTTCATCAGTCACTTTTTTCAGTGCCATTGTAGCTTCGAAAGGTTACTAAACTAACTGCTATAAAGCTGCGGACTTCCTCCACACTCCGATTGCCAAGGGCAATCAAATTCTTTGATCGTAATATCCAGGGCCGTCAGAACTGTCTCTGGGTTGCAAAGTTCCCCCTATCACCTTTGTGTTCGCCCTCCAGGTATCCTGCACAAAGGAAATGGAGAAAACCAGTTCATCTCCCAGCAACCCCCGGTTATAGGGAGCATCATGGGGAATGGACGCCGAAGGAGCATCTCCTGTCCAAGTTGCAACGGCCTGGCTGACGGCAACAAGCTCCTGGCGCCCGTTGCCTTGACCTGCGGCTCGGACGGCAGCCTGTATGTGGGAGACTTCAACTACATCCGAAGGATCTTCCCTTCGGGGAATGTCACCAACATCTTGGAGTTAAGGTATGACCAGCATCTTGTGACCTTAAGTTGCTTCGGTGTCCTTCAAAGTGATGTTCTCAGATGATGGAAGCAGGAACAAAACGTTTTGGGTCGAAATGAAACATTTTGATGAAAGGAAGGAGATGGAGCAATGAGCATATATCTGCTGAACAAAACTTCTCATTGGCGACAGGAAGGGCATCAGGCCAGGAAACACTCAGCTCTATTCAGTTGCCCAGACTCCACCCCGCAAGGGATTATGGGGTTGTTAAAAGAAGATGAATTGGGTATGTTTAGTGTAATGAAAAGAAGGACCAGGGGTGACATGATAGAAGTCTTCTTATATTTGAGGGGCTGCCCCAGAGAAGAGGGGGATCAACCTATTCTCCAAAGCATCTGAAGGCAGGACAAGAAGGATGAGGGGTGACATGATAGCGCTCTTCCAAAATCTAAGGGGCTGCCACAAAGAAGAGGGTGTCCACTTATTCTCCAAAGCACCTGAGGGCAGGACAAGAAGCAATTCTAGTTAACCTAGAACTAAGGAGAAATTTCCTGAAAGTTAGAACAATTAACCAGTGGAACGACTTGCCACCAGAAGTTGTGGGTATCCCTGGAGGTTTTCAAGAAGAGATAAGACCATGATGGCAAACCTATGGCAGGTGTGCCACATGTGGCACGCGGAGCCATATCTGTGGGCATGTGAGCATTACCCTAGCTCAGCTCCAGCATGCATCCTTGTGCCAGCCACCTGATTTTCCCACCGGACATTGGGAAATGGGCTGTTTCAGGCCATTTCCCAATGAGGGCCTCTGGGGGGTGAGGAAGGCCATTTTCGCTCTTCCTAGGTTCCTAGAAAGCCTCGGGAGCCTCGAGAGGGCAGAAAAATGGGCCAACTGGGCCCACCGTGCTATCACGTGCCAAAAGGGGAGAGCATGGGGGTCGCGCGTGTATGCACAGGTGGGATGGGGCGCATTGAATTAGGGGTGTGGGCATGCACGCACGCAACCCCCATGTGCTCCCCCCACTTAGCCATCACTGAGATAAGACAGCCATTTGTCTGAAATGGTAGAGGGCCGTGATGGTGAACCACAGGTGGCATGTGGAGCCATATCGGTGGGCACGCGAACATTGCCCTACCTCAGCTGCAGCGCGCACGCGGGTGCCAGCCAGCTGATTTTTGGGCCTTCTGGGCTCCCCAGAAATCAGCTGTTTCTGGTCTCCACAGGGCTTCCAGGGTGGGTGGGGAAGGCCGTTTTATTTATTTATTATTTATTTTATGAATTAGATTTATATACCGCCCTTCTCCTTACGGTCTCAGGGCGGTGAACAGCTGAATAAAAAACAGTACATAAAAGTTAAAAATTATAAAACCCATATAAACTTTGGCTGAAAATTAAAAACAAATAAATATTAAAATACGACAACCCTACAACTCTAAAAAATTTTAAAAATTCAACAGGGGTCAGGCTAGACCGGCTTTCACCCTCCCCAGGCTCCTAGGAAGCCTCCGGAGCCTGGGAAGAGCGAAAAATGGGCCTACTGAGCCCATCATGCCATCGCGTGCCACAAGCAGGGGGAGCACAGGGGAATTGTGCACATGCATGGGGGGTGAGGCGCATTGAATTATGGGTATGGGCACGCACGCGCACGACCCTCCTGCGCTCCCTCCACTTTTGGCACTCGACGGCAAAAAAGTTAGCCATCACTGGTATAGGGTCTCCAGCTTGAGCAAGGGGTTAGACTAGAAGAGAGGTCCCCAACCCCTAGGCCGCAGCCCACGACTGGGCCCTGAGGGTGCGGAAGGAGTAGGCTTGGAAACTGACTCATATTTATGACGGTTTGCAGTGTCCCGGGGTCATGTGACCCCCCTTTGGCGACCCTTCTGACGACGAAGTCAGTGGGGAAGCTTAACAGCCGTGTGACTAATTGAACAACGGCCGTGATTCACTTAACCGCTGTGGCAAGGGAGGTCGTAAAACGGGCCAAACCTCCTTTAACGACGGTCTCGCTGAGCAAAAGAGCAAAATTGTGGTCGTAAATCAAGAACGAACCATATTTCGGCTCAGTTTCTGCTCACAGTTGAAGAAACCTAGCCAACCGGTCTGATTGGCTTGGGCTGGGCGCCATCCAGGGGAAAATGTGAATTTTGAGAGCTTAAAATGGTTTTTCCTCCAGGCCCTTTCTACACATGGGTTCCCTGAGAGAGGAAAACCTTTAAGTGTGGTTTGACTTCAGCCAAGATGGAGAAACGACGCCCGGAATTCAGAAACGAAAGCGCCGTTTCTGAAAGGGGTGGGGGAGGGGAGGCGGTGTTTCACAAAGATGGCGACAAGACGAGCTTTGTGATGCTTGCTGGGGGCTACCCGAGCTCAGCCTAAACATTGGTCTCTCTTTTCCTCCCTCTCTCTTTTCTCCTGAGGCGACAGGGTACCTTTTGTGTAATAAAGCTTAACAAAACAATGGTCCTTCCAGACATTTTGGCCCTTCAAGGTCCGGAAGTTAAGTGGCCTCTCCATGAACCATGAAGATGCACACTGACCGGTGGTGAAACTTATAAACTTTCAGGATAGTCTCTCTCTCCCTCTCTCTCCCTCCCTCTCCGTCCCTCCCTCTCTCCCCGCCTGCCTCCTTCCCTCTCTCCCTCTCCTTTCCTCCCTCCTTCCCTCCCTCTCTCCCTCCCTCTCTCTCCCTCCCCCTCTTTCTCCCTGCCTCCTTCCCTCTTTCTCCATCTCCCTCCCTCCCCTCCTTTCTCTCCCCCTCCCTCCCCCTCCTTCCCTCCCTCTCTCCCTCCCTCTCTCTCTCTCCCTCCCCCTCTTTCTCCCTGCCTCGTTCCCTCTCTCTCCATCTCCCTTCCTCCCCCCTCTCTCCCCCTCCCTCCCCCTCCTTCCCTCCCTCTCTCCCTCCCTCCCTCTCTCTCCCTCCCCCTCTTTCTCTCTGCCTCCTTCCCTCTCTCTCCATCTCCCTCCCTCCCCTCCTTTCTCTCCCCCTCCCTCCCCCTCCTTCCCTCCCTCTCTCCCTCCCTCTCTCTCTCTCCCTCCCCCTCTTTCTCCCTGCCTCATTCCCTCTCTCTCCATCTCCCTTCCTCCCCCCTCTCTCCCCCTCCCTCCCCCTCCTTCCCTCCCTCTCTCCCTCCCTCCCTCTCTCTCCCTCCCCCTCTTTCTCTCTGCCTCCTTCCCTCTCTCTCCATCTCCCTCCCTCCCCTCCTTTCTCTCCCCCTCCCTCCCCCTCCTTCCCTCCCTCTCTCCCTCCCTCTCTCTCTCTCCCTCCCCCTCTTTCTCCCTGCCTCATTCCCTCTCTCTCCATCTCCCTTCCTCCCCCCTCTCTCCCCCTCCCTCCCCCTCCTTCCCTCCCTCTCTCCCTCCCTCTCTCTCTCTCCCTCCCCCTCTTTCTCCCTGCCTCCTTCCCTCTTTCTCCATCTCCCTCCCTCCCCTCCTTTCTCTCCCCCTCCCTCCCCCTACTTCCCTCCCTCCCTCATGCCCCAAAATAATAAGGCCTCCCCGAAAATAAGGCCAAGCGCTTATTTTGGGGTTCAAAAAAAATGTAAGACAGGGTCTTATTTTCGGGGAAACACGGTAGAATAGAATAGAATAGAATAGAATAGAATAGAATAGAATAGAATAGAATAGAATAGAATAGAATAGAATAGAATAGAATAGAATAGAATAGAATAGAATAGAATAATAATTAGGATAGAATAATGGAATGGAATGGAATGGAATGGAATGGAATGGAATGGAATGGAATGGAATAGAATGGAATAGAATAGAATAGAATAGAATAGAATAGAATAGAATAGAATAGAATAGAATAGAATAGAATAGAATAGAACAGAACAGAACAGAACAGAACAGAACAGAACAGAACAGAACAGAACAGAACAGAACAATAATAAGGAATGGAATAGAACAGAACAAATCAGAACAGAACAGAACAGAATTTTTTATTGGCCAAGTGTAATAGGACACACAAGGAATTTGTCTTTGGTGCATACACTCTCAGTGTACATAAAAAGAAAAGATACATTCGTCAAGAATCATAAGGTACAACACTTAATGATAGTCATAGGGAACAAATACATTTTTGATATATTTTTTTCCCCTCGTGGAAGGTATCAGCGGACGCGACAGGTTTTCTCCGACAAATTTCTTGCTCTTCGAAAAGGATCAATTTGCTAACTCTTTTAATTATTTCTGCCTTGTAGAGTGTGTAGAGTTGTTACTGTCGACTTTCCAGCCTAAGCCGCCGGGCTCGGAGTTCAACTTCTAACCTTTTTTCTCTCTCTTTCTCTCTCTCTCCCTCTCCTCCTTCCTTCTTCTCTTCTACCTTCCGCGTTCCTGCTCTTCTGTCAGAAATAAAGATTTCAGGCATAGGTAAGACACTCGCTGGTCAGTTGTGAGTTTCCTTTTCGCTGTCACGTTGCATGCTCTTCTCTGTTTTCCCCCCCCTTTTCTTGTCATCGTACTTTATAAAGGTGATTTAAGGTTGCCGGGCTGCCAACTGGTAAAGGAATACGGGTCAAATGCATTTTATTTATTTTTTTTAGATCCTACCCTGATAATGTAGCATATCAAGCAGCCAACGGGGGAAATGCAAAGGAAATAAAAACAGGAAGTCCCGTGTTCGAAATCTGCAAGAGGCGTCACAAACTAAGCCCTTCCCCTTTTTTGTGAAAGGGGCGGGGTTTAGATCATGATGCCACGCCTCCCCTCTCCCGCGTTTTGATCTCTTGCGCTACCCAACCCTGCACCGTGGTGTTTTTAATTCAGGAGTCTTTTTTGCGATATCAACATTTATTCGTTTGTTGCAAGACGTCAATATGTTTTTATGAAGGATTGAATTTATTGCCGGAATTGGGTATGTCTAGTGAGTGGTGTGGCGGCCTAAAGGTGGAGCTCTCACCTCACAATCAGGAGGCTGTGAGTTCGATCCTAGGTAGAGGCAGATATTTCTTTCTCTGGGCACAATGAGAATGTATCTGCTGAACAAAACTCCACATTGGTGACAGGAAGGGCATCCGGCCAGTAAAACACTCAGCTCCATTCAGTTGCCCCGACTCCACACCGCAAGGGATTATGCGGTCGTTAAAAGAAAATGAATTGGGTATGTCTGTTTTAATGAAAAGAACTAGGGGTGACATGATAGCAGCCTTTCAATATTTGAGGGGTTCACACAAAGATGGGGGTCAAGCTGTTCTCCAAAGCGCTTAAAGGCAGGACAGGAAGCAACGGATGGAAACTTATCAAGGAGAGGAGGAACCTAGAAGCAAGGCGAAATTAGTTTAATTTAGAACAATTAATCAGTGCAGCAAGTTTTGTTTTTTTTTTATTTGATTGATATGCCGCCCTTCTCCGGAGACTCAGGGCGGCTTACAATAATGTATTAAGCAATAGCCTTCATACTTTTGTATATTTTATACAAAATCAGCTTATTGCCCCCACAAACTGGGTCCTCAATTGACCTACCTTAGAAAGGATGGAAGGCTGAGTCAACCTTGAGCCTGGGGAGATTCGAACTTACAGTAATTGCAGACAGCTGGTGTTAATCACAGTGCCTTTCAGAAGTGCTTCAACACTGTAACTTTCTAAGCATTTGATTGGACAGCCATTGGTCTGAAAGGGTGTAGGGCCATGATGGCGAACCTATGGCATGCTTGCCACAGTGGCATGTAGAGCCCTCTTGGCGGGCACGCAAGCCGTCACCCAGCTCAGCTCCACTGCTCATGAGCATGCGTGCCTCCAGCCAGCCAGCTGATTTTCGGGATGCGCAGGGAGCGGGGCACATGCCGGAGACACCCACGCATGCGTTGGGGCTCACATGCACAGGGGGCAGGTGCGAGGGTGGGGGGGTGAGACATCTGAGAGAAAACACCAAGCTCAGAGAGCACCAAGGACCCCACAGTCGTCCTTCTCCTCCACTCCATAAACCCCACTCCCTCCTAGCACTGATGATGTTCCCTATGGGGTAATGAAACATCCGCCAGAGAACAAAACAGCTCACAGAGCACCCTTAGATCACCCTTCCTTTTAACCAGGTTTAGTTTCCGCTCTGGCTCGTGCAGAAATCAGGTCTTCAAACCCTTCTGTCCTTCGGTTCTCCCATCTGTCGTATCTTTGCTTACTACGTCGGCTTCGGGGACTTCGCAGGGCCGCGATTCGCACTTAAATTCTTGCTTTCGGGTTATGCGAGAGATTAATCAGGGTCCTTCCGCCCTCAATTTTGCAGTCACAGCCCAGCTCATAAATATTACCTGACCGCCGACCCCACCTCTGGATCCATCTACCTCTCTGACACCAGCAGCCGTCGCATCTTCAAGATCAAGTCGACGACGGTGATCAAAGACATCGTGAAGAACTCGGAAGTGGTAGCCGGGACGGGAGACCAGTGCCTTCCGTTCGATGACACCCACTGCGGAGACGGAGGCAAAGCAACCGAAGCCACTCTAACAAGCCCCAGGGGTAAGAGGGACTATTTTAAGAGGAAGAGGGATGGAATACAGGTAATCCACAAATTATAGCTACTTGTTTAGTGACCAGTTGACATTAGAACAGTTCTTAAGGACGTCTCTCCATGAGCATCAGTGAGGGTGTGCCAGGAGTGAAATCCAGCAGGTTCTGGAAAACCGGTAGCGGAAATTTTGAGCAGTTCGGAGAACCGGCAAATACCACCTCTGGCTGGCCGCCGAGTGGGATGGGAATGGAGATTTTGCAGCATCCTTCCCCCAGGAGTGGGGTGGGAATGGAGATTTTGCAGCACCCTTCCCCCAGGAGTGGGGTGGGAATGGAGATTTTGCAGTGTCTTTTCCCCAGGAGTGGAGTGGGAATGGAGATTTTGCAGCATCCTTCCCCCCAGGAGTGGGGTGGGAATGGAGATTTTGCAGTATCCTTCCCCCAGGAGTGGGGTGGGAATGGAGATTTTGCAGCATCCTTCCCCCCCCAGGAGGGGGAGGGAATGGAGATTTTGCAGCATCCTTCCCCCAGGAGTGGGGTGGGAATGGAGATTTTGCAGTATCCTTTCCCCAGGAGTGGGATGGGAATGGAGATTTTGCAGTGTCTTTCCCTCAGGAATGGGGTGCGAATGGAGATTTTGCAGCATCCTTCCCCCAGGAGTGGGGTGGGAATGGAGATTTTGCAGTATCCTTCCCCCCAGGAGTGGGGAAGAAGTGGAGATTTTGCAATATCCTTCCCCTGCCACGCCCACCAAGCCACACCGCACCACACCCACCAAGCCACGCCCACAGAACCAGTAGTAAAAAAAAATTGGATTTCAATAGGGTGTGCCATATGTGCCATGATGCCAGCTTGCAAACCTCACAACGTACAAATATTCTCCTTTTTAGTTTAGTTCAGTTTACTGTATTATTTATTTATTTATTTATTTATTTATTTTTATTTATATGCCGCCCTTCTCCGGAGACTCAGGGCGGCTTACAATGCGTTAAGCAATAGCCATCATACTTTTGTATATTTTATACAAAGTCAGCTTATTGCCCCCACAAACTGGGTCCTCAATTTACCCACCTTAGAAAGGATGGAAGGCTGAGTCGACCTTGAACCTGGCTAGGATTGAACTCACAGAAATTTGTCGTTGCACATGTTACAACGAAATTAAATGCCGTCTTCAGTGTACATTATAACTGTAAAAATAAAAACACAAAGATACTTCCTTTACATTCCATACAATTGAAATTGAAAACCCAATGTTGCACTATACCGTAGAATTCAATATGATTATTGCCCTGGGATAGAAGCTGTTTTTCAGCCTATTTGTCCTTGTTTTTATTGTCCTGTACCGTCTGTCAGATGGTAATAGTTCAAAAAAAAAAAAAGGGGGTGCCCAGGATGAGATGGATCTTTAAGAATGTTTTGAACTTTCTTAAGGCAGCAGCTCGTCCCAGGAGGGGAGAGGGCAACCAATGATCCTCTGGGCAATGACGTTGACCCTCTGGAGCGCTGTCCTATCTGCCACTGTGCACTCGGCAAACCATACACAGGTGCAGTAAGTTAAAATACTCTCTATGGTGCAGTGGTAGAAGGTCACCAGCAGTTTCTCATTCAGTTGTTGTTTCCGGAGAAGTCTCAGGTAGTATAACCTCTGCTGGACCCTTTTGACCAATGCTACAGTGTGAATACCCCAGGTCAGGTCCTCATTTTTTAGAATGAGGCAGCTAAATGACAGTGCCCATTTACTGCAGCGGCTCCTTGATTATAAACAACTTGCCGTCATCTTTGAATCCAACCTGGCAGAAGCCATTTTTTCTATTCCTCAGTTGCCACACGGAGTGGGGAACGGCAAGGAGGATGAGATGCTAGACAAAACACAGGACTTTCTCTTGAGAACCAAGGCCATCTCTGCAGGTGGTGGATAGAGACAGGGAGGAGAGCCCACCAATTAACCTAATTGGCCTATTTTAATTATATTGAAACCAGGAGAAACATTTAGAGTTGGTTTTCCATTTGATTGTGCCAAAAGAATGTATCCAATAAAGAAGTTCTTAAAGGAAGAGCTTGGCCTCAGAGTTCTGATTTGCTTGGGTTCATTAGACCGGATCATGACACTCACTTAATTGAAGTTGGTAGCTCCTTAATTGGGTATTATTTAACAAACAAACAGTAAACAGCAGGCTAATCAAGGAACCACAACACTGACAGGACAACCCAGTATATATAATCAGAGAGCGAACCCCACTCCCTGCTACACTGATGATGTTACCTAGCTGGGTCGTGAAACCTCTACAGGAAAACAGCCAAGCTCAGAGAGCATCGAAGACCCAATAAAACAAGCATTTTAATATCCGGGCATTGCTTGTTAACTTGAGTTTGTTTCCTTGTCACAGGCATCACAGTGGACAAGTTTGGGTTTATTTATTTTGTGGACGGTACGATGATCCGATGTGTGGACCAAAATGGAATCATCTCAACGGTTCTCGGTTCTAATGACCTGACGTCCACCAGACCTCTGAGCTGTGATTCAGTCATGGATATCTCCCAGGTAGGTACAGGTGTCTCGTGTTATCATTTTTTTCCCCTTGAATCCTCTTTTTCCCCTTCTCTGTTCCTTCTCATGGTGGAAATTGTTGTGGCCTGCCAGCGACCAGCAGATTTGGACAGTGAGGAGGTTGGGGAGCAACATGGGCCAGTCCTGGAGTCTGGGGTAGGCTCTGATGAGGGCTCTGCATCGGAGGCAGAGAAGGGGCCAAGGCCATCTCAAAGTTCTTTGCTGCCTCCGTAGTCTCCATAGTCTGACATCAGCGAGGCAGAAGAACAGCAGGAGCCTGTTCCCATGTGCGCATGCGAGAAGACAGGAACAATTAAGAAAACAGGGCCGACTTGGGAGTAAGGCTTGGAGATGATTGGCCCCTCCCATAAGACATAAAAAAGAAGCGAACAGGACGTGAGCTTTTGCAGGAAGCAATTAGTTCATCTGGTCGGTAAAAGCTTTTGGGAAAGTTCTGTTTGACTCTGTGCTATGTTTGGCCTTGTCCTGCGTGTGGCAATTAGTTCTCTGGCAGCATTCCAAGGGAGATAAGGTGGGTGTTTGTAAACACGCCCTTGGAAGACTATTTGAGAAGCCTTTCTGACTGGGAATGACAATAATTCACAGCCGTATGAATAAAAGAGGTTTGCCAGGACTAAGATTGTGCTGTATACTTTCTAAGGAAGCTAGGTCAGAACAGAAATGTCTTCTTTTCAGTGAATTATATTTTCCACTGCTTGGTACATGTCTGTGGAGATTCTCAGTCATCCAGGTAATGGTTGTCCCCAGTTGTGCTTTTTTTAAAAAAGACAACTGAACTTTCTTTGTTTTTCCTTGAAGACGTTTCGCTTCTCGTCCAAGAAGCTTCAGTCAGAACTGAGGAAGCTTCTTGGATGAGAAGCAAAACGTCTTCAAGGAAAAACAAAGTCCAGTTGCCTTTTGAAAAAGCACCTATGGGACATACTGCCTGGTACTTCACCCTATAAACTGAATTATCAACTTTCTCTGCATAAATCTTTCGATGATTTTTCCTCTGATTCCTGGCATTTATTTGACCTGTTCTTTCAAGATTGGGATACAGTGACTAGCTGTTCTGGCCCAGCTCCGGATTCCCAAGGATTGTGACGCACCCCAGTGGTCCTTATCAAATTTATAATGTACCAAGAGTAAACAAAGTCTAGCAAAGGTTGGCAACCAGCCCAGAAAACAAGATACGATAAGACACTCACTCTTCAAAAATGCTCTGTAATAATTACACGTTGTTTCCAGCAAGAAATTATTAACGGCGTGTGACTTAAATAGGCTAAGGGAGTGGCCAATTATCCACAAACCTTACTCTCGAGGAGACCTCCTCCTCCTCCTCCTGAGTAGCCACTCCTGCCTTTTGGCAGCCCTGCGTGCTCAAGCATTGAGGAGAGGCTCCTCCACTTCGCTCTCTCCACTTGAAGGAGCTTCTGGAGGTTCTGAAAGCCCAGGCTGAGTCTCTGCCTCTGGCACCAAATCCTCTTCAGCCTCGTCGCTGTCCGACGCGAGTGCTGGCTGCGCAGGCTGCTGGCGCGACCCCACACCAGCCTCCTCGTCATCGGGATCAGCCACGATCTGCGCAGGCCATTGGCAGGCCACAACACTAGCTATCTTTTCTTGTTCTCCTGGTCACATCTAAACCAACATTATCTTTTGGAATACACAAGACCTGGCTTTGACGGAGTAGCTTTCTTTACACCAGGTCCTCAACTCTCAGCCATTAATTTACCAACTGTTCAAAGGAACAACAGCATGGAAAGAAGTGACTTATGGCAATTTTGACGAGGAAAGTCAATGGGAAAGTCAGATTTGCTAACAGTATTGAAAAGGACCTTGGAAAAAGGAAGATACAGAATACTATGTAATATGGAACAAAGGGTAAAACTGGCTGGAGATTAGAAATAGTGAACAATAATGAAAGGGGAGAAATCATAAATTTAAAAGGTTTATAGGACAACGTATAAAATGTACAAAATTAATATCATGATTGTTAGGAATTATGTGAATAAGAAAAAAAGGGACAAGAAGGAAAAGTACGGTACAAGGGGAAATGGGGGAAGATGTAAATACTAGGAGATGACCGTTACGAAACAGTTGTAAAAAAAGGAATTTATATTATGTGTTTTGTGTTTGTTATATTGTGTTGTATTATAAATAACAAAAAAAAAATTTAAAAAAGAAAGGGACCTTGGAGATCTTCTAGTCAAACCCCCTTCTCAAGGAGGAGACCCTACCATGCCAGACAAATGGCTGTTCAGTCTCGGCCATCAACAGGCACATTGAGATAAACAACAGCTACATACCTTTCAAAAGAGACAGTCAAAAAGCCCAAAAGAAAATAAACAGATTGTTATCCAAGGTCCCTTCCAGAATTGGAAGGGATCTTGGAGATCTTCTAGTCCAACCCCCTTCTCAAGCAGGAGACCCTGCCATTCCAGACAAATGGCTATCCGGTCTTTTCAGTCTCGGCCATCAACAGGCACATTGAGATAAACAACAGCTACATACCTTTCAAAAGAGACAATCAAAAAGCCCAAAAGAAAATAAACAGATTGTTATCCAACGTCCCTTCCAGAGTTGGAAGGGAACTTGGAGATCTTCTAGTCCAACCTCCTGCTCGGAGAGGAAACCCTGTACCATTCCAGTGTTGGAGCACCCATAACTCCTGGAGGCAAGTTGTTCCACTGATTAATTGTTCAAACAGTTCAGGAAATTTCCCCTTAGTTCTCGGTTGCTTCTCTCGTTGGTTAGTCTCCATCCATTGTTTCTTGCTTTGTCTTTTGGGGCTTTGGAAAATATTTTGACCGACTCATGTTTGTAGGAGCCCCTCAGGAGTCATCCTATTCTCCTAAACATCTAAGGGCAGGAGAAGAAGCAATGGGTGGAAACTAATCAAGGAGAGAAGCAACTTAGAACTAAGGAGAAACTTCCTGACAGTTAGAACAATTAATCAGTGGAACAATTTTGTTGTTTTGCATGTACACTGAGAGGTTATGCACCGGAGACAAATTCTTGTGCCTCCAGTCACATTTGGCCGATAAAGAATTCCATTCTACTCTAAAATACAAATTCAAATGTGGATATATTACAAATATATATTGCCCCACGTTCCCGTTCAATTTTTTTCCCCCTGGTTTTATTTACTGGTACACTTCATGGGCTCACAATGAATGCAATTTTGCTTTGTGCCGAAGACACAAAGTGGGTTTGGGGGTACGAGTTCAATTTAATATCCCTCAAACGGTTGCCCGAATTGTCAACAGCAGGAAAATGGCGGATTCTGAATTGCATTTGATTGCAAATGGATTGCGAGAGAGTGTTGTCGCGCTGAGCTTTTTAAACTCCCACTGTTGAAGACAGCTTTTTAAACTATACATATATATATTTATTTATTTATATTTTAAAACTGAATTTTCAGGCTAAGGCAGACATATATCTGAGATTGCCTAAAGTAGGAATTGAAGACAGGCATTATATGCAATTGGGATTCGATTCTGAAGCCGTAACTTCTCAACACAAATATGCCTGACCTTATTATTGAAATAGTTTGAGGAAATATTCTTTGTTCTCCTGAAAAGGGTGATTGGCTGGTTCTTTTGAATGCTGCTCCTTAGGCACAATAGAACCCAATGGGGAGTCTTCCTATTTTTTTTAACCACCCGTATAACTCTCTCTTGTCCACCTGGCCCTTATTCTTCTCCCATTTTTTCTTCCTCTAATTTGAAAAGATTGCTTGGCTACCCCGCTGCCTGCCATTTACGAGCTTGATAAAAATGACAGTTACAAAGATCACTTGCTTTGCAGACTCTGAAGCAAACAGTTGTTAATTCCGAATCCGTAAACTCGGTTCTGCCTAGAGAAGATTGACGCAGCCTTTTTTAATGCTGGATTTTTTAATGTCTGTTTTGGGGTCACTCTGGGTTTTTCTAAGATAGGCTTAACCAAATACGGTAGGCCGCAAAATCAGGAGGTTGTGATTTCGATCCTAGGTAGCGGCGGATATTTCTCTCTCTGGGTGCAAAGAGAAAATGTGAGCTGTGAGCTCCATGTTAGGCGTCAGGAAGGGGATCCACCAGTAAATGCTCAGCTCCATTCAGTCACTCTCGACTCCACCCCGATGGAAGGGATTACAGGGTCGTTAAGAAGGGGGCGGAAAGGCTTAAAGAATACAGTCAACTTACGTTTTTATTATTTTATTTTAGTTTCTTAAGCATTAAAATATTAAATGAGAGCCAGTTTGGTGGAGGACTGAAAGCAGCGGATAGAAAGTGGAAGATCATGAGTTCAAGTCCCGTCTTAGACATGAAAGTCAACTAGCTGATTTTAGGCCGATCACCAGGAGACATTGAGTTCTAGTCCCACCTTAAGCAGGATTAGCCACCTGAGTGACTCTGAACCAATCACTAGGAGACAGTGAGTTCTAGTCCCACCTTTATAGTCAACTGGGTGATTCTGAGCCAATCACCAGGAGGTGGTGAGTTCTAGTCCTGCCTTAGGCGTGATAGCCATCTGGGTGACTTTGGGCACCTCAGCAGGAGACGGTGAATTCTAGTTCCATGTTAGCCATGAAAACCATCTAGGTGACTTTGGGCTAATCACCAAGAGACGGCGAGTTCTAGTCCCACCTTTAAGCATGATAGCCAACTGGGTGACTCTGGGCCACTCAGCAGAGATGGTGAATTCTAGTTCCATGTTAGCCATGAAAGCCAGCTGGGTGACTTTGGGCTGGTCTCTCTCTCTCTCAGGCCAACCCACCTCAGAGCATCTCATTACCAAACTAGGTAACATCATCAGTGCACCATTTGGTAATGAAACCTCTGCAAGACAACCCTGAAGCTTGGAGAGCACCAAGGACCACACAGTCCAACCCTGAGCGATATATATATATATATATTTATATATATATAAATTTGATTTATATGCCACCCTTCTCCGGAGACTCAGGGTGGCTTATAATGCGTTAAGCAACAGCCTTCATACTTTTGTATATTTATACAAATTCAGCTTATTGCCCCCACAAACTGGGTCCTCATTTGACCTACCTTAGAAAGGATGGAAGGCTGAGTCAACCTTGAGCCTGGTGAGATTCGAACTTCCAGTAATTGCAGACAGCCGGTGTTCTCTTCCATCGGTACTCTTGACTCACCAGGACCCATTAAGGGTTCCGGAAAAGGAGCAATTTGTAGTGTACCTTTTTAAGCCTTTAATGGCTTCTGAGTCTGTTTGGAAAGATCAAGAGAAGGTACGTGTTCCTGCTTGCATGGGGCAATTCACTTTCCATTGGCTAAAAAGTAGAATTGCTCCAAATGGAATAATGGGGTTAATTAATAATTGCTCTCCTTGGAAGGCAACAGTTGCCGAGCCAGAAGTGCCACAAAACACATTTTGATTGGATTTAAACCCCCACCTAGAGGAATATCTTTGACAGGATGATGTCATGGGGGTGAACAGAAAGAAGAAGGGGTGTTCACACACACACACACACACACACACACACACACACAAAACGTATTTGACTTTCAAGGCAAAGGAAGTTGAAAACTATCCCAGAAAAACACAATGATGTGTTGTTGCCAAGGAAACGGCGCAGGTATCTTCATAAAGACCCAGAATCCGAGTTTGATTCAAAAGAGACTTCATCTTAATTGGCCAGTTAAAGGGGAAATCCTCATTCAGTTGGCTCGGGAACCAAGACAATGGATGAGGTCACATGCCAAAATAACAGAGTTGGAGGTCTTCTTATCCAACCCCCCTCCTCAAGCAGGAAAACCTATACCCATGAGGGTGAACCTGTGGCACTTGTGCCACCTGTGGGCACACGAGCGTTGGAGCCCTAACTCAGCTCCAGCATGCATGTGCGTGCCGGCCAGCTGATTTTCAGGCCTTCTGGGCTCACCAGAAGTCGGGAAACGGGCCGTTTCCAGCCTCCAGGGGGTGGGGTGTCAAAGCGTGAATCAGCTTCGTCCCCCACTCCCCCCGAGGAAACTGTAATTAATTAGAGGTGAATGGATCTTGTTTTCCATGGTGTATACCCTCAAAGAAAGAAAACCCGAATGTATTCTAAAAAACATTTTTATTACGAAAGTAAAAAACCGAGCTAACTACATCTTTACTGACAGTGATATCTCAGAGACGGACAAAGGAAAAGCAAATCAGGAAGTTAGAAAAGATAGAATGTAGACATGCATAGTAGCTCAGAAATCACAAGAGAGTCTTATCTTTGAGTTAAGGTTCTCTGGCAGGCTACCATAAGTCTCAGAATGGAAGCTCAGCTGGCAAATACAAATAACGCAATGATATGGGGAAGGCCGTTTTCACCCTCCCCAGGCTCCTAGAAAGCCTCTGGAGCCTGGGAAGAGCGAAAAATGGGCCTACCTGGCCCACTGTGCCATCGCATACCAAAGGCAGAGGGAGCATGGGTGGGTCACGCATGCATGCATGGGAGGTGAGGCACATAGTTTAGTTTAGTTTAGTTTAGTTTAGTTTAGTTTAGTTTAGTTTAGTTTAGTTTAGTTTAGTTTAGTTTAGTTTAGTTTAGTTTAGTTTAGTTTAGTTTAGTTTAGTTTAGTTTAGTTTAGTTTAGTTTAGTTTTATTGCATTTATATACCGCCCTTCTTCCTGAGGGGACTCAGGGCCGTTTACAGCCATATTAAAACAATCACGTATAAAAATTAAAACTAATAAAATAATTAAACTATTTGGCCGTAAAATTTAAAACCTCTAAAAACCCCTATTAAAATTAACACAAATTTAAGTCAGACCAGCTTGATGAAATAGTAGGGTCTTCAGGGCTCGTCGGAAGGCACGGAGGTCAGGAATCTTTCTTATATCCGAGGGTAGTTCATTCCATAGGGCTGGGGCTCCCACAGAGAATGCTCTCCCCCTGGCGGCCGTCCGTCGGCATTGTCTAACAGATGGCACTCTGAGGAGGCCCTCTCTGTGAGAGCGTATCGGGCGGTGGGAGGTATTCATTGGCAGAAGACGGTCCTGTAAATATCCCGGTCCTAAGCCATGGAGCACTTTGAAGATGGTAACTAACACCTTGAAACGCACTCGGAAGACCACCAGAAGCCAGTGCAGCTCGCGCAAGAGGGGAGTTACCCGGGAGCGACGAGTCGCTCCCATAACCACTCGCGCGGCCGCATTCTGGACAAGCTGAAGTCTCTGGGTGCTCCTCAAGGGGAGCCCCATGTAGAGAGCATTACAGTAGTCCAAACGGGAAGTGACGAGAGCATAATTCAATAGAATTATGGGTGTGGGCATGCACGTGCTTGACCCCCCCATGCTCGCCCAGCTTTTGGCACTCAATGGCAAAAAGGTTAGCCATCACTGCCCTATACCCGTGATGGTGAACCTGTGGCACGCGTGCCATCTGTGGCACATGGAGCCATATCGGTGGGCACGTTGGCATTACCCTAGCTCAGCTGCAGCATGCATGTGCATGCCGGCCAACTGATTTTTGGGCCTTCCAGGCCCACTGGAAGTCAAGAAACAGGCTGTTTCCAGCCTCCAGGGGTGGGTGGGTGAGGAAGGCCATCACTGCCCTATACGATTCCAGACAAATGGCTGTCCAATCTCATCTTAAAAAGACGGGGTGGAAGCACTCACAATTTCTTGAAAGGAAGCCATTGATTGATTAATTTCCATCCATTGTTTCTTATCCTGCCTTCGGGTGCTTTGGAGAATGAGCTGACACCCCCACCCCCTTCTTTGTGGCAGAAGATAGAACTTCTGGACAGGATGACTTTAGAGCAGTGATCCTTAAACTGTTCGATCCGATTGTCGTAAGTCGAGGACTATTTTTCAGTAACTGAAAAATAATGAAATTATCTCACCCATTGCTTTTCTTCCTTTCATTTTGCCAGGTTCGTTTGGAGTGGCCCACCGACCTGGCTGTCAACCCAATGGACAATTCTCTCTATGTTCTGGACAACAACGTCGTGTTGCAGATCTCTGAAAACCACCAGGTGCGCATCGTGGCAGGCCGGCCAATGCACTGTCAAGTCCCAGGGATCGACCACTTCCTTCTGAGCAAAGTAGCCATTCACGCCACTTTGGAATCGGCCACAGCGGTGGCGGTCTCGCACAGCGGCGTCCTGTACATCGCCGAGACCGACGAGAAGAAGATCAACCGGATCCGACAGGTCACCACAAATGGCGAAATTTCACTGGTCGCCGGAGCCCCCAGCGGGTGTGATTGTAAGAACGATGCCAACTGCGACTGCTTCTCCGGGGACGATGGGTACGCCAAGGACGCCAAGCTGAACGCTCCGGCTTCTCTCGCGGTGTGCGCTGACGGGGAGTTGTATGTGGCTGATCTTGGGAACATCCGGATCCGTTTTATCCGGAAAAACAAACCTTTCCTGAACACCCAGAACCTGTACGAATTATCCTCGCCCATTGATCAGGAACTCTACCTGTTTGATGCCAGCGGCAAGCACGTTTTCACGCAGAGCCTCCCGACCGGAGATTACCTGTACAATTTCACCTACACAGGAGATGGCGACATCACCCTCGTGACCGACAACAATGGAAATTTGGTTAATATCCGGAGAGATTCAACCGGGATGCCACTGTGGCTGGTGGTGCCAGATGGCCAGGTCTACTGGCTCACGATGGGCACCAACAGCGCCCTCAAGAGTGTGACGGCACAGGGCCAAGAGATAGCTATGATGACCTACCATGGCAATTCGGGCCTCCTAGCTACCAAGAGCAATGAAAATGGATGGACCACGTTTTACGAGTGAGTATTTCTCGAGATAACGTCTTCAAACTTGGAACATAAAACAGAACATTGGCTACAGAGAGTCCTCGGCTTACAAATTTCAGATTTGGTTGTGGTCGCAAGTCGAGAACCACCTATGTCGGAACTGGAAGGGTTGCCTCAGAGGTCATCTAGACTGACACACACCCCTCTCTGTGGTCACACGCGACTGCAGTTTTAAGCACTCAGCCACTGGGCTGTATTTAATGACGGTTTTGTGACATCCCGCAGTTGTAAGATTTCATTTCACGATGGTTTTGCTGATGTTTTCTTCTGGATTTTGTCTGAATCGGAAGCTTCTGTTCGACCGTTGGAGAAATGACAACATGTCATGGTAGCCTTGTGTGTCCTTTTTTTAAGGGTTTTGTAGCCTGTCATCACTCCTGTGGAACTGTATTCCATGAAGGCAGTCAGAAAAACAGTGATCTAGAATGATCTTCCCGCGTATTAAGATCTGAAATTTTAGAGCTGTATTATTCAACTTTAGCAAGTTTAAGATGTGTGGAGTCCAACTTCCCAGATTTGAAGGGAAGGAGAGGAGAGGAGAGGAGAGGAGAGGAGAGGAGAGGAGAGGAGAGGAGAGGAGAGGAGAGGAGAGGAGAGGAGAGGGAAAAGGCGAAAGGAAAGGGAATGGGGAAAGGGAAAAGGAAAGGAGAAAGGAGAAAGGAAAGGAAAGGAAAAAAAGGGGAAAGGGAATGGGGATTGGAGAAAAGAAAGGAAAAAAGGAAAGGAAAGGAAAGGAGAAAGGAAAGGAGGAAAGAAAAAGGAGAGAGGGGAGAGGAGAGGAAAGGAAGGAAGGAAGATTAGTTTCTTGGATGATCAAGAGACATGTCTACAGCCCATCCACACTTAGGATTTCATTCTATGCTGCCTTTTCAATTGTAAAGAAGTTTCTGTTTGAGCAGGAACATTTTACACCTCGTTCTGCATCTAATTAAAAACAGCAGTTAAAAGGAATATTAATCTCTCGCTCCGCAACTTTCTCCACCAAGGGAAGCCACAGGCACACAGCGTAGGTGAAATGTCACCCCTTAAAATTGCACAAGTCCCCCACACTAGAAACCTACACACTAGAAATGTCATAACACTTGATAACAAGAGTGAACTCATTTTTAAATCCGTGAGATGTCCTGCTTCCTTGACCAAAAATCTGGTGCTTTGACCTAGGTCAGGGATGGCAAACCTTTTCGGAACCGAATGTCCAAAGTGGAACGCATGTGCACACGCTGGAGCACCGGAAACCCAAAGACCAGCTGGCCGGCTATTTTTTAGCCGTTTTTTGGGCCAAAAATCGCCCCAAAAAGGGCCCGGAAACGGCCTGGTTTTGGGCCATTTTCAGGCCTTTTCTGGTGCTCTGGCACCCACGAAGACCGGCTGGCTGGCGCCGAAAACCAGAAGAGCAGCTGGCGATGGTGCACATGCCCACAGAGAGGGCTCAGCGTGCCACCTCTGGCACACACGACATAGGTTCACCATCATGGCGCTAGGAGATTCCTCTCGGTTTATCTCGCTCTTTAATTCATGTTCATACGTCTCCTTCTTTTCCAGATACGACAGCTTTGGACATCTCACTAACATCACTTTCCCAACCGGTCAAGTCACCACTTTCCGGAGCGATACGGACAGCTCTGTCCACGTCCAGATTGAGACCTCCAGCAAGGACGATGTAACAATCACCACCAACCTTTCAGCATCAGGGGCCTACTACACCCTCCTCCAAGGTAAAACCCAACCTATTTTGACAGCTTCCTCCTGTAAGATCTTTTAAGCTTTTCTTCATTGAACTGGGGTACGACAGCCTTTAGAGCAGAGTTCCCCAAACTTTCAGGCTTTGTGGATTGGCAGAGGGGTGGGCAGAGGATGGTTATCGTTTTGCACCAGTGGCCGGCAAATGTGCACGCCCACAGCTCTGTTTGCCCGAGTGGCAGGCATATGTGCCTGCCGCTCATGCAGATGGAGCTTGAACGCTCGCTCGCTGCTCGCGCAAGTGGGGATGTGCATGCGTGTACTCGCCCGCCGCTTCCGTGGCCCAATTCCAAATGGCTCACAGCAGAGTAGTGAACCGTGGCCTGCAGATCGGGGACCCCTGCCTTAGAGAAAAGCTTAGATAAAGTCCCTCTTGAATGGAAGTTATAAATAAAAGACCCTAACACTGAACGTTATTTCTGGATTTGTTAAATCTAATCATTGTAAGAAGATTTTGAAAGGTAAGGATTTTGGGCCAATCACCAGGAGACTGTGAATTCTAGTCCCATTTCAGGCATGCAAGATAGCTAGAGTATTTTGAGCCAATTACCAGGAGAGAGTGAGTTGTAGTCCTGCCTTAGGCATGAAAGCCAGCTGGCTGACTTTGGGCTACGAAAATCAGCTGGGTGATTTTGGGCCAATTACCAGGAGAGACTGAGTTCTAGTCCTTTCTTAGGCATGAAAGCCGGCTGGGTGACTTTGGGCCAGTTACTCCCTCCCTCATCACAACCCACCTCACAGAATTGCTGTTGTGAGGAAATTAAGAGGAGGAAGAAGCATTATGAGCATTCGCCACCTTGAGTTATTTATAACAATAATAAAGTTGAAATAAAAATAAATGATGGAAGAATAAGGAAAATGACCTTTATCAGGGTAATAATTTAAGAGCTCACCAGCTGCTACAATGATGTAATGCTGGGAATGAGTCAGCAAGGTTTTTTTGGCTGATATCACTTTAAGAGCCTGTAATAAGAAGAGGCCCTGTTTGGGCGTATCTATCCATGTGTGCTTCCATACTGTAATTGCTGTTCGTTTGAGGTCTGACTAAAGTATGTGTATGTATATATTCTTTGTAGATAAAACCACTATTTAAATACAAACCTCTGTTTACTGTATTTGCTCCTGGGGTTGTCTCACATAGTCACACTGTACGCACCCTAGCAACCTTAATTGGTCTATCCTATCTTAGCGCCTGCCAGGCGTGTAGGACTTCAGGGTATCCACTGGAAAAGACTACAATATCTTCTGTACCCAAAAACCAAGACCATCTCTAACTGATTCAGCCGTTTTAGAAAAATTAAAATGCCAGATTAATGCTGGAAGGAAAACTCGGCTCCACCTCAGGAGTCTAATTAAGCAACAGAAAACACTTTTAGGACTCTTTGGGGAGTTAATTGAATAGGCCGCGATTTAAATGGCCAGGGCTAAGTAAAAGTCTATAATAATTGTCTCTTGATCGAGCATCTCAATATTCAGTTGTTCCGAGCTGCTTCTGGGAACCATCAAGGTTGGAGGTCATCACTCAGATAGCGGATATAGGTAGTCCTGAACTTACAATCGTTAGTTTAGTGACCAAAGCTAAAATAGCACTAAAAAAAGCGAGTTACAACTGTTTTTCGGACTCGTGAGCATTTTCAGCCTCCTCAAAATTGTGGTCAATATTCAGACATTCGGCAACTGGCATGTACTCACGACAGTTGCCGTGTCCCAGGGTCACATCATCGACCTTTTGTGGCCTTCTGATAAGGGGAAGCCGATTCATTTAACAGCTGGGTTACTAATTTAAGAACTGCAGCAATTCCCTTAACAGTGGGGGCAGGTCGTAAAACAGGACAAGACTCACTTAACAAGCTGTCTCACTCAGCCCTGGAAATGTGGGGCACAGTTATGGCCGTAAATCGAGGATTACCGGTAATGGACTCGATTTCAGGGAACAGGGTGTGCCGTTTTTTCCAAATGAAACATTTGGATGAAATTTTAACAGGTGAAATTTGGAGTCAATAATGTGGCCTCTCTTAATTAGCATCTGGGCGTGCCGCCCATTAAAGGAAGCTACTAAGGGGGGAAAATGAGAACAAATCTTTTCATTAGCGGAAGATTTGAAAGCCAGCATATTATTGAACTGGTTAACCACTGAGGGGTCCTTGGTGCTCTCTGAACTTGCTCGTTTTCTTTCAGACGTTTCATTACCCAAGTCGGTAACATCATCAGTGGTAGGGATGATATGATAACACTCGCAGTGATGATGTTACCGAGTTAGGGTAATGAAACCCTAAAGAAAACAAGGAAGCTTAGAGAGCACCAAGGACCCCTCACTTCAGCCCTGAGCTACAAATATTCTCCTTTATTGGCGATCCACTCCGAATCCTGATAATTAAAGCACTCACATTTTCTGACCCATTTGCCTCATGTTTCCTTTGCATAACTAATGTGAGCTGCGGAGGTGTCAGCATTTCATGCTGCACTTACTCTAATGCTGACATAAGAAGGAGAAGCAGAGGCATCTGGAAAGGGATGGTTGGCTCTTCACCTACTTATTTTCCCTGGAGAGAATATCCCCTAGGAGATGGGATGGGAGGGGGGAAATTCCTTTGAGTGGGAGCAGTAGATTAGGGGCAGAGTGACTGGGAAGATGGCCAATGAGTGCAGAGGAGTGGGGAGAGGAAAAGGAGGGTTTTTGGCTGAGGAAGCCAGAGTTGGCTGCGATGAATCAGAGCTAGAATGTTCGTGCTTAGTAAATAAGAATTTTTTTCATCAAAGACTGATGAAATTTAATTTATTTGAGACGATTTCGAAACCTGACAGGAGGGTTGGCTCGGCTGCCTATCTAAAGTCATTGTCGGGGTTTTTTTCCCGTGTAGATCAAGTGCGCAACAGCTACTACATCGGGGCCGACGGTTCTCTCCGCCTGATATTGGCGAACGGCATGGAGGTGGCTCTCCAGACTGAACCCCATCTCCTGGCGGGCACCGTGAACCCCACGGTGGGGAAGAGGAACGTGACTCTGCCCATCGACAACGGTCTCAACCTGGTCGAGTGGCGGCAACGGAAAGAACAATCCAGAGGCCAGATCACCGTGTTCGGACGCAGGCTGAGGGTGAGTGGGCCGTTCCCGGTCAGAACTGGTGGGAATTGAAATTATTCGGTTCACCTGGAAAGGGTTAAATCACTTCCAGGTATTGTCTGAAAGGGACATGCAAAATGGGGTGAATTCTGCGTTGATTTTCCTTTGCAGCAGGGACAACTTTTAAAAATTACAGCCAGAGTTGGGAAAAAAATTGGAACTTTGATTTTGGGATTTGCCGTTATAGAAATGGTTAGTTTAAACCAATGATGGCTAACCTTTTCCGGACAGAGTGCCCAAAGTGTGTGCCCGAACCCCCGAAATGCAATGCCCCCCTACACGCATGCACCCCGCCCAAATACACACGCAGCAGAGACCCAATGACCAATTGGCCACCCACACATGCATGGCAGAGCTGAATTGGGGCGATGGCTATCGTGCCCACAGAGAGGGCACTGCATTCCACCTGTGGCAAGCGTGCCATAGATTCGCCATCACTGGTGTAAACTATTAGGTCAAAATAAAAAGTTGAGATATAATGTCAATGCCTTATTCTACTGCACCAAAGGGAGTCAGAAGTCAGTGCCTTTTCTTTTTCTCTTTCTTTTCCTGACCTTTCCCTTCCCTTCTTCGATCCCTGTTTTTCCTATTTCCTTCTCTATTGTTTTCTACGTTACAACATAAACTGATAAAAACAATTAAATGTGGAAGAACTGAGATATTATTACGAACAGCTTAAAATACTTCGCCGGATCCCAGCGTATGGATTTTCAAATCTTTCCTGCCTTCCTTTTTCTTGCATCTCATATAAGAGTGTCTGTGGAGATTCTCCATCGTTCAGGTCGTCACGGTGCCAAAAGTGCTTTTTTTGCAAGAGGCAATTAGACTTTCTGGTTTTTCTTTGAAGACGTTTTGCTTCTCATCCAAGAAGCTTCCTCGGCTCTTACTGGATGGTGAAGGATGGAAGGATTGATACTCCTTGCAGACAGCTGGTCATTTGCATCGTTTTTAGAGAGTCGTTGAGGCCACTTGGAGATTTATCTGTGTCCTCAGGGTCACCTGAGTGGTGCAAATGGGTGTGGAGCCTTCTTGGAACTGTTCCAAGGAGTATCAATCCTTCCTTTCCCCACCATCCAGTCAGAGCTGAGGAAGCTTCTCGGATGAAAAAGAAAACCAGAAAGTCCAATTGCCTCTTGAAAAAGCACCTTTGGGATCTCATATAAGAGTTTTTTTTACAAATACGCTAAAACCCTCTTTGCCATTTGCCTCAGGAGAACCAGATTGTTCTGACCAGTAGTTAAGATTCCCATCTTACTAAAGCTTTTGGCCGTTGTCTTAATTCTTTCTTCCCGCAGGTTCATAACCGAAATTTGTTATCCCTTGACTTCGACCGCGTGACACGAACCGAGAAGATTTACGACGACCACCGGAAATTCACTCTGCGCATTCTCTACGACCAGGCGGGACGGCCTACGCTCTGGTCTCCTAGCAGTCGTCTGAATGGGGTGAACGTCACCTATTCCTCCGGGGGTCATATAGCCGGGATCCAAAGGGGTACTATGTCCGAAAGAATGGAATACGACCAAGCAGGCCGAATTTCATCCAGAATGTTTGCGGATGGCAAATCTTGGACCTACACGTATTTAGAAAAGGTGAGCGCCGTAGAGAAAAGGGGTCTCTAAAGGTTTAGCCAATGCGGCGTTGTGAGTCACCCTCTCTGCCTCTTTGAACAATATTTATCTACTACAGGTTGTCAACTCGCAAAGCATCCCCGGCCTGCTCTCAAGTTGCCATAGGCCAGAGGGGATGGGAAACCGGAGAAAAGGCACAGCAGCCAAAGATAGATGCACATTTCATGCTTATCTCTCTCAAGGCTGTATCCCAGGGTTACCCACAGCGGCTGGAGGGAAGTGACTTCTACAACCCGCAAAATTGCTCTGTTGGTGAATGTGATTGATGACACACCCAGGGGGGAGGGGGGAAACAGGGTCATAATTGGGGCGTAAATTATGTAGGGCCAGAGCTGGCTTTACTTGGGAACGTGCCGACATGAAGCTCCTAATAAATAACTGGATTTCTTTTGAAGCTTGGCTCGAGGCTCATGATTTAATTAGGACATCCGTCAGAACCCTGACAGAGGTAGTCTTGACTTACAACCATTCATTTAGTGAAATGAAATTAGGACAGTAGTTAAGTAACACTTAATTGTGTTACTAACTTAACAGCTGCGATGATCCCACTGAACAACTGTGGCAAGAAAGGTCGTAAAATGGGGCAAAGCTCACTTAACAACTGACTCGCTCAGCAACCAAAATTTTGGGCTCAACTGTGGTCGTAGGTCGAGGACTACCTGCATGTACTCCTTGTCATTCTTGTAATGTGACATCTTTTTTGCCTCTTGAAAAAAAACACCTTTCGGACTTGAAACTTCGCGTTCTCCCTGGCATCTTTTTAACCTTCAGAAGTTTTGTAAGTAACTAGACAACGTTGGTCAACGCGTAAACAATCCACTTTCTGTATCCCACTACTAAACTTAGCCATAATTATAACGATGACAAAAATGTTCTTGTTATAACTTATTTTTCCTCTTCTGATTACAGTCCATGGTCCTACTCCTTCACAGTCAGCGGCAGTACATTTTTGAATTCGATAAGAACGATCGCTTGTCGTCCGTAACGATGCCCAACGTAGCTCGGCAGACCTTGGAGACACTTCGATCAATTGGCTACTACAGGAATGTCTACAGGCCTCCGGAAGGCAACGCCACGGTGGTCGAAGACTTCAATGAGGAATGGCAACTCCTTCACACCTATTACCTGGGGACCGGAAGACGGGTCATCTACAAGTACGGCAAGCTATCCAAACTGGCAGAGATGCTCTATGACACCACCAAAATCAGCTTCAGCTACGATGAGACCGCAGGCATGTTGAAGACCATCAACCTCCAGAACGAAGGGTTCACCTGTACGATCAGGTACCGACAGATCGGGCCCCTCATTGATCGCCAGATTTTCCGTTTCACGGAAGAAGGCATGGTGAACGCCCGTTTCGACTACAACTATGACAACAGCTTCCGGGTGACTAGCATGCAAGCCGTGATCAACGAAACCCCATTGCCTATTGACCTCTACCGTTATGACGATGTGTCGGGCAAAACCGAGCAATTTGGCAAATTCGGGGTGATCTATTATGACATCAACCAGATCATCACTACGGCGGTCATGACCCACACGAAACATTTTGATGCGTACGGTCGGATGAAGGAAGTTCAGTACGAAATATTCAGGTCCCTCATGTACTGGATGACCGTACAGTATGACAACATGGGGAGAGTGGTGAAAAAGGAATTGAAAGTGGGCCCTTACGCCAATACCACAAGGTACTCGTACGAATACGATGCCGACGGCCAATTGCAGACGGTGTCCATCAACGAGAAACCACTCTGGAGATACAGTTATGACCTCAATGGGAATCTCCATTTGTTGAGTCCCGGCAACAGCGCCCGTCTGACGCCGCTGAGGTACGACCTCAGGGACCGGATTACAAGACTAGGCGACGTGCAGTATAAGATGGACGAAGATGGCTTCCTGAGGCAAAGGGGGAATGACATTTTTGAGTACAACTCCGCAGGACTTCTCATCAAGGCCTACAACAAAGCCAACAAATGGAGCGTGAAGTATCATTATGACGGGCTTGGAAGGAGAGTCTCCAGCAAAACCACCCACGGTCATCATCTGCAGTTCTTCTACGCGGACCTCACCAACCCCACCAAGGTCACCCATCTGTACAACCACTCCAGCTCAGAGATTACCTCTCTCTATTACGACCTCCAGGGTCACCTCTTTGCCATGGAGGTGAGCAGTGGCGATGAATTCTACATCGCTTGTGACAACATCGGGACCCCCTTGGCGGTCTTCAGCGGAACGGGCCTCATGATCAAGCAGATCCTTTACACGGCTTACGGAGAGATCTACATGGATACCAACCCAAACTTCCAAATTATCATCGGTTACCACGGAGGTCTGTACGATCCCCTCACCAAACTCATCCACATGGGGAAGAGAGACTACGACGTCCTAGCCGGAAGGTGGACCAGCCCGAACCACGGCATTTGGAAACGTCTCAGCCACAGCAACATCATGCCCTTCAACCTCTACATGTTCAAAAACAACAATCCAATCAGTAATGCCCAGGATATCAAATGCTACATGACAGGTAAAATCCATGTTCGTTAAGTGCCCAGGGTAGAACTGGGACTTGTGGGGGTAACGTCTGGGGTTTGCCATGATGCTTTGAACCTCATCCACAGAATGGATGCCATAGCTTACTGATAAGGCGCATGCAAGTTTCTAACCATAGCGCACTGATGGTGAACCTTTTAGAGCAGGGGTCTTCAAACTTGGCAACTTTAAGACTTGTGGACTTCAACTCCCAGAATTCTCCAGCCAGCTGGCTGGAGAATTCTGGGAGTTGAAGTCCACAAGTCTTAAAGTTGCCAAGTTTGTAGACCCCTGTTTTAGAGACCGAGTGCCCAAAATGCAACCCAAAACCCACTTATTTATCGCAAAGGACCAACACGGCAATTTAACCTGAGTAATGAGGTTTTACTACCTAAAATAATGGTAAGCAACCCAGAGTTCAGCTAATTGTTCTAAGAAAAAGGTGCTCATTGCACTTTTATGCTCCTTCGTTATTTTTCTGCTTTTGAAATACTATGTTTAGCAACAATATCATTTCTCTCTTTCCCTTTCTCTCTCTCTTTCCCCTCTCTCTTTCTCTCTTTCTTTCCCTCCCTCCTTCTCTCTCTCTCTCTCTCTTTCCCTACCCCTCTTTCTTCCCCCCTCTCTCTTTCTCTCTCTCTCTTTCCCTCCATCTCTCTCTTTCCCTCCCCCTCTCTTTCTCTCTTTCTCTTCCCCTCCCTCACTCTCTCTCGCTCTTTTTTTTAGTTCAATTTATATGCCGCCCTTTTCCGGAGACTCAGGGCGGCTTACAATGCGTTAAGCAATAGCCTTCATACTTTTGTATATTACCTGCTTAGTAGGGATTTTTGGCCCCCCTAAGCGGTGTTCTTTTTTTTATACAAAGTCAGCTTATTGCCCCCACAATCTGGGTCCTCATTTTACCTACCTCGAAAGGATGGAAGGCTGAGTCAACCCTGAGCCTGGTGAGATTCGAACTTGCAGTACTTGCAGGAGCTGGTGTTACTTAACAGCACTTTAATCTGCTGCGCCACCAAAGCGCTCCCTCTCTCTCTCTCTCTGCGCTGCAGGAGAAATGCAATGGAGCTGGGCTGGGGCAACGGTGCATCTACCCATAGAGAGGGGTCTGAGTGCAACCTCTGGCATAGTGTCTTCCATTTTAAAGAGCCCATTTGGTGTAGGGGTTAAGGTGCTGGCCTGGGAACCAGGAGAAGGTGAGTTCTAGTCCCACCTAAGGCATGGAAGCCAGCTGGGTGATTTGGAGCCAATCACCAGAAGACGGTGAGTTCTAGTCCTGCCTTAGGCATGAAATCCTACTGGTGACTTTGGGCCAATAGTCAGGAGACACTGAGTTCTAGTCCCATTTTAAGCATGAAAGCCGGTTAGGAGACATTGGTCCAATCACCAGGAGATGGTGAGTTCTAGTCCTGCCTTAGGCAAGAAAGCTGACTATGTGATTTTGGGCCAGTTCCTAGGAGAAATAAGTTCTAGTTCTGTCTAAGGCATGAAAGCCGACTGAGTAGCTGGGTGACTTCGGGTCAATCACCAGGAGACGGTGAATTCTAGTCCTGCCTTAGGCAAGAAAGCTGACTATGTGATTTTGGGCCCATCCCCAGGAGACGATAAGTTCTAGTCCTGCCTAAAGCACAAAAGCCGACTGTGTAGCTGGGTGACTTGGGTCCAATCACCAGGGCACTGTGAGTTCTAGTTCTACCCTAGGCATGAAGGCCATCAGGGTGTCTTTGGCCAATCACCAGGAGACAGGGAGTTCTAGTCCCGCCTTAGGCCTGAAAGCAGGCTGGGTGACTTCTGGACACTTTCTCTCAGCCCAACCCACCTCACAGGGTTGTTGTTGTAGGAAAAAAAATAGGAGGAATTATGACCTCTGCCTTTGAGTTACTTTTTTTTTTTTTAATTTGATTTATATGCCACCCTTCTCCGGAGACTCAAGGTGGCTTACAATGCGTTAAGCAATAGCCTTCATACTTTTGTATATTTATACAAAGTCAGCTTATTGCCCCCACAAACTGGGTCCTCAATTTACCTACCTTAGAAAGGATGGAAGGCTGAGTCAACCTTGAGCCTCGAACTTGCAATAATTGCAGAGAGCTGAAAGTTAATAACAGGCTATTTAGTCTGTTGAGCTATCCAGACTCCTATAAAAAAAATAATAGATGAAGTAAAAATATCATAAATAAATAAAGGCTTCAGGAAGTTCTCTGATGTATTTTCGCCTCAGATACTGCAGACCAAAAACCCTGAAGAACAAATATTCGGATTTAATAAATAACCCTGCTTTTAAAGCAATTGTCCAAGCAATTGTGTCATAATTTCCTTGGCTTTGACTCTGTGGGATTAAAGGGTGATTAACGCCCTTCTAATTTTTTGTCACTTTTCAGAGGGATATTATTGTTGGCCACAGCTAGCACCCAGATCCTAAACGGCCTCTAAATAAAACTGCATAAAAGAGGCTTTTTTTTCGCCACAGAAGCCTCCGAAATCCTTTCTAATCCTGACCTTTCCATCAATCCTTTTTAAAAATAACAATGCGGTGAAATGTTAATTCATCCATGAGAATTGTTATTTTAAAGGGCAGTGGGGGGAAAAAAAAATCCACACAACTGTTGCAGATCAGGAGGAGAATCTGGCCAAGGAAATGAAGTCCCACTGAATTATTTGGGAGTAAATTATTTGGGAATGGGTGTAATTCTCCCCTCCGGATGCCGCTACAGGGCCTTGCATGCCAAAACCACTATAGGTAGTCCTCGACTTAACAACCCGTTCACTTAATGACCATTCAGAGTTACAACAGCACCGAAAAAAACAACGTACGACCATGCTTCACACTTACGGCCTTTGCAGCCTCCCCGTGGTCACGTGATTTACATCCAGAGGCTCGGCCACTGACTCGCCTTTATGACGGTGGCAGTCCTCTGAAGTCACGTGATCCCCTTTGGCGACCTTCGGACGAGTCAGAAGGCCGATTCACTTAACGACCGTGTGACTTCATTTAAGACCTGCAGCTAATTCACTTAATAACAAACGAGGGGAAGAAAGTTACAACATGGAGCAAGATCACTTAACAAATATCTCAGTCAGTGGCGGGTTGCTCCCGGTTCTGTCCTGCTTTATAGAACCGGTAGTAAAGCCGGTGGGAGGCTCCGCCTACCCGGCACGACATCATCATTGGTGATCTGCGCATGCGCATAAGAGCACATGTGTTAGCAAAGGGAGTGCGCGTGCGATCCTGCTGCGAACCGGTAGTAACGGTAAGTGGAACCCACCCCTGGTCTCAGTTAACAATATAAATGTTGGGCTCGTTCGTGGTCGTAAGTTGAGGACTATCTGCAGACACAAAAATAGTTTTTCCCCCCTTGTGCCATTGCTCTGCTAAGCACCTAATTCCCCCAGCCCTGTCTTGTGCCTAAAAATATTTACCCATGTAGTAGACGGGTGAATTTCATCCGGTTCGGGCGAAACGTTAGAGACGATTTAGGTTGGTTCAACCGAACCGGTAAAAACCACCCCTGGTTGGCCCTGCCCACACGTGCCGCTCATCCCTTCCGGCTGCTCGCTCGCCGCTTCCGACCGCTCACTCGCTCACTCAACCCATTCAACGTTAAGTGCTACAGCAGAGAGAATCCGAAATTTTCTCCCTCCATTCACAGCGGAGCTGCTGCAGCCTGTCCCTTTAGATACTTTGACCCCCAGGAGGGACGGAGCCAGGGGGAACCATAAAGGGAGAGCAGCTCCGCTGTGAATGGAGGAAGAAAAGTTTGGCTTCTCTCTGCCACCGCATTCACTATTAGCCCTTCTGGTGCTCATACACACATTTGTTTTCCTACCGGGTTCTGTGGGTGTGGCTCGGTGGAGGGTCATGTGACTGAGTGGGCATGGGCATGAGTGACATCGAATTGGCCATGCCCACTCAGTCACAAGACCCTCACCCCAACCAAGCCATGCCCACAGTACCAGTAGGGAAAAAATTTGAATGTCACCACTGGTATTAGGGCTGTATTCCTATTAGCCTTCTCATCTTTCTCATCATCTGATTTTTTCCTACTACCTTCTCCTGTCGCTATCTTTTGATTTATCACTTGTTTGTATCTTATGATCTATGACAGCGATGACTAACCTCTTTGCAATTGCATGCCAGGAGCGGGAGAGAGGGTCATGCGCGCGTGTGCCCACACCCATAATTCTATGCGCCCTGCCCCCATGCATGCATGTGTGACCCCCTCCCATGGTCCTCTCTGCTCCTGGCACGTGATGGCACAGTAGGCCCTTTTTTCTCTCTCCCCAGAGCCTTTCTAGGAGTCTGGGGAGGGCGAAAACGGCCTTCCCCATCCCATCCCTGTAGGCCAAAATTGGCCCATTTGCCAACTTCCTGTCCCACCGGAAGTTGGCAAATGGGCCATTTCTGACCTCCAGGGGTGTCGGGAAGGTCATTTTTGCCCTCCCCAGACTCCTAGAAAGGCTCTGTAGGCTGGGGAGAGAGAAAAACAGCCTTCCCCACCACCCTCCGAGGTCCTCTGGAGGCAGGAAAAACCCTACTTCTGGTGGGCCCAGAAGGCCCGAAAATCAGCTGAGCTCCTGTGCCCACCGATATGGCTATGCGTGCGACCTGTGGCACGCGTGCCATAGGTTCACCATCACGGATCTATGACCTATCACTTTGTTGTTTGCATGTACACTGAGAGCTTATGCACCAGAGACAAATTCCTCATTTGTCCAATCGCACTTGGCCAATAAAGAACATTCCCAATACCAAATTTTAAATATGAAGAATAGAGCCAAAACAGAAAGAGAATGGAGGGATTCAGAGCTCATTTGTGTTTGCCACGTAGTTGTATCACAAACACATCCGGTATCACAACCGTTGATAATTAAAGCATTACCTTCTCATGCTCAGCTCAGTCGTGGCACCTTAAAGTCGTAATGAGCCATTCCAGCTTTAAATCAGTATTTTTCCTGTCCTTAGAAATGTTCTTCAGAATAACAGAGTTGGAAGGGACCTTGGAGGTCTTCTAGTCCAACCCCCTGCTTAGGCAGGAAACCCTAAACTATTTCAGACAAATGGTTGTCCAACTTCTTCTTAAAAGCTTGGAGAATTCACAATTTTTTGAGGCAAGCTGTTTCACTGGTTAATTGTTCTAACTGTCAGGAAATTCTTCCTTATTTCTAGGTTGCTTCTCTCCTTGATTAGTTTCCACCCATTGCTTCTTGCCCTGCCCTCAGGTGCTTTGGAGAATAGCTTGACTCCCTCTTCTTTGGGGCAGCCCCTCAGATATTGGAAGTCTGCTCTCATGTCTCCCCTAGTCCTTCTCTTCATTAAACTAGACATACCCAGTTCCTGCAACCGTTCTTCATATGTTTTAGCCTCCAGTCCCCCCATCATCTCTGTTACTCTTCTCTCCACTCTTTCTAGAGTCTCCACATCTTTTTTACATCGTGGCAACCAAAACTGGATGCATTATTCCAGATGTGGCCTTACCAAGGCCTTATAACGTGGCATTGACTCGTCACATGATCCTGATTGTATCTCTCTGTTGATGCAGCCTAGGATTGTGTTGGCTTTTTTAGGCTGGCTCATATTTAAGAGATTGTCAAGATCCTTCTCACAGTTGAGTCAAGTACCGCTTATACTACACCTGTGCGTGTAACCTTTTGGCTAGCATGTAACCTTCTGGTTTTTCTCTCCCCATTCCAGATGTCAACAGCTGGCTGCTTACCTTTGGTTTCCAGTTGCACAACGTTATCCCTGGGTATCCTAAACCTGAAATGAACGCTATGGAGCCATCCTATGAGCTCACCCACACCCAGCTGAAAACCCAGGAATGGGACAATAGCAAGGTAATTAGAAGTCTTTGTCCTCCAATAAGACCAACTTTTGAATGGTTGCTACTTTATCCCAGAGGAAACTTACTTACTTTCTTTCTTTCTTTCTTTCTTTCTTTCTTTCTTTCTTTCTTTCTTTCTTTCTTTCTTTCTTTCTTCCTTCCTTCCTTCCTTCCTTCCTTCCTTCCTTCCTTCCTTCCTTCCTTCCTTCCTTCCTTTCTTTCTTTCTTTCTTTCTTTCTTTTTTTTGGAAAAAAAATTCAGTTTTATTTCTTATACACATAATATAAAATGTACATTTTCTTATACATAATTAATCCTACGTACACATGTTTTCCTTTAAAAAAGCATTAAAATAAGGCATTTTAATTACATTCGGATTACATTGCTCTTTTACCCTTTCTTCCCTCATTTCACAGCAACCCTTCTTCTTCTTCTCCTCTTTTTCCCTTCCCTCCCTCCTCTCCTCTCCTACTTTTTCTTCCCTCCTCTCCTACCTCATCCTACTTCCCCTTCCTTTCCCCCACTCCTCTCTTCTTTTCCCCCTACTCACCTTCTCTCCTATTCCTATCCCCTTCCCTTCCTTCCTCTCCTTTTCCCTTTCTTCCATTCCTCTCCCTCCCTCTCCTCTTCCTACCCTCTCCTCCTCTCTCCTTTCTATCTTCTTTGCTGTCAAATATTCTCCTTGTTTGGTATCCGAACAATTCCTGTATTCTAATAGTATGTACTTTCTTTCAATTTCTTTTCAGATTTATTCTATCGGTATTATCATCCTAATTGTACCCTTATTCTTGTTATCTTCTTTCTTTTCCCCATCCCCCTTTTTCCTTTACTCTGGGGTGATCTGGGTTTCTATTTCTTTTTTATCCTCTCCCTCGTTTAACTTTCTATTATCTAAATCATTTATCTATCCCAGAGGAAACTTTCATTGGGAGGGGGAGAATATGTACAGATAAGTCCCTGAGTAACCATAATTTGCTTTAATGACCATTTGAAGTTACAACACCACTAAAAAAAGTGACTTAAGATTTTTTTTCACGCTTCATCTTTGCAGCATCCCCGTGGTCTAATTCAGGTGCTTGGCAACCGGCTCATATTTATGACGATCCCGGGGTCCCCTTTTGAAACCTTCCGATGAGCAAAGTCAACGGGAGGAAGCCCGACTCACTTAACAGCCGTGTTACTCACTTAAGAACTGCGGTGATTCACTTAAGAACTGTGGCCAGAAAGGTCATAAAGTGAGGCGAAACGCACCCAGCAACTTTCTTGCTTAACAACAGAAATGTTGCGCTCCGTTACGGAGCACCTGTAGCCTTTCTGATGTTCTATGCTCTTTTACAGCTAGTCCTCCACTAACGACTGGTTGCACAGCGACTATTCAAAATTACAACAGAATGTAAAAAAAGCTGCATACGACCCAGATATAAAGTACCAATGATGCCCCCGTCTCCCATTCAGAACACTTCAAACCAGTTCCCATATATATCCATTTGAAGCATCCCGTGGTCACTGACCATGATTTATCCTATTTTTTGCAAGAAGAACCAAGAAGCATTTACCTCCTGGCTTAGGCAAAAAACCTCTTCGTTGCAGAAATAGAAATGCAGAAATGCAGAATAATAAAGTTAGAAGGACCTTGGGGGACTTCTAGTCCAACGCCCTCCTTAAGCAGAAAACCCTACACCATTTCAGACAAAGGGTTGTCCAATCTCTTCTTAAAAACTTCCAGTGTTGGAGCATTCACGACTTCTGGTGGCAAGTTGTTCCACTGGTTAATTGTTCTCATTGTCAGGAAATTTCTCCTTAGTTCTAGGTTGCTTCTCTCCTTGATTCGTTTCCATTTGTTCCTTCTTGTCCTTCCTTCTGGTGCTTTGGAGAATAGCTTGACCCCTTCCTCTTTGGGGCAGCCTCTCCAATAAAGAAATACTGCTATCATAATTCTTTTTATTAGACTAGACATACACATTTCCTGCAAGAGTTCTTTGTATGTTTTAGCCATCCAGACCAAATCATGGTTAAAATCAGGCCACACCATAATACCTCTAGGCTGCAGATTTTGTTGTGGAGACTTTGGAAAAAGCTCAAAGAAGAACAGCTAAGATTTATTCATTTATTTATTTATTGTATTTCTATACCGCCTTTCTCCCGCAGGACTCAAGGCGGTGTACAGTCAAGAAAAAATAAAAGATACATAATCATCATAAAATTGATAATTAAAATTATAGCATAGTTTAGCTCAAATTAAATAAAACCCAGAATTAGATAATATTTTAATCATTCCCAGTTAACGTGCTTAGCCCCGCCTGATTGAACATCAGGGTCTTGAGGGCACAGCGGAAAGCACGGAGATTAGGGATGTTTCGTATATCAGGGGGCAGTTCATTCCAAAGGGTTGGAGCCCTTACAGAGAAGACCCTCCCCCTGGGAGTCGCCAGTCGGCACAATTTCACTGACGGTACCCTGAGTAGTCCCTCCCTGTGAGAACGAACTGGTCGGTGGGAGGCTATTGGTGGCAAAAGACGGTCTCGTAAGTACCCAGATCCTAAGCCATGGAGCGCTTTAAAGGTGATAACTAACACCTTGAATCGCACCCGGAAGACCACCGGGAGCCAGTGCAGCTCGCGTAGGAGAGGTGTTACATGGGCATACAAGATGTTACATACATACAAGATGATTAAAGGCCTGGAGACTAAAACATATGAAAAATGGCCAAGTGTGTTTGGACCCACAAGAAATTTGTCTTGGTGCATACGCTCTCGGTATACATAAAAGAAAAGATACATTCATCAAGAATCATAAGGTACAACACTTAATGATGGTTATAGGGAAACAGTCAATATAAATCTTAAGGATACCAGCAACAAGGTTACAGTCATACAGTCATAAGTGGGAGGAGGTGGGTGATGGGAACGATGAGAAGATGAGAAGATTAATAGTAGTGCAGACTTAGTGAATAGTTTGACAGTGTTGAGGGAATTATTTGTTTAGCAGAGTGATGGCATTCGGGGAAAAACTGTCCCTGTGTCTAATTGTTCTGGTGTGCAATGCTCTATAGCGTTGTTTTGAGGGTAGGAGTTGAAACAGTTGATGTCCAGGATGTGAGGGGTCTGTAGATATTTTCACAGCCCTCTTTTTGACTCGTGCAGTATACAGGTCCTCAATTGAAAGCAGGTTGGTAGCCATGGTTTTTTCTGCAGTTTTTTTTTAAATTTGATTTATATGCCGCCCTTCTCCGGAGACTCAGGGCGGCTGACAATGCGTTAAGCAACAGCCTTCATACTTTTGTATATTTATACAAAGTCAGCTTGTTGCCCCCCCAAACTGGGTCCTCAATTGACCCACCTTAGAAAGGATGGAAGGCTGAGTCAACCTCGAGCCTGGTGAGATTCGAACTTACAGTAATTGCAGACAGCTGGTGCTAATCACAATGCTTTTAGTCTGCTGAGCTATCCATATAAATGGATAATCCATATAATTGCACCACTTGCATAAATGGTGCAATAGGACTGGGTGTTTTGTTAATATTTATTTGTTTGTTTATTAGTTCGATTTATATACCGCCCCTATCCAGAGACTCAGGGCGGCTTACAATGCGTTAAGCAATAGCCTTCATGCTTTTGTATATTTATACAAAGTCAGTATCCTCAATTTACCTACCTTAGAAAGGATGGAAGGCCGAGTCAACCTCGAGCCTGGTGAGATTTGAATTTGCAGTAATTGCAGTCAGCTGAATGTTAATTGCAGTGCTTTAGTCTGCCACACCACTAGGCTCTTCAGTTCTAATTATCCTCTGAAGTCTGTGTCTGTCTTGTTGGGTTGCAGACCCAAACCAGACAGTTATAGAGGTGCAGAGAAAGGGGGTCGAATTATTCTTCAAAGCAGCAGAGGGCAGGACAAGAAACAACGGATGGAAAATAATCAAGGAGCAAAACAACCTGAAATTAAGGAGAAACTTCCTAACAATGAGGACAATTAACCAGTGGAACAGCTTGCCACCAGAAATTGTGGGTGCTTCATCTCTGGAGATTTTTAAGAAGAGACTGGACAGCCACTTGTCTGGAATGGAATGATATCCCGCTTGAGCAGGGGGATGGACTAGAAGACCTCCAAGGTCCCTTCCGGCTTGATTCTGATTCTGACTCTGATTCAGACAATGGGTTCCCATAATCAACACCACATTTGCTTAACAAACATTGCCAAAAAAAAAAAAAGTTCTTATAATCAGGCACAATCCCGTATTGACCCACTTAATGACCGGCAACAAACGACGAGCGTTGTTGCAGGCTCAGTTATGTTGTCGCTCGAGGACTACCTGTACGAACAGTATTTTTTCAAACTTGGCAATTTTAAGATAATTGGGGATTTCGACTCCCCCAAATTCTCCAGCCAGCGTGGGAGTTGAAGTCCTCCTCCATCTTAAATTTGCCTTGTTTGAAAAAAACTTGCTCTTACAGCATGACAATTCTCTGAAAATGTTGGTCTTTATCAGGGAAACACGATCTCCCCTTTAATATTTCCCGGGTTGTTTTTTTTTTTCCTTTTTTTCCTTCCATCGGGGAACGGAAAGATGAAACAGAGAGGGGAACAAATTTCAAAGGCGAGATCCGTTATCTTTTTGAACTCTGCCTAATCTGTTTGTGTCCCTTTTAAAAAACAAAAACATTTGGAGCCCCAGAGCCTCTTTCTGAGGAGAAATCCACTGTTCCCTCGATGCTTTACTTTATTATTTAAAAGGCTGTATTCAAGGTCATTCTTTCTTCACATTAAGCAGCTTTCTGAAGGCACAGGGTTTATTTTGAGATAACGAATAGGTTTTGTTTTGTTTTGTTTTTTTAAATTGCAATTCCAGTGATATTCATGATAACATTTCATCGTGGTTAGCAAATATCCTGGGCTGCAGGGCTAAAAAAAATATTTTATTTTATTTTTATTTTTATTTATATGCCGCCCTTCTCCGGAGACTCAGGGCGGCTTACAATGCGTTAAGCGATAGCCTTCATACTTTTGTATATACCTGCTTAGTAGGGCTTTTGGCCCCCCCAAGCGGTGTTCTTTTTTTATACAAAGTCAGCTTATTGCCCCCACAATCTGGGTCCTCATTTTACCTACCTTTGAAAGGATGGAAGGCTGAGTCAACCTTGAGCCTGGGGAGATTCGAACTTGCAGTAATTGCAGGCAGCTGGTGTCACTTTAACACCATTTAAGATGCTGCTTAAGCTGCTGCGCCACCAAGGCTCTTTAAATTGTCTTTAAAATTGGCACAACTCTGAATTTTGGAGCAACCCCCCATTATTTTGGCTACAGGCAGTCTTCAACTTACGACGACAATCGAGGCCAGAAATTTCATTGCTAAACAAGGCCGTTCTTAAAGGACTCGGGCCTGATTTTACCACCTGTTTTGCCATCCTCTTATGTGAATCACTGCAGTCGTTAAACGAATCACACAGACAATAAGTGACTTCCCTATTGACTTTGTTTGTCAAAAGCGGGCAGGGGAGGTCGCAAAATTTTTGGGCTAAACTATGCTATAATTTTAATTATCAATTTTATGATGTTTATGTATCTTTTATTTTTTCTTGACTGTACACCGCCTTGAGTCCTGCGGGAGAAAGGCAGTATAGAAAATAAATAAATAAATAAATAAATAAATAAATAAATAAATAAATAAATATAAAAATAAAAATAAAAATAAAATAAAATAAAATAAAATAAAATAAAATAAAATAAAATAAAATAAAATAAAATAAAATAAAATAAAATAAAATAAATAAAATAATAAAATAAAATAAAATAATAAAATAAAATAAAATAAAATAAAATAAAATAAAATAAATAAAATAAAATAAAATAAAATAAAATAAAATAAAATAAAATAAAATAAATAAAATAATAAAATAAAATAAAATAAAATAATAAAATAAAATAAAATAAAATAAAATAAAATAAAATAAAATAAAATAAAATAAAATAAAATAATAAAATAAAATAAAATAAAATAAAATAAAATAAAATAAAATAAAATAAAATAAAATAAAATAGCAGTCACATGCAGAAGTAGGATTCATTTACCTTTCCTACCGGTTCGCAAATGTGAGGAGCCTCCCGCAGTCGCCACTACCGGTTTGACAGAACCGGCTGAATCCCACCACTGGTCACGTGACCCTGAGACTCCGCAACCATCATAAATCCATATCCATATCGGTTGTCAATATCGAATTTTGATCACATGACTGCGAGAATGTTGCAGTGGTTATAAGTATGAGGAGTGATTGTGAGTCATTTTATTTAGTGCTTTTGTTACTTTGAACAGTCACTAAAGAAATATTGTAAGTCATGGACTGCCTGTAAGTAATTTGTGAGGGCTTTACGATTGCCTAAGCAAGACGGTTCTCAAGTGAGTTTTGCTCCATTTTATGTCCTTCCTTGCCGGTTGTTAAGCGAATCTGGCTTCCCCGTTGACTTTGCTTGTCTGAAGGTCGCAAAAGTTGATCACATGACCCCAGGGACTCTGCCACAGTCGTAAGTATGAACCAGTTGCCAAGCATCTGAATTTTGATCAAATGACCATGGGGATATGCAACAAGGATCGTTAAGTGTGAAAAAGTGGTCAAAAGTCACTTTTTTTCAGTGCCGTTATAACTTTGAACGGTCATTAAATGAATGTTTGTAAGTAGAGGACTAACCTCTATAAGGGGCTCACTTAAAGATTGCCACATTCATTTAACAACCGTGGTGTTTGCTTAACAACCGTTACAAAAAGTTAATAAAATCAGGTACAAGTCATGTGGCCTCCTGCTTAAAGAGAGTCTTGACTTAGGCTTAATTACGGTCGTGATTTTAGGACCAGTTTTCCCGCTTAAAGAGAGTCCCAATTTACGACAATAATTCCGGGCTCAATTACTGTTGTTAGATTAAGACTACCTGTAGAATGGTGTCATACATCCCTCTTGCATCTAACCTGAGTTCCTTTCTTTTCAATCTCCCTCCCTGCCCCTCCTCAGTCGATCCTAGGGGTGCAGTGCGAAGTGCAGAAACAGCTAAAGGCCTTCGTCACGTTGGAGAGCTTCGAACAGATCTACACGTCGAGCATTGCCGGGTGCCAGGAAATCAAGGAGAACCGCCATTTTGCCTCGGGAGACTCCATCATCGGCAAGGGGGTCAAATTTGCCATGAAAGACGGGCGGGTGGCCACCGATATCATTAGCAGCGCCAACGAGGACGGGCGGAGAGTCGCCGCCATCCTCAACAACGCCTATTACCTGGAGAACTTGCACTTCACCGTCGACGGCACGGACACCCACTACTTTGTCAAGCCAGGGCCGTCGGAGAGCGACTTGTCCATCCTCGGCCTCAGCGGGGGACGGCGGACCCTGGAGAACGGTGTCAATGTCACCGTCTCTCAAATCAACACCGTGCTCAGCGGGAGGACTAGACGCTACACGGACATCTCGCTCCAGTTCGGAGCCCTGTGCCTCAACACCCGATACGGGACCACGTTAGACGAGGAGAAGACCCGCGTCTTGGAATTGGCCCGGCAACGGGCCGTGGCTCACGCCTGGGCCCGGGAGCAACAGAGACTGCAGGATGGGGAGGAGGGTAGCCGGTCCTGGACAGAGGGGGAGAAGCAGCAACTGCTGAACACGGGACTCGTTCAGGGGTACGACGGCTACTTCGTCATCTCCGCCGAACAATACCCGGAACTGTCCGACAGCCCAAACAATATCCATTTTATGCGACAGAGCGAGATGGGGAGAAGGTGACAGAGAGGGGACGATGCGTTGACTTCTTGCCAAAGACAGCTGCTTGAGACTGTGATGTACTTGAGCCTTCAGTTTTTTTTTTCTAAACAAAAAGAAAAACAAACAAACACACGCAAAAGAACTTTACGGAAAACAGGCAAGTTGGAGGAAGAACACGGTGGCACCATAGCTCAGGCAACATCCTTTATTTTAGATAAATTTTTTGTTTGTTTGTTTTTAAAGTGGCTTTCTCACCTTTGGCTGTTTTTCATTCCTTCTCCGCCCCCCTTTCTCTGCTCCTATCCGTCTTCTCTTTTTTGGAAGTGTCATTTCGCCATTGTGAGTGAGCCCTTTGTGCAAAACGGCTTGAAGGTTGGGGAGGCGTTGGGTTTAAATCCCCTGGTTACTTGTTCGTTGGTTTTCTTTCGTTGTGTTTCTTTTCTTTTCTTTTAATGGGGTGAAGAAAAGTGGGGGGGAAAAGAGCCTCTGTATTAGGTTTGGGTTAATCTTTCCCAGTGGGGTTGGAGAAAAAAAATAAATAAATAAGAGGATTTATGAGGAACGAAAACAGGAAGAAGAAGGAGGCATCGCGGAGAAGAAAAATTCACAATTTCCTGCAGCGCCATGCGGAAAAACCGGGAATGGAGAGGGAAACCCGCCCAGGTCTGAAATGGCCCTTCAAACATTTGTGAGCCTCAAAACAAGAATTTGCGGGGTTGTTTTTACATTTGCCATTCTTTCTGGCTAGCCCTGCAGTTTTCGGGTGATTTGCCGAAAGGAGGCCGAAACTGCTGCATCTTAAGACTCGCGAGCTCGATCCTTTCTCTTTTTTAAATTTTTATTTTTAAATGGGTCTTTCTTTTTTCTTTTTTTACTACGATAGGCTATTTTGTTCACCGGTTTGTTTTCTGCTGTCGTGTGACAGAGGATGTGTCTTTTTTTTTTTTTTTGGTCATTCGGGGGGAAAAAACCCCATTGCAGCTATCGGAGCGGAATGGGGAAGAGCAAAAAAAAAAAGAAAAAGGAAAATCACACTATTGCTGCACATACTGTTAGATGGGAAGCACCAATGATGTATATTTGTCAACAGTAAACCCTCCTTAAATATATAGTATTTCTGTACACCAAGTGAAGCGTGTTTAACTTTTGAGGATGCCATCTCTTCGCTGACCATGGAGGTTTTGTCTAGAGTTAGGGTCATCCTTAATAATGAAATCTCAATTCCTCCTAAAAGATATATATATATATATATATTTTCAGAGCCAGGTTAGATACCGATGTGAGAGATACAGCAAGCGCCTCCTATTTGATTTCACTTTTAAAATTTTATTTTAACGAAGCATCTTAGTTGATCAAGAGATGCTTCCTTTTTTTCTCCACGGGCCTCTTCTACCAAAATGGTCTTTCTTCAGTGCTGGGATGGCTTTTAAGAAGGTTAGGGTTGGGGGGAAGTGGTCCGTAAGGAAATAGACAACATGTCTTCAACCTGTTGCCATACTAAAATCAAACCCAAACATTTGGCTTCGATGAATTTGATAGCTCTCGCCAGTCCTACCCTGTTTGCCCGAAAATAAGACCCAACCGGAAAAAAAATCCAATAATGACTTATTTCATGCTAGGACTTATTTTCAGGATGCTCGTAATATAAGCCCTACCTCCCCACCCCAAAAATAAGCCCCAATTAAGATTGTCAGGCAGATGGATGTATTTAATACCGTATTTCCCCAAATTAAAACCCAACTGGAAAATAAGTCCTAGCATGATGCTCGTAATATAAGCCCGACCCCCAAAATAACCCCCAGCTAAGATTGTCAGCCAGATGGATGCATTTAGTACCGTATTCCCCCCCCCTCCAGAAATTAAGCCCTAATGCGTCTTTTGGAGCAAAAATTAATATAAGACGCGGTCGTATTTTCGGGGAAACACAGTACCTACGTTGACCTTTCAACTACAAAAATCAGATTCTCTATGCTTGCTTTCAGGAATGTAGCTACATGGGTCTGTGACAATTTGCCGCAAGCCATTTGCCATGGCCAACTCGCCACGGGAAAACTCAGTGCGGGACAAGAGTTATCCTAATATCAAAAAAAAAAGGTGCACTAGAACCATTAAAGAAGGGACTGGGTAACGTGTGAATGGCAGAAGTTAAAATATTTTTTCCTTTATTTTTAAATCATTAAATAGAATTGTTCAATTGTCTCGCGGCTAGTGGTCCCACGACAAGTTGGCCGTAGGGAGTTGGCCCGTTCCACACCTACAATTTGGAGGAAGCAGTTCGTTGATTTAATATCATCTTGTGAAAATTTCCAGAAGTTTTTCAAAAGGCAACTAGACTTCCTTGGTCGGTTTTTTTTTTGTTTTTGTTTTTTCCTTTTAAAAAAGTTTTGCTTCTCATCAGAGGTGGGATTTCAGCTGGTTCTGACCAGTTCTGGAGAACCGGTAGCGGAAATTTTGAGTAGTTCGGAGAACCGGTAGTAAAAATTCTGACTGGCCCCACACCCATCTATTCTCTGCCTCCCGAGTCCCAGCTGATCAGGAGGAATTGGAGATTTTGCAGTATCCTTCCCCTGGATTGGGGAGGGAATGGAGATTTTGCAGTATCCTTCCCCTGCCACGCCCACCAAGCCACGCCCACAGAACCGGTAGTAAAAAAAGTTTGAAACCCACCACTGCTTCTCATCCAAAAAGCTTCTTCAGTTCTCTTCATGGTTGCCCCAAAGGTGCTTTTTCCAAAAAACGCATCTGGACTTTCTCGGTTTCTTCAGAACTTGAAGAAGCTTCTCGGATGAGAAGCGAAACGTTTTCAAAAGACAAGAAAGAAAAAAAACAAGGAAGTCTGGTTGCCTTTTGGAAAAAGGAACTTTGGGACAACCAGATCCTGGATGATTATAAATCTCCGTAGACATCTTGCAAAAACAGGATTAAATTTAGGGCATTAGGAAACGACAACATGTTAGCTAGAGAAGGACGGTGTCATGCATCCAGCTGCATTCTGTCCCAGATTTCAAACCGGGATGGCTTTTACAGCTAGTCCTCAACTTATGGCCATCACTGAGCCCAAAATTTCCGTTGCTAAGTGAGAAATTTGTTGAGGGAATTTTGCCCCCCGTTTCACGACCTTTCTTGCCACCTTTGTTAAGTGAAATCACTTCAGTTCTTAAAATTAGCAACACGGTTTGTTAAGTGAATCCGGCTTTCCCCATTGATTTCGCTTGTCAGAAAGTCATAAATGGCAATACCATAACCGTCATAAATGCGAGTCAGCAGTCAAGCAGTCGAACGTAAGTCACGTGACCTGCTGTTGCAATGGTTGTAAAGCAGTCGTAAGTCACTTTTTTCAGTGCCGTTGTAAATGTGAACGGTCCCTAAGTGAATTTGTGGCAAGTCGAGGACTAACTGTACTGCTCTTGGCAAAGAAAATCTAATTCCCCGGGACTGCTGGAAATAGTGTTACCCAGATGTGCCTGGATCAGTTGCTTTTGCGTATAAATTATTTCCATCCAACATAAAGAGATTCCAAAGACTTTGATGCGGTTGTGAGATAGGGCTCGCCAAACAGAAACATCTGGAAATAAGTGGCAGTGGGTGAGCTGAAGGGCAGGCATGACAGAAATGTCCCCCCAACTCCCTTTTTTTTTTCTTCATCTCAACTTCATATTTTTACATTGTTTTTCACACATAAACCCCCATGAATACTTAAAGCTTTCCGAGTAGAACCGCGAGGCTTCGTATCGTGAGATTAAAATCTATCCAAAGCTGCTTCTATTTTTAAAAATCCCGATTTCCTGATAGATGTATCAAGGTGAACTGCATATATATAAACGAACATTCTGACAATGGGAAGAAACATGTTCTTTCTATGCTAAAGGAAGATCTTATCAATCCACGTTTTGGGGCTGAGCGAAAGAAAATGTGTGTTTGAGTACGACAAGAAGAAAGGTTACCCCGAGATAGCTTTTTTTATTAGTTTTTCTTGAGACCAAAACCACACCATCCCTGTGTGACTTCTAAAAATGACGTTTTTGGAATGAAAAATTCTCTTTAACCCACTCACAGTAGTGGCCAAAATTGTGGAAACCTTTTGGGAAAAGTGTATTTTCTAAAACTAGCTAATAACACTACTTTTTGGGGGAGTAGTACCATAAGATTATATATCAATGGAAAGATAATTTAATCAAGAATGTCATGCAATAACTTTTAGGAAGGATTTGCTGTTAGAATAGCAGTTGCAGTAGAAAGAAGAAACAGGTAGAAAAAAAAAAGATATACAAAAGTGATCACCATAGAAAAAATGAGATATACAAAAATGATCACTGTGTCACTTAATGCTTAGTTGGGTAAATATGAGTGACAGCCTTATAACGTCTTCCCATGGAATGAACCAAGCCTTTGAGTTCTGCAGCTGTTCTCATGGGAAACCAAGATGGAATGATGGCTTCTATTAACTGGGTTATTGCTGGGTCGCTTCCGACTAACAAATCTCTTTAGTCAGCTCCATAGATTTTCCATTGGGTTAAGGTCTGGGCTATTCCCAGGCCATTCCAGCAGTGGAATAGGATTCTCTTGAAACTCTCCCCCCCACCCCAAAAGTGATGTTATTAGCCATCAAACCTCAAAAATACATTTTTCCCAAAAGATTTCCACGATTTTGGCTACTACTGTACCAAAGTGCTTGCTGCTTGTTTTCAGGTACATTTAACCAAGTTTCAACCCAGGTGGCTATAGGTTGGGAAATGGAGAATTAAAATCCAAAGCACCAGGAGGAACCCAAATATTGTTAATGGTTGTGATGCTTGATTTTATCGAATGAAGGTGGTGATTGCAGGATAAGCGTGCAACAAAATGAGTGTTATCCTATCCAAGTAAATTAATAGGTCACGGACACCCAGTGATCCCTGAAGAGTAAGCCAGAACTTTTCAAGAGTCACTGAATTAAAGCTTGAGTTTTTGAGAAGCCTATGGTTTCATGACTTGGTTCCTCGTAGACAACCAGAACAATCTGGTTAAAATTTGGGGAACTGTGATAAAAGATCACGAAGGATTTCAACCTGTTCAGCTAAGACCTCCAAAAACATACATGGGCATCTGTCTATTCAGCACCTGGAGCAATTTTCCTGGTGTTTCTAGACTCGACATCTTTTTACAAAGATGGCACTCCCAGATTTTGCATGCCAGGGGTATATCTAGGGCCAGATATATCAACCTTGGAAATTTTGAAGACTTGTAGACTTCAACTCCCAGCATGGTTGGCTGGGAAATTCTGGAAGCTGAAGTCCACAAGTCTTCAAAATTTAACAAGTTTTGAGAGCTCTGTTCTAGAGTGTGTGACGTATCTCATAGGAGTTGAAGGTTAGTCTTCATAAAGGAGCAACTCCTGGAATTCCTAGCCGGCAGGATCCAAGGCTATATGCTAAATTCTGGCAATTGCAGTCCAAATTTCTATAGAAGGTGCCAGGTTGAGGAAGGACGATTTAAGGGAAGCCTGCAGATATTTGATATCTTTGATGGATAAGAATATTGTATTATAGGGATTTTTTTTCTTTTAAGAAGACATATAGAGTCTAGTTTAGTGTTTCTCAACCTTGGCAACTTTTCAGATGTGTGGACTTCAATTCCTAGAATTCCCCGGCCAGAAAATAAAGCAAAATTTATTTTAAAAGAGGCAAAAGAGAAATGCAATAGAAGCTTGAATAGCAGTTTATAGTTTGGCTTCCGTCTCAGACATTATCATAGGTGTTTGGCACAAATAAAGTGGTTTAGCGTGGATTAGTGCTACTTTTGTGGCATACTCATAGTTCTTCCTACGTACCAGGAACTCTTTCACACAGGCGTATCTGTTAAGGAACCAAAATAATCCCTCTTGTTACTTGTTTCGAGTCGTAGAACATACAATATTTCTCCACTAGAATTGCCAAAACAGATCACGATAGTTATCCTCATCATTGCTTCTTGCATATCCCTGCAAAAAAACCCCATGGATTTGATTAAACTAACATTCATTAGAGCGATCCTCCCCAACCCTAGCTCCTTTGAATATTGGGATTGAGCTAATACTTGTAGTAGGAGTTGCGAGTAACAGTTACATCAGGGTATCCAATCTTGGCAACTTTTAAGACTTGTGGACTTCAACTCCCAGAATGCTCCAGGCTGGGAAACTCTGGGAGTTGGAAGCCCACAAATATGGCAGGCCAGGGAATTCTGGGAGTTGAAGTCCACAAATATGGCAAGCTGGGGAATTCTGGGGGTTGAAGTCCACAAGTCTTAAAAGTTGCCAAGACTGGACACCCCTGCCCTACGGAGTCAGTTTAGGCAAAACTGCTAGCAATCCCTTGAAAATGGTGACGACGTGTTTCTTCAGCAAAGATTTTGAGGTGTATCATAAATTAATACAAAGATTGGCAACTCCCTCCTTCAACCACCAACCCAATGTCACTTCTTTGGTTTGCCAATTTTGTAGCCACCATTCAGCCTTTTTTTTTCTCCAAACGGCGACAAAAACCTCGCTTTTCAAATCAAGCAATTACCACCATCCTGATTTTGCCTCTGAGACAAGAAATAAGACAATATTTCTCCGTTCACACACTTGTGCACCTCCACACACATGACCGCTTTAGCCAACGTGAGGAAAAAGTTGTGAAAACGTGGACAAAATTCCAGCAAAAATTGGCATCGAGTTTTCTCCGACAGCGAGCCCTGATTTGATGCTCCTGTATTGCTGAATATCTCAAACCGAAGAATTATTCTAGTAACAGAGCACATAATTATGCACACATGCTGAGCAGTGTGAAAAATGCCATTAAAATGTGTTTTCTAATATAGCATCAGCACCTGATAAAATTGATGCGTGTGCGACCCGGGGATATAAAAACAACTGGGTGATGTTTGAAACAGAACCATCAAATCAGACCTTCACAGGTAGTCCTCGATTTACAACCACAATTGTTACCGAGAACGTATGTTGCTAAGTGAGACATTTGTGAAGTTTGTCCCACTTTACGACTTTCGTTGCCACCGTTGTTAAGTGAACCACCGCAGTTGTTAAATTAATAACACAATTGTTAGATGAATCCGGCTTCCCCATTGACTTTGCTTGTCAGAAAGTCCCAAACGTTGGCCACATGACCCCAGGACTCACACTGCAACCGTCGTAAGTGTGAATCAGTGGTCAAGCATCTGAATGTAAATCACGTGACCATGGGGATGCTGCAACAGTCATAAGTATGAAAAATGGTCACTTTTTTCAGTGCCCTTGTAACTTCAAACGGCCACTAAACGAACTGTTGAAGGTCGAGGACGACCTGTATAAATCTATTAAAATAAATTGGCATGCTTTATTTGCGTTCTATCCAAAACAACTCCGATCCAAAAAAACATTTTGAAACAAAACAAGAGAAAAGACAAAAAGTTGATTTAAAAAAAAGAAAAGAAAATTGAAAAGAAAAATAGCTAGGCCCAATTAGCGTAAGACATTTATAATGAATTTAATAAAATGATTATTTACAGAAAAGATCTTGGTGGAAGTTAACTGAAGTTGAAAAAGGGGTTTTCCACCATTCTTGAAGCATCTTTGTAGATTCCACTTCATTTCAAGATGGTTTTGTGATCAGCCTGGTCAAAATGGCAACGAGAAAACTTTAATCCAGAGTATCCTTGGATCAGGGGTGAAATCTACTTACCTTCCCTACCGGTTCGGAAGTGTGTGTGTGTCATTGTCACATCCAATTTTAGACCTTCTGCGCATGCACAAAGCCTTCTGTGTATGCGGAGAGGGTCAAAAACAGGTTACTTCCTGGTTGTAACGATGGGTGGGTGAGTGGGCGGAGCCTCGCGCTGCTATCGCTACCAGTTCACCAAACCATTTGCCGCTACCGGTTTGCTCAAACCGAAGTAAACCGGTAGCATTTCACCCCTGCCTTGGATGGACCGTTGGTCTCCTGGTCCCAAAGGTGCTTTTTCAAGAGGCGACTGGACTTCGTTTTTCCTTGAAGACATTTCGCTTCTCATCAAAGAAGCTTCTCCAGTTCTGAAGAAACAAAATGTCTTCAAGGAGAAAAACCAATAAAAAACCAGTGGCCTCTTGAGAGAACACTTTTGGGACAACCATGAGCTGGATGACTGAGAATCTCCCTAGACATCCATCTGTGTCTCGCCCTAAATGCCCTCTTTGAATCTTTTCTAAATGTGCCTCAAAAATATTAAATAAACTGGGGGTTATTATTTTCAGAGTAGAAGGATCCAGCCAGAATTTATCCTGAAATTTAAGATGGTGACAATCCCACAACAACGTTTGTAACAACAAACTTAACCAACCGATGAACCGACAATTGAAATATCTGTGTGAGAATATATTTACACACACACACACCAAGGAATGGAGGAAAGTTACGATAACTGTAAGGACAGTATAATGGGTCTATTTTATCTGTGATAAATTTTTAAAAAATACACTTTATATAAAGGGAAACATCTGCCCTCAGGCTGGTTTGAGAAGAAGACTTTTCTGTCAAAAATCACAATTGCAATCCCAGCACTGATAAAAAAAAATTAAAAAAAATCTGTTCTTGTTAACTGTGTGTAAATTTCCTAGAGGTCTGGAACTGATCTTTTTCTTGAGAATTTTTTTTTCCCCTCTTCGACACTTTTGTGTTTCTAACACTGTATTCTTGACTGTAAATAAACCGACCTTGTAAATACATGCAGATGTAGATACCTTCTAGAAAACAAAAATCAAAACAACGACAAAAAAAAAAAATTCTCTCAGACCAGAAAAGTGACCACGTGTAGCCTTCGGTGACAAATAAAAAGAATATTTTGTGTTTAAAAAAAAAAAAGGAGTGGAAACAGTTTTTGACTGCACGGAGTTTGCTTTGGCGGTTTCTAGATCCAGGTTCGGAGTTCAAAACTGCGGATAAAACGTCAAATCTTTGCTTCAGCACGGGGAAGACCTCCATGGTCCCTTGTTATTCTGTTAAAAGTCTATTCTGTTGAATCTGGGTGAACTAAACCACATAGTTTTTAGGCCAACAATGTGAGAATCTTTTTTTCTCTTTCTGGGACAGTTTTTTAACTTTACGCTTTAACCTCCAATCTTGGGAGTCCAGCTTCCCAAGAAAAAATGGATCAGCTAGATAATATTATATTATATTAACAAGTAAAGAACGGTTGCTAGAATTGGGTAAGTAAAGGTAAAGATTCGCCTCGCACATATGTACTAGTCGTTCCCGACTCTAGGGGGCGGTGCTCATCTCCGTTTCAAAGCCGAAAAGCCAGCGCTGTCCAAAGATGTCTCCATGGTCATGTGGCCAGCATGACTCAACGCCTTGGTCATAACAGTGGTGGAAATACAGTTTTTCCCACTGCTACCATTGCTCTGGGCTCATGATATAATTGCTGCTTTTGAAAACCCTAAAAACGTCTGAAATTACTTCTCACCACCTTGGCACAGGAGACGGGAGACGGTAGTGTGAATTTTTGGTGAGTGCCTCTTCGAACAGCTGAAAACAGATGGCACGAGTTACATGGGAAATCTGACCCGTAGATTCACTTCTGCCTCTTTTTGTGACTGTTTCCCTTGGTGTGTGTAGAGATACGAAGCATGGAAAGATTTAAGGGTAAATCGGGAGGGGGGGCTGAACCCCCAAGGCAAAGGTATTGTGAGACCCAGACCAGATTTTTTTTTCTTAATTAGATTGATATGCCACCCTTCTCCGGAGACTCAGGGCGGCTTATAATGCGTTAAGCAATAGCCTTCATACTTTTGTATATTTTATACAAAATCAGCTTATTGCCCAAACTGGGTCCTCAATTTACCTACCTTAGAAAGGATGGAAGGCTGAGTCAACCTTAAGCCTGGTGAGATTCGAATTTACAGTAATTGCAGACAGCTGGAGTTAATTACAATGCATTAGTCTGCTGGGCTATCCAGGCTCCAAGCAAGATTTTCTTGCACTGTGGGGACAATGTAAGGTCTGTCATAAGTCTCTGTGGAGATTCTCAGTCATGTTTGTCCCAAAAAAGGAGCTTTTTCAAGAGGCAGGTGGACTGCCAGGGTTCCAAGGAACACCCCCCAACGAAAGAAGACTCCGAGGCTAGAAGTTCCTCAAAGTTCCATTTTATTAAAGATGTCCTATTGGCACATCTGGCAAAACCCGAATCTGAAAGCTTCCAGGTTTTCCTCACCCGAAGGAAAATCCAAGTCCCTGCCTAGCACCCCACTTGTCCATCACGTAGTCCAATCAAAGCACTGTCCCAACAGGAGATGCCTCCCAGTCACACCACTCCAGATGCAGGGCAAGTTGACCTTGACTCTCTGAGAAAAGAATGTTATTATGACTACATATCACTCACGCTCCATACAATCACCCCCCTCCCAGTTTCCCACAGCAGTAAATGTGGCAATTTACTTTACCAAAGCAAAAGATGGCTTCCAGGCCTGACAGGAGCTTTCTTCCTTTTTCCTTGAAGACGTTTGGCTTCTCGTCTGTTGCATAGTGCAATAAATTAACATTGGGTTGATAAACCACAATGGGGAATGGAGTCGTCCACAGAGGGACAAATGGGAGCGTAAAAGCCTGAATGACATCATCATCACACAGATGCTACAGCTTCTATACAGTTAGTCCTCAACTTATGACAGATTGTTTAGCGGTCATTCGAAGTTGCAATGGTTGTGTCAAGGTTCCAACGGATGCCCTAAGTAAATCATGAGTCTCGAGCCAAGCTTCAAAACAAATCCAGTCGTTTATTAGGAGCTTCATGTCGGCAGTTCCTAAGTGAAGCCAGCTCTGACCCTACGTAAATTGAGGACCCAGTTTGTTGGGGGCAATAAGCTGACTTTGTATAAATATAAATATACAAAAGTATGAAGGCTATTGCTTAACGCACTGTAAGCCACCCTGAGTCTCCGGAGAAGGGCGGCATATAAATCAATTTTTTTTAAAAAACACTCCAATTATAACCCTGTTTTCCCGCTCCCCCCAGGGTACGTCATCAATCACATTAGCCAATGGAGCAATTTCATGGGTTGTAGAAGTCATTCCCCTTCGACTACTGTAGGTACCCCTGGGATACAGCCTTGAGGGAAATAAGCATGGAATGTGCATCTGTTATTGGCTGCTGTGCAGTTTCTCCAGTTTCTCATCCCCCCTGGCCTATGGCAACTCGAGAGCACGTCAGGGATGCTTTGCAAGTTGACAGGTTGCTTTCCCCACCCCACACCCACACCCACACATAGCGACATGACCAAATTTTGGGTCAGGCTGTATGTACGGCACCATACTGAGGATGACGGGAACTGAAATATGAAACCAAGAGAAGCTTGACTTGCAAACTTGCTTAGTGTCTTCTTCCACAAGCCACACATTTATAAATAAGTATTAAGTATCCTTAGACATAACGGTGAAGCTGATTCCTGGATCCATTCCACAAAGTGGATTGGTGTTTCTCTCTCTCTCTCTCTCTCTCTTTTTTAACTTGATTTAAACCATCTGTGCGGCTTTTCTTAACCTCCATCTTTGATCTCCGCAAAGCCCTGGAAACGCCTGCGTTATAACAGACCAGCTTTTAACTGTCATCTCTCAGACTTAATGCCTGTTAGGTTATTCTGAACTGCCAACTGCAATTACACCAAGGAGTACAATGGGGTGGGGAGATTTGGGAAGGGGGGGGCGAGACAGGAAGGGACCTTTCACTTCAATTTCTTATATTTTGAGGTTAGCTATATAGCCACGTTAAAACTAGCCTTAATTGTGAAGAGAAGGAAGGCATCTTTTGCAAAATTTGGAAAGTACTATAAAATAAGGCCAGTTTGAAGGTTGAAGGAAACTAGGAGACGGTGAGTTCTAGCTCTGCCTTTGGCATGAAAGCCAGCTGGGTGACTTTGGACCAATCACCAGGAGATGGTAAATTCTAGTGAGAAGTGGGATTCACTTACCTTCCCTACTGGCTTGCAAATGTGAGTGTGCATGCACCACCTCTGCGCATGCACACTTCCTTCTGTACATGCACAGTAGTTGTGCATTACGTCCGGGCGGGTGGGCGGAGCCTCTCACAGTCGCCGCTACCAGTTCACACAATCTGGAGAGAACCGGCTGAGCTCTACCACTGGTTCTAGTCCTGCCTTAGGAACTAACTGAGTGATTTCAGGTCAGTCCCCCATCTCGTGGCCCAATCCACCTCACAGGGTTGTTGTTGTGAGGAGAAAAAGAAGACAGAGGGTCTTCTGTTTGCTGCCTTGAGTTGACAAAAAAAGAAAGAAAAAAAGAGGAAGGAAGGAAGGAAGGAAGGAAGAAGAAAGAAAGAAAGAAAGAAAGAAAGAAAGAAAGAAAGAAAGAAAGAAAGAAAGAAAGAAAGAAAGAAAGAAAGAAAGAAAGAAAGGAAGGAGGGAGGAGGAGAAAAAGAAAAAGAAAAGAGAAAGAAGAAGGAAGGAAGGAGAAAGGGGAAAGAAGAGAGGAAAGAAGGAAGGAAGGAAGAAGAAAGAAAGAAAGAAAAGAAAGAAAGAAAAGAAAAGAAAGAAAAGGAAGGAAGGAAGGAAGGAGGGAGGGAGGAGAAAAAGAAAGAAGAAAGAAAGAAAGAAAGAAAGAAAGAAAGAAAGAAAGAAAGAAAGAAAGAAAGAAAGAAGGGAGGGAGGAGGAGAAAAAGAAAAAGAAAAGAGAAAGAAGAAGGAAGGAAGGAGAAAGGGGAAAGAAGAGAGGAAAGAAGGAAGGAAAGAAGAAGAAAGAAAGAAAGAAAAGAAAGAAAGAAAGAAAAGAAAAGAAAGAAAAGGAAGGAAGGAAGGAAGGAGGGAGGGAGGAGAAAAAGAAAGAGAAAGAAAGAAAGAAAGAAAGAAAGAAAGAAAGAAAGAAAGAAAGAAAGAAAGAAAGAAAGAAAGAAAGAGAAAAAGAAAGAAGAAAGGAGGGAGGGAGGGAGGGAGGGAGGAGGACAAAAAGAAAAAAAGAAAGAAGGAGGAAGGAGAAAGGAGAAAGAAGAGAGGAAAGAAGGAAGGAAGGAAGAAGAAAGAAAGAAAAGAAGGAAGGAAGGAAGGAAGGAAGGAAGGAAGGAAGGAAGGAGGGAGGGAGGAGAAAAAGAAAAAGAAAAGAAAAGAGAAAGAAGAAGAAAGAAAGGAGAAAGAAGAAGGAAGGAAGGAAGGAAGGAAGGAAGGAAGGAAGGAAGGAAGGAAGGAAGAAAGAAAGAAAGAAAGAAAGAAAGAAAGAAAGAAAGAAAGAAAGAAAGAAAGAAAGAAAGAAAGAGGTTCCTTGAAATATTGATGAAAAGGTTCCATCATCTCTTCAATCTTTTGTTTCCGCTGACTTTATTAATCCGAATAACAGAAATGGTTCTGATTCATGAACTCAGCGCCCTCCACTGTTCTCAAACGAAGCAAGCTGAATCGGAAAAGTTCAGGCATTTTCCCCAAGCGGGAAAAAAAAAGAGAAAAGAAAAGCTTTCATCAATAGTTACGTTACTTTTCAACAACTTTGCCGAAGAGACGCCTCTGAAGACAGGGTGGGGAGTGGGGAGCGCATAAATCTTTCAGCCGAAGGGCTGGTTTTATTTAGCAACTTTCCGTCTCCAGATCCGTGCTGATTTCCCAGCGAATAAATATACACACAAAAACCAGGCGAATGACACACAGGAGTAATTACAATCAGCCTTCCCAGAAATACAATCCCGAGCACCCTAGGAAGAAGAAAACCAATAATTTAAGAAGCGCTTAAAATATTTAAAATAGTGTCTGACGGAGGCCCTGATGAATACTAGCGATCCGTCTTCCAGTTTTTCCTCCTCCAGGAGCTAAAATTAAGGCCGTCCTAAGTACCTTCCTGAGCCTCGCAGGAGATTGCTGAGGAGTCTGCCTGCCTGCCTGACATCATATTTCATAGATTGGCTTGGTTCTTTCGCTGAGGCCAATTTGCAACTTTGCTCGGCCTAGTAGTTCATGTTTAGATCAAACACACCTAAACAAACCCATTTTAAGGCTTGCAGAACAGTTGCAGTTCTTTTAATCAGGGGTGAAATCCAGCAGGTTCTGACAGGTTCTGGAGAACCGTTAGTGGAAATTTTGAGTAGTTCAGAGAACCGGTAGGGGAAATTTTGAGTAGTTCGGAGAACCGTTAGTGGAAATTTTGAGTAGTTCGGAGAACCGTTAGTGGAAATTTTGAGTAGTTCGGAGAACCAGTAGCGGAAATTTTGAGTAGTTCAGAGAACCGGTAGAGGAAATTTTGAGTAGTTCAGAGAACCGGTAGCGGAAATTTTGAGTAGTTCAGAGAACCGGTGGAGGAAATTTTGAGTAGTTCGGAGAACCTGTAGCGGAAATTTTGAGTAGTTCAGAGAACCGGTAGAGGAAATTTTGAGTAGTTCAGAGAACCGGTAGCGGAAATTTTGAGTAGTTCAGAGAACCGGTGGAGGAAATTTTGAGTAGTTCGGAGAAACGGTAGCAGAAATTTTGAGTAGTTCGGAGAACCGGTAGCGGAAATTTTGAGTAGTTCAGAGAACCGGTGGAGGAAATTTTGAGTAGTTCGGAGAAACGGTAGCAGAAATTTTGAGTAGTTCGGAGAACCGGTAGCGGAAATTTTGAGTAGTTCAGAGAACCGGTGGAGGAAATTTTGAGTAGTTCAGAGAACCGGTGGAGGAAATTTTGAGTAATTCGGAGAAACGGTAGCAGAAATTTTGAGTAGTTCAGAGAACCGGTGGAGGAAATTTTGAGTAGTTTGGAGAAACGGTAGCAGAAATTTTGAGTAATTCAGAGAACCAGTAGCGGAAATTTTGAGTAGTTTGGAGAACCGGTAGTAGAAAATTTGAGTAGTTCAGAGAACCGGTAGGGGAAATTTTGAGTAGTTCGGAGAACCGTTAGTGGAAATTTTGAGTAGTTCGGAGAACCGTTAGTGGAAATTTTGAGTAGTTCGGAGAACCAGTAGCGGAAATTTTGAGTAGTTCAGAGAACCGGTAGAGGAAATTTTGAGTAGTTCAGAGAACCGGTAGCTGAAATTTTGAGTAGTTCAGAGAACCGGTGGAGGAAATTTTGAGTAGTTCGGAGAACCTGTAGCGGAAATTTTGAGTAGTTCAGAGAACCGGTAGAGGAAATTTTGAGTAGTTCAGAGAACCGGTAGCGGAAATTTTGAGTAGTTCAGAGAACCGGTGGAGGAAATTTTGAGTAATTCGGAGAAACGGTAGCAGAAATTTTGAGTAGTTCAGAGAACCGGTGGAGGAAATTTTGAGTAGTTTGGAGAAACGGTAGCAGAAATTTTGAGTAATTCAGAGAACCGGTAGCGGAAATTTTGAGTAGTTTGGAGAACCGGTAGTAGAAAATTTGAGTAGTTCAGAGAACCGGTAGGGGAAATTTTGAGTAGTTCGGAGAACCGTTAGTGGAAATTTTGAGTAGTTCGGAGAACCGTTAGTGGAAATTTTGAGTAGTTCGGAGAACCAGTAGCGGAAATTTTGAGTAGTTCAGAGAACCGGTAGAGGAAATTTTGAGTAGTTCAGAGAACCGGTAGCGGAAATTTTGAGTAGTTCAGAGAACCGGTGGAGGAAATTTTGAGTAGTTCGGAGAAACGGTAGCAGAAATTTTGAGTAGTTCGGAGAACCGGTAGCGGAAATTTTGAGTAGTTCAGAGAACCGGTGGAGGAAATTTTGAGTAGTTCGGAGAAACGGTAGCAGAAATTTTGAGTAGTTCGGAGAACCGGTAGCGGAAATTTTGAGTAGTTCAGAGAACCGGTGGAGGAAATTTTGAGTAGTTCAGAGAACCGGTGGAGGAAATTTTGAGTAATTCGGAGAAACGGTAGCAGAAATTTTGAGTAGTTCAGAGAACCGGTGGAGGAAATTTTGAGTAGTTTGGAGAAACGGTAGCAGAAATTTTGAGTAATTCAGAGAACCGGTAGCGGAAATTTTGAGTAGTTTGGAGAACCGGTAGTAGAAAATTTGAGTAGTTCAGAGAACCGGTAGGGGAAATTTTGAGTAGTTCGGAGAACCGTTAGTGGAAATTTTGAGTAGTTCGGAGAACCGTTAGTGGAAATTTTGAGTAGTTCGGAGAACCAGTAGCGGAAATTTTGAGTAGTTCAGAGAACCGGTAGAGGAAATTTTGAGTAGTTCAGAGAACCGGTAGCGGAAATTTTGAGTAGTTCAGAGAACCGGTGGAGGAAATTTTGAGTAGTTCGGAGAACCTGTAGCGGAAATTTTGAGTAGTTCAGAGAACCGGTAGAGGAAATTTTGAGTAGTTCAGAGAACCGGTAGCGGAAATTTTGAGTAGTTCAGAGAACCGGTGGAGGAAATTTTGAGTAATTCGGAGAAACGGTAGCAGAAATTTTGAGTAGTTCAGAGAACCGGTGGAGGAAATTTTGAGTAGTTTGGAGAAACGGTAGCAGAAATTTTGAGTAATTCAGAGAACCGGTAGCGGAAATTTTGAGTAGTTTGGAGAACCGGTAGTAGAAAATTTGAGTAGTTCAGAGAACCGGTAGGGGAAATTTTGAGTAGTTCGGAGAACCGTTAGTGGAAATTTTGAGTAGTTCGGAGAACCGTTAGTGGAAATTTTGAGTAGTTCGGAGAACCAGTAGCGGAAATTTTGAGTAGTTCAGAGAACCGGTAGAGGAAATTTTGAGTAGTTCAGAGAACCGGTAGCGGAAATTTTGAGTAGTTCAGAGAACCGGTGGAGGAAATTTTGAGTAGTTCGGAGAACCTGTAGCGGAAATTTTGAGTAGTTCAGAGAACCGGTAGAGGAAATTTTGAGTAGTTCAGAGAACCGGTAGCGGAAATTTTGAGTAGTTCAGAGAACCGGTGGAGGAAATTTTGAGTAATTCGGAGAAACGGTAGCAGAAATTTTGAGTAGTTCAGAGAACCGGTGGAGGAAATTTTGAGTAGTTTGGAGAAACGGTAGCAGAAATTTTGAGTAATTCAGAGAACCGGTAGCGGAAATTTTGAGTAGTTTGGAGAACCGGTAGTAGAAAATTTGAGTAGTTCAGAGAACCGGTAGGGGAAATTTTGAGTAGTTCGGAGAACCGTTAGTGGAAATTTTGAGTAGTTCGGAGAACCGTTAGTGGAAATTTTGAGTAGTTCGGAGAACCGTTAGTGGAAATTTTGAGTAGTTCGGAGAACCAGTAGCGGAAATTTTGAGTAGTTCAGAGAACCGGTAGAGGAAATTTTGAGTAGTTCAGAGAACCGGTAGCGGAAATTTTGAGTAGTTCAGAGAACCGGTGGAGGAAATTTTGAGTAGTTCGGAGAACCTGTAGCGGAAATTTTGAGTAGTTCAGAGAACCGGTAGAGGAAATTTTGAGTAGTTCAGAGAACCGGTAGCGGAAATTTTGAGTAGTTCAGAGAACCGGTGGAGGAAATTTTGAGTAGTTCGGAGAAACGGTAGCAGAAATTTTGAGTAGTTCAGAGAACCGGTGGAGGAAATTTTGAGTAGTTCGGAGAAACGGTAGCAGAAATTTTGAGTAGTTCGGAGAACTGGTAGCGGAAATTTTGAGTAGTTCAGAGAACCGGTGGAGGAAATTTTGAGTAGTTCAGAGAACCGGTGGAGGAAATTTTGAGTAATTCGGAGAAACGGTAGCAGAAATTTTGAGTAGTTCAGAGAACCGGTGGAGGAAATTTTGAGTAGTTTGGAGAAACGGTAGCAGAAATTTTGAGTAATTCAGAGAACCGGTAGCGGAAATTTTGAGTAGTTTGGAGAACCGGTAGTAGAAAATTTGAGTAGTTCAGAGAACCGGTAGGGGAAATTTTGAGTAGTTCAGAGAACTGGTAGTAGAAATTTTGAGTAGTTCAGAGAACCTGTAGGGGAAATTTTAAGTACTTCGGAGAACCGGTAGAGGAAATTTTGAGTAGTTCAGAGAACCGGTAGAGGAAATTTTGAGTAGTTCAGAGAACCGGTAACAGAAATTTTGAGTAGTTTGGAGAACCAGCAAATGCCACCTCTGGCTGGCCGCAGAGTGGGGTGAGAATGGCGATTTTGCACTATCCTTCCCCTGCCACACCCACCAAGCCAAGTCATGCCACGCCCACCAAGCCACTCCCACAGAACCGGTAGCAAAAAAATTTGGATTTCACCACTGCTTTTAATGCTACTGTAAAGAATGTAATTTAGAGAGACAAGCAGAACGGAGTAGGAAAACATGAGATGTTTTTTGTCATCCATAAGATTCTGAAGTATATATTATACTTATATTCTTGCTTTGCCTGTCTAACTAGCTATCATTTCTATCGTCTATCTATCTGCCTGCCTGCCTGCCTGCCATCTATCTACTTGTCAGAAATGGTATAGACTACTCTCCTGCTTGAGCAGGGGGCTGGACTAGAAGACCTCGAAGGTCCCTTCCAGCTTCTAGACTAGTCTAGCCTAGCTTAGCCTTGTCTGTTTGTCTGTATAGCCAGCCAGCCATCTATATCTACCATCTAAATATCTATCTATATCACTATATATCTAGATATAATCTATATCTTCTAAATCTATATCTACTGTATATCTATCCTCTATATCTATGTATATCTATATCATCTGTTATCAAAATCTGTCTATATCTCTATCATCCGTTCATCCGTCAGTCCGTCCGTCCGTCTGTCTGTCTGTTTTCTTTCCTTTTCGTAGGCTTTATGTCTATATCTCTTTAGCCAGGTTCTACCTAAGTAACCAAGATTTTATGCAGCCCTAGTTGAGTGAAATCACATCCAGTACATTCTGGGCTTTTTTTTCTTCTTCTGGCAGCCAGCAGGCCCCATGCTGCCCATTGGGAGACTAATATAGATCTATTTCTGGCTCGTTAGCCTTCATCAGTTAGCCACACCCACATCTCATGTATCCTCCCTGTAAAGGTACAGTATTTGTTTTCTTTCCTTTTCGTAAGCTTTATGTGTATATGTCTTTAGCCAGGTTCTACCTACGTAACCAAGATTTTATGCAGCTAGTTCAGTGAAATCACAATCCACTAGTTTCTGGGCTTTTTTTCTTCTGGCAGGCAGCAGACCCATCTATCTATCAATCCATATCTATCATCTATCTATCTATCTATCTATCTATCTATCTATCTATCTATCTATCTATCTATCTATCTATCTATCTCTCTCTCTCTCTCTCTCTCTCTATCTATCTATCTATCTATCTATCTATCTATCTTATCTATCTATCTATCTATCTACTTTCCTACCTTCCTACCTACCTACCTACCTATATCTATCTATACCTATCTATTTCTATCATCTGTCTCTCCGTCCCTCCCTCCCTCCCTCTTTCTCTCTTAAAGACCGAAGTCACTGATATAATGAAGAAATGAAAAGTGGACATAGACACGCTACGAGCTTTTCGCTACCTTCAAAAATAGCGATATGCAAAACGTGTTGTCTTTGAAATGTTTTGAGGTCAACATTGGTTGTTCCAACCTCGCTGGAAGTTTGCCAACCCTCTTCCAATTGTTCTGGAAGAGCTCCAAAGCTTGAATGCTCCACTTTGAAGCAAGTGAAAAGACGGCTGGGATGATCACAACAACATTGGAAGACTTCCAGTAATCTTGGAAGAAACCGTGTCAAACTCGAAACAAGCGTTCTGGTCTTCAAAATGGACTTGGAAATTGTTTGCTCACTTTTCATTTCAAAGCCAACATCTCCGTAGGTTGATTTCCCTCCAGAGCCATCCTAATTTGCTTAGAAACCTGATTTGTAGCTGGACTGAGTTCAATTCCCTTTCCAGCACCATAAGCAGAATGTAATACTTGTCCAGATAATCCTCGACTTAGAACCATTCGCTTAGTGACTGTTATTACAATGGCACTGAAAGAAGTGACTTCCGACTGGTTTTCACGCTTATGACTCTTGCGCCATCCCAGGGGTGGGCCTCAAAAATTTTAGCAAGGGATTATCTGCCAGATTGCTGCCTGGGCGTGGCCATAGCGGGCGTGGCCTAGTTGGCCTCCTGCACCACAGCTTGTGGGGGCGTTTTTGTCCTCCCTGGGCTCCAGAGGCTTTTCTTGAGCCTCCGGGAGGGCGAAAACGGCCTCCCCAGGCTCTGGAGGCCCTCTCGAGTCCAGAAACGGGCCTGTTTCCACTTTTCCCGAACTTTCGGTAGGCCCGTTTTTCACCCTCCCTGAGCCTCCCTGAGCGCCTTGAACTTATCTGCATCCAAAATGGGCCACGTAGGGACTCCTGGGAAGGGCAGGGTGGGATGGGAGGGGCCAGCCAGGAGTGGGATTTGGGGGGTTTTCCGAACTGCACAGAATCTTGGCTAGAGGTTCTCCCGAACCCCTGTGAACCCCCGGCAGCATCCCCATGATCACATGATCAAAATTCAGACGCTGGGAAACTGGCATGTATTTATGACAGTTGCAGTGGGTCCCAACAATGGTGAAATGTAAAATTTGTTACTACCGGTTCTGTGGGCGTGGCTTGGTGGGGGGGAGGAAGTAATATGACTGAGTGGGCGTGGTCAACATTTTTTTTTTACTTTTAAAACCATTTTCTCTACAACCTCTTCAGCATTTGTAAAAAAAAAATGCTTTTAAAGCCTCTGACGATCCCAGCTGACTTGCCTGATCAGCAGAGGCTTTCTTTTTTTTTTTAAGCCTCTGATGATCCCAGCTGAATTGCGCGATCAGCAGAGGCTTTTTTTTTTTACTTTTAAAAGCATTTTTGCGGCCAAAGAGGTTGTAGAAAAAATCCTTTTAAAAATTAAAAAAAAGCCTCTGATGATTGAACAGCTCAGCTGGACAGTTGGGGGCGGACAGGGATTTTTGCTACCAGTTCTCCGAACCACCCACCTCCATCGCTATCGGATCGGGCGATCCGGTCCGAACCGGGAGCATTTCACTCCTGGGTCCCGAGATCATAATATGATCCCCTTTGGCAATCTTCTGACAAGCGAAGTCAATGGGGAAGCCAGATTTACCTCACAACCGTGTTACTAACTTAACAACGGCACGCTTCGTTTAACAACTGTGGTAAGAAAGGTTGTAAAACGGGACAAAACTGACTTAACAACTGCCTCACTTAGAAAGGGAAATTTTGGGCTCATCTGAACGCCGAGGGCTATCTGTATTGAACTGTAAAGTTGACGGCGGGAAAACTGTACTGAGATTTCAGATCGGCAAGATTTTGTGAAGATTCCGTTGATGTAGTTTTCCGACAAAACAGAATTAATTCATCTGGCCAAGTTTCCTGTCTGGTCTAGCTGGTGAGGCTGACATTAATCTTTCAAATCCCACAAAGAGGAAAACCTACTTCATTCTACCATCTGTCCATACTTTGAAAGGAGCAGATGATGGAAAGACACCGGAGAAAGGTAACATGTCCATAATTAAGAATCCTACGCTTTCCCCTTCTTTTCTATTAAAAAAGTATTCTCCAAGGGGATTTCGATCTATCAGCCACAATATTTGTAAAAAGCAGACTTCGGAAGGCCTAAAACATGGGGGAAGGGGAGAGGAGAGGAAGGGAAGGAAAGGGAAGGGACAGGAAGAAGGAAAGGGAAAGGGAAAGGGAAAGGGAAAGGGAAAGGGAAAGGGAAAAGGAAAGGAAAGGAAAGGAAAGGAAAGGAAAGGAAAGGAAAGGAAAGGAAAGGAAAGGAAAGGGAAGGGAAGGGAAGGGAAAGGGAAAGGGAAAGGGAAAGGAAAGGAAAGGAAAGGAAAGGAAAGGAAAGGAAAGGAAAGGAAAGGAAAGGAAAGGAAAGGAAAGGAAAGGAAAGGAAAGGAAAGGAAAGGAAAGGAAAGGAAAGAAGAAAAGGACTTATTCACGCATTGAAGAACACAAAAACTCAGTCAAAAAAGAGGAACCAACTTCTTCCCTGGTCCAACACTTCAAAGCCACAGGACATGAAATTGACTTTAAAAAGACCAGAACTATCGCCAAAACTGAACACTTTAATGACAGAATAATCAGAGAAGCCATCGAGATAGAAAAACGCCCACACAGCATGAACAAACGAGACGATACCTCCCGCCTGCCAGCCATTTGGAAACCCGCCCTTATTGACAAACGAGTCCCTAACACGATGAATGACACCAGACCCACACTCACAAGAGCCACACAGGATGTCACCACCACACATCCACGCAGAAAGCAGACTCAAACCCACACTGATAATGAGGCACGACCAAGGACCAGAAGCCAGACCGCAGCTGCATCATTAGCCACTTTTAACCCCTCCAATCCATACATGAATCAGACCAACACCCTCCATGAAAAGCCCTCAAGACCACAAACACGAAGCCAAACAACAACAACGCAGCTCACCAGCTCAAATCCCCCTGCAACTCAGACTAAGCCGAGCACAACCAAGCCCCCACCCAAACAGAACACACCCCCAGCCAATCAGAGCACAACCAACCCCCCATCCAATCAGAGCACAGCCAAGCCCCTAACCAATCAGAACACACCTCCACCTAATCAGAACACAGACAAGCTCCCACCCAATCAGTTCACACCCCCACTAGTAGTTAAAAGGAAGGGTCAGCTGCAATCTCACATTGCTCCTGGAAGAACGAAGCCGAGAACACCAGCCTGAAGATGACGAATGAGACTTCGTCAAAACGTCGCCAAGATACTTCAAATTCTACGCGGGAGAAGACCTGAATAACCAAAGACCTACATACAAACACCCGCGAAAACCTCAGAAAACATATATATATATATATATATATATATATATATATATATATATATATATAGAGAGAGAGAGAGAGAGAGAGAGAGAGAGAGAGAGAGAGAGAGAGAGAGAGAGAGAGAGAGAGAGAGAGAGAGAGAGAGAGAGAGAGAGAGAGAGAGAGATAAAATCTGGAGGGTTAGCTAGTGGCCAAGCACGGATTTTTCTAAAATGTCCATAAAATGTAATCAGCACAGGCTTTGCTTTAGAAAAAAATACAAGGGAAGTTAATGAGGGTGTTTTGTTTCAGCAGCAATTCTCCAAACAGAAAAGATGGCTGGGAAAAATATCGTCTTACAAATACGAGGGGAAAGGTTTAGCTGCAAAATGCAAAAACCCTCTCCGGAGAGAAAAGTTTCTTTTTTGCACAGAGAGTTTTGTTCTTTCGTTGTGTAACACTGCCATCTATCGGAGGTTGGTCTGTGGCCTCTGAAAGATGAAGGGCATTCTTCAAAAACAGAATGTAGAATAATAAGAGTTGGAAGGGACCTTGGAGGTCTTCTAGTCCAACCCCTCGTTCGGACAAATGGTTGTTCAGTCTCTTTTTGAAAGCCTCCAGTGGAGTTTATCCATCCTCTCACACAAAATGTATTGGGTAGTGTAATAATTTAGGTAATTCATTGATAATAGTAAAATAGGAAGAAAGCCAGGGGTGAAATGTGCTCGGTTCGGACCGGATCACCCGATCCGATAGCGATGGTGGCGGGTGGTTCGGAGAACCGTTAGCAAAAATCCCTGCAACCCCCACCCCCCACCATGCCCAGCTGAGCCCCACGATCATCAGACGCTTTTTTGGTTTTTTTATTTTTTAAAGCATATTTTCTACAACCTCTTCTGCCGAAAAAAGGCTTTTAAAAGTTTAAAAAAAGGCTTCTGATGATCCCATGGCTCAGCTGGAATCGTCAGAGGCTTTTAAAAGCATTTTTTTCTGCAACCGAGGTGGCAAAAAAAATGCTTTTAAAAGCCTCTGACGATCCCAGCTGTGTTGCCTGATCGGCAGAGAGGCTTTTCAAAGTATTTTTTTTACATGGTAGAAAAAATGCTTTGAAAAGTTGTTTTTTTTTTAAAGTTGGCCACACCCACCCAGTCACATTACCATCCCCACCACCCCCACCAAGCCACGGCCACAGAACTGGTAGTAACAAATTTTACCCCTGAAGAAAGCTGTTATTACAAGCCTTTTTCATTCTTCACTCCTTGAACCCCTATCTTCTGGGAAGTGTCTTCTGAATAAGGAAACCTGTTTTATTGTAAAATGAAGATTGTTTGCTTTAATCATGATTAGATTAACCGAGTTGGAAGGGACCTTGTAGGTCATCTAGTCATCTCGTCCAATCCCCCGCCCAAGCTGGAGACCCTACACCATTTCTGACAAATGGCAGTCCAATCTCTTTTTGAAGTGATGGAGCACCCATAACTTTTGAAGGCAACTTCTGTTCCACGGGTTGATTGTTCTCACCGTGAGGAAATTTCTCCTTAGTTCTAAGTTGCTTCTCTCCTTGGCTAATTTCCATCCATTGTTTCTTGCTTTGTCTTTTGGTGCTTTGGAAAATATTTTGACCGACTCGCCTTTGTAGGAGCTCCTCAGGAGTCAAGCTATTCTCCAGAGGACCTGAGGGCAGGACAAGAAGCAACGGATGAAAACTAATCAAGGAGAGAAGGAACCTAGAATTGAGGAGAAATTTCCTGAGAGTGAGAACAATTAATCCGTGGAACAACTTGCCTCCAGAAGTTGTGGATTCTCCAACACTGGAAGTTTTTAAGAAGAGACTGGAAAAGCCATTTGTCTAAAATAATATAGGGTTCCTATCTAAGGGGTTGGACTAGAAGACCTCCAAGGCCCCTTCCAATTTTGTTATTCTGTTCTACTCTCTAAATATTGGAAGACTGCTATCATGTCATCCCTAGTCCTTCTTTTCATTAGACTAGACATATCTAATTCTTATAACTGTTCTTCGTATGTTTTATTTATTTTATTTATTATTTTATTTTATTAGTCATATTTCTATGCCGCCCACTCTCCGAGGACTCTGGGCGGCTTACATCAAAGACAGTATACTAAATAGCATATTGCCCCCAACAATCTGGGTCCTCATTTTACCCACCTCGGAAGGATGGAAGGCTGAGTCAACCTTGAGCCGGTGAGATTTGATCCACTGATCACCATTTCTGACTGATGGCAGTCCAGTGTCTTCTTGAAAGCCTCCAGGGATGAAGCTCCCACGACTTCTGAAGGCAACTTCTGTTCCATGGATTGATTGTTTTCACTGTCAGGAAATTTCTTCTTATTTCCAGGTTGCATCTCTCCTCGTTCAGTTTCCATCCATTGTTCCTTGTCTGGTCTTCAGGTGCTTTGGAAAATAGCTTGACCCCTATTCTCTCTGTGGAAGCCCCTCAAATATTGGAAGATGCTATCATGTCTCCCCTGGTCCTTCTCTTCACTAGATTAGCCATGCCCAGTTCCTGCAACCGTTCATCGTATGTTTCAGCCTCCAGTCCCCTCATCATCCTGGTTGCTCTTCTCTGCACTCTTTCTAGAGTTCTCTACATATAGTGTGGTGACCAAAACTGGATGCAGTACTCTAGGTGTGGTCCTATTATCTACTTTCTTGCTCTTCTCTGCACTCTTTCTAGCAAGACCATGCCTGGATTCCATCTTCAATGGGCAGATACCTGGAGGACAACACAGGTTTTGGAGAAAGCTCAAAGGAATGCAGCCTTTAAAAGAAAACAACTGTGAAGCTAATCTCTACTTTGCTAGGGTTGAAAAATCTTTAATCCGGAATTGTACTGTCGGTTGACCAGGATTAAGGAAGCCCTGGAGAGGAGGAGATTAGTAGCCAATTCCAAAAATGTCCTCACTAAGGAGCTTAAAGCTTCTAAATGCCTATTTTTTTTTCTTTTTTCACATCCAGGGTATACAAACTGTTAGCTTTGATTAGCACGCTAATTTAAATCTCTACGCATTTTAACCATCTGTTTCGTTAGGAAAGAATGCCAGGCTAGCTTCCTTTTGACATTCAAAAAAATTGCAGGATTACTCTTCGAGTTACACAGTAGGTTAATCTTCAAAATATATATCCAATCCTCCCAAGCATTTCAGGGGTGAAATCCAGCAGGTTGTGACAGGTTCTGGAGAACTTGTAGCGAAAATTTTGAGTAGTTCGGAAAACCGGCAAATGCCACCTCTGGCTGGCTCCAGAGTGGGGTGGGAATGGGGATTTTGCAGTATCCTTCCCCTGGACCGGGGTGGGAATGGAGATGTTGCAATATCCTTCCCCAGGAGTGAGGAAGGAATGGGGATTTTGCAGTATCCTTCCCCTGGAGTGGGGAGGGAATGGGGATTTTGCAGTATCCTTCCCCTGGAGTGGGGTGGGAATGGGGATTTTGCAGTATCCTTCCCCTGGAGTGGGGAAGGAATGGGGATTTTGCAAAATCGTTCCCCCAGGAGTGGGGAGGGAATGGGGATTTTGCAGTATCATTCCCCTGCCATCCCCACCAAGCCACGCCCACTAAGCCACACCATGCCCACCAAGCCACACCCACAGAACTGGTATTAAAAAAATTGGATTTCACCCCTGGTTAAAACCCCATGGTTGCCACATTACCAAAGATTTCAAGTTCTCCACATTGAAAAATTACCGCCGCAACTGAGCCCAAAATGGACGCTGTTGAGCAAGACAGCCGTTAAGTGAGTTTTGCCCCAATTGAGGATCTTCCTCGCCAGGGTTGTTAAGTGAATCTCTGCCGTTGTTAAGTTAGTCACACGTTTGTTCAGCGAATCCCACTTCCCTGTAGACTTTGCTTGTCAGAAGGTCGCAAAAAGGGGTTCCTATTCAGGGGTGGGATTCAGCCACTTCGCACCTATTTGGGAGAACCGATTGTTGGAAGGAATCTCATTTTGTTTTTTTCCACTTTGCAGGGCTAATCCTGTAAGGAAGGCAGGAAGGAAACATTCTGGTGGCGTTTCTAGCCTAATCTTTATCACCCTGTTTACAGAAACTGCCTCTCTGATTAACCCTTAATACATTGTAACAGCTAAGCCAAAGTGCCCATCGATGTGAGTTACGTTGAATTGACCACACCCACAGGGTCACATGACCACCGAGCCACGCCTATCCAGCTGGTCATTAGGGCAGAGAACCAGTTGTTAAATTATTGGAATCCCACCACTGTTCATATTGTTTAGTGTTGTTGTAACTTAGAATGGTTACTATCTCCTCTTGATTTCTTCCGCACGAAATCCTGCCAATGCTTTTCTGCCATCCTAAGCTTCAATGTACTTTCCAGCCAAATTCCCAAAGGAAAGGTTATTCCTTTGTAGGAAGTAAGCACCCACCCCTCTCCTAGAAAAATGCCATATTCTAGGAAATATTAAAAAGGCAGAATATTATATTTTCCTTAAAGGAGAAACATGTTTCTAAAGACATAAACTCAGAACTTCAGCCAATCTATCTACAAGACAAAGGCTGGGCCAGCTTATCTACAACACAAAAGACAGGGCCCTCAGGACATGATAGGATTAGCCCTCACTCAAGATCCAAACCAGGATGAAACCATTAAGCCATAATTTGGCCCAAAGCCCCTTTATTACATCATCACCAGTGGTGAAATCTAAAATTTGTTACTATCGGTTCTGTGGGGGTGGCTTGGTGAGGGGGAGGTAATGTCACTGGGTATGCGTGGCCAATTTTTTTTTGTTTTACTTTTAAAACCATTTTTTCTACAACCTATTTGGCGAAGAGGTTGTAAGAAAATGCTTTCAAAAGGCTCTGACGATCCCAGCTGAGTTGCCTGATTGGCAGAGTCTTTTTTTCTTTTAAAACTGGTCTGAACTGGCTAAATACCACTTTTGCACAGCACCCCAAAGTGGATAAAATGGAGTCAGAACTCCACCCCAATTCTCTTAGGGTTACATCACTCCTTTGGCCTCAACTATCTCTGGAGACACAATGGAATACCTCAAGTTTAAGCTACGCAAGTTTTGCCCACTTCTAATCAGGGGTGAAATCCAGCAGGTTCTGGAAAACTGGTAGTGCAAATTTTGAGCAGTTCAGAGGACCGGTAGCAGAAATTTTGAGTGGTTCGGAGAACCGGCAAATACCACCTCTGGCTGGCCCCAGAGTGGTGTGGGAATGGCGATTTTGCAGTATCCTTCCCCTGCCACGCCCACCAAACCACACCAAGCCACGCCCACAGAATCGGTAGTAAAAAAATTTGGATTTCACCACTGCTTCTAATGTTACATTACCCCAGTGCATTATGCACACACAGCTTAGATAAAAGTCTATGGATTTTTTTCTCCACTTTGACAACTTTACAACTTGTGGACCATTCGTTGCAACCATTCGTTTAGTGACCGTGTAAAGTTGCAATAGCACTGAAGAAAAGTGACTTCTTGTGATCATTTTTCACACTTACGACCGTTACAACATCAACATGGTGACGGGATCAAAATTCAGGCACTTGGGAACTGACTCCTATTCATGATGATCTCAGGATCATGTAATCCCCTTTTGTGGCCTTCAATGGGGAAGCCAGATTCATTTAACAACCAGATTGCTAACTTAACCACTGCAGTGATTCACTTAAAGGCCATAAAACAGATCAAAATTCACTTAACAACTGTCTCATTTAGCAACGTAAATTTTGGGCTCCACTGTGGTTGCAAGTCAAGGAATTATCTGTACTTCATTGCCACGACAGGTGGAGCAAAATCTTTATGGGGATTTCTTTCTATTATTATCATTGCTGTGTTAATAAAGTTTTTATAAATAATTGTGTGAGTATGCCACCTTGGAATTATTTATAAAAATAATAAAGGTGAGATATGAACAAATAAATAAAATCCTAACCCTAACAAAAAAAATTAATATATGGAATTATAATGACTAAATGTGTACTAGTTAATATATTGCTCATTATTTTAATTATTTGATATATTATATGATATAATTAATAAGACTAAAATATGTTTATGTTTCTATTCTTTATTTATTGTGGCTATATTATCATTTTATTGTTATTATAAGATTACTCATTTGTTATGTATATGTATCTCCGTGTACAATATAGGTCAGATTATTTATTGTGTTGCAAACAAAGTAAAAATGTTTATTTATTCATTCGTTCGTTCGTTCTCTCATTCGTCCGCCTCCCGACTTCCCGTAATGGGGAAGCCACGAACTACAACTCCCGTGAGTCAACGCGCTTGCGAGAGGCGTCACTTCCTCAAAGAATTTCCTTCTCGCGATTGGCTGACCTTCAGCCCATCTCTCCATTCCCATTGGCTGCCAGGCGCTGGGCTGAAAGTGGGAGGAGAGAAGCCTTTGCAATTCCTGGTTTGCATCGGATCGAAGCGTTTTGCAGCCAGTCGGGGGGGCAGAAATTCAATTTTGCGGTGGGGCAATGCGGGGTAGAAGCAGAACCCATAATGCGCGGGCGGTTGGGCATGCTGGGATTTATGCTTGAGCTGCACCCATCCAGACGGGCACTAGAGAGCAGCAGAGAGCCGGGATTTATTGCATCGCGTTGCTCCTTTCGAGTAATTCCCTAACATTTTGCAACTTTGGGTATCCCTAACGGTGGGGCGCCCGCTTGGAGAAGGTGGGTTGCAGAGGAATTGGAATCCAAAGTAGAAAAAGGTATCAAAATAAAAATAGAAAAAGTCAATCAATAAGGCTTCAATAAGGTTTAGTATAAGTTTAGCTTAGTTTTAAAGTTTAGTGTAAACTTTAAACTGAGTTGGTTTTGGGATGAGAAAAAGGAAGAGAGAGGAAGAGACGGGGAAAGAAAGAGAGGAAGGAAAGAAAGAGAAAGGAAAGAAAAAGGAAGGAAAGAGGGGAAAAGGAAGAAAGAAGAAAGTGAAAGAAGGAAAGGAAGGAAGGAAAGAGAGGGAGGAGAGAAAGGGAGGAAAGGAGGGAAAGAAGTATGGAAGGAAGGAAGGAAGGAAGGAAGGAAGGAAGGAAGGAAAAGCGGGGAGGGGAGAAGGAAGGAATGAAGTAAGGAAAAGAGGGAGGGAGGAGAGAAGGAAGAAAGAGAGTAAATGAAAGGAAGGAAGAAAAGAAAAGAAGGGGAGGGAGGGAGAGAAAGGAAGAAAAGGAAGAGAAAGAAAGGGAAGAGAAAGAAAGAGAAATTATTTCTTATTTATTTCAAGGTTAAGATGATAATCTTTGGTACTTTTGCATATATCATTTGATTTAGGTACCCTCTTGTTCTGGGCATTTGCACTTTTGTGTGCAAAAGATTTAAGTTTTAAGAAGAGACTGGACGAGCATCTGCCTGAAATGGCATAAGGCTCTCCTGCTTTTTTTATTATTATTATTATTAATTTGATTTATATGCCGCCCTTCTCCGGAGACTCAGGGCGGCTTACAATGCGTTAAGCAACAGCCTTCATACTTTTGTATATTTATACAAAGTCAGCTTATTGCCCCCACAAACTGGGTCCTCAATTGACCTCCCTTAGAAAGGATGGAAGGCTGAGTCGACCTTGAGCCTGGTGAGATTCGAACTTGCAATAACTGCAGACAGCTGAATGTTAATAACAGGCTTTAGTCTGCTGCGCCACCAGGCTCTTTAAGTAGGGGGTTGGACTAGAAGACCTCCAAGGTCCCTTCCAACTCTGGTCATTCTGTTAAGTTTGCATTTTATTTCCTGCTTGTCTCTTAAACTGCTAGATGTTTGGGGCCCGTTGTGCCTGCTTGGTTCTTCGGCGCTGTTCCTCCTCGGTTCCATCCGCCAAGAGAGTTGTGGCCCCCAGGCTGCTCCCAATCCGGGAGGCATTGGAAGTCCAAGATCCAACTGGACATGACGTTAAAATTCAGGTAGGTGGGAAGAGAAAACTGCCACATCTTTATTTATTTATTAGACTTTCATCTCGCTTTTGTTACTTTATAGTAATTCAATGCAGTGAAAATACCTGTTACTCCTTCCTCCTTCAGTTTTCCTACAACAACAATCTTGTGAGGTAGGTTGGGCTGAGAGAGAAGGACTGCTGCAAAGTCACCCAGCTGGCTTTCAGGCCTAAAGTGGGACTAGAATTCACAGGCTCCTGGTGATTGGCCCAAAGTCACCCAGTCGGCTTTCAGGCCTAAAGTGGGACTAGAATTCACAGGCTCCTGGTGATTGGCCCAAAGTCACCCAGTCGGCTTTCATGCTGAATGTGGGACTAGAACTCACAGTCTCCTGGTGATTGGCCCAAAGTCACCCAGTCGGCTTTCAGGCCTAAAGTGGGACTAGAATTCACAGGCTCCTGGTGATTGGCCCAAAGTCACCCAGTCAGCTTTCATGCTGAATGTGGGACTAGAACTCACCGTCTTCTGGTAATTGGCCCAAAGTCACCCAGCTGGCTTTCAGGCCTAAGGCAGGACTAGAACTCACTGTCTCCTTGTGACTGGTCCAAAGTCATCCAGTTAGCTTTCATGCTGAAGGTGGGACTAGAATTCACAGGCTCCTGGTGATTGGCTCAAAGTCACCCAGTCGGCTTTCATGCTGAATGTGGGACTAGAACTCACAGTCTCCTGGTGATTGGCCCAAAGTCACCCAGTCGGCTTTCAGGCCTAAAGTGGGACTAGAATTCACAGGCTCCTGGTGATTGGCCCAAAGTCACCCAGTCAGCTTTCATGCTGAATGTGGGACTAGAACTCACCGTCTTCTGGTAATTGGCCCAAAGTCACCCAGCTGGCTTTCAGGCCTAAGGCAGGACTAGAACTCACTGTCTCCTTGTGACTGGTCCAAAGTCATCCAGTTAGCTTTCATGCTGAAGGTGGGACTAGAATTCACAGGCTCCTGGTGATTGGCCCAAAGTCACCCAGTCGGCTTTCAGGCCTAAAGTGGGACTAGAATTCACAGGCTCCTGGTGATTGGCCCAAAGTCACCCAGTCAGCTTTCATGCTGAATGTGGGACTAGAACTCACCGTCTTCTGGTAATTGGCCCAAAGTCACCCAGCTGGCTTTCAGGCCTAAGGCAGGACTAGAACTCACTGTCTCCTTGTGACTGGTCCAAAGTCATCCAGTTAGCTTTCATGCTGAAGGTGGGACTAGAATTCACAGGCTCCTGGTGATTGGCCCAAAGTCATCAGGTGGAATTCTACTTCCTTTTCACCACAGTTGTTAAGTGAATTGTTGTGTTTATTAAATGAATCAGCTGGTCATTAAGTGAATCCAGCTTCCCCGGTGCCTTTGCCTGTCAAAAAGTCGGCTGGGTAGGTTACAAACAGTAATCTTCCCAGTGGCTTCTGACAAGCAAAGGCAATAGGGAAGCTGGATTTGTTTACTGACGACCTGATTCACTTAATAACCAGTAATCACATGACCCTGGGATGCTGCCATTGTCATAAATGCACCCTAATTTTGATCATATAACTAACTGTAGGGATGCTACCATGGTCATAAGCATGAAGACTTGTCATAAGTCACCTTTTTCAGTGCCCTTGTAATTTTGAATGGTTGCTAAACAAATGGTTATAAACCAAGGACTACCTATACAGCCACAGTGTGTGATTATGGTGATGCTACCTTAGCCTCAAAATTATCTTCTTATTTTATCTGTCTTTATCTATCTATCTATCCATCCATCCATCCATTCATCCCATCTTATTATCTATCTATCTATCTATCTATCTATCTATCTATCTATCTATCTATCTATCTACCTACCTACCTACCTACCTACCTACCTATCTATCACCCATCTATCTTTCTATCATCCATCCATCCATCCATCCATCCCATCTTATTATCTATCTATCTGTCTGTCTGTCTGTCTGTCTGTCTGTCTATCTATCTATCTATCATCCATCCATCCATCCATCCATCCATCCATCCATTCATCTCATCTTATTATCTATATCTGTCTGTCTGTCTATCTATCTATCTATCTATCTATCTATCTATCTATCTATCTATCTATCTATCTATCTTCCATCCATCCATCCATCCATCCATCCATCCATTCATCCCATCTTTCTATCTTTCTATCTATCTATCTATCTATCTATCTATCTATCTATCTATCTATCTATCATCCATCCATCTATTCATCCCATCTTATTATCTATCTATCTATCTGTCTGTCTATCTATCATCCATCCATCCATCTCATCTTATTATCTGTCTATCTATCGATCTATCGATCAATCTATCAATCTATCTATCTCTATCTGGCTGCCTCTCTGTCTAGGCATTTATAGGTATCTGTGTCTGTCTCTATCTTTCATCAATATCTATCTATCATCCATCCATCTACCATCTATTATCTATATCTTCTATTTATCTATCCATCCATCCATCCATCCACCCACCCACCCACCCACCCACCCACCCACCCATCCATCCATCCATCCATCCATCCATCTATCTATCTATCTATCTATCTATCTATCTATCTATCTATCTATCTATCTATCTATCTATCTCTATCTGGCTGTCTCTCTGTCTAGGCATTTATAGGTATCTGTGTCTGTCTCTATCTTTCATCAATATCTATCTATCATCCATCCATCTACCATCTATTATCTATATCTTCTATTTATCTATCCATCCATCCACCCACCCACCCACCCACCCACCCACCCACCCACCCACCCACCCATCCATCCATCCATCTATCTATCTATCTATCTATCTATCTATCTATCTATCTATCTATCTATCTATCTATCTATCTATCTATCTCTATCTGGCTGTCTCTCTGTCTAGGCATTTATAGGTATCTGTTTATTTGTCTTATCTTTCATCAATATAATAATAATAAATAATAACAACTTTATTGTCATTGTACGTGTATACACAGTATACCCATATAACAAAATTCACTTAACACCCACAGACCAGGTCCAACACACATAACAATCCCCAAACCCACTCCCACCCACCACAAATTCCCCATCCCTAAACCACCCAAACATCCACACAACAGACCAAGTAATACTGTCCAACAGCTCACTGATGGTGGCCCTTTAGTTCATTGTTGAGTGAAATTATAGCTCTGGGATAAAAACTATTCAGAAAACGTGTGGTCCGAGTTTTAATTCTTCTGTATCTTCCGCCAGAAGGCAACAGTCCAAAAAGATAGTAAGCAGGATGGGAAGAGTCTCTGAGAATGTTATGCAACTTTCTCAAACAGCGAGATTCGAAGATGTCGTCCAGGGCTGGTAGCTGATGATATTCTGGGCAGTTTTAATGATCCTCTGTAGAGCTTTTTAGATGATAGATAGATGATATCTATCTATCTATCTATCTATCTATCTATCTATCATCTATCTATCTATCTATCTATCTATCTATCTATCTATCTATCTATCTAATTGGCTGCCCATCTTAACCGCAGAGTAACTCTGGGCAGCTTACAAGATTAAAAAATGAAACTATAGAAAAGAATACCACAAAACGATATTTTAAAAGATCTTTTTCAGCTCCAGAGCTCTGTCTTAAGTCCCTCCTGGGCTAGAGATCCAATTCATTCCTGCTTTCTTTCCCATCCAGGGTTGGGTCCGTTCGGTCCGGTCTCAGAAAGGGATTTTGTTTCTCCATGTCAGCGATGGCTCTTCATTGGAGTATCTCCAGGTGGTGGCAGATCCAAGTTTGGAGTCCAGGTTGATTCATCTTCTCTGGGTAGCTGGATGGGGCCGAGGGGTGGACCCACACTATTTTAGGCTGCAAACAAAATATAACAGAGAAACGGAGTTGGAAGGGATCTTGGAGGTCTTCTTGTCCAGGGGTGTGAAACTCGATTTCACTGAGGGCCGCAGTTAGCGTTGTGTTCGACCTCTGGGGGCCTGAGCGGATGGGCACAGCCCTCCTGGGTCCATTTTCAGATGTGACGGCCTCCTGCAGCCCTCTGCCAGTGAAAATGGAGCTCGGGAGGGCCATGTGCAACCCTCATGTGATCTGTCCCCCCCTACAGAGACCCACAAAAACACAGCCAGTCGAGGGTTAAGAAGCACTTGGCACACTCCACAGTTCTTATCTCAAACTTGGCAGCGATATGCACACCGTCTGCCAAGGGCTTTATTAGTTCACAAAAAGAAAATCACCTACGTAGCTTTGCCAAAATCCGTTCTTTTAGCTCCAAAGACTACTAGATTGCGTTTTTGTTTGTCACAGAGATCATGAACCACCCTCCTGTCTTATATAGGCTCTGGGTGTGGTCCAGTGACTCATTGATCCTGTGACTCCAGTCCAGTGACTCAGGTCTATTCCCTCATGCGTCTCCGCAGCTGCTGTAAGCGTTTATCTCGCCTTCTTTGGCGTGCGTCCAGGAATGACGTTTCTCCCTCACTCTCATCTGAGACACCTGTTTCCCCACTACTTGGCTCCCTTTCAGCTGGCACCTGAGGCGGTGCCAGAGGGGTGGGGGGCCTGGGAGATCTGGCTGGCTCCTCTTCCTCCTGCTCAGAGCTTCCTTCCTCCAATGGGATAGGCTCAGAGGACGGGGCCACAACATCATGAGCTCTGTTTCCATTGGCAGAGGCACCGCAGGTCAGTCCTTCGTTGTTTCCAGGGCAGCCACGTGGGCCAGATCTAAAAACCACGCGGGCCAGATCCAGCCCCCGAGCCTAGAGTTTGACACCCCTCTTCTAGTCCAACTCCTACTCAAGCAGGAGACCCGATAACATTCCGGATAAATGGCTGTTCAGTCTCTTCTTAAAAACCTCCAGTGATGGAGCCACCCATCACTTCTGGTGGCAAGCTGTTCCGCTGATTAACTGAATCTGCAGCCAGGACAAACACCAAACGGAAGATCCTTAAGGGGAGATCTGTGGTGGCCCGTTGGCAGCCAGCTGTTCTGCCCCAGCTACGGACCTCAAAGAGCGCAGCACACACAAAGTCAGTTCAAACCTTAGTTTGTTAAATAAACCAGTTTTTTACAACAACGGCTGTTAATTAACTGCATTAACAGCCGCCAAGAATTCAAAGAATAATAACTGAAAGCTTACTGTGGTTGGCAGAATGCCCAGAAGCAATTTGCAGGAAGCTGATAAGATAAGCAAGACAAGACACAAAGGTATGTGAACGAAGTTGTTCCCTGCAATTTGCTTCAGTTGACGTTCCTCCTTAAATAGGCTAAGGGAGTGGCCAATTAGCCCCAAGCCTTACTCTCGAGCAGACCTCCTCCTGAGGAGCCATTCCTGCCTTTTGGGAGCTCTGCGTACCCGTGCATCGAGAAGAGGCTCATCCTCTTCATCCTCTTCACTTAAGGGACCTTCTGGAGATTCTGAAGGCCCTGGCTGAATCCCTGCCTCTGGCACCACATCTTCTCCAGCCTCCTCATTGTCTGACTTGAGCGCCAGCTGCTCAGGCTGCTGGCACATCACCATACCAGCCTCCTCACTGTCGGAATCAGCTACTAGCTGCACAGGCCGCTGATGGGCCACAGCAGAGCTGGTAGCAGAGACAGTGAGGAGGTTGGGGAGAAACATGGGCCAGTCCTGAGGGCTGGGGAAAGCTCAGATGAGGGCTCTATGTCAGAGGCAGAGAGGAAGCTAGACAGCAGTGAGGCAGAGGAATAGCTGGAGCCCGTTCCCAGTGTGTGCATGTGCAGAGCTGTCAGAAGACAAGGATAACTAAAAAAGCAGGGGCGATTTGGGAGTAAAGCCACACGTTGGAGGTGATTGGCCCCTCCCATAGGAAACAAAAGAGGAGCGAATGGGGAGGGGGCTTTTGCAGGAAACAATTCGTTCATTCCGTGACTCTGAGAGACTCTGTGCCAAGTTTTGCCTTGTACTGTGTTTGGAAACTAGTCACTTGGCAGCTTTCCAAGCGAGATAAGGTCTGTGTTGATAAATATTCCTCTGAAAGACTGTTAGGACAGGCCTTGCTGACTGCGAATGAAAGGAATTCACAGTCCTGTAAATAAAAGAGGTTTTGCCAGGACCAAGACTCTGCTTCCTGCTTTTTAACGGATTTGTGCTTCAGAAAACCCCCAGCGAGTCCTTCGGTCGACGTTTTGCCGTAAAACGTTTTGTGGTTTCATTCCAGGACGCTGACTTTTGGCAGTTCCGTGGAAGTGCGAGGGAAGCTGGTGAAAAGTCCACACAAGGGACAAGGGGTGGAGCTGGCGGCGGAGAATATTCGTGTGGTGGGGCCTTGTGACGTTTTGGTAAGGGAATTATTCCAATTATTCTCCCGTGAACCTAGGAGAATAATTGGCTGCAAGCCTTTTCTGCAAAGGAATTCAGTTGCAGGCTCGTATAGCTTATTCTTGAATAAAGGTAACTGTGTTTATTTGTTCGTTTATATGTACTCTGAGGGACGTGGTAACTCAGTAGCTAAGACGTTGAGCTTGTCGATCGAAAGATCGGCAGTCCAGTGGTTCAAATCCCTAGTGCCGCGTAATGGGGTGAGCTCCCATTACTTGTCCCAGCTTCTGCCAACCTAGCAGTTCGAAAGCACCTAAAAATGCAAGTAGAAAAATAGGGGCCACCTTTGGTGGGAAGGGAACAGCGTTCCGTGTGTCTTTGGCATTTTGTCATGCCGGCCACATGACCACGGAGATGTCTTCGGACAGCACTGGCTCTTCGGCTTTGAAATGGAGATTAGCAGCGCCCCCTAGAGTCGGGAACGACTAACACATATGTGCAAGGGGAACCTTTATCTTTATTTACCCTACCTTTATTATTTTTTACCAACTCCAGGCTGTGAATGTGCCTAAAATTCCTTCCTCCTCCTATTTTTCCCCACAACAACAACCCTGTGAGGTGGGTTGGTCTGAGAGAGAGCGAGAGAGACTGGCTCAAAGTCATCCAGCTGGGTTTCGTGGCTAAGGAGGGACTAGAACTTGAAGTCTCCTGATGATTGGTTCAAAGTCATCCAGTCGGCTTTCAGGCCGAAGGCGGGACTAGAACTCACAGTCTCCTGGTGATTGGCCCAAAGTCACCCAGTCGGTTTTCATGCTGAAAGTGGAACTAGAATTCACAGGCTCCTGGTAATAGGCCCAAGTCACCCAGCTGGATTTCATGCCAAAGGTGGGACTAGAATTCACAGGCTTCTGGTGATTGGACCAAAGTCACCCAGTTGGCTTTCATGCTTAAGGTGGGACTAGAACTCACAGCCTCCTTGTGATTGGCCCAAGTCACCCAACTGGCTTTCATAGTTAAGGCGGGACTAGAACTCACCGTCTCCTGGTGATTGACCCAAAGTCACCTAGCTGGCTTTCATGCTTAAGGTGGGACTAGAACTTACCATCTCCTTGTGATTGGCCCAAAGTCACCCAGCTGGCTTTCATGCCTAATGTGGAACTAGAACTCACAGTCACCTGCATTCTAGCTTAGGTGCCTTAACCACAACACAAAACACCCTCTGTATGTTCTATATACTTTATATACATTCTCCCTTCTTTAGGCCTTCCCTCTGAAATACAAAGTCCATCACTCTCTGGAATATCTCCGGGAACTGCCTCACGTCCGATGCAGAAGCAATGTACTAGGCGCCCTGTTGCGGTTACGCAGTGAAGCCACGGCAGCAATCCACTCCTATTTCAAGGTAATTCCAGTCTTGGGAACTGCCTGCCACAGGATACATGATCATCAACTCATAAAGCTGCCAATGCATTGATAGAAGTGGCCGCTAACCGCGAGACCCGTATACAGGTAGTCCTTGACTTATGACCCCGATTGAGCCTAAAATTTCTGTTGGTAAGCAAGATTTATTGAAACCCCCCCCCCCATTTTATGACCTTTCTTGCCACCGTTGTTAAGTGAATCACTGCCGTTCTTAAGTTAGTAACCCAGTTGTTAAACAAATCTGACTTCCCCATTGATTTTGTTCATCAAAAGGTCGCAAAAGATCACATGACCCTGGGACACTGTATCGGCATAAATATGAGTCAGTTGCCAAGTGCCTAAATTTTGGTCACGTAACTATGGGGATGCTGCAACGGTCGTAAGTGTGGAAAACAGTCCTTTTTTCAGTGTCGTCGTAACTTTGAATGATCACTAAATGAACTTGTAAGTCAAGGACCGCCTGTAATTTAGAATCTGGTTTTGAAATTACTATGTGTGTGTGCGTGTGCGTGTGTGTGTGTGTGTGTGTGTGTGTACAGGTAATATCTCGGGTTTCTTCCCGTGTAATTGCAAACGTATCTTTAGAAGGATTGCAGCGACGTTTCGATGAAATCACATTCATCATCTTCTGGCTGATGTTCTCGGTTTGGTGCTTATGGGAAATATATATATATATATATTATTTATATATTTATATGTGTGTGTGTGTGTGTGTCTGTGTGTGTGTGTGTGTGTCTGTGTAGGTCTTTGGTTATTCGGGTCTTCTCCTGCGTAAAATTGGAAGTATCTTGGCGACGTTTCGACGAAGTCTCATTCGTCATCTTCAGGCTGGTGTTCTCGGCTTCGTGCTTCCAGGAGCAATTTGCTTCGTGCTTCCAGGAGCACATATATATATTTGTTTTCTGAGGTTTTCATGGGTGTTTGTATGTAGGTCTTTGGTTATTCGGGTCTTCTCCCGCGTAGAATTGGAAGTATCTTGGCGACGTTTCGACGAAGTCTCATTCGTCATCTTCAGGCTGGTGTTCTTGGCTTCCTGCTTCCAGGAGCAATGTGCTCCTGGAAGCACGAAGCAAATTGCTCCTGGAAGCACGAAGCCGAGAACACCAGCCTGAAGATGACGAATGAGACTTCGTCGAAACGTCGCCAAGATACTTCCAATTCTACGCGGGAGAAGACCCGAATAACCAAAGACCTACATACAAACACCCATGAAAACCTCAGAAAACAAATATATATATATATATATATATATTCATACGATGCATTTTTGGCCCTTGGAAACCAGCCTGCATTTACAAATGTTTTAAGCATCCCACATCATGTGACCACAATTTTGTTGAAAATCAATGTTTACCTCAGGTTTTCAGCAAAAACACCCCATAGCAAACAATGGATTCATTTAACAACTCTGGTGTTCACTTCATGATCACTGCAAGTTGTCAAACTAGATCAGTCGTGTGCGTAACCTGCTTTACGACCGTCACAGTTGATGACTTGGAATGGCAGGTTCCATTATGATTGTAAGTCAAGGGCGACCCGATAGATTCTTACACTCGTGTGTTAACTTAGCTAAACGTATTTTATGTCAATACATGACGATCTGAAGAACCTGATTAGGAAGAGAGTATTATGGAGAAATTCAATTTATGTTGCGGCTCAGAGTTGACAAGGACTGGATAATCAGTAAATATTATATATGTAATTTTATCGGTTCATTAGCTAGCTCAAAAATCAGCCTTTCTCCGGCTCACAAATTGGATTAAAAGCAGACGCTTTCACGAGTTAAAAAAAAACGTGTGCCTTTTAATCAAATCTGTTCGGCTGAAAAGGTGCAACCGTTTTGCTGATTTTAGGCTGGGATAGATTAAGAGAGTTTTCCTGCTGCATTAGCAGCTTCATAAACACGTCTAGGTGCAAATGAAGTAATTAACAATTAAAACGTAAAAAACATTCATAGCAACGGGTTGCCAAAAAAATACCTGGCTTTCCTTATAGAAGGACATTTTAGTGATTCGAACCTTGTGAGAACGCTAAATCTTTTGGCCATCCGAAGTTCCTGGTTCTACATGAATTGCACCATTAAAATTGTTTTTTTTTCCTTCCCTGTATCTGCCCTCAAGTCAGTCGTGACTTCTGATGACTTCCTTGCAAGTTCCTGCAGGGTTGTTGTTTTTGTTTTTTTTGGGGGGGGGCAAGCTTGGCCAAACTTGGCACTGGTTTGCCATTGCCTCCTTCCTAGGTCTGAGGGGCAGTGACTGGCCCAGAGTCACCCAGTTGGCTTTCTTGCCTAAGGCAGGACTAGAACTCACAATCTCCTGGTGATTGGTGCAGAGTCACGCAGCCGGCTTTCTTGCCTAAGGCGGGACTAGAACTCACAATCTCCTAGTAATTGGGCCAAAGTCACCCATCTGGCTTTCTTGCCTAAGAAGGAACTAGAACTCATAATCTCCTGGTGATTGGCGCAAAGTCACGCAGCTGGCTTTCATGCTTAAAGTGGGACTAGGACTCACAATCTCCTGGTGATTGGCCCAAAGTCACCCATCTGGCTTTCTTGCCTAAGGAGGAACTAGAACTCACAATCTCCTGGTGATTGGCGCAAAGTCACGCAACTGGCTTTCTTGCCTAAGGCGGGACTAGAACTCACGGTCTCCTGATGATTGGCCCAAAGTCACCCAGCTGGCTTTCTTGCCTAAGGCGGGACTAGAACTCACAATCTCCTGGTGATTGGTGCAAAATCGCTCAGCTGGCTTTCTTGCCTAAAGCAGGACTAGAACTCATGGTCTCCTGGTGATTGACGCAAAGTCATACAGCTGGGTTTCTTGCCTAAAGTGGGACTAGAACTTACGGTCTCCTGGTTTCTAGCCTGGTGCCTTAACCACTACACCAACTGGTTGTTAAAAATAATGATGATGAAAATAATGATCTTGCTTGGGCTCCTGCAGATCATAGTTGGGGTTCTTCAGTCGGTGGACATGCTCAGTGGCCACCCTGGGCCTTGTGAGCCTCTGGCTGTGTTTGTTGCCTGCAGACTGCAAGGTCAAGTGGCCTTCTAGACTGGATCCACAGGGTTGCTCAGGAGGGCAGGAAATCATGCCTGCTTAATAGCAACAGCACTGAGACTTATATCCGGCTTCACTTTCCAGACCCTCCCTAAGCAGTTTACAGAGTCAGCCTCTTGCCCCCAACAATCTGGGTCCTCATTTTACACACCTCAGAAGGACGGAAGGCTGAGTCAACCTTGAGCCGGTCAGGATTGAACTCCTGATAGTGAACAGTGAATTACTGCACTCTAACCGCTGTGCCATCTTCCTTCCTTCCTCCCTTTCTTTTATCCTTCCATTTTCCTTCCATCTTCCTTCCTTTCTTTTATCCTTCCATCTTCCTTCCTTCCTTCGTTCTTACCTTCCTTCGTTTTATCCTTCCATCTTCCTTCCTTCCTTTCTTTTATCCTTCCATCTTCCTTCCTTCCTTCCATCTTCCTCTTTCTTTTATCCTTCAGTCTTCCTTCCTTCCTTCCTACCTTCTTTTTATCTTTCCTTCCTTCTTTATCCTTCCATCTTTTTCCTTCCTTCTTTCTTTCCTTCCTTCCTTCATCTTCTTTCCTTCCTTTTATCCTTCCATCTTCCTTCATTCCTACCTTCCTTCCTTTTATCCTTCCATCTTCCTTCTTTCCTTCCTTCCTTCCTCCTCCCTTCCTGCTTCCCTTCCTTTTATCCTTCTTTCTTTCCTATCTTCCTTCCATCTTCCTTCCTTTTATCCTTCCTTCCTTCTTTCCTACCTTCCTTCCTTTTATCCTTCCATCTTCTTTCCTTCTTTTCTTCCTCCCTCCCTCCCTTCCTCCCTTCCTTTTATCCTTCTTTCCTTCTTTCTTTCCTTCCTTCCATCTTCCTTCCTTCCTTTTATCCTTCCTTCTTTCCTTTCTTTCCTCCATTTTCCTTTCTTCCTACCTTCCTTCCTTTTATCCTTCCATCTTCTTTCCTTCCTTCCTTCCTCCTCCCTCCCTCCCTTCCTTTTATCCTCCCTTCCTTCTTTCCTTCCTTCCTTTTATCCTTCCTTCTTTCCTTCCCTCCCTCTTCCTTCCTTCCTCCCTCCCTCCCCCCCCCCACCCCCTTGACTTTGCTTCTCAGAAGGTCTCAAAGGGGATCCCAAGACCCCGGGATAAGATGACTGTCATAAATATGAGTCAGTTTCCAAGTATTTGAATTTTGATCACACGACAATGGGAGAGGCCATTACATTTGTGTGAAAAACGATCATAAATCACTTTTTTCAGTGCCGTGGTAACTTTTCCCGATCACTAAACGAATGGTTGTCACTCAAGGGCTACTTGTATTTTTAGCCAAACTTCACTATAGGTGAGCAAGAACAGGGGTTGCACCAGCCTTATAATATTATTATATATTAGCTGTCTGTTCTTCCTTTTGAGTGGGGCGGTTTTAAAATGAATTAACTCAGTTGTGAATTAAAGAATATTCAGACATTTGACCACCAGAGGGCAGCATTTGTACATCTTCAAGTTCTTTCTGGAAAAATAACTCTGTAGGTTTATATACTTACATATTTGCTGATGCTTTATTTAAACTTATATTTGTGTCTGTAGGCAAAATGTCATTTATTACAGTTAGTCCTCGACTTGCAGTTCATTTAGTGACTATTCCAAATTACATCGCTGAAACAAATGACTTATGACTGTTTTTCACCCTTAATGACCGTTGCAGGAATCCCGTGGTCACATGTTTGAAATTCGAATGCTCGGCAAGTGGTTCATATTTATGACGGTTGCAGAACCCCCGGATTGTGTGACCTTCTTTTGCGACCTTCTGACAAGCAAAGTCCACGGGGAAACGAGATTCACTTAACGACCGCATTGGTTAACTTTTAAATGTGGCAAAAAAGGTCGTAAAATGGGGGAGGGGGGAATCACTTAACAACTCTCTCACATAGCAACATAAATGGGATCGATTGTGGTCGTAAACCAAGGATTATCTGTACTGTTAAATATCATCAGTGGTGAAATCCACATTTTTTTACTACCAGTTCTGTGGGCGTGGCTTGGTGGGCGTGGTGTGACTTGGTGGGCATGGCAGGGGAAGGATACTGCAAAATCTCCATTCCTACCCCACTCCAGGGCAAGGATATTACAAAATCCCCATTCCCACTCTGGGACCAGCCAGAGGTGGTATTTGCCGGTTCTCCGAACTGCTCAAAATTTCTGCTACCAGTTCGTCAGAATCTGCTGGATTTCACCCCTGAATATCATTGATTACATCGCCTTTGTAGATATGCCGTACACGAAATAAATAAAAATCATTCACATTTTTAATAGCTGCCCATTTCTGATGGAGTCTGGATAATGTCAATCAGAAATGGTGTAGGATCTCCTGCTTGGGCAGTCGGTGGGGTTGGATTAGATGACCTACAAGATCCCTTCCAACTCTGTTAAACTGTTACTAGCCAGGTTCCACTTGATGAATGGATAAACCATTCTTAAATCTCAAATCAGCCATGATCAAAATAACTCCGTTTCTTTCTCTCCCTTTTCTTTCTCTTCCCTTTTAGGAAAATGGGTACACCCATATACACACCCCGATAATTACTGCCAATGACTGTGAGGGTGCGGGCGAAGTCTTCAAACTTGAGGTAAGGGTCTTTATCACCAAACCCCCTATATTTGGTCTCACTCAACGCCCATTGCTACAGTAGCATTTTTGTTGTGGCCCGCCAGCGGCCAGCACAGCTGGCAGCAGATTCGGACAGTGAGGAGGTTGGGAGGAACCTGGGCCAGTCCTGGAATCTGGGGAAGGCTCTGATGAGGGCTCTACGTCGGAGGCAGAGAGAGGGCCAGGGCCGTCTGACAGTTATCAGCTGCCTTCGGAGTCAGACAACAGTGAGGCAAATGAACAGCTGGAGCCTGTTCTCAGTGTGCTCATGCGCAGAGTTGCCAGACTAAGGGAACAGCTAAGGAACAAGGGTCGACTCAGGAGTAAAGCCACAGGTGGACGATGAATGGCCCCTTCCAGAGGGAATAAAAGAGGAGCGAAAGGGGAGTGGAGTTTGCAGGAGACAATTAGTTCGCTTAATTGGTTCGTTACTCTCCGAGACTCCTTGCCATGTTTTGAAGATATCGGCCTGGCAGCTCTCCAAGCCAGATAAGGTCTGTGGCTGTAAATTCTCCTGTGAAAGACTTCGCTGGATGTGAATGAGAGGAATTCACTGTTTGTTTAATAAAAGGGGTTTTGTCAGGACCAGGATTCGTGCTTTGGCGGGGGAGGGGGGTATGCAACTGCTATCATTTCCCCTTCCACATTCATAGAATATCAGAGCTGGAAGGGTTCCCTCAGAGGTCATCTAGACTGACCCCCCCCTTTTGTCTGGGGTCGGATCTAGCTCTAACAAAGGCAGACAAAAAATACATCATAAAATAATCTATTTATTATTATAGAAGAGTACAAGCCAGTCCTGGACTTACAACCGTGTGCTCAAAGTTACAGCAGCACTGGTCCACCCTTAGGACCATCGCAGCAATTCCCACGGTCACGTGATCCAAATGCTTGGCGAAATGACTCGTATTTATGACGGTCGCAGTGTCCCGGGGGATGGTCACGTGATCCCCTTTTGCGACCTTCTGAGAAGCAAAGTCAGTGAGAAAACCAGATTTGCTTAACAATTATATTATCAACTTAGCAAGTGCAGTGATTCACTTAACAACGGGGTCAAGGAACGTCGTAAAACGGGACAAAACTCCCTTAACAACTGCTTTTGCTTGGAATGCCAGAAATGTCAGGCTCGTTTACGGCCTACCTGTGATCCAGAACGATAGCACCAATATACATCTAAAGAGCGGTTGTTAAAAACAGGGGAGTTTTTCTCGGTGGTTACACCATGTTGGCCAACACACCTTCCTATCCATTTCCATCTCTGAGCATTTCCTGCTGCAGCAGAAATCTTGCGTAGATCAGGCCGGTTTAGCTGCAATAACTCCTTAACTTTTCTGATCTTGAAAAAGTCCGTTAAAATATTAGCGACTTGAATAAGATGTCCGCGTTCAAGCTTTGCCATCCAGATTAGATTTTCTTCCTGCTGTTTACAAATTTAAATGTTTCTGATTGATTTGATTACAAGCAACTTGCTGTCCTCTTACAGAAAGGCAGACCTAAAATATTAAAAATATTAATTTGTTGTATCAAGGAACTACTACTATAGGAGTGGCCAAAATTGTGGAAACCTTTTGGGAAAAGTGTGTTTTCTAAAACTAGCTAATAACACCGCTTTTTGGGGAGAATAGTACCATAAAAAATATATATCCATGGAAAGATAATTTGATCAAGAATGTAATGCAATACCTTTTATGAAGGATTTGCTATCAGAAGAGCAGTTACGGTATAAAGAAGAAAAGTGAAACGTAGAAAAAACGAGATATACAAAAATGATCACCGTAGAAAAAACGAGATATACAAAAATGATCCCTATGTCAGTTAATCCTTAGTTGAGTAACCTTTAGCATGAATGACGGCCTTACAATGTCTTTCCATGGAGGGAACCAAGTCTTTGAGTTCTGCAGCTGTTCTCATGGGAAACCAAGATTGAATGATGGCTTCTATTAACTGGGTTTTATTGCTGGGTTCCTTCTGACTAACCAGTTTCTTTAGTCGGCTCCATAGATTTTCCATTGGGTTAAGGTCTGGGTTATTCCCAGGCCATTCCAGCAGTGGAATAGGATTATCTTGAAACTCCCGGGGAAAAAAAAGTGGCGTTATTAGCCATCAAACCTCAAAAATACACTTTTCCCAAAAGGTTTCCACAATTTTGGCCATTTTTCTATGGTGGTGATTTTTGTATATCTCGTTTTTTCTCTGTTTCCCTTTTTTTTCTTTATACTGTAACTATAACTGCTATTCTAACAGCAAATCCTTCATAAAAATGATTGCATTACATTCTTGATTAAATTATCTTTCCACTGATGTATAATTTTATGGTACTACTCCAAAAAACACTGTTATTAGCTAGTTTTAGAAAATATACTTTTTTCTTAAAAGGTTTCCACAATTTTGGCCACTACTGTAGAATAATACATATTGTTTTCTTTTATAAACATCCTTTTTAACACACGGGGTTTTTTTGATCTGGTACATCATTTTCTTTAACTTTCTCTTCATACAGGTGCTCTCAAAAGCATTTACAATATCTTTTGCCTCCTTTAAAAATTACTTAAGCATTATGTATATGTGTGTAAAAAAAATTACATTTTCAAATTTTGGGTTAAACCTTCTTTTCTGTTGCACATATCAAGCACGGGAAAATCCAGTTAAGTCATTAAGTTTAAGTCACTCCTTCCAGCTTATCTTCATGAAGTAAAAACTTTCTTTCTTATCTGGAAGTTTTATCAAAGACGTATATAGGCCTTTCTTTTTAGCACGAGATCCTCAACTTTGTTAATGTCTTTAAAGAGAAAGTCCCAGATTTGTCTTTTTTTAAAAAAGCGAGGACTGATAGAGATACAGGAATGTTTCAAAAGATCAAGGAACGGCTTTGAATCTGCGGGCTGATAATAGAAAAAGAAAGCAAACATATTTTTCTGTCCCCACAGCTGTATTTCCAGGTGGGGTGTTAAAAGAAGGATAAGACAAAAAATAAATAAATCTGATTTTTTTTTCTCCGTTCCTTGCTGTATTTGAACGTTGTGGTTGGATCTTGGAAGCCTTCAAAGACTTCATTTTGCAACAAAATGAATTTATGTTGTTTTTTTGCCATCGGAGTTAGAAACGAAACTTTAAAAGAGGGGAAGGATTAGAAAGAAGGGGTTGACAGCTGCAACCTTTTATCGTCTTCCCAGATGTTTTCGTCCAGCTGTGAAGCTTTTAGTCTCTTGCCAAATTGTCTATTAGCTCGATTTGCAATTTAATAAGCGCGTCTGATGTCTGTGAACCTGTCTGGCTTTTAAAAGGGGGTTTTAATCTCTTTTGTTTTTTGAGTTGTGTATAACATTATTTCTGTATTTAATTGAATTTCTATAGCCGCCCATCGCAGTATAGACCCTGGATAGCTCACTTGGAAAATGAGCACAGCTTTTCCTCATTTAGTGGCTGCCTCGTACAGTGACCGTTCGCAGTTAAGACAGTTAGGATAAGGGAATTTGGCAATCTGTCCTCACTCTTACGACCGTCACAGGTCTGAAAAGCGAAGGAACAATGGAGAAAGTCCTTAAACACGGTCACTTCAGAACTATGTCGCTTAACAACTGAGTGTCCAGTCACAATTGGGTTAATTACCAGAGGACTGTGAGTTCTAGTCCCGCCATAGGCATGAAAGCTGACTAGGTGACTTTGGGCCAATTATCAGGAGACTGTGAGTTCTAGTCCATCCTTAGGCACGAAAGCCAAGTGATTTTGAGCCAATCACAAGGAGACTTGAGTTCTAGTCCCACCGTAGGCATGAAAACCAACTAGGTGACTTTGGGCAAATCACCAGGAGACAGTGAGTTCTAGTTCCACCTTAGGCATTAAAGCTGATTGGGTGAGTTTGGGCGAATCATCAGGAGACGGTGAGTTCTAGTCCCGCCTCAGGCATGAAAGCCAATTGAGTGAGTTTGGACCAATCACCAGGAGACTGTGAGTTCTAGTACAGACTTAGGCATGAAACCAGCTGAGCGTGCCTCTCACTATCATCTCAACCCACCTCACAGGGTTGTTGTGTGGAAAAGAAGTGGAGGAAGTTGTGTTGGATATGTCTGCTGAGTTATTTCTGAAAATAAGGCAGGATAGAAATAAATAGATATTCGGAAGGGAGAGATTCTCAGTCTCCATGCTACATCCACATGGCAGATCTGGCTTCCCGCCTCATTCAGGCCCATCACAACATCGAAACTGGTAATTAGCTGGCTTACGGCTCGCATGCCGCCCGTTCTGGTTGGCACTCAGTTCTTCTCCTTCATTGGGATGCAAAATTTTGGATTCTTGTTTACGGTTTCGTGTCTCTGCACGTATAGAAGAGTCTCCTTGCTCTTCGTTCATCTGTGACATCGATGATGGTTTAAGGCGGGGATCGGCAACCCGCGGCTCTGGAGCTGCATGTGGCTCTTTCATCCCCTTGCTGTGGCTCCCTGTCGGCTAAGCCTACCCCTCACCATCCCTTTCCAGTCACAAAACCTGGGTAGGCATGGTTGGGTGTGGGTGTGTCTGTGTCATGTGACTGGGTGGGAATGAGTGATGTCAAGTTGGCCACACCCACCCAGGTTTTGTGACTCCCGGTGTTTTCTTTTCTGTGGGAAATGGGTCCAAATGGCTCTTTGAGTGCTTAAGGTTGCAGACCCCTGGTTTTAAGGGGACAGTCAGAAAAATCAGAGCAATAAAATCCTTGCAGGGCAAAACTCAAAAGGGTTGTTTTCCCCCCAGCGCTCGATTTTTAAAACAGATGAACTTAATTTATGAAAACGTTAAATTAACATGTTTAGCAGGTTTCATTGCTCCCGGAGCGAAAATGAACCAATTCACACACACACACACACACACACACACACACACACACACACACACACACACAAACAAACCGGGTATGCCAAATGTCTTAAGGGTTGGATAGAAGCTTTTTTTTTTAAAGAATTATTTTATTTCTAAAAAACCATTCCATTGGGCCGCCTCTTTCTTCTGATCCGGTCACTTCCAACCCTTTGTATAAACAAGCGATTATCTTTGCAAAATGAGAGACCAGCCTTCCTTGGCTTAAATTTTGGCACCGTTTGCTGGCCGAACAAGTTCGGCGGCTTGGAAAAAAAGAGGATTGGTTGAGGTGCTTCAGACTTCCCGGCCTAAATGCAAGTCCTCGATTTACGACCCCAATGGAGAGCAGAATTTCTGTTGCTAAGCAAGACGGGAGTTTTAAGCAGGGTGAAATCTACTTTCCTTCCTTACTGGTTCGGAAGGCATGGACAGAAAGTAAAAAAACATTACTTCCTGGTTAAAACCAGGAAATAATGACACCCGGACAGCGATGGCTACCGGATCGCCGAACCACAAGGAAAAATCGCTACCGGATCAGGCAATCCGGTCCGATCCAGGAGCATTTCACCCCTGGTTTTAAGTGACTCTCACCTGATTTTATGACCTATTTATTTTATTTTATTTTTAGTACAAATAATCCATCTTCCATTAAACAGTGTGTCATCTGGGTACCAATGTTTGTGCAGTAACAGTTAAAATTTACAATCATATTAAGTTTAAGTTTTATTAGATTTATATACCGCCCTTCTCCTTACGGACTCAGGGCGGTGCACAGCCAAATTAAAAAGTAAATACACAAAAGTTAAAATTTCATAAAAAGAACAAATATAAATAGCCGTAGATTAAAACCAATTAATTTAAAAGATAATAAAAACTCTAAAAGTAATAAAATATTTGACAGGAATCAGGCTAAGCCGGCAAGCTGAAAAAGATGTGTTTTTAAAGCCCGCCGGAAAGTCATTAATAAATATTAATGACTATTCATTATTTATTCTATTAACTTAATACCAATACATTCAATATATAATACTTTACATCCTCTTCTTAATTTGCTTACCTCTATTAACTCTATTTTCTATATTTTACTCGTCTACTTTTATTTCTAATTTTTATCTGTTTTCAGCTGTGATGGCCTCCTGCACCCCTCTGCCCGCGAAAACGGAGCTCAGGTGTGCCCCCCCCACCCCCAGGCTCCATTTTCGGCCACAACAGCCTCCTGCAGTCCTCTCCCAGTGAAAATGGAGCTCCAATTTTGCTGGGCAGAGGGCTGCAGGAGGCCATCATGGCAGAAAACGGTGCATGGGAGGGTCACATGTGGCCCTCCCGAGTTCCGTTTTTGCTGGCAGAGGCACCACAGGCCGGTCCTTTGTTGTTTCCAGGATGGCCCCGTGGGCCAACACCCCGTGGGCCAAATCCAGCCCCCGGGCCTTGAGTTTCACACCCCTGCTGTACAGCTCTTTCTGCGGAGCTGATCTTTTTTAAGACAAAAGGTGACTTTTTCACACTCGTTGCTAGGCTACACTGCTAAATTTATTTATTTTGATTTCAGTACATTCTTTCGCAAGCCACGTGTTTAAAAATACTCGGAGGGCTGGTTTTTTGGCTGCCTTTGGGGGAAAGATTAACCCAATTCCAGAATGGATTAATTGTAATTTTTTCCTACTATTTAATTCCTGCAGCCTGCAAATGAAGAGCAAAAACCTGGAGAAGAAAATCACTTCTTCAATATTCCAGCCTTTCTCACAGTTTCCGGACAACTCCATTTGGAAGTCATGAGTGGGTATGGCTCATGGGATTTTAAGCATGATTTTAGTCTGTGTTACCAATAGTCCTCGATTTATGACCAGAATTGAGCCCAAAATTTCTGTTATTAAGTGAGACGGTTGAGTTTTGCCCCCATTTAATGACCAAGTTGCCAAGTTGTTAAATGAATCACTGCTGCTATGTTAGTGACACAGTTGTTAAGTGAGTCCAGCTTCCTCCTTGACTTGGCTTGTCAGAAGGTCGCAAAAGGGGATCACGGGACCCCGGAACCCTGCGACCGTCGTAAATGCGAGTCGGTTGTCAAGCGTCCGAATTTTGATTGTGTGACTGTGAAGATGCGGTTGTAAGTATGGAAAACGGTCATATGTCATTTTTTTCCTTGCTGTGATAACTTTGAATGGTTGTAAAGACCACCTATAATAATCAGTAAAATAATCCAGCTAAGTCTTTTAACGTTCAAAATCTCTATTCTGATGTCATCTCGGCCTGTTTACAGCGTCACCTGGTAGAATAAATAAACAGGCTGTTCAGTTTCCAGTACAGGATGCTGGGTTTGTGCTTCACACTTTGTTCTTCAACAACTTGTTCCTTTTTTATTTTGAAAAACACCAAACATACAGAGGTCTTCTAAATAGATCAAATGCAAACTAAATTTAGAGATACCGTGTTTTTCGGACTATAAGACGCACCTAAATTTAGAAGAGAAAAACAAAACAAAAAAGTTTTTGGCCTACCTATTTTCTGGCCTTTTCCTGTTTCTGGGGCTTTTTATTCAGCCTGTTTTTGAGGCTTTTTTCGGCCTATTTTGGGGACTTTTTTCAACGTGTTTTCAAGGCTTTTTCTGGCCCACTTTCGAGGCTTTTTGCAGCCCATTTTTGAGACTTTTTTGGCCCGTTTTGGGGGCTTTTTTGGCCTGTTTTCAAAGCTTTTGGGGGGGCATTTCGAGGCTTTTTGCAGCCCATTTTTGGGGCTTTTTTTTTCAGCCTGTTTTTAAGGCCTTTGCTGGACCACTTTCAAGGCTTTTTGCGGTCCATTTTTGGGGCTTTTTGCGGCCCATTTTTGAGACTTTTTTTGGCCTGTTTTGGAGGCTTTTTTGGCCTGTTTTCAAGGCTTTTCTGGGGCCATTTTTGAGGCTTTTTGCGGCCCATTTTGGGGGCTTTTTCCAGTCTGTTTTTGAGGCTTCTTGCAGCCCATTTTTGATATTTTTTCAGCCCATTTTTGATACTTTTTTCAGCTCATTTTCAAGGCTTTTGTTGGTCCATTTTTGAGGCTTTTGTCGGCCTGTTTTGGGGCGGGGTTGGCCTGTTTTCGAGGCTTTTGGAGAGCCGGTTTCGAGGCTTTTTGCGGCCCATTTTGGGGGCTTTTTGCAGCCCATTTTTTCCAAAAACATGGCTAAATAGGACAGCATAGTGCTGGTTAGCCCAAACCTTTCCAAACTGGCTGAATACCACCACTGGACATATATTATATATATATTTGAAGAGAATTTCTTCAATCAGAGCCAAAATGCCACTTCTAAGATCTTCAAGTCAACCTTTAATGGATTATAACAGACAAATTAGGTGGATCTGGACAACATTTTTGGGGAGAAAAAAAGGTTTTTTAAGACACAGTTCTCGACTTACGACCATCCGTTTAGTGACACTTTAAAAGTTACAACGGCACCGGAAAAAAGCCATTTTTGACCATTTTTCACACTTAACGGCCATTGCAGCATCTCCATGATCACAGGATCAAAATTCAGATGCTTGGCGACTGGCATATACTTATGACGGTTGTGACTTTCTAACGAGCAAAGTCAATGGGGAAGGCAGATTCACTTAACAACGGTGTGACTGACTGAACAACTGCAGTGATTCACTTAACAGCTATGGCAAGAAGGGTTGTAAAATGGGACAAAACTCTTCTTTTAAGAACTCTTTTGCTCACAACGGAAATTTTGGTCTCCATTGTGGTCATAAGTCGAGAACTACCTACACATATTTTGGATTGGAATTTATCCATCCTCTCACACAAAACGTATTGTGTAATGTAGTCATTTAAGTAATTCATGTAAGTCATTTAAGACTGAGTCTCTGGAGAAGACTCAAGAAGCGGCATATAAATTGAACCAATAAATAAATAAATAAATAAATAATAAATAAATAAATAAATAAATAAATAAATAAATAAATAATAAATGTAGTAATTGATAATAGTAACATAGGAAGAAAGCTGTTATCTTCATTTCTTCTGAATAAAGAAACCTGTTTCGTTGTTAAATGAAGAATTTTTGCTTTACTATGTTATTTGGATCTATACCAATGCCACGTTGGAATGATTACAGGTAGTCCTCGATTTACGACTGTCATTGGGAAATACAACAGCACTGGGAAAAAAATATCTTACTATCAGTCCTTCTACTTACGACCATGTTAGCATCTCCACAGTCAACACGGTCAGAATTTGGGAGCTTGGGAGCTGCCCTGTATTTACGACGGGTGCAGCATGCAGAGATCACATGATCCCAGTTTGAGCCCTTCCCAGTAATTCACTTCCCAGCAATTCACTTAACGACCAATGACCAAAAAAAGGTAAAACCGGTGCCCGGCTCACTTAACCACCTTGCTCAGCAGTGGAAATTCTGATCCCGATTCTGGTCATAAGTCGAGGACTACCTGAAATCCATGAGGTAAAAAAAAAAGAGAAGCAAGGTAACGAAATCTGGTTTATATCTCACCTTTGTAGCCTAACAACCAAGTCATGTCCAACCGTGGGTCTCCTGCTTGGGCGGGAGGGTTGGGTTGGACTAGATGACCTCCAAGGTCCCTTCCAATGCTGTTACTCTATTAAATCTGTATATTGCCTTCCTTTAAACTTTCCAGTTGTCTTTTTTTGAAGAGTTTCATTACTCTAGCCAACGCAGTTTTTCTCTCAACCCGTTCTCCCTTCCTTCCTGTATTTGTTTTCCATTTTCAATCCTCATTCATTCCATTCAGTTCAGTGCTTTTCAAACTTGACAACTTTTAAGATGCGTGGACTTCATTCTGGGAATTATTTATTTATTTTATTTTATTTTATTATTTTATATACCGCCCTACTCCCGAAGGACTCAGAGCGGTGAACAGCCAAGATAAAAAAAATACAGACAATACAAACGTTAAAAAAACCCATTAAAATTATTAAATGTTTTGGCCCGAAAACAAATTTAAAACACCCAATTTATCAGACAGATTAAAAGCAATTTAAAAGGGAGAGTTAGGCCAGGCCAGCCTGCTGGAATAAGAATGTTTTGAAAGCACGACGAAAAGTGCGCAGATCCGGGATCCTCCGTATCTCCGGGGGGAGCTCGTTCCAGATGGGAGGTGCCCCCACAGAGAAGACTCTCCCCCTGGGGACCGCCAGTCGACACTGTTTGGCCGACGGCACCCTGAGAAGCCCCTCTCTATGGGAGCGTACTGGTCAGTGAGGGGCTATATTATATATTAATTGCACCCACCAGCTGGTACGCTCTCATAGAGAGGGGCTCCTCCGGGTGCCGTCAGCCAAACAATGTCGGCTGGCAGCCCCCAGGGGGAGAGCTTTCTCTGTGGGGGCACCTACTATCTGGAACGAGCTCCCCCCGGAGATACGGAGGATCCCGGATCTGCGCACCTTCCGCTGCGCTCTTAACGCCTTTTTATTTCACCAGGTGGGCCTGGCCTAACCTCTCTCCGTCTTTTAGCGTTGAATTTTAATTGTGTGGGGTGTTTTAATTCTGTCTGGGCCAAATTTATTTAATTTGATTTTATTTAGGCTTTTAAATTTTGTATACATGTATTTTTATTGTTGGCTGTACACCGCCCTGAGTCCTTCGGGAGTAGGGCGGTATATAAATCTAAATCAAATCTAAAATTTTGCCACTCTTTCTTTTCCCCCATACATTACACGGTTTTTCTTGCTCTCCGCATTTTTTTGCAGTAATCAATTTCCTGTATATTCATTATTATTTTTTTCCCCTCTGGTCGACATCCTCCTTTTACCAGGTGCTTCTTTTCATATCTACAATTAGCACAACCTCACCCACCGTCGCATTTTCATTTCGTTCTTTCTTTTGTGCCCTGTCTGTTTTTCTCTAGGGTCAAGTCTTGATACTTCCAGTTCCTCCTTTGCCTTGTCTTCAGAATCTCTCATGCATTGGTTACCTTAATCGTTTTTCTCGTTGGTTTAAGAATAACAGAGTTGGAAGGGACCTTGGAGGTCATCTAGTCCAACCCCCTGCCTGGGCAGGAAACCCTACACCGCTTCAGACAAATGGTTGTCCAGTCTCTTCTTAAAAACTTCCAGTGTTGGAACATTCACAACTTCTGGAGGCAAGTTGTTCCACTGGTTGATTGTTCTCACCTTTAGGAAATTCCTCCTTAATTCCAGGAGGAATTAAGTTCTTAATTCTTAATGCTTCTCGCCTTGATTAGTTTCCATCTGTTGCTTCTTGTCCTGCCTTTTTTTTTTTAAATTAGATTTATATGCCGCCCTTCTCCGGAGACTCAGGGCGGCTTACAATGCATTAAGCAATAGCCTTCATACTTTTGTATATTTTATACAAAGTCAGTTTATTGCCCCCACAAACTGGGTCCTCAATTTACCCACCTTAGAAAGGATGGAAGGCTGAGTCAACCTTGAGCCTGGAACTCGCATAATTGCAGACAGCTGGGTGTTAATAACAGGCTATCTAGCCCGTTGAGCTATCTGAGGCCTTCAGGTGGTTTGCAGAATAGGTTGACCCCCTCTTCTATGTGACTGTTCTGTCCCCGTCTCACACACGCACCCCCACAGACAGTCAACAGTGAAATTAAGCAGATGACAAAAGTTTTGGTGATAGCAGAATTGGCAGCAACCCAGTGGCTGGCTGCCAAAAGTCTTTTACTCACGAAAGGAGTGTTTTTCAAAGCCAAAACACAACAGATACAGGAATATATATACAGCAATACAAAGAGGTTGGTTCAATATCAGTTTTTGCTCGTCACAGAGCTTGAACGGCCACCACACCCCCTTTTATACCCGGGGTGTGTAGTCCAGTGACTCAGCCTAATCCCTGGCACACCTCTTCCTTTGCTGCGCGCGCTTATCTCTGCGATGCTGCCGAGGGTCCAGCCAAGACTCATCTCCCTCATTACCATCCACCTGTGGTTCCGTGGACGTGCTTGGCCCCGGGCCTATCTTGGCCTTCAGTGTCCTCCGAAGGCATTGCCAGAGAGGAGGGTCCTGGAGAGGGAGGCCTTGCCAACTCTTCTCCTTCACTCTCGGAGTCCTCTCCTGCTGATAATCCAGGCTCAGGGAACGGAGCCACAACACTGGCAACCCATTGGAAGCCTATTCTCATGTCATCCCGTGTCACTTGCTTTAAAACTTTGCTAAGATTCAGAAAGAAAGATTCAGGTTATCTGGCTACCGGACAATCCTAAATCAAGGACTCCTTGTATGTGATCATTTCCATGTTCAGGTGTGTCTCAGCATCATTGCACACTAGCCAGCGGGCAGCAGCTCAAATTGTTTGCGTTGTTTTACACCTTGCAGGGCGTTTACGAAAGTGTTCACTTTTGGCCCGACTTTCCGAGCAGACAATTCTCAAACCCGCAGACACCTGGCCGAGTTTTATATGGTGGAAGCTGAACTATTTTTTGTGGACACGCTTCAGGATATAATGCAGGTAAGATTTCCCCGGAGAAATCATAAATAGAGCCTTTTCTGGGTGTGAGGGTTGCAGGTTATACGCATTTCATTTACCGTATTTTTCGGAGTATAAGACGCACCCCCCCCCCCCAAAGAGGGTGAAAATTTAGGTGCGCCTTATAGACCAAATGTGTATAACCCTCCAGCTGTGGCAAGGAGGGTGGTTAAATGGGGCAAAGCTCGCTTAACGACTGCTTTGCTTAGCAACGTAAATTTTGGGGTCCGTTGCGGTCGTAAACCGAGGACTACTTGTATATATCTCCCCTGTTCTCTTTTTTCATTCTAGCCATTTTTGCTGCTGACTCCAGGGCTAGGAGGAGTACCACTCTTCGCTGGAAAAATAAAAGGGGTTTTTACCATTTTAAAAAATGGTTTCCTGGAATTAATTTCAGCAGAGATGAATGGAAATATTTGCCGGCTTTTGTTGACCGTGTAGTTTTGCTCACGGTGGAAGTTTGTGGAATGGAAAGTTCCTCTTTCGAGGAAACGGAAGCGTTTTTTGGCCACAAGTTCGCCATCCCGTTCTCACACAGTGCAACAGAAAAACCTCTCTCTCTTTCTCTCTCTCCCCCCTCTCTCTTTCTCTCTCCCCCCTCTCTCCTTCTCCTTCTCCCTCTCCCCTTTTTCTTTCTCCTCTCCTCCCTCTTCTCTCAATCCCCCATCTCTCCACCTCTTTCTCCCTCTCTCTTTCTTTCTCTCCCCCTCTGTCTTTCTCCCCCTCTCTCCCATTCCCACTCCCTGTCCCACTCTCCCCTCTCTCTTTCTCTCTCTCCCCCTTTTTCTCTCTCCCCCTTTCTCTTTCTCCCTCTCTCCCCCTTTTTCTCTCTCCCCCTTTCTCTTTCTCCCTCTCTCCCCCTTTTTGTCTCTCTCCCCCTCTCTCCCCTTCTCTTTCAATCTCCCATCTCTCTCCCTCTTTCTCCCCCTTTCTTTCTCCCCGCCCCTCTCTTTCTCCCCCTCTCTCCCCTCTCTCTCTCTCCCCCTCTCTCCCTCTCTCTCCCCCTCTCCTTCCCTTCTCTCATTCAATCCCCCATCTCTACTCCTCTTTCTCCCTCTCTCTCTCTCTTTCTCTCCCCCTCTCTCTTTCTCCCCCTCTCTCCCCCTTTTTCTCTCTCTCTCTCCCCCTCTCCTTCTCCCCCTTCTCTCTTTCAATGTCCCATTTCTCCCCCCAGCAAAAAAAAAAAACTTTGAAAAGTTAAACAAAAAATGGCCACGCCCACCCAGTCACATTAAACACCAACTCCCCCCACCAAGCCACGCCCACAGAACTGGTAGTAATCAATTTTACATTTCACTCCTGGCTCAGCTGCGGTCATAAGTCAAGGACTACCTGTTCTGGGGGTTATCATCTTGTCTGGAACAGGAAATGTTTTTGCTTCTTTCTCTTTTAACCTCATTTTTTTCCCCCTTCCTTTTTCCTTAGGTTATAGAAGATATTTTCAAAACCGTGACAGACCGAGTTGTTTCCAGCTGCCCTCAAGATGCAGCCCTTTTCCATAAACGTATCGCTCCTGGCCATGAAGTAAATATTTTTCTAATATATCCATAATTTTCCAGACTCGGCTGAGGACCTTTCAGATTTTTCAGTCTGCAAATAGTCCTCAACTTACAACAACAATTGGGAACCCTATTTCTATCGCTAAACGAGGCGGTAGTTCAACTTTACAGCCTTGTTTTGTCACAAAGTGAAGCACTGCGGTTGTTGAGTGAAATGTGGTCATTAAGCGAATCTGGCTCCCCCCCCCCCTTGTCAGAAGCCATTTAGCAAGGTCAGAAATGGTGATTACAGATAGTCATTGACTTAAAACAGTGACTATTCTTAGTTGCAACGGCCTGGGCAAAAGTGACTTAGGACCATTTTTCAAACTTACGACCGTTGCAGCATCCCCATGACATTTGGATGCTTGACAGCTGACTCATATTTATGACAACTGACTCATATTTGCGACCTTCTGCCCAGCAAAGGGAGACTAGATTCACTTAACAATCGGGTTACTAATTTAAGAATTCGCAGTGATTCACTTAACAAATGGGGCGAGTCATAAAATGGGGCAAAACTCACTTTGTTTGTTTATTTGATTTATATACCGCCCTACTCCCGAAGGACTCAGGGCGGTGAACAGCTATCTGCCGCCGATAGCCTCCCACCGGCCAGCACGCTCCCACAGAGAGGGACTCCTCAGGGTGCCGTCAGCCAGGCAATGTCGGCTGGCGGCGCCCAGGGGGAGAGCCTTCTCTGTGGCAGCACCAGCCCTCTGGAACGATTTGCCCCCGGAGATCCGCATGATATCTGATCTCCGGGCTTTTCGCCGTGCCCTAAAAACTTCTTTATTTTGTCAAGCTGGGCTGGTGTAAACCCACCGCCCCCCCTTTAGCTTTTTTTTTTTTTAATTTGATTTATATGCCGCCCTTCTCCGGAGACTCAGGGCGGCTTACAATGCATTAAGCAATAGCCTTCATACTTTTGTATATATTTATACAAAGTCAGCTTATTGCCCCCACAAACTGGGTCCTCAATTTACCTACCTTAGAAAGGATGGAAGGCTGAGTCAACCTTGAGCCTGGCTAGGATTGAACTCACAGAATTACAGCCAGCTGGATGTTAATTGCTGCCTTTTAGTAGGAGGCATTAGCCCCCTACGCTACTCAGCGTAGCGTAGACTTTTAATTGTCTATGGGTTTTTAAATTTTAAAATTGTCTATGGGCTTTTAAATTTTCTGGGCCAAAAATTGTTTAATTCTTTTACAAATCTTAAATTTTGTATTGTAATGTTTTATTCTTCGCCCTGAGTCCACCAGGAGAAGGGCGGTATATAAATTTAATAAACTAAACTAAACAACAAATTTCTCACTTAGTAACATAAATTTTAGGCTCAATTGTGGTCCTACATTGAGGACTACCTGTACATGATCCCAGGTTGCTACAATCATCGTAAACGTACCGTGCACCCAAATTTCAGTCTTATGACAGTCTGTTGCAACGGTCATAAATGCAAGGATCAGTCCTAAGTCTCGCTAAAGAAATAGTTATAACTCGAGGATTCCCTGTATATGGAGAAAAATCCAGATTCTAACAATTACCTTGTTCTCCGAAAATAAGACCTTGTCTTATATTTTTTTGAACCTCGAATAAGCGCTTGGCCTTATTTTCAGGGAGGTCTTATTATTTTGAGGCGCGTGGAGCAAGATGGGGCTCCCCTTGCCCTCTTACCTGATTTCCAGCTCTGCGTTTAAATTTTGGGGGGGGGGCTTATTTTAGCGCATGCGCTCAAAAGCCCGATTGGGCTTATTATCAAGGGATGTCTTATTTTCGAGGAAACACAGTATTATTTCTGTGACAACAACTATTGTCATTGATTATACTGATGGCGAACATGGGACATCCTTATATGTAGTCCTCATCATATAACGGTTCATTTAGTGACTATTTGAAGTTACGTCAGTGGGAAAAAAGTGACTTATGACCATTTTTCACACTAAGCGTTGCAGTATCCTCGCGGTCATGTGATCAAAATTTGGATGCCCGGCAACTCAGATCTGGATAGCTCAGCAGACTAAAGCATTGTAATTAAACGCCAGCTGTCTGCAATTACTCTAAGTTTGAATCTCACCAGGCTCAAGGTTGACTCAGCCTTCCATCCTTTCTAAGGTAGGTAAATTGAGGACCCAGTTTGTGGGAGGCAATAAGCTGACTTTGTATAAATATACAAAAGTATGAAGGCTATTGCTTAACGCATTGTAAACCGCCCTGAGTCTCCGGAGAAGGGCGGCATATAAATCAATTTTTTTTTAAAAAAAAAACTCTGATTTGTATTATGACAGTTGCAGTGTGCCAGGGTCTTGTCAGCACTGAAGAAAAGTGACTCATTGTGATCATTTTTCACACTTACGACCGTTACAACATCAACATGGTCACAGGATCAAAATTCAGGCACTTGGTAACTGACTCGTATTTATGACGGTCTCAGGATCATGTAATAATCCTCTTTTGGCAATTTTCGATAAGTAAAGTCAATGGGGAAGCCAGATTGACTTAATAAACACGTTACTAACTTAACCACTGCAGGGATTCACTTAACAGGTGTGGCAAGAAAGGTCGTAAAATGGGGCAAAATTCACTTAACAAACGTCTCACTTAGCAACATAAATGTTGAGCTCAATTGTGGTCATAAGTCAAGGACGACCTGTATTTTGTACATCTCCTGTCGGTGAACTTATTTTTGGCTGCATCTAATTGGCTGCCCTGAACACTGAATTAGACAAGGGTTTTGTGTAAATCAATATAGTACACGAACGTTTTCCCATGTTTGAAACTGTATAGGCCAGTGATGGCTAATCTTTTTGCCATCACGTGCCAAAAGCTGAGGGAGTACCAGGTGGTTGCGTGCGTGCATGCCCATATCAATAATTCTTTTTTTTTTTGAAAAAGTTTTTTATTTTTATAATCAAACCTACAAACAAGTAAACATATACACAATACATAGTCAATCAACAAAATATAGCATCTAGTACATCTTTTATATCCTCTTCTTACCCTCAATTATTTATCATGTCTTAATATCATCATTTCATATTTTTTTTTAATTAAATTTGATTTATATGCCGCCCTTCTCCGGAGACTCAGGGCGGCTTACAGTGCATTAAGCAATAGCCTTCATACTTTTGTATGTATTTTATACAAAGTCAGCTTATTGCCCCCACAAACTGGGTCCTCAATTGACCTCCCTTAGAAAGGATGGAAGGCTGAGTCAACCTTGAGCCTGGCTAGGATTGAACTCGCAGAATTACAGGCAGCTGGATGTTAATTGCTGCCTTTAGTAGGAGGCATTAGCCCCCTACGCTACTCAGGCTATTTATTATAACATTTCCTCCAAATGCCTTATTTCTCTATTAATCCATCTACCTGACTTTTATTTTATTAAAAATCATAAAACAAATTTTTCCCCCACGCCCCCCACAATCCTCCCTCCCAACACCCCCCCCCCCCCGACTTCCCAGAGCAAGGACAGGCTATATCATCTAACAAGCCTAAACTAACATATACTACCTCATTATAATCCCACACATTCTTTAACTCCCCTAATTAACATTCTTCAACATTTCATTTATAAGTTTTCTCATAGCATTAACTTAAAAGAAAATTTCTTTAAAACACGTCTTTGAGACAGTATTATTAACCATTGAACTGAATAAACTCAAACATAAACATTTCGTCACATATAGCCTTTAAAACTTATAATATCTCACCTTAAGCATATAAAATTTCTTAATACTAAGAACCCATCCATTTATTTTCAAGCTAGCCACTTTGGAACTGCAGTAAGTTTTAAAAAGCTACCCAGTTTTAATTCAACCTTATCCCTCAATACATATAAACCTTTTGGAAATTCTGTTGTGTCCCCTTAAACATTTAAAATTTCTTAATAAACCTTTAACCTCAGTAAAATATCAATCAAATATAATCCTAGAAAATCTATATAAATCCCAAACCTTTCAATAAAGTATCACTTGAGTTTTAGTTAACCATTTTAATAACTCAATAACTCTTAAGAGACTGTCCCTTTTTAGTTAAACATTTATATCAAACATCCATAATTTATCAAGTATAACCTTCAAAGAGTTCATCGCACATTCTTCCTTTCTTTCTGTATTTCTTCCAGTCTTTCTTTTTAGATGACACTTTCTTCTTAAGCATTACTCGTCCCCCTGCTTTTATTTTCAAGAAATTTTGAAGTTGAAATTGCAACTGGTGTCTCTTGAGAGTCCATTCCCCTTTCAAAGTTATTCCCTTCGCTTTAAAACTCCCATCTCTACTTTTTCTGCTTGTAAAATCAGTCACTTCATTCTCTAGGAATTGACTCTGTCCATAAAATCAAAAATTTTCATAGTATTTTGCAGTCTGCAGTAATTAATCTTTTTGATACGCTCCAACTAATTGTGTGGAAGCCTCCACCAAAACTTCTTGTTTCCAAAATGCTAGACTCCATTTTTTCTCTGACCGCTTCTTTGTTCTCTATAATCAAGTTAGGTTGTATGATTTCTTCCTCTTTCCCAACCAAAATATTCCAACTTTCACTCCTGGATAGTGTTTTTAACTATGTCCACAATGTCCAAAATAAAGAGATCAAAAGTTTCTTGTGAATCCTTTGAAGTCCCCATTTGTGTGTTTGCTGACTCACCCCCTCTTTCCTTAATGGCAGCCATATTTCAGTTTTTATTTTATATATATTCAACTGTCAGATCAGAATCCAATTGTTTTCCACTATCTTGAGGAATATATGTTACTTAAAATCCCCATCATAGTCTTTCCTGTCTTCCCCTTTAAATCTTTTTATTATATAGTCCAATACCTTAACAATGTAGCCGGGGCTAACAAGCACTTTTCACTGGTAAGTTTCGTTTCCTTAGCGCCATCTTCCCCTTCCCTTTTCATATGGAGTTAAAAGCTTTACTTGCATACTTGCAAATCCCGCTGTCCTGATTTCGCTCTGCCAGCATCCAGAATCCAAATTTCTTGCAGTCTTTGAGAAAAATTCTTCGGATCTTTATTCCTATGCTGCTAGTGTGGTCGCGACGCCCCGTTCTGCCAAGCCAAGCAGGCATGTCCCTAATCCGGCGCTGAGGGGTTTCCAGGGAACTCTCACCCTTCAGCCCCAACGCTTAAAAAAAAAGAAAGCCTGGGGGGTTTTGGGGAGCTCTACCCAAGCCCCTCTACTCTTCTCTCCCCCCTTTTCCCAGGGGGAGAATTTTTAGCTGCTAGACAACTGATTTGCGCTGTTCTAGCAGCTTTACGGATTTCAGGGCTGGAGCTCCAAAAAGGAGCTCCGTCGGAGTCTGCGGAGCCACAGGAAGTCACCCATATCAATAATTCTATGCACCTTGCCTTCCACGCATGTGTGCGCGACCCCCCATGCTCCCTCTGTTTTTGGCATGTGATGGCACGGTGGTCCTGGTAGGCCCGTTTTTCCCCCTCCCCAGGCTCCAGAGGCTCTCTACATGGGGATCCCCTTGAAGAGCACTCGGAGGCTCCAACTGGTCCAGAATGCGGCTACGCGGGTGATTATGGGAGCGACTCGTCGCACCCGTGTGACACCTCTCCTGCACGAGCTGCACTGGCTCCCAGTGGTCTTCCGGGTGCGATTCAAGGTACTGGTCACCACCTTTAAAGCGCTCCATTGCTTAGGACCCGGATATCTACAAGACCGCCTTCTGCTACCAATAGCCTCCCACCAATCAATACGTTCCCACAGAGAGGGGCTCCTCAAGGTGCCGTCGGCAAGCAATGTCGACTGGCGACCCCCAGGGGAAGAGCCTTCTCTGTGGGGGCACCCGTCTTCTGGAATGAACTGCCCCCAGGGATACGTATGATCCCCGACCTGCGCACCTTCCGCCGTGCCCTTAAGACCCTTCTTTTTCAACAAGCTGGACTAGCTTGACAAGAATCCGGATGGGGTGTTTTCAATTCTTGGGTTTTAAAAATTTGAGAGCCAAAGTATTTAATTTGTTTGAACTGTTTTTTAAATTTTGTATACCAGGTTATTTTAATGTGGCTGTGCACCGCTCTGAGTCCTTCGGGAGAAGGGCGGTATAGAAATTCAATAAAATAAAATATAAAATAAAATAATAAAATAAAAAATAAAATAAAATAAAATATAAAATAAAATAAAATAAAAAATAAAATAAAATAATAAAATAAAATAAAATAAAATAAAATAAAATAAAATAAAATAAAATAAAATAAAATAAAATAAAATAAAATAAAATAAAATAAAATAAAATAAAATAAAATAAAATAAAATAAAATAATAAAATAAAATAAAATAAAATAAAATAATAAAATAATAAAATAAATAAAATAAAATAAAATAAAATAAAATAAAATAATAAAATAAAATAAATAAAATAAAATAAAATAAAATAATAAAATAAAATAAAATAATAAAATAAAATAAAATAAAATAAAATAAAATAAAATAAAATAAAATAAAATAAAATAAAATAAAATAAAATAAAATAAAATAAAATAAAATAAATAAAATAAAATAAAATAAAATAATAAAATAAAATAAAATAATAAAATAAAATAAAATAAAATAAAATAAAATAAAATAATAAAATAAAATAAAATAAATAAAATAAAATAAAATAAAAAAAATAAAATAAAATAAAATAAAATAAAATAAAATAAAATAAAATAAAATAAATAAATAAAATAATAAAATAAAATAAAATAAAATAAAATAATAAAATAAAATAATAAAATAAAATAAAATAAAATAAAATAAAATAAAATAAAATAAAATAAAATAATAAAATAAAATAAAATAATAAAATAAAATAAAATAAAATAAAATAAAATAAAATAAAATAAAATAAAATAAAATAAAATAAAATAAAATAAATAATAAAATAAAATAATAAAATAAATAAAATAAATAAAATAAAATAAATAATTCTAGGAGCCTGGGGAGGGCGAAAACAGCTATCCCCACCTCCCAGGAAGCCCTCAGGATCTGGAAACAGCCCATTTGAGTCCGCATGCATGCTGGAGCTGCGCTAGGGCAGCGCTGGCGTGCCCATCAATATGCCATAGGTTCGCCATCACGGGTATAGGCAATATGCTTTATTATATGCCACATGCTTTATTAGTTCAACCCACATTAGAAATGGTTCAGCAGGGCTTACCTTGATGCAAAATTTGCTTTCCTTTGACTCTTTCGATTTTGCTAAGTTTTTTTCTCCAAATTTTCTCATGGTTTTTTTTTTTCCCCTCTCAACTTCTCTTGAAACTGAAAATCGTTTGCTTTCAACTTGGTCCCTTTGCACAATAGTTGTTGTCTCAACTATTTCTGCAAAACATTTTTGTTTCAAAACCTAAGCTATTTCTGGCGTTAACTGTCCATTAATTTTCCCTTTCCCTTTCCTCTTTAGGCCAAATTAGAAAAAATGCTGAAGAACCCATTTATAATGTAAGTATGTTTGGGGGGGGGGGAAGTGTTTTGTCGTTGTTGCTTAACTTACAAGTGTAATTTATGAATAATTTGTGATTTAACATTTCTCCGTATGTAATAATTTTGACTCGTCTTGGGAAAAAAGTGAATTGAAATGGGATTTGGTTCGGATTTGGATGGGAGACCACCAGGAAGATCTTAGAATCTCGATCAAAACATTAAGTTGCAGTTCAGAAAATTTATTGCTCAAGCCCAGGGATCTCCAGTACTGGCTGGGGAATTATGGGAGTTGAAGTCCACAAATCTTAAAAGTTGCCAAGTTTGGAGAATCTTGCTCAAGAATCTAGTTAACTAAAATTCTTTTTTTTAATCAGTTTTATTTGTACACTTTTCTTTAACATACATGAGTCCTTAATAAACAGTGTAATGTCTGAGCCAATTTATCTATACTTAATATGAATAATAACAATCTTTACTTGTATATAGTAATATTCTTCCAATTTCTAATTTCTACCTCTGCTGTCTAACCATTTGTAAAACAAATCCCATGTTAAGTAGTATTCTGTATCCTCTTTATCCTTTTTTAAAAAAATTTGATTTATATGCCACCCTTCTCCAGAGACTCAGGACGGCTTACAATGCGTTAAGCAATAGCCTTCATACTTTTGTATATTTATACAAAGTCAACTTATTGCCCCCACAATCTGGGTCCTCATTTTACCTACCTTAGAAAGGATGGAAGACTGAGTCAACCTTGAGCCTGGTGAGATTCGAACTTGCAGTAATTGCAGGCAGCTGAACGTTAATAACAGGCTTTAGTCTGCTGCGCCACCAGGCTCCTTCTCTCTTTAAGGATAATTTCCCATCCAACAGTCTAATGTTTTTAGTTAACTAAAGTTCAATATTAAATTGGCGTCAGAGAAAGGACAGCCGAATTTAAGGGGAGTTGAGCTTAGAACAAGGGTGTCAAACTCAAGGCCTGGGGGCCAGATCCGGCCTGCGGGGTGCTTAGATCTGGCCTACAGGGCCATCCTGGAAACAGCAAAGGACTGGCCTGCGGTGCTTCTGCCAGCAAAAACAGAGCTCAGGACGACCGCACATGGCTCTCCCGAGCTCCATTTTCACTGGCAGAGGGTTGCAGGAGGCCGTCACAGCCGAAAGTGGAGCTCACGAGGACTGCACGTGGCCCCCCTGAGTTCCATTTTCACTGCCAGAGGGTTGCAGGAGGCCGAAAATGGAGCTCGGGAGCCTGTTTTCTCTGGCCGAGCGCTTGGGCCGCCACAGACGCCCCCCAACATGAGTGATGTCATGCTGACCACACACCCCGAAGTCAAACAGATGCGGCCCTCGATGAAATCGAGTTCGACACCCTTGGCTTAGAACATTTGTGGCAACATAACGATTCTAAGCTGATGACGTGCTTAACTCCACCCTCCAATTTATGCCTGTTCTTCTCTTACTACACCAATAATTTTGTTGGGATTCAGGGTACAAATCTTTAAAATAATTGCCAATCCTTTTTTTTTTCTTTAAAGAATGTCCTATACTGAAGCTATCGAAATTTTGGAGAGAGCTCAGCAAGAATTCACTTACAAACCAGCCGTGAGTATTTTTCGGAGATTTTTTTGATGGGGTTTTTGATAAAACTCAGGTATATTTAGTAGGCTGGTAGAAAAGTGTGAGAGTAATAAAAATTGGTATCAAGTATTCAGGAAGCCTGTTTGGTCCTTTTTAATCAGTTAACAACTGTGTTACAAATTTAATGGCGGTATTTTGCTTAACGACTGTGGCAACGAAGGTTGTAAAATGGGGCGAAACTCACTTAAAAATCTAACTTAGCAACAGAAATGTTGGGCTCAATTGTGGTCGTACGTCGAGGACTACCTGTGTAAGTGGGGGACATCTGCCCACCAGCCCAGTTGTGCAGATATACACCACATCACAATAATCAGTCCAGCTCCAACTTTCACAGTTGTGGATTAGAGTACATTCTCTGTCACCCTAACTTACAAATCTTTGCAGTTCCCAAGGTGATGCGCTCCTTGTGAATGGGACAACTCTGTATTTATTGTGTGTGGCTTATCGGTATAATTATATAACCGTATCTATTTATTTAAACATCTCTACGCTGCTGGAACGAAATAAAACCACATTCCACATCTTACGCAGAACACGGCAGAACAATTTAAAACATCCCCGATAAGCCAAAAACTGTAGAAGTAAACACCGGGAAAGCAGTAACGAGTCTAAAACCACGAGGTCAAAACAATATCAATGAACATCAAAGATAGATTCCTAACATCAGGGAAGGGCTCCCCCAAAAGAACTGCCTTTTCTTCAACAGTTTCAGACATATCAACATGGAGGAGGCCAGGATGCTGTTTCATAGTAAATTGGCCAAAAAAACGAATGCTTCCTAGGCTGCATTAACATTAACAGAGGGATAGAATCAAGATCACGTGAAGTGTTAATACCGCTTTATAAGGCCTTGGTAAGGCCACACTTGGAATACGGCATTCAGTTTTGGTCACCACGATGTAAAACAGATGTGGAGACTCTAGAAAGAGTGCAGAGAAGAGCAACAAAAATGATTAGGGGACTGGAGGCTAAAACATATGAAGAACAGTTGCAGGAACTGGGTATGTCTAGTTTAATGAAAAGAAGGACCAGGGGAGACATGATAGCAGTCTTCCAATATCTCAGGGGCTGCCCCAAAGAAGAGGGAGTCAAGCTCTTCTCCAAAGCACCTGAAGGCAGAACAAGAAGCAATGGATGGAAACTAATCCAAGGAGAGAAGCAACTTAGAACTAAGGAGAAATTTCCTGACAGTGAGAACAATTAATCAATGGAACGACTTCCCTCCAGAAGTTGTGAATGCTCCAACAGTGGAGGTTTTTAAGAAGAGATTTATTTATTTATTTATTTATTTATTTATTTATTTATTTATTTATTTATTTATTTATTTATTTATTATTCGTATTTCTATGCCGCCCACTCTCCAAGGACTCTGGGCGGCTTACAACAAAGACAGTATACTAAATAGCATATTGCCCCCCAACAATCTGGGTCCTCGTTTTACCCACCTCAGAAGGATGGAAGGCTGAGTCAACCCTGAGTCGGTGAGATTTGATCCGCTGATCTGTTGAACTAGCAGTCAGCTGAAGTAGCTGCAATACAGCACTCTAACCACTGCGCCACCTTGGTACTGTAAGGGAAAGCCAAAAATTCCCCCCATATCAGAAAAGTTCAGAGGAGATCCGAAGACCTTGGGGTTTTTCCCGACCCAGGTGTGGAACTATTGGACAACCCTTTGTCTGAAGTGGTGCAGGGTTTCCTGCCTAGGCAGGGGGTTGGACTAGATGACCTCCAAGGTCCCTTCCAACTCTGTTATTCTGTCTATTTAGAGCAGTCTAATCTCTCAAGTTTAGCCATTTTACGCTGGGCGGACTTCAACTCCCAGAATTCCTCAGCCAGTTTGCTGGCTGGGGAATTCTGGGAGTTGAAATCCACCCAGCTTTTAACATTTCTCAAGGTTCATAAACCCTGATTTTGGAGATTTGAATGCAAGTCTGTAACCTAATCATCCGAGCAATCTGAGAAAGTATAGAACCGTGATGGCGAACCGTGAAGGCGTGCCACCTTGGTGGGCCATATTGGCGGGCACGCGAGCTCAGATCCAGTGCGCATGTGCGTGCCAGCCAGCTGATTTTCGGGTCTTCTGGACCCACCAGAAGTAGGGAAACAGGCTGTTTCCTGCCTCCGGAGGGCCTCGGGGGTGGTGGTGGGGAAGGCCCGTTTTTTGCTCTCCTCAGCCTCCAAAGCCTTTCTAGGAGTCTGGGGAGGGCGAAAATGGCCTTCTTCCCCCCCCCCCCCCCCACCCCTCCAGAGGCCAGGAACGGCCCGTTTGCCAACTTCCGGTGGGCCTGGAAGTTGACACAAACACACAGCCCGCTCCTGGCATGCGATGGCAAAAAGGTTAGCCATCATTGGTATAGAACATTCACCGTGCTTTCAGGTAGTTTGCAAACCTAAAAAGGCCTGCGATTATCACGGTTTGTTTATTTTAAAACTTGGTGTTTTTTAAACTCTTTTCCTTAGTGGGGGCAGGATCTCCGGAGCGAACACGAGAAGTACCTGGTGCGACACTGCGGTGATATCCCTGTTTTCGTGTACGACTATCCCTACGATCTTAAGCCGTTCTACATGCGAGACAACGAAGATGGACCTCGTAGGACTGTAAGGACTTATTCATTAAAATCCTTTTGGTCAAGGCACCCAATTCCTCTTCACTTGTTGTTAAGCACTTTAAACTTTTTTGAAATGAAATAAAATAAAATAAAATTCTCTTTTCGGGGTGAAATTGGTTTGTGCTGCAAACGTTTACACTGCATTTGGGGCCTGTTTAATGCTAGGTAAGGTGGGAAGGGAAGGGAAGGGAAGGGAAGGAAGGAAGGAGAGAGAGAGAGAGAAAAGGAAAGAAAGAAAGAAAGAAAGAAAGAGAAAGGGAAGGAAGGAAGGAAGGAAGGAAAGAAAGAGAAAGAGAAAGACGGAAGGAAAAGAGAGAGAGAAAGAAAGAAAGAAGGAAGGAAGGAAGGAAAGAGAGAAAGAAGGAAGGAAGGAGAGAAAGAAAGAAAGAAGGAAGGAAGGAGAGAGAAAGAAAAAGAAAGAAAAAAGGGAAGGAAGGAAAGAAGGAAGGAAGGAAAGAGAAAGAGAAAGAGAGAAAGAAAGAGAAGGAAGGAAGAAAAGAGAGAGAAAGAAAAAGAAAGAGAAAGAAGGAAGGAAGGAAGGAAGGAAAAAAAGGGAAAGAAAGAAGAAAGAAAGAAGGAAGGAGAGAGAGAAAAAAGAAAGACAGACAGAAAATCAGAGCTGGAGGTCTTTGGGACTTTGGAGGTCCTGTAGTCCAACCCCCTGCTCAAACAGGACTATTCCAGACAAATGGATGCCCAGTCTCGTCTTAAAAACCTCCAATGTTGGAGCAGCCACAACTTCTTGAGGCAAGCTGTTCCCCTGGTTAATTGAAGAGGGTAACTGGAGTAAGGGGGAGGTCAGCCTGACCAGGCAGACCATACAGGAACGCACGTAGCTGAACTAATTCTACTTTATTGTAAAAACCACCTGAGCAGAATTTTGCAATTTAGAAAATGCAGGGGTGGTGGTCCTCGACTTACAACGGTTCATTTAGTGACCGTACAAAGTGACAACAGCACTGAGCAAAGTGGCCGTTTTTCACACTTACGACTGCAGCATCCCCGTGGCCATGTGATCAAAATTCAGATGCTTGGCAGCCTGACTCACATTTATGACGGTTGCATGTGGCCTTCTGACAAGTCAGCGGAGAAGAGCCAGATTTACTGAATAGCCGTGTTACTAATTTAACAAGTGCATTGATTCACTTGTGGCAAGAAAGGTCATAAAATGGGGTAAAACTCACTGCGCCCCTGTCTCGCTTAACGACAGAAATTTTGGACTCCATCATGGTCGTAAATCAAGGACTATGTGTGGAGTGATGGCCAAAATAAAAATTGTATTTGGACTCGGTTTCATCGAATGCAAATGTCATTAAACAATAGTGCTTTGGCTAAGTCTTTACAGGTAGTCCTCAACTTATGACCACAATTGAGCCAAAATTTATGTTGTTAAGTGAGAAATTTGTTAAGTGGGTTTTGTCCCATTTTGTCCCAAGTTCATTTAACAACTTCAGTGATTCGCTTAACAAATGGGGCAAGACTTTTCTTGCCCCATTTGTTAAGTGAATCACTGCAGTTGTTAAATCAATAACACGGTTGTTAAATGAATCTGGCTTCCCCATTGACTTTGCTTGTCAGAAGGTCGCAAAATGGGATCACGTGACCCTCGGGATATTGCAACCGTCATAAATATGAACCAGTTGTCAAGCATCCAAATGCAAATTACGCAATGGGGATGCTGGTTATGGCCATAAGTGTGGGAAATGGTCAAAAGCACCTTTTTTAGTGCCGTTGTAACTTCGAACGGTCACTAAGTGAACTGTTGTAAATCAAGGACTACCTGTACTCAAATTTAACTTCTGTTGCCAGAGAAATCATATTTTGATAAGGGTGCACAATGACTCAGCGGCTAAACACGCTTTTCAGCTGGAAGGCTGGCAGCCCAGGTTTGAGACCCAGGCATCGCGTGACGGGGTGAGCTCCCGTCCCTTGCTCCAGCTCCTGCCCACCTAGCAGTTGCGAAAGCATGCAAAGGCGAGTAGATAAATAGGTACCACTTCAGTGGGAACGTCGCAGTATTACATGCACCTCATTCTGTGATTGGATTCAGCCGGTTCGGGCAACCTGGTAGTTAAATTGCTGGGTGGCATAGGCCCTCCGCAGCCCATTTTCTCTCCCAGGAGGCTGGAGGGAAGCCCACTAGACCCAAAATGGGATGCCGGGGGGCAATGTATCATTCCCACGGCCCGTTTTTGCTCCCAGAGGGGTGCAGGAGGCCGAATGTTGCCTGTCACACCCCCTGGCCATGCCCAACATGGCCACACCCACCCAGCCGGTCATTACGGCAGAGAACCGGTTGTTAAATTATTTGAATCCCACCACTGACCTCAGTGTATGCTGGCCACATGACCACGGAATTGTCTTCGGACAATGCTGGCTCCCTCGGCCAAGAAACGGAGATGCGTGCTGCCCCCTACAGTCAGACATGACCGGACAGGAGAAACGTTTACCTTTAACCATTCAGGAAATGCCTCTGGAAACTACCTGGTTGGTTATGTACCTTCCCACAGAGAGAGATTTCGGAGTAACCTCTGACCTTCTGTTTCCTAAAAGGTAGCAGCAGTTGATCTATTGGTCCCAGAAGTTGGAGAACTTTTCGGTGGAAGTTTGAGAGAAGAACGTGTGGATTTTCTACAATCTCGCTTACGGAGGTAGTGGGGATTTCTCTGCCTGGCTTGTTGGGGAAGGGGCTGGGGACCGCTTAATATGTAACCAAAGTGGGTTTTTTTAAAAAAACATCAAAAATTAATAGGATGAGCTAGAGGTGAAACTCTCGCCTCACAATCACGAGGCTGTGAGTTTGATCCTAGGTAAAGGCAGATACTTCTCTCTCTGTGCATAAGGAGAATATATTTGCCGAACAAAACTCCTCATCGGTGACAGGAAAGGCATCTGGCCATTAAAACACTCTGCTAGCTCCATTCAGCTGCCCAGACTCCACCCCACAAGAGATTACGGGGTCTTTAAAAGAAGATGATAGTCAAAAATTAATAGGACGAAAAAGAGGCAGGGGGCTCAGGCAGGAGAGGACTTATGGCGAATCTGTTTGCTAGGGATCCCATCTCCTATAAGTGGTTACAATACAGGTAGTCCTCGATTTAAAATTGTTCATTTACTGACCCTTCAAAGGCACCGAAAAGACCGTTTTTCACACTTATGACCATTGCAGGATCCACATGTCGGGATCAAAATTCTGACGCTTGGCAACTGACATGTACTTATGACAGTTGCAGTGTCCCGTGGTCATGTGATCCCCTTTTACGACCTTCAGAGTAAGAAAAGTCCATGGGGAACCCAGATTCACTTAACAACCGGGTTACTAACATAACAACTGTAGCGATTCACTTAACAACTGTGGCAAGAAAAGTCGGAAAATGGAGCAAAACAACGCTTAACGAATGTGTCACTTCACATAAATTTTGGGCTCAACTGTGTTCGTATCTCGAGGACTACTGTATGGTGTTTCCAGCGCGGATGTTCTGTGAGTCTCTTTTTCAAAAGCGATGTTCAAAGTCCCGTTTTCTCTATATAAACAGGGAGCAAACGCCGCGCCCATCAGCACTGATGAAGTTACGTAGTCGGGTAATGAAATGTCTGTCAATATCTCGCAAAAGAATCTGTGACTCGTAGTTTGACATGAAAGGAAAGTTGAAAAACCGTCCCAAAAACAGATTGAATGCTGAATTTGGATTAGGGAAGGACATGCCATTTTGAGAAATTACGAGAAATAAGGTATTCTGATGTTGTTGTTGTTGTTGTTGTTGTTGTTTTTTGGAAATGCAGATTGTGGTTGGCCTTGCCTACTTTTTGGGAGGGTTTTTTCAACTCTCCTTTCATGTCAAACTACGAGTCACAGATTCTTTTGCAAGATGTTTACAGACATTTCATTACCCGACTACGTAACTTCATCAGTGTTGATGAGTGCGGCGTTTGCTCCCTGTTTATATAGAGAAAAGCTTGCAGTGTGGTATCGGTGGAATGTGGATTTTGTCCTTGGTGGTGCCTTGATTAGGATAGTCTTTTTCACTTGGTTGTTTGTCTTGTCTTAATCCATGCTTATCTGGGTACAGGCTGCTGGAGATGATACGTGACGGTCGTTTTGTTTCCTTCTTAGTTTTTGTTTTTTTTTTGTTCTTGTCCCTTTTTTGAATGGCGTATAAATGTGCTTTTATCTCTGTGGGTCTATTGATGGCTCATTTGTCTGAACGCCAAGCTCCCGTGAATTTTCAAGCATTGGGGGGGAATTAATTTGGTTTGAATTAATAAGATCACACCTAGAATAACTGCACCGTTTTGGTCCCCACACTATAAAAAAGATGTGGAGACTCTAGAAAGAGTGCAGAGAAGAGCAACAAAGAGGGAACTAGAGGCTAAAACATACGATGAACGGTTGCAGGATCTGGGCATGGCTAGTCTAGTGAAGAGAAGGACCAGGGGGGGCAGGAGAGCATCTTCCAATATTATTTGAGGGGCTGCCACAAAGAGGAGGGGGTCAAGCTATTTTCTAAAGCCCCTGAAGGCCAGACAAGGAATCATGGATGGAAACTGACCAAGGAGAGATTCAACCTAGAAAGAAGGAGGAATTTTTCTGACAAGTGAGAACAATCCACCCATGGAAGAGAAGTTGCCTTCAAGAAGTTGTGGGAGCTTCATCCCTGGAGGCTTTCAAGAAGAGACTGGACTGCCATCTGTCAGAAATGGTGTGGAGTTTCCTACACGGTCCCTGCCAACTCCAACTCTGTTAACCTGTTAATCTGGTCTAGTTGCTCACCGTCTCCCGGTTGAAACCGTGATGGAGTCCGTCCGTATGTTACGAAGTTGAAGGAGTTGTCCTTGTGACTTCTGACTTGCTATTTATCACGGATGTGCGCTGCTGTTTGTTTTTTTTCTGGGGTGGTCTTTCAGCTTTTCTGTCCAGCTGTGGCTCACAAATTCTTCTGCAGAAGTGCTCCACGCCCAGCATCAAAGGGATTCCGCAGGATTCCAGAAAGCACTTAGGGATTTCCCCCAGCAACTTGGCAGGCGCTTCCATCTCATACGGATCACATACTGCCCTTCTGAGAAAGCCGGAGTGGAAGGTGTGGTAGATTCTCACACACCCTCCTGGGGAGCTGAGCTGTTGTTTACTTTCTCCTTTTACGATCTCTTTAATAGTTTTGCTAACAGTTCTTGCCTTCTCTGTTCCAATTTATCTCTGCAATTCTCTCGTCTATCATCTTAAAAAGAGAAAGGTTCCCCTCGTATATATGTGCTAGTCGTTCCCGACTCTAGGGGGCGGTGCTCATCTCCGTTTCAAAGCCAAAGAGCCAGCGCTGTCCGCAGACGTCTCCGCGGTCATGTGGCCAGCATGGCTCAAAGCCAAAGGCGCACGGAACGCTGTTCCCTTCCCACCAAAGGTGGTCCCTATTTTTCTACTTGCCTTTTTAACCTGCTTTCAAACTGCTAGGTTGGCAGAAGCTGGGACAAGGAACGGGAGCTCACCCCGTTACGCTGCACTAGGGACTCGAACCGCTGAACTGCCGACCTTTCGATCGACAAGCTCAGCGTCTTAGCCACTGAGCCTTACCTTACCTGGCCACTAAGAGTCAACACTAATTTGACAGCACATAATCAACCCATTTGCGCTTAGTCCGAGTCCTGCTGCTTTTTTTAATCATGTTTTTTTTTTAATTGAGCTTTATTAGAACACAAAATATAATGAAAATAAAGATGAAGGAAAAAAGAGGAGGGCATGCAGATTTTTTTTTTTTAAAAAAGGAGAAAAGAAAAAAGTGTTGATTCTTTCCGAAACGGTAAGGGTGCAGTCCTCAATTTACGACCGCAATTGAGCCCAAAATTTCTGTCCTTAAGTGGGATAGATGTTAAGTGACAACTTTTTTTTAACTTTACCTATAATTATTACAAGCCAGTTCTAGAACTACCCAATTATAAAATCTTCAAAAATTCTACATTTCATTTATTTTTTTTCTATTTTAAGAATAAGATTAAGGCCTCAGGCTAAAAATAGATATGCTCAGTAGCAGCCGGTTCGCACCGGTTCAGGAGAACCAATTATTGGGCATGAAAACTGGCTGGCTGACTTTCAGCCAATCACCACTAGATGGTGAGTTCTATTCCCTCCTTAGGCATGCAAGACACTTAAGTGGCTTTGGACCAACCACCAGGAGATGGTGAGTTCTATTCCCGCCTTAGGCATGCAAGTCAGTTGGGTGACGTTGGGCCAATCACCAGGAGACGGTGAATTCTAGTCCCGCCTTAGGCATGTAACCCAGTTGCATGACTTTGGGACAATCACCAGGAGATGGAGAATTCAACTCCCGCCTTAGGCATGTAAGCCAGTTGGGTGATTTTGAACCAATTACCAGGAGATGGAGAATTCTAGTCCCGCCTTAGGCATGTAAGTCAGTTGGATGACTTTGAACCAATCACCAGGAGATGGAGAATTCTAGTCCCGCCTTAGGCATGTAAGCCAGTTGGGTGATTTTGAACCAATTACCAGGAGATGGAGAATTCTAGTCCCGCCTTAGGCATGTAAGTCAGTTGGATGACTTTGAACCAATCACCAGGAGATGGAGAATTCTAGTCCCGCCTTAGGCATGTAAGCCAGTTGGGTGATTTTGAACCAATTACCAGGAGATGGAGAATTCTAGTCCCGCCTTAGGCATGTAAGTCAGTTGGATGACTTTGAACCAATCACCAGGAGATGGAGAAGTCTAGTCCCGCCTTAGGCATGTAAGCCAGTTGGGTGACTTTGAACCAATTACCAGGAGACGGTGAATTCTAGTCCCGCCTTAGGCATGTTGCATGACTCTGGGCCAATCACCAGGAGACGGTGAATTCTAGTCCCGCCTTAGGCATGTAAGTCAGTTGGGTGACTTTGAACCAATTACCAGGAGGTGGAGAATTCTAGTCCTGCCTTAGGCATGTAAGCCAGTTGGGTGACTTTGGGCCAATCACCAGTAGACGGAAAATTCTAGTTCCGTCTTAGGTTGGTAAGCAATATCATACACTACCGGACTCAGCTGTGGGTTGACTTCCTTAATAGCCTGAGAGATTATCGTATATTCTTTCCTGTCTTCCTTTACAAATTTGTTGTAAAATCTTGTTAGGAGGAAAGAAAAAAAATTCACCGTTCACAAGCATGGGAAAATGATCGCCTTTGTCCGTAACTTTGCTCTTTGAAAGTCGTTCAATGTCTGAACAGAAAAAGATGCTTTTTCAATTTTTTTCAGTGTCTTCGCGTTTAAAGTAAAAAAAAAATTCTGCAAACACATGGCTGTTATAGCCCATATTTTATCCTGGCTAGAGATGATCCTAGCTGCCTTCAGTTGAACATTTTAAAGATGCTACAAAACTTCAACATTGATATTAATTTAATTATAATATTATTTGTATGTCAGCTCCAAGCAGCGTGCAAATCTGATATTGTTGCAAACTTCCGAGAATTCATTCCTCTGGCTGAGAAAATATTATTTTGTTTTTTTCTACAGGTTGATGCTCGAAGACACCTATCAGTGGTAAGATATATTTCCTAGATATTATTCATCTCTTTCATTAGCTGTGGAAATCTTCTGAGAAAAAGCAAATAAATTCTCAATTCTACTAGAAGCCAACATTTATGTTAGTTGATGGCCCTTTATAATAAATGTGACAAAATGCCACCAGGCAGAACACAGGAAAGTCCTTTTTTTAAAAAAAAATTAACCAAGGGACACACCAGGGGTGAGTTCTAAATTTTTTTACTACCGGTTCTGTGGGCGTGGCTTATTTTGTGGGAGTGGCTTGATGGTCATGTGACAATTCTTTAGGATTTAGCAGAAGTACTGGTCTACTAGGCTTTTAACTGCTTGCAGAGCTGTACCAGTCTACCCATTTATTTTTGCAGGCACTGGTCTACTCATGTATTTTTGGAGGCACTGGTCTACTCATTTGTTTTTGGAGGGCACTGGTCTACTCATTTGTTTTTGGAGGCACTGGTCTACCCATTTATTTTTGCAGGCACCTGTCTCCTCATTTGTTTTTGGAGGCACCGGTCTACCACCAAACTGCCTTTTACCACTGATCAGCTGTAGGGCGGCCCTTTGAAGCCCCACGGAAAGAGTTTAAACAGGTTTTTTCCTTATAGCCCATCAGCTAGGACTCAGGAGGCAGCAATAGATTGGGGGTGGGGCCAAATGAAAGGTAAGAATAACGTGGGGGATGGGGGGGGCGGGAGGGGGCAGAACCGGTTCAGTGACATCATATCGTCACCGCTACCGGCTTGGCAGAACCGGGAGGAACCCACCACTGGGACACACACTATCCTTGACTTATGACCATAATTAGACCTTAATTAGTCATGCCAGCCACTAAATGGAGCACCGCATGACTGCAGTGTTAAGTGAATGCGGCTGTTATAAAGCGAACGGCGAACAGTGCAACAAATCCATTCTCTACAATGGGCATTTTTGCTGGAAAATGAAAGTAAAACCCTGATTTCTGTCCAAAACATAAATTTTGATCATGTGATCACAGGATTACAGTAAATGCAGGCGGATTGCCAATCGCCAAAAATGCGATTGGACATAACCATGAGTTCAGGGTATTGGCTGGTTTGAATTTTGAATCTGGGTTGTCAATAGCACATCACAAGTAGTCCTGGACTTACGACAGTTCATTTAGTGACCATTTGAAGTTACAACGGCACTGGAAAAAGTGAGTTATGACCATTTTTCACACTTAACGACCGTTGCAGTACCCCCATGGTCACATGGTCATAATTCAGATGCTTGGTTCGTATTTATGACAGTTGGAGCATCCCGGGGGTCACGTGCTCTCCTTTTGTGTCCTTCTGACAACCGAAATCAATGGGGAAGCCAGATTCACTTAACGACGGTGTCATTAACTTAACAACTGCAGTGATTCACTGAACAACGGTGACAAAGAACTGTCGTAAAACAGCGTAAAGCTCCCCAGAACAGTCTCGCTTAGCAACGGAGATTTTGGGCTCCGTTGTGGTCGTAAGTCGAGGACCGCCTGTGCTTGTTAACTTTTGAAGTGTGAAAAGTTTCAAGTCCTCTTGAAGGTAAAGTTGAAAAGGCGATCTGAGTTTTCCACTGAAGGCATAAAATAACCAAGTCAGAGGACATAACAAAGCTTTCCAGACACCGAATTAAAGATATTTTTACATTTGTCACAGTTCCCCTTTCTTTTCCTCTATCCTTCATTTTTCTCTCCCTCCCCCAATTCTGCTCCATGACATCATTTCCTTCTTTCTTTCCAAATTTACAAAAATCTGCAAAGGCAAAAAAAAAAAAAACACCCCCACACTCAACTCCTCTAAGATAACTCCTCTGCCGGTGATTCTTAAATTTTTCAAAAAGCAGAGAATAGCTCTAAGGAGCAATCCCATCTTGAAGCTGCCATGGTTGAAAAACACTGTATTAGAGGAATATGTTCATTAGTAAACCAGTGACTGTTGCTAAACACAAAATCTATATATATAAAAGCAAAAACCGCTTATGCCGTAATCACGAAATCCCCAGAACCGTAAAGCCTACAAACTTGAAATTTGGCATGTATGTTCCTGTTGGCTTCTAGATGCTCGCTAAGAAAGGATGTTTCGAAATGACCATCAGATCATTAGTATTTCATATATACAGTATTATATTCACATGCCCGGATGCTAAGGAGTTAGACATTCTACTATCCCTCCCCACCTGAAAAGAACTCTGTTCCAACTGCCAGTTGCCTTATATTAACACACTCTGATGCTACAGCGTTACACATTCTACATTACGTTTCAGGCTTTAAGTGTTAATTTATCACACCCGACCACATATTTTCATAGCGAAGCATGAGCATCCAGCTAGTATATAATATAGACTGCTCAGAGAGATAGGCCTTTGCTTAATGGTATTATTATCCTCATAATGCAATATATTCACAATAAATAGAACAATTTCTAAAATTGTTATTGTCGTAAGTGATATAAATTGAACCAATAAATAAATAAATAAATATTCACACGCTCTGATGTTAAGGAGCTAGACATTCTACTCCCCCTCCCCACCTGAAAAGAACTCTGTTCCAACTGCCAGTTGCCTTCTATTAACACGCTCTGATGCTACCCCTTCACTAAATCGGGTGTGGGCGTGGCCAGCATGTGAGTCAGCCGGGCTGTGGACTGGGCCATTCTATTTCCCCTCCCCCTCTGTTCCAAGTGCCAGTTGCCTTATATTAATTAACACGCTCCGATGCTACAGAGTTACACATTGTATATTAAGTTTCAGGCTTTTAAGTGTCAATTTATCAAGCCCGAGCACATAGTTTCGTAGCGAAGCACGGGCGTCCAGCTAGTATAAGATATTGCAGATTATTTTTTTTCCCCCGAGTTGGTGTTTTTAAGTTTGTCTCCCTTTCAGTTTTTCTTAGGGTGTGTTTGTTTGTTTTTTTAATTTAAAATTTTGTGAACTGAGAAAGTTTTAAAAAATTGTCGGGTGCTGCAGCTTTATAGTAAACAGGAAGTTTTGATTGCAGATATTAAGTGATCGATTGGAAAATAAGGCCCAAGGCTAAATGATCCCGTTTCCTTGATGTGCAGGTACATAGAACTGCGCCAATTCGGATCAACCCCCCACGGAGGTTTCGGAATGGGGTTTGAGCGGTACCTGCAGTGCATCCTGGGAGTTCAGAATATTAAGGACGTCATCCCGTTCCCGCGATTTCCCCATTCGTGCGTTTTATAGCTCTTCGTCCCAACTTCTGTTTTGCTTCTCTTGTAAATTCGCGGCGTGCAACATTTAGAGGAAAAAAAAGAGACTTCCCTTTTTTTTCCTGTCTGTTTCTCTCTTTTTTTGTATTTTTTTTTCCACTAAAGAGAATTTGAAACCTCAGGTCTGAATGCTGCCCTGCCTGCAAATGTATTTGAAAAAGATAGTAAAATTGGGCGTGACTCGCTTAAGAACCTCTCCGCTTTAGTGACAGAAATTCTAGTCCTCATTGTGGTTTGCAAGTCGAGGACTACCTAAACTGAATATATTGAAGCTTTTCCCAAGGTCTTCATCTACCAGCTAAGGGAATTCGAGCACAGCTGAGAGAGCTCAGAGCCTGGAAAAGCAAGAAGTTTAATTAAGTTGCGACTGGATAAAGCGAGGATTAAAGCAGCTGCAAAATTGTTCAGCGCCGCCGCTTTGAAATTGTAAGATTCAAACGCATCTGAGCTTTCGACTCGGTTTTATCAAGATTAAAAAGATTAAAATCTCCTTCAAGATGCGTTTGACTCTTCGTGACTTCAGAAAAAAAAAGACTGCGTAGCTTTCTTAGCCACAAAGCTGATTTCCCATCACCTCGCTCCTATCTGATTCTTGGCTTTTGTTTTTCAACTTTCCATTTTAACTTTGGGATTCCCCTAATTAACATTTCGAATTATATTCTGATTTGGTAAATTTGAAAAAAAAAACAACCCGAAATGCCAGAAACTGGTATACCAGAGACCGTGAGTTCTAGTCCCATTTTAGGCATGAACGCCAGCTGGGTGACTTTGGGCCCACCACCAGGAGACTGTGAGTTCTAGTTCTGCTTTAGGCATGAAAGCCAGCTGGGTGACTTTGGGCCCACCACCAGGAGACTGTGAGTTCTAGTTCTGCCTTAGACATGAAAGACAGGTGGGTGACTTTAAGTCAGTCACCAGGAGACTGTGAGTTCTAGTCCTATTTTAGGCGTGAAAGCCAGCTGGATGACTTTGGGCCCATCACCAGGCATCTGTGAGTTCTAGTTCCATTTTAGGCATGAAAGACAGGTGGGTGACTTTGGGTCCCTCACCAGGCGACTGTGAGTTCTAGTTCTGCCTTAGACATGAAAGACAGGTGGGTGACTTTAAGTCAGTCACCAGGAGACTGTGAGTTCTAGTCCTGTTTTAGGCGTGAAAGCCAGCTGGATGACTTTGGGCCCATCGCCAGGCATCTGTGAGTTCTAGTTCCATTTTAGGCATGAAAGACAGGTGGGTGACTTTGGGTCCCTCACCAGGCGACTGTGAGTTCTAGTTTTGCCTTAGACATGAAAGACAGGTGGGTGACTTTAAGTCAGTCACCAGGAGACTGTGAGTTCTAGTCCTGTTTTAGGCGTGAAAGCCAGCTGGATGACTTTGGGCCCATCGCCAGGCATCTGTGAGTTCTAGTTCCATTTTAGGCATGAAAGACAGGTGGGTGACTTTGGGTCCCTCACCAGGCGACTGTGAGTTCTAGTTCTGCCTTAGACATGAAAGACAGGTGAGTGACTTTGAGTCAGTCACCAGGAGACTGTGAGTTCTAGTCCTATTTTAGGCGTGAAAGCCAGCTGGATGACTTTGGGCCCATCACCAGGCATCTGTGAGTTCTAGTTCCATTTTAGGCATGAACGCCAGCTGGGTGACTTTGGGTCCCTCACCAGGAGACTGTGAGTTCTAGTTCTGCCTTAGACATGAAAGACAGGTGAGTGACTTTAAGTCAGTCACCAGGAGACTGTGAGTTCTAGTCCTGCATTAGGCATGAAAGCCATCTGGATGACTTGTGGGCCCATCACCAGGCGTCTGAGTTCTAGTTCCATTTTAGGCATGAAAGACAGTGGGTGACTTTGGGCCTGTCACCAGGTGACCGTGAGTTCTAGTGCTGCCTTAGGCATGAAAGCCGGTTGGGTGATCTTGGACCAGTCCCTCTACTCAGTCCAACCCGCATCACAGGGTGGTTGTTAAATGGCAAATAGCAGGAGGAAGAAGCGTTAGGTACGTTCACCATCTTAAAAGAATGTTAAAAATCTGATAATCTAATTCTAATAGATAAAAAGTACTGGCATAATGATTACTTGAGTCAAGAGAATGCAAGAATGGGAATTTTCTATCCTTGCAGGAGGCTTCTTGAACACATTAAGTTCTTGACAAATCATATTTAACCTACCGTATTTTCCAGCGTATAAGACGACTGGGCGTATAAGACAACCCTCCTCAGAGCCATTTAAGGCTCGTCAGAGCCTTTCGGGCTGGTCTGCCTGGTTACAGGAGAATGAGACCCGGCGTATAAGACGACCCCCGACTTTTGAGAAGATTTTTGTTAGAAAGTAGTCTTATACGCAGGAAAATACAGTACTTTTCATTCAGAGTTGTTCCATGCTTCGTTGCAATAAAACAAAACTAATACGGCTCGACAACATTGCCACGTTAGAAGCAACAAAAACCGTTATATTAAAGCCTTTAGTAAGGCCTACCTGGAATACAGCATCCAGTTTTGGTCATCACATCAGAAAAAAAGATGTTGAGACTTTGGAAAAATTGCAAAGAAGAGCAACAAAGATGATTGAAGGTGGGACTAGGGGTGACATGATAAAGTCAAGGTAAAGGTTTCCCTCGCACATATGTGCTAGTCGTTCCCAACTCTAGGGGGCGTTGCTCATCTCCGTTTCAAAGCCGAAGAGCCAGCGCTATCCAAAGACGTCTCCATGGTCATGTGGCCGGCATGACTCAACGCCAAAGGCGCACGGAACACTGTTACCGTCCCACCAAAGGTGATCCCTATTTTTCTACTTGCATTTTTTTACTTGCTTTCGAATTGCTAGGTTGGCAGAAGCTGGGACAAGGAACGGGAGCTCACTCCATTACGCGGCACTAGGGACTCGAACCGCTGAACTGCCGACCTTTCGATCGACGAGCTCAGCGTCTTAGCCGCTGAGCCACCATAGCAATCTTCAAATACTTGAGGGGCTGCCACCAAAGAAGAAGGGTCAACCGATTCTCTGAAGCCCCTCAAATTTGAGTCCAAAATTTACATTGCTAAGTGAGACATTCGTTAAGTGAGTTTTGCCCCATTTTACCACCTTTCCTGCCCTGGTTGTTAAGTGAATCCCTGCAGTTGTTAAGTCAGTAACACGGTTGTTATGTGAATCTGGCTTCCCCATTGATTTTGCTTTTCCGAAAGTCGCAAAAAGGGGATCATGTGATCCCGGGACACTACAAGCGTCATAAATATGAGTCAGAATCTGAATTTTGATCATGTGACCATGGAGACGTTGCAACGTGCGAAAAATGGTCCTAAGTCACTTTTTTTCAGTGATGATGTAACTTTGGTCACTAAATGAACTGTTGTATGTTGAGGACTATCTCTACAATCACATGTAAAGCTTTAAAGGTGGCCTAAGTGTGGTCAGTCACCCAACCCAGGAAGCAGCCATCAGACTTTTAGAACTGGGTCATAACTCCTCTTTTCCAACTGCCAAGAGTTGCTAAGCAACTGGTCATAAGTCAAGGACTACCTGTATGTCAATACGAGAAGGAGGGAAGTCAATAAAAAGGGATAATCGCACCGAGCAGTTTGCACCAACAGATGGCAGCATGGAGCTGTTTTGAGCTGATCTTGAAAAAAAAACCCCTAAAACGAGTTCTATATGGATAGGAGACCACCAGGAAACCTTCTACCCGCAGTCTAGACTGGGAAATTAGAAGAACCCAAGAGGAGGCTGTGGCAAGTCATTTCCTCCTTGTGGCCAAAAAAAACAAAATGACAACATGTTCACCCAAAGTTGAACTCAGCTCACGGGAGACTAAATTTTAATCTTAAAATTTTCGTTGTGTGAATCCAGCATGCCGTGTGATCTTACAGTGGAAGATCCAAGCTGTTAAGCCATACCGATCGTCCTCGACTTAACGGCCGCAATTGCGCCCCGAATTTCCGTTGCTAAGCAAGCCAGTCATTAAGTGAGTTGTGTCCCGCTTTACCACTTTTCTTGCCGCCGTTGTTAAGTGAATTAAGCCGGTAGCACAATTGTTGAAATAATTTGCTTGCGAGAAGGTTGCAGAAAGTGACCTCCGGGAAAATCACAACTGACAGACATACGTACATGCCAGTTTCTAAGCCTCTGAATTTTGATCAGGCGACCTTGTGGATGTCGCGATAGTTGTTAAGGGTGAAAAAAACGGTCCTAAATTACTTTTTTCACCACCGTGGTGACTTCGAAAAAATTACTTTTTTCACTACCGTGGTGACTTCGAACAGTCACTAAATGAAATGTCATTAAGTAAGAACAACAGGTAGGTAAATAATTATTAATATTAGATTAGAGAAATGTTTTGATGTTTTTTTTGCTGATGGGGCAGCTGGAATATGAAGTTTATAAAAACTATGTTGGAAGAAGAAATCGATTTAATTAGGTCACAGTATACTTAACTTCAATCAAGATGAAGAGAAGATTAAAAATTGGTTTATTGATACAGAAAATTATTTGATAGAGATGCTATATATATTATGTTTTATTATTATATAATAAGGGGATTGACAGGTAAATGATTATTAATATTAGATTAGAGAAATGTTTGACATTTTTTTATCTGGGTTTAAATATTATAAGAGTTGTATTGATTGATAAATGAGTATTGATGGTTGATAAATGAGGTAAATATTACTATTATTAGTTTCTTACTATAATTTTATTAGTTTTAGGAAAACTTTATTACTTATAGGTTTATTTGTTATATTATCTTTCAGATTGCATTCTATTTTTTCTAGTTTAACATAAGTAATTTGTGTGAAGGTAAAGATTGTTTTTTTTTTAATTTGTAGTGGAAGCCAAGGGGGGGATGGGGAGGAATATGGGAGTGGGGGTTGGGGGGGTTAGGGGGGGTTGGGGGGAAGTGGGGGGAGAGAAATGATAAAATTTGTATTGTAAACCTTTTTCAATAAAAAAAAAAGTAAGAACAACATATGTCATATGTTGTAATATGCTTTCTTTTTCTGGGTAGCGTGCAGTCTATGAATATGGCATTTGCATGTGGTTAAACCAGGTTAGGGTTTAGAGTTGTTAACTAGGTTTATAAGGGGCTCTTGTGATAGGACAGTAATGGCTCGTTTTTTTTCTCGTGGGCCGAAAGAGCGCGCATATGCGCGCGACAGCTCGCAATGTGCCGGCATCCATAATGCAATGTGGCCCCACCTGTGTGCACAACCCACCACGCTCCGCTGGCTTGCCCCCCCCCCACGCATGCACATGTGACCCCCCCGCTCCTCCCAACACCCCCCTGCACATGCGTACTGACCCCCCCCCCCGTCCCCGTTTTGGGCCTAGTAGGCCTCCCTGCAGCCTCCTGGGCCCCAAAACGGGCCATTTGGGGGGGGGCTGTGCTGCACCAGTCCCCCATGACCATTCAAAGTTACAACGGCACCGAAAAAGTGATTTATGACCAGCGGTGTGTGCGCGCGTGCCTGGTTTGCATTCTCCCGCCGTTCGCGCATGCGCCGGGCCTCAAAAACGTGCCTAAATAGGATACCGCTTCTGCTTACGACCGTTTTTTCATACCTAACAATCTTTGTAGCATCCCGGTGGTCACATGATCAAAATTCAGATCTCGTTTATTTTATTTTTTTTTCAATTTGATTTATATGCCGCCCTTCTCCGGAGACTCCGGGCGGCTTACAATGCATTATTTATGACGGTTGTAATGTCATGGGATCAGATTTTGGCGCCCTTCTGACAAGCCAGGTCAACAGGGAAGGCCAGGTTCACTTCACAACCGTATGCCTGGCTTCGCAAGCGGAGGGATTCACTTAACAACGGTGGCAAGAAAGGTCATAAGACGGGGCAAAATCTCACCGAACAAATGTTTCACTTAAGCAACATAGAAATGTTGTGCTCGATTGTGGTCGTGCGCCGAGAACTACCTGTAATATTTGGGGAAGAAGGAACTGTGGGAAAATTTCTCTGCGCAACACATAAATCGTTTCCCGGCTCGCACCGATACCAAAAGAGCGACATCATCTCATGATGCCATGGTGGGTGTGGGGATGCTTGACTCACGGATGACACAACACCGGTGAGCAGGATCGGAGCTGATTTTTCTCAGCCGGCAGACACGAAGGCACTCTTTTTGAGTTGTTGCTTCACCGTCTTCGCTTCGTTCCTGGTTTGCACCGGGCAATATTCTGCTGATTTTGCATTAGGGAAAAAATGTTGGCAAGCCGAAAGAATTCTCTTTCACACAGGAGCATGTCAGAGGGAGGAAAACCTTTCTGGCTTTTTTTTGTAACCTGGCAATGCCTGTAAACATTTGTGTAAGCCGCTCCATTCATTCCTTCCTGATGAGGAAAAAATGCTAATAAGATCGCTGTCAATTTCCAAGGCGTGGGGTGTTTTTTTTCCTCCCTGCCTTTGTTACGAGAGAAGTTAGGGCGTGCATGTGCGAATGAGGCCGGGATGCCCGATATTTCATGCCAAAAGGTGGTTTACAAGTCTGATATTTCACTCCCCGCATTTTCCCCACAAGAGCGTAACAGGGAACCCGGGGCAACCAAGGAGGACTAGAATCTTGATCTCTTCACTTCTGATCCAGCATCTTTTCCAGAAGGCCACCCCGGGTTTGTGGACTGAGAGGCAGAGACTGACGCAAAGTCCCACAAAAGCATTTGTCCGTCCGTCCATCCATCTATCGTCCTAGTGGATGATTTTTTAAAAAAATTTGATTTATATGCCGTCCTTCTCCGGAGACTCAGGGCGGCTTACAATGCATTAAGCAATAGCCTCCATACTTTTGTATATTTATACAAAGTCAGCTTATTGCCCCCACAAACTGGGTCCTCATTTCAGCTACCTTAGAAAGGATGGAAGGCTGAGTCAACCTTGAGCCTGGTGAGATTTGAACTTGCAGTAATTGCAGGCAGCTGAATGTTCTTCTTTCCTTCTTTCTTTCTTTCTTTCTTTCTTTCTTTCTTTCTTTCTTTCTTTCTTTCTTTCTTTCTTTCTTTCTTTCTTTCTTTCCTTCCTTCCTTCCTTCCTTCCTTCCTTCCTTCCTTCCTTCCTATGCCGCCCTTCTCTGGAGACTCAGGGCGGCTTACAATGCGTTAAGCAGTAGCCTTCATACTTTTGTATATTTATACAAAGTCAGCTTATTGCCCCCACAAACTGGGTCCTCAATTTACCCACCTTAGAAAGGATGGAAGGCTGAGTCAACCTTGAGCCTGGTGAGAATTGAACTCGCAGTAATTGCAGGCAGCTGGATGTTAAATGCTGCCTTAGTAGGAGGCATTAGCCTCCTACGCCACTCAGGCTCCCTCAGGCTTAAAACACGCTGAGCCAGCCGTGTGTGGCAGTAGCCAAAAAAGCGAATACAATCCTTGGTTGTATAAACAGAGGCAAAGAATCAAAATCACGTCAAGTTTTAGTACCGCTTTATAAAGTAAGGCCACATCTGGAATCATGCATCCAGTTTTGGCCACGACGTTACAATAAAAAATGTTGAGACTTTGGAAAAAGTGCAGAGAAGAGCAACTAAGAGGATTAAAGGCCTGGAGATTAAAACATATAAAGAACGGTTGCAGGAACTGGGTATGTCTAGTTTAATGAAAGGAAGGACTAGGGGAGACATGATAGCAGCCTTCCAATATCTCAGGGGCTGCCCCAAAGAAGAGAGAGTCAAGCTATTCTCCAAAGCACCTGAGGGCAGGACGGATGGAAACTCATCAAGGAGAGAAGCAACTTAGAACTAAGGAGAAATTTCCTAACAGAACAATTAACCAGTGGAACAGTTTGCCACCAGAAGTTGTGCGTGTTTTTAAGAAAAGACTGGACAGCCACTATCTGAAATGGTATAGGGGTTAGCCATTGAGCAAGGGGTTAGACTAGATGACCTCCAAGGTCCCTTCCAGCTCTATTCTGATTATTATTATCTGTCTTTCTTAGCAACATAAATATTGGGTTCTGATGTGCTCGTAGTATGCTTGCTTTTGAGTGCAAAATTTCTTGTCTTTAACCCTACAAATCTTGCTGGCCAGGATGGAAATTTTCTTAAATAATTGTAAAGAAAAGAAGTGGTGTGCAATTTGGTCATTATAACTTAATAATTCAGAGTGGTTCTTTATTGATAAGATTTTAGCACGACTGCTTAGCATTGTTGCATTGGAAGGGCTTATGGTAAGAGATGAGCTGTATGGATAGTCCTTGGCTTATGCCCACAATTGAAGCCAAAATTTCTATTTCTAAGCAAGACGGTTGTTAAGGAAGTTTTGCCCTATTGGATTGGATTGTTTCTTGCCACGGTTGTTAAGTGAATCGGGCTTCCCCATCGACTTTGCTTGTCACAAGGATGCAAAAGGCGATGATCCTGGACACTGCAACTGACATAAATACATGCCAGTTGCCAAGCCTTTGAATTGTGGTCACATGATGCTGCAACGGTCATAAGTGTGAAAAATCATTGGGAGTCACTTTTTCCAGTTCTGTTCTAACTCCATAAATATATGTAATTTGAGGACAACCTGTATGTGGCCTGCGGCGATGTACATCACCACTAGAGGGCAGCAAAAGGTTGAGTAGCTTCTGTAGTTCTTTGCTGCTCTCTAGTGGCCATGTAGAACGTTGCGGGCTCTATGGAAGAATGAATTGTTTATCCAACTCATCCAGCAGCTTTTTCTAAGGAAGCTGGCCTGTGGGATAATTCCATCACCTTTATGACCTGGAAGTATGAGGCCCAGAGAAGGAAACAAGAGGTTCAGAAAAATATGTGTCACCTCAAAGAACGGTGGCCGTGGCTGCCAAATCTTCTCCAAAGTTTTTTTCTCGGGGTACGAGGTTTTCACACTACAGAAAAGGAACACGATTAGATGACGTTACCTGTGTTTTATTTCATTTCAATTGAAGTGACATTGAATTGGGGGTTGGGGCCTGGTCCTTCCAACTTTTTAAGATGGAGTCATCAGCCATGGATCTAGTAGAAGTAGCCTTCGACTTGCAACCATTCCTTTAGTGACAGTTCAGAGTTACAACTGCATTGGGAAAAAATATATATAGACCTCCCAGAATCCACCAGCCGGCATGCTTCAAGATGCGTGGACTTCAACTCCCAGAATTCTCCAGCTGGCATGCTTCGAGATGTCTGGACTTCAACTCCCAGAATTCTCCAGCTGGCGTGCTTCAAGATGCGTGGACTTCAACTCCTCTATTAGTTAGACCATTGTACCTCTACCTAGACCACTTGAAGAGAGGTGGACTTCAACTCCCAGAATCCCTCAGCCGGCATGCTTCAAGATGCGTGGACTTCAACTCCCAGAATTCTCCAGCTGGCATGCTTCAAGATGTCTGGACTTCAACTCCCAGAATCCCTCAGCCAGCATGCTTCAAGATGCATGGACTTCAACTCCCAGAATCCCTCAGCCAGCATACTTCAAGATGTGTGAACTTCAACTGCCAGAATCCCTCAGCCAGCATGCTTCAAGATGTGTGAACTTCAACTCCCAGAATCCCATACCCGGCATACTTCAAGATGCGTGGACTTCAACTCCCAGAATCCCCCAGCCAGCGTGCTTCAAGATGCATGGACTTTAACTCCCAGAATCCCCCAGCCAGCATACTTCAAGATGCGTGGACTTCAACTCCCAGACTCCCTCAGCCAGCATGCTTCAAGATGCATGGACTTCAACTCCCAGAATCCCTCAGCCAGCATGCTTCAAGATGCGTGGACTTCAACTCCCAGAATCCCTCAGCCAGGATGCTTCAAGATGTGTGAACTTCAACTCCCAGAATCCCATACCCGACATACTTCAAGATGCGTGGACTTCAACTCCCAGAATCCCCCAGCCAGCATGCTTCAAGATGCATGGACTTCAACTCCCAAAATTCCTCAACTGGCATGCTTCAAGATGTGTGAACTTCAACTCCCAGAATCCCATACCCGGCATACTTCAAGATGCATGGACTTCAACTCCCAGAATTTCCCAGCCAGCTTGCCTGGCTGGGGAATTCTGGGAGTTGAAGTTCATCTCTCTTCAAATAGCCACGGTTTAACTCCCTTTGAGTTAGAACTTTTCATAAGCTGCTCAAACTGGGCAGGGATGCCCCAGGGATACACAGAGAGTCCCAATTGCATGTCCAACGGTGTTGGATGCCTGTGTAATTTCTTGACAGTGAAGAAATCCTGCGGTTGGCATCAGGAAGTGACACTGTCAGGAGACAGAAGCTGGCGGTAAGGAAAAACGTTTGAACTTCCTCTGCAGACGCCATGGGCCTGTCTTAGTGGGAAAAAACAATTGAGGGTTTCACCCTAATATTGGCCCTTGCGTCCAGCCGTCGCCAACTCTAGTAATCTTCGATTTACGACCACGATCGTTGCAAAGGCAGTGGTTAAGTGAGTTTTGACCTTTTTTGCTATCTTTCTTGCCACCGTCGTTAAGTGAATCCACAGCAGTCGTTAAGTTAGTCGCACCGTTGTTAAGTGAATCCGGCTTGCCCATTGACTTTGCTTGTCAGAAGGTCGTAAGAGGGGGACCACGTGACCTTGAGATCCAGCAACCTCCCCCGAATATGAGTCAGTGGCCAAGCATCTGAATTTTGACCACATGATCATGGAGATGGCTGCAACAGTCGTTAAGTGAGGAAAAAAGTCACTTTTTCTGGTGCTGTTGTAACTTTGCGTGGTCACTAGACAAACGGTCGTAAGTCAAGGACTACCTCTACTGCTTCCTCTTCTGTTCTATATTAGAAGTCATGACCAAGATTTGCCCTCCCTCTCATATAGAAACTAAGGAATGGCAATAATTGACACGCATATCCAACAAATTGGTTGAAAACAAACAAACGGAAAATTAATAATGAAATAAATGGGGGGGGGAAGTCCTTTAGGTATATGGCTGGGTGATTTTGGGCCAAAAACCAGGAGACGGTGAGTTCTAGTCCCGCCTTAGGGATGAAATCTGGCTGGGTGACTTTGGGCCAATCACCAGGAGACAGTGAGTTCTAGTTCCGCCTTAGGCATAAAATATGGCTGGGTGACTTTTGGGCCAAAAACCAGGAGACGGTGAGTTCTAGTCCTGCCTTAGGCATGAAATCTGGCTGGGTGACTTTGGGCCAATCACCAGGAGACAGTGAGTTCTAGTTCCGCCTTAGGCATAAAATATGGCTGGGTGATTTTGGGCCAAAAACCAGGAGACGGTGAGTTCTAGTCCCGCCTTAGGCATGAAATCTGGCTGGGTGACTTTGGGCCAATCACCAGGAGACAGTGAGTTCTAGTCCTGCCTTAGGCATGAAATCTGTTTGGGTGACTTTGGGCCAATCACCAGGAGACAGTGAGTTCTAGTTCCGCCTTAGGCATAAAATATGGCTGGGTGACTTTTGGGCCAAAAACCAGGAGACGGTGAGTTCTAGTCCTGCCTTAGGCATGAAATCTGGCTGGGTGACTTTGGGCCAATCACCAGGAGACAGTGAGTTCTAGTCCCGCGTTAGGCATGAAATCTGTTTGGGTGACTTTGGACCAATCACCAGGAGACAGTGAATTTTAGTTCCGCTTTAGGCATAAAATATGGCGGGGTGATTTTGCGCCAAACACCAGGAGACTGTGAATTCTAGTTCCACCTTAGGCACAAAAGCCAACTGGGTGAGTTTGGAGAAGGAAGGAGGTGAAGAGGAGAAGAAGGGGAGAAGGAGTGAAGAGGGAGGATGAGGAAAGAGAAGGAGGAAAGGAGAAGGAAGAATAAAAAAAGATAAAGATGAAGAGGAGGAGGAGGAAGAGGGATGTGGGGTTGTCATGCACTTAAATGGGTTTAAATAGATCCCATCTTTCCAAATTCATTTGGGAGAATGGAATGGACTCTTTCCGATTCCGCTTGATTTGAGGGATCAGCCCAAATCCATAACATTGCTTGTCCCTAAATCAGGGCACCACTTTGAAGCCAAAACGTCAATCAGCCAGCAGGGCCAGCTCTGGTTACTGGTTGAAATGGGACTGGAAGGCTAAAACATACGATGAACGGTTGCAGGAACTGGGCGTGGCTAGTCTAGTGAAGAGAAGGACCAGGGGAGACAGGAGAGCATCTTCCAATATTTTGAGGGGCTGCCACAGGGGTCAAGCTATTTTCCAAAGCACCCGAAGGCCAGACAAGGAATCATGGATGGAAACTGAACAAGGAGAGATTCAACCTGGAAATAAGGAAGAATTTCCTGACAGTGAGAACAATCAACCCATGGAACAGAAGTTGCCTTCGGAAGTTGTGGGAGTTTCACCCCTGGAAGCTTTCAAGAAGAGACTGGACTGCCCTCTGTCAGAAATGGTGTAGGATCTCCTGCTTGGGCAGGGGGTTGGACTAGATGACCTCCAAGGTCCCTTCCAATTCTTAATCTGTAAAAGCACCAGAAAAAGTTGGGACAGAAATGAGTGAGTTTTTGCTTTTTTGTTTCTGCCAGGAAAGTGATGCCAATGAAAGTGATGCAAGACGGCTGCCGCAGCTCCGATTCCTATTTTTAGGCGCTGGATCCTGATCAGTTTTTAAGTATCGGCACCTTGTCTGCTTGAAAAGTGCCATTTTGGGACCCAGACAGCTGTTCTCAAGTTTCACTGGGGATTTTAATTGCCCTAGATTTTGGAGGGTTTTTTTGGGGGGGGGGCAGTATTCTTCCCCTGGAGTGGGGTGGGAATGGAGATTTTGCAGCACCCTTCCCCTGCCACGCCCACCAAGCCACGCCACACCCACAGAACCGGTAGTAAAAAAAATTGGGATTTTACCACTGCCCCTAACTCCCCCCCCCAATCACCTCCTCCAAGCTTTCCCACCTCCCATCTCTCCCCCAAAGCGCTCCGAAGGGCGCACACACGCGTGTCGAATCTTGCGCATCTCTCACTATCCCAACAAGGTCGTGTGAACGGGGACAGGGTTTGATTCCCAAAGGGAATCGCTTGATCCAAGTGAAAGTGGGGGGATGGGGATGGGAAGGGTCCGGATTCCGCGTGGGGAGGGGGGGATGATGATGATGATGATGATGATGAGCGAAGCCCCCCACCCCTCCCCACCGGGAACCAAAGCCGCCTCCGGCCAAGCCAGCTTCGCCTCCTCTCTGTAAGTCAGCGGGGAGGCGTGGTGTGGCCGGGCGGGGTGGCGCGTCTTTGCTTCCCGGGGAAGTGCGAGTCGGCGGAGCGATCCGGCCGGAGGGGAGGACGAGCAGCTAGCAGGAGGAGGAGGAGGCGGAGGAGGAGGAGAAGCCCGGAGGAGCATGGAGGCGGCGCCCGGGGAAAGCGAACAGCCGGCCGGGCAAGGACGATGGAGAGAACCGCTGGCCGCTTAGCTTCTTCCTACTCTTGCGGCTCCGGTTCGGATGCGGCTCCGGGTGGCCGATCTCGGAGCATCGAGCCCCTCCAGGATGAGCAGCAGCGCAGGCGGCGGAGGCACCGGCGGCGGCGGCGGCGGCACCGGCGAAGTGGTTTGCTCCGGCTGGCTCCGCAAATCGCCTCCGGAGAAGAAGTTAAGGCGATACGTAAGTCCCGGGCTCTCGGTTGAAAATCCGGGCGGGGGGAAGCCAGTTTTCACGAGGGAGGGTCTTTTGCCAGACACCCCCCCCCTCCCACCTTTCTCCCCTCCACTGGCCGGCCGGGACTTTTCAAGGCAAGCCGGCGGGGATCGGGATCAGCCCCCGGGTGGGGGGCTTCCCTAGATCTGATCCCCTCCCTCCCTCCCTCCCTCTTTCCCTTCCCCGGCTATTTCTTCACCCTGATCCTGGATCCCTGCCGGGGAGGCTGGAAGTCAAGGGCGGCCAGAGGAGGGGAGGGAGCTGGAAGCCCGGCAGCCGCTCCCCTTCGCTCGGAGTCGGAGGGACCCTCGGCCGCTGCGACCCTCCCTGCCCCGCTTCCTCCATCCGGCCCCCGACAAGGGCTCCGAGGAGAGGCGGGGCTGGGGGCCAGGAGAGCAGGTGCATCCTCTCCCCTCCCCCTCCCCCCCTTGCATCCTGCTGCCCTTCCAGGGGGGGGCTTCCCCCCGGCGCCCCGCAACCACAATCGGGGTTACCGGCCGGGGAGGTCCCCCCTTTCCGGGGGACCGGGCTTTGCTCGTCCGCTGCAAAGAGGCGCGGGATCCCGAGGGCCCGGCGGTTGTCCCCATCCGGGCAGCTGGGTTGGCAACGCTCCCTCCTCCGGGCCGGCTGGGGAAGGGGCGGCGGAAGCAGCCATCGCTCCCCCCACTCCCACTTTCCCGGGCTCTGCTGCAGCCGGGCAGCAGGGTGGAGCAGATGACCGCCGCCGCCGCCGCCGCCGCGTCCTGGGCGGAGCGGGGCTCTCCCCTTCCCGGGGCGGGGGTGAGCCGGGCGGCGGCTGCTGCTGCTGCTACAGGTGGCAGCGGCGGCGTTGTTTGGGTTGGGGGGTGTTTGGCTTTGCCTGGCGGCAGCCCGCCCCCTGGCGGCGACGGTGGGAAACGTGGCGGCTCGCCCCCCCCTCCCCCCTCCAAGGCCGCTTTTCGGGAGACCGGGATCGCGACCTGGATCGGGTTCCCACGACCGCGACCTGGATGGGTTCTTAGGATCGCGACCTGGATCGCGTTCTTAGGATCGCGACCTGGATCGCGTTCTTAGGATCGCGACCTGCATTGCTTTCCCACGACCGCGAAATGGATGGGGTTCCTAGGATCGCGACCTAGATTGGGTTCCTACAACTGAGACCTGGATCGAGTTCCTAGGATGGCGACCTGGATCGGGTTCTTAGGATCGCGACCTGGATCGCGTTCCCAAGATCGCGACCTGGATCGGGTTCTTAGGGCTGAGACATGGATCGGGCTCCTAGGATCGCGACCTGGATCGGGTTCCTACAACTGAGACCTGGATCGGGTCCTTAGGATCGCTACCTGGATTGCATTCCCACGACCGCGGAACGGATGGGGTTCCTAGGATCGCCACCCGGATCGGGTTCCTAGGACTGAGACGTGGATCGGGCTCCTAGGATCGCGACCTGGATCGGGTTCCTACAACTGAAACCTGGATCGGGTTCTTAGGATCGCGACCTGGATTGCATTCCCACGACCGCGAAACGGATGGGGTTCCTAGGATCGCGACCTGGATCGGGTTCCTAGGACTGAGACGTGGATCGGGTTCCTAGGATCGCGACCTGGATCGGGTTCCTATGACTGAGACCTGGATCGGGTTCTTAGGATCGCGACCTGGATTGCATTCCCAGGACCGCGAAACGGATGGGGTTCCTAGGATCGCGACCTGGATCGCTTTCCCACGACCGCGAAACGGATGGGGTTCCTAGGATCGCGACCTGGATCGGGTTCCTAAGACTGAGACCTGGACCGTTCCCAAGATCGCGAGCTGGATCCGGTTTTTAGGATCGCGACCTGGATCGCTTTCCCACGACCGCGACCTAGATTGGGTTCCCACGATGGCGCGGGCCACCCGGGATAGAGCCACGCGCTCCGGGCTTTGTTGAGCTGAGTTCGCTGTTGCTGCCGCCGCCGCCGCTACCATTGGGTGGGAGTAGCGTGTGGGGCGCAAGCGGGGCTTGTTAACTGGCTAACCAGGTTGGGCTTGTTGTGCACCTGCGGTGGGGCGAGGCCCTGGGGCGGAACGCGCGTTGGAGTCGCCGCCTGATTTATGGCACTTTCTCCCTCGGCGTTTGCAAGCCGGTTGCCGGCTGAAGTTATTCTTTAACCGCGGAGGTTGCTTGCCTGGAATGAAAAGGAACCTGGCTGCGGTTCAGCGCTGGTGTTGGGGGGCTGCGTTTTGCAGGCTCCCATGCAGAGGGCAACGGAATTGGGTTTATCTACCGCTTCACAGGGCTTTCCAGCCCTCTAAGCGCTTTAGGAGTCAGTCTCTTGCCCCCAACAATCTGGGTCCTCATTTTACACACCTCAGAAGGACGGAAGGCTGAGTCAACCTTGAGCCGGTCAGGATGGAACTCCTGGCAGGGAGCAGTGAATTACTGCATTCTAACCACTGTGCCATCTTCCTTCCTTCCTTCTATCCTTCCATCTTTCTTCTTTCCTTTCTTCCTTTTATCCTTCCATCATCCTTCCTTCCTTCCTTCTATCCTTCCATCTTTCTTCTTTCCTTCCTTCCTTCTATCCTTCCATCTTCCTCCCTCCTTCCTTCCTTCCTTCCTTCCTTCCTCCCAATAGCACTTAGACTTATATACCGCTTTATAGTGCTTCAAAGTCCTCTCTAAGCAGTTTACAGAGTCAGTCTCTTGCCCCCAACAATCTGGGTCCTCATTTTACACACCTCGGATGGACAGAAGGCTGAGTCAACCTTGAGCCAGTCAGGATTGAACTCCTGGCAGGGAGCAGTGAATTACTGCATTCTAACCACTGTGCCATCTTCCTTCCTTCCTTCTATCCTTCCATCTTTCTTCTTTCCTTCCTTCCTTTTATCCTTCCATCTTCCTTCCTTCCTTTTATCCTTCCATCTTTCTTCTTTCCCTCTTTCCTTCCTTCTATCCTTCCATCTTTCTTTCCTTCCTTCCTTTTATCCTTCCATCTTCCTTCCTTCCTACTATCCTTCCATCTTTCTTCTTTCCTTCCTTCCTTCTATCCTTCCATCTTCCTCCCTCCCTCCTTCCTTCCTTCCTTCCTTCCCTCCCTCCCAATAGCACTTAGACTTATATACCGCTTTATAGTACTTTAAAGTCCTCACTAAGCAATTTACAGAGTCAGCCTCTTGCCCCCAACAATCTGGGTCCTCATTTTACACACCTCGGATGGACAGAAGGCTGAATCAACCTTGAGCCAATCAGGATCGAACTCTTGGCAGGGAGCAGTGAATTACTGCATTCTAACCACTGTGCCATCTTCCTTCCTTCCTTTTATCCTTCCATCTTCCTTCCTTCCTTCTATCCTTCCATCTTTCTTCTTTCCTTCCTTCCTTTTATCCTTCCATCTTCCTTCCTTCCTTCCTTCCTCCCTCCCTCCCTTCCCAATATCACTTAGACTTATATACCGCTTCACAGTGCTTTTACAGCCCTCTCTAACCAGTTTACCGACTCAGCCTCTTTCCCCCAACAATCTGGGTCCTCGTTTTACCCACCTCGGAAGGACAGAAGGCTGAGTGGTTGACTAGAGGACCTCCAGGGTTCCTTTTGACTCGGTTATTCTGTTATTCTTCCTGCGATAGGAACCCCTTTTCCTTCCATCCTGTTCCCACCTCTCTTGCTGTAACTCATAAAACAACATCCATAAAATTTGGTATGAATTTGCCGTCGGCTCAAAAAAAGGAGTGATAAAAAATGACGTCTCTTTGGAGTTGAGCCCAGAAACAAAACCTTGTGGTTTTCTTGACAAGAGAGAAGTGCTTTCTTATGACGGGGGAATTCGTTTTTTTCAAGTTTCCAGTCTAGTCTATGACTCTGGCATTTCCTGGTGGTCTCCGCTCCTTTCTCTTGAGGGACGTAACTTCTCTTTCAGCGTTGCATCAACTGGACCATCCTCCCAATTCAACTTGGGTGGTGGTGGTTGTTTTTTTCCAGAGAATGCATGGGAATGGGTGTTTGGCCAGGAATAACAGGTAGTCCTCAATTTACAATCATTTGCTTAGTGACCATTTGAAGTTACAACGGCACTAAAGTGATTGATGACCATTTTCACACTTATAACCGTTATAGAAGCCCAATCGTCATGTTATCAAAATTAAGACAGTTGGCAACTGACTCATATTTATGACAGTTGCAGTTCTGGGAGTTAACAGAATGACACAGTTAGAAGGGACCTTGGAGGTCTTCTAGTCCAACCCCCTGCTTAGGCAGGAAACCCTACACCACTTCAGACAAATCCAGCCTCTTCTTTAAAATTTCCAGTGTTGGAGCATTCACAACTTCTGCAGGCAAGTTGTTCCACTGATTAATTGTTCTCACTGTCGGGAAATTTCTCCTTAGTTCCAAGTTGCTTCTCTCCTTGATTAGTTCCCATCCATTTTTGTCTTGTCTTCTGGTGCTTTGGAGAATAGCTTGACTCCCTCTTCTTTGGGGCAGCCCCTGAGATTTTGAAAGACTGCTCTCATGTCACCCCTTAGTCCTTCTTCTCCTTAAATTAAACCTACCCAATTCCTGCAAACATACTTCGTACGTTTTAGCCTCCAGTCCCCTAATCCTCTTCGTTGCTCTTCTCTGCACTCTTTCCAGAGTCTCAACGTCTTTTTTTATAATATGGTGACCAAAAACTGGATGCAGGATTCCAAATATGGCCTTACTAAGGGCTTTAGAAAGAGGTACTAATATGCCACGTGATCTTGATTCTATCCCTCTGTTGAAATCCATCGGCTTTAAAGATGCCGAGATTGAGGGGTAAAAGTGCTCTATTGTCAGAGATAATAAATTCAGAACCAACCTTATGAGAATATAACCTTCCCATGCACATCTATTCACACGATCTCTCGCCACCCACCGACCCCGCATTTTTTAAAAAAAATTATTTATATGCCGCCCTTCTCCGGAGACTCGGGGCGGCTTACAATGCGTTAAGCAATAGCCTTCATACTTTTGTATATTTTATACAAAGTCAGCTTATTGCCCCCACAAACTGGGTCCTCCATTGACCCACCTTAGAAAGGATGGAAGGCTGAGTCAACCTTGAGCCTGGGGAGATTCGAACTTACAGTAATTGCAGACAGCTGAATGTTAATAACAGGCTTTTTTTTAGTCTGTTGAGCTATCCAGGCTCAGTTCGCATTGCGAATGTGCACAGATTTTGCAGCGTAAATGAGGTATTATGAATCAGCAAACTCTTTTGACTATGTCCTGGCCAGATTCTCCTGCCAGGAGTGTAGTGATGGATGTAGCTTGGCCACAATTAGTCAAAACGCATCGACGTCGGAAACTGTGCGTTCCTAATAGCCGGAAAACCCAGATAGGATTCTCAGGGGCTCTAAAATATCCCAGCACCATTAAAATAATTTCTTAAAGCAAGAGCAGGGTGGAAGGTTGAAGCCTCTTCCTTGCGAAGAAATGAGGGAGATCGGTTTGTTGAAAGGGAGAAGGAAAATATTTTCAATTCAATTCACATTGAGAATCTCCTTTGGAAGAGAATATTTGTAGCTCAGAGTTGAACTGGGGGTGGGGGGTCCTTGCTGCTCTCTTGAGTTTGGTGTCATTAGTGCTACGAGGGAGGGGGATTTGTGGAGAGGAGGAGGAAGAGGAGGGGGAGAAAGATTCACTGAACAGCTGTTGCAAGAAAGTTTGTAAAATGAGGCAAATCTCGCTGTCTCATTTAGCAACAGAAATGTTGGGTTCGATGGTGGAAATTCGAGGATACCTGTATTTTGATCACTGTCCCAGATATCTTGACCCACATCCTAGCAAGGGCCTAATTTATAGTCACCCCAACTTCTATGTTTTAAGAATTCCTCAAGGCCATTTCTAATCGTCAAGAGCGATCCAGCCAATGTAAACAAGGCCCGAAGGATGCCATCTGCTCCTCTTAATTTTGTTTAAAATTAAAATAATCCTTTAAGCATTTTTTTTTTAAAGCCAATCGGCGAAGGAGTCTGGAAAGGATCAAAACTCTGTGGCCAAATTCAGGGCCGAGAATGGATATTCAGGCACAAAGGATATTCTGAAATATTATTAAACGGGTTGCAGTAATCCAGAGCAAGGAGTTGAAAAGAATTGGTTTGTGATCTCTTTAATATGGAAAGCTGTTTTATCTTGCCTGTAACTCTGGCAGATCAAGCAAAATCTTTGTCACACTTATCCACTGACACACTTAACTCTTCCCAAGTCTGTTTACATTTTGTTAAGCGTGTCACGCCCGCGAGGAGCATCGCTCTCGGTATGAGGGAGTCCCAAGCTGATTTACGGTTTAGCGTTTTTCTAAAAAAACGGACTTGAAAGCCGTTTCACGGGACTGCTGGTAGTCCTCGCCTAACAACCGCTTGTTTAGTGACCGTTCAGAGCGACAACTGCGCTGAAAAAAGTGACTTAGGACCGGTTTTCACACTTGCACCATGCTCACACACGCGGGATCGAAATTCAGGCGTGTGGCGACGGGCACGTACAGGCAGTCCTCGACAGTACGATCGCAATGGAGCCCCAACATTTCTGTCGTTAAGTGAGACATTCGTGAAACGAATTTGGCCCCATTTGGCAGCCTTTCTGGCCGCAGCTATTAAGTGAATCGCTCTGCAGCAGATGAGTTAGTAACCTGGTTGTTAAGTGAATCCGATTTCCCCGTTGACTTTTGCTTGTCAGACGGTCGCAAAAGGCGATCGATCGCATGATCTTCTGGGACGCTGCAACGGTCATTAGTGCGAGTCAGTGGCCAAGCGTCTGAATGTTGATCACATGATCACCGGGAGGCCGCAAAGGTTATAACTCTGAAAAATTGTCATAATTCGCATTTTTTTTCAACGCTGTTGAAGTCCGCACATCTTCAAGCTGTTGAGATCCATTGGGTTATTGAATTCTCCAGTGAGCAGTTAACCAGATGACCAATCGGAGCTTATGTGCTGTTTTAAAAACTATGCGAGTTTTGGAGAAGTTTTGATTTTGATGGAGTTTTAGGGCAGCGTGCGGGCAGTCGTGTAAAATTGCACGAGGTTGCAAATGTTTGCAAAGAGGCTCATCCTTCAGATATGTGGATTTCCACACCCGGGATTCCCAGCGGTGAGATTTGAAGTCTTCCAAACATCGGAGGGATCGTGTGGGGGAAGGACGGGCTAGTATTATCTCAAGAATGTAAGAAATGCCCCTTTTAAGTCTTAATTTTAGGGTGTGTTTCTCAAGCTTGGGAAGTCAATTAATTGCTGAGACAGTGGCTTAGAACTAGGATAGCATAGGATAGAGACAGAATAGAATAGGAGAGGAGAGGAGGGGAGGGGAGGGGAGGGGAGAGGAGAGGAGAAGAAAAAGAAGAAAAAAGAAAAAAAGAAGAAATAGAAATAGAAATAGAAATAGAAATAGAAATAGAAATAGAAATAGAAATAGAAATAGAAATAGAAACCAATAGAATAATAGAACAGAACAGAACAGAACAGAACAGAACAGAACAGAACAGGGATGGCTCTGTTCTTTTTTTCCTCAGATGCCAAAAGCACACGTGCCCACACCCATAATGCAATGCCCCCCCCATGGCTTGGCCCCCTGCGCATGTACACGCAATCTCCCTGCACTCCCCCACACACCCCTGCGCATATGCACGCGACCCAAGGGTGGGTTCTACTTACCTTTACTATCGGTTTGCAATGGGACTGCACACGCGGATCACCCATGATGATGTCGTGGCAGGTGGGCGGAGCCTCCCGACGGTTTTACTATTGGTTCTATAGAACCGGACCGAAGCGGGAGCAACCCACCACTGGCGCAACCACCACCCCCCATACCCCGTTTTGGGCCTAGCTGGCCACCCTGAAGCCTCCAGAGGCCAGCAATAGCCCATTTATAGACTTCCTATAGGCCCGTTTTTCACCCTCCGGAAGCTCCGGAGGCTTTCCTGGAGCCTCCAGAGGGATGAAAACGGCCACCCCCAGCCCTCTGGAGGCCGGAAACGGCCCATTTCCAGACTTCCGGTAGGCCCGTTTTTTACCATCCTCAAACTCTGGAAGCTCTGGAGGCTTTCCTGGAGCCTCCAGAGGGGCGAAAATGGCCCCACCCCAGCCCTCTGGAGGCCGGAAATGGCCCGTTTCCAGACTTCCGGTAGGCCCGTTTTTCACCAACCACAAACTCCGGAAGCTCCGGAGGCTTTCCTGGAGCCTCCAGAGGGATGAAAACAGCCTGCCACAGCCCTCTGAAAGCCGGAAACAGCCCATTTCTAGACTTCCGGTAGGCCTGTTTCTCACCATCCACAAACTCTGGAAGCTCTGGAGGCTTTCCTGGAGCCTCCAGAGGGACGAAAACAGCCTCCCACAGCCCTCTGAAAGCCGGAAACAGCCCGTTTCCTGACTTCCGGTAGGCCCGTTTTTCACCAACCACAAACTCTGGAAGCTCTGGAGGCTTTCCTGGAGCCTCCAGAGGGACGAAAACAGCCTCCCACAGCCCTCTGAAAGCCGGAAACAGCCCGTTTCCTGACTTCCGGTAGGCCCGTTTTTCACCAACCACAAACTCCGGAAGCTCCGGAGGCTTTCCTGGAGCCTCCAGAGGGACGAAAACAGCCTCCCACAGCCCTCTGAAAGCCGGAAACAGCCCGTTTCCTGACTTCCGGTAGGCCCGTTTTTCACCATCCACAAACTCCGGAAGCTCCGGAGGCTTTCCTGCAGCCTCCAGAGGGACGAAAATGAGCTTCCCACAGCCCTCTGAAAGCCGGAAACAGCCCGTTTCCAGACTTCCGGTAGGCCTGTTTTTCGCCATCCACAAACTCTGGAAGCTCTGGAAGCTTTCCTGGAGCCTCCAGAGGAATGAAAATGGCCCCACCCCAGCCCTCTGGAGGCTGAAAATGGCCAGTTTCCAGACTTCCAGTAGGCCCGTTTTTCACCAACCACAAACTCCGGAAGCTCCGAAGGCTTTCCTGGAGCCTCCCGAGGGATGAAAACGGCCTCCCCCAGCCCTCTGGAGGCCGGAAATGGCCCATTTCCAGACTTCCAGTAGGCTCGTTTTTCACCAACCACAAACTCCGGAAGCTCCGGAGGCTTTCCTGGAGCCTCCAGAGGGACGAAAACAGCCTCCCACAGCCCTCTGAAAGCCGGAAACAGCCCATTTCCAGACTTCTGGTAGGCCAGATTTTCACCATCCACAAACTCCGGAAGCTCTGGAGGCTTTCCTGGAGCCTCCAGAGGGACGAAAACAGCCTCCCCCAGCCCTCTGAAGATCGGAAACGACCCGTTTCCAGACTTCCGGTAGGCCCGTTTTTTACCGTTCACAAACTCTGCCCTGTACTTACCTGGCATCCAAAACAGGCTACATGGAGACTCCTGGGAGGGGGAGGGCGGCATGGGCATGCACGCACATCTCCCGCATGCGCGGCAGCAACCCCAAAATCAGCTGGCGGGCAGGAGGCACACGCGCAACCACGGTGGAGTCAATCTAGGCCGAAGGCTCCTGTGCCTACGGAAATGGCTTCTGTAAATGGTGCCATAGGTTCGCCGTCGCAGGAATAGAATACTCTTTATTGGCCAAGTGTGATTGGACACACAAGGAATTTGTCTCCGGTGCACAAGCTCTCAGTATACATGCAAGCAACGAGTGATAAATCACGATCAATATCACTCTGAAAAACGGTCATAAGTCACATTTTTCAATGCCCTTGTAACTTTGAACGGTCATTCAACGAACCGTTGTAAGTCAAGGACCGCCTGCCCTGTATATGGTTTCCTACCTGAGCAGGGGGTTGGACTAGAAGACCTCCAAGATCCCTTCCAACTTTGCTATTCTGTTAAAACCCTCCCTGAATTGTTCTAAACGGAAAAAATATTCCACACTAAGATTGGCCAAAGTCGTATAAAACAGGAGATGAAAAGGAATTCAGTCTATCTTTCTCTGTGTGTTTTTCTCAGCCTGGAAGTCGAATTCTTCACTATTTTATGGCCTATTATTTTAATTCCAACTTTTCCCCTGCTATTTCTCTCGCTATCTTTCCCGCGCAAGGGACGTTGGGTGTAAATCCAGCGTAATCCCCAAATCTGAAGTGGGGTTAGCACTCTTTCAAATCGAAAAATAATTATTCGTTGATTACGGTTCATTTCTTAACGACGATTTAAATGGGTTGAGTCTGAAAAGGGGCTAACGAACTCCCGAATTTTTTTTCCTACACCGGGAAATCTTTTCATATCAGGTTATTATTGGTCTTTAATCGATTACTGTTTCCGGTTAAATCTGTCGGAAATGGTAGGATCTCCTGCTTGGGTGCTGGTTTGGCTTAGATGACCCACGAGGTCCCTTCCAACTAGTGGTGAAATTCAAATTTTTTTACTGGGCGTGGCTTGGTGGGCGTGGTGTGGTGTGGCTTGGTCGGTGTGGCAGGGGAGGGATACTGCAAAATCCCCATTCCCACCCCACTCCAAGGGAAGGATACTGCAAAATCCCCATTTCTGGGGCCAGCCAGAGGTGGTATTTGCCGGTTCTCCGAACTACTCATAATTTCCGCTACCGGTTCTCCAGAATCTGCTGAATTTCCCCTCTGCTTCCGACTCTGTTAATTTGTTCAGCCTGTTAAATCTGGTCTGAGTCATTTTAAACATATTTTTAACAAACGAAAAAGAAGACGAAAGACAATATTTCATAGCACCACTCGTTCCTGGTTACCTTTCCCTGGGTGTTGAAACAGCTCCGCCGACTGTTGTGTAAATATTTTGCCAAAGATGGATTTGTAGGAGGGGTACGGATGGGCCTTTCTTTTGGCATCCGCCCAAAATTAAAGTGTCAGATGTTTGCATGAGTGGGATTTCTCAAATAAGCAGCACCCACAGCCGAATCTGTTTTTCTACTTTGCAATCCGAAAGAGACACTCGGTCGGCTGTGAGACCACAATATTTAAATATTCTTTTTTTCCTCCCTGCTTAACTTAGCATCTTAACGTAGTAGTAGCCCCTTTGCAGAGACCATTAGTAAATATTTTGCCTAAAGACAGGGAGGAGTAACCATTATCCTGACTTGTACAGGTCACAACCTCTGGAGCGGGTTGTGTATTTTTATTTTATCGGTAGATCGGATTTTTATCCAGCCGTTACGTACTTTATAAGTAACTCAAGGTGGCAAACATAACAGGTAGTCCTTGACTTACGACAGCTCATTTAGTGACCGTTCGCAGTTACAACGGGATGGGGAAAAAGTGACTTATGACCGTTTTTCACACTGATGACCGTTGCAGCATATCTCACGTTTATATGATCAAAATTCAGATGCTTGGCAGCCGATTCGTACTTACGACGGTTGCAGTGTCCCGGGGTCATAGGATCACTTTTTGTGAACTTTTGACAAGCAAAATCGATGGGGAAATTCAGAGTCACTTAACAACCCGCGTTACTAACTTAACAACTTCAGTAATTCATTTGACGACTGTGGCAAGAAAAGGGGGTAAAACTCAAAAGGTTTCACTTAATGACGGAAATGTAGGGCTCGATTGTGGTCGTAAGTTGAGGACTCCTGCATGCGGTTAGTGTTCGACCTACAACTGGATGCTTAATGACCATTCGAACCTATGACGGACTCTGAAGGTTTGAGTGAATTGTAAAAATAACCAAGGCAGGATATAAAATAAAATTAAAGTTAAAAAAATGGGACTTATCACCCAAATTCAAAGTTCCTATGTCTGTCCTGTCACTCATGGTCACATGACCATAATTTGGTTGCTTGGCAACTGATCCAGATTGACCACCATTTTACCTGTGGTCACATGAGTAGAATTTATGGTGGTTTTTTTTTAACTCTGACCAGTCACTAAACAAATGGCTGTAAGTTGGTAAGATAACCCTCCACTTACAAAAAGTTCATTTAATGACCGTTCGGAGTTACAACGACAGGGAAAAAAAGCACCTTAGGACCGGTTTTCACAGTTATGAGACTGTTGCAGTAATTACCACCATCATTCGATCAAAATTCAGATGCTTGGTTCATATTTATGACGTTTGCAGTGTCCTGGGGTCATGTGGTCAAAATTCAGATGCTTCGCAGCGGACTCGTATTTCTGACGGTCGCAGTGTACCCCGCGGTCACGCAATCCGCTTTTGCGACTGTCTGACAATCAAAATAAGCCAGATTCACTTTAACAACCCCGTTTCTAACGTCACAACGTGGCGAGAAACGTTGTAAAATGGAGCAAAGCTCACTGAGGTCTTGCTTAGCCACGAGAAATTTGGGGCTCCCATTTTTGTGGTCGTAAGCCGAGGACTGCCTGCCTCTCAGGTTTTTAAGCTTTGTAGCTTTTACCAATCTGCTAGTTTTTGCATGGTGTTGACAAAACAGTAAAATCTTACTGCAATATATTTCTCAACGTTGACCGTTCGAAGATGTGTGGACTTCAACTCCCAGAATTCCCCAGCTGGCTGGGGAATTCTGGGAGTTGAAGTCCACACATCTTCAAGCTGCTAAATTTGAGAAGCACTGCCCTATTTTAGCAGCTACCTGCAGCGAATCTCATGGAATTTCATTCATTCCATCCAATTTAATGTGCGCTCTGATCCGGAGTTCATTTTTGGGTCCTTGCTGTTTTTAAAAAGCAGCTGTCGATGGTTCGCACTGTAAAGTCAAAGCATCTCTCCAACTTGGAAGCTGCTAATAACAACATGGTGTGGCTGACAAGGAGCGTGCATCCATTCCAGATGTTGTACCAGATGCAAAGTTTAGGCCCTCCGCTGCCTGCAATAGGTCTCTTGAATGGGAGGATTTAACTCTGGAGAGAGTGGGCTGGTGGTGATGGAAATAGAGGATATAATGCAGCTGTTGCAATGCAGCTGTTAACCTGTGAATCAATGCGCTTCTGGGTTTTTTAATATCAATCCAATCCATTGGAAATTCAAATTTGATGCTCGATGCACTGCTAGACAGAAGAATGAAGGAGGAACCAGAGCGGAGAGAAGCTTAAAAAAAATAGCATAATGAAACAGAGGATGCAAAACAAACCATGGTGTTGTTTTTTTTTTTTTCCTTTCCCTGCTGACTTCCTGCCGTTGGGATGCATAATACGAACTCGCTGCCAAGAAGCAGCTCAGAAACATGTTTTGGAAAGAAAAAGGAAAAAAAAAAACCAGGAATGCAGGAAAATGTCAGCTGTGCCTCTAATTCTAACCGTATCTCACCACGTAAGATAATTTGGGGAGATTTTAATTCCTTGTAAAATTTGCGTTTAAAAGTTGCGGTTCCTGCGGGAATGGGAACTTTAGGATTTATTTTTTTTAAATATCTACCTAATTTAAGGAAGGAAAAATATCAACGCCAAGAATGAGATGCATCTCATTGACTGCTGGGGATTGGGAAAAAAAGCAGATCTTATAAATTAAGAGTTACGATGCGATAGATATTTTTGATGTCCACAAATACCAGGAGGTTTTACCCTGGTGTACGGTTAATGACGTAATTAAAATTCAGTGAAACGGAGCAAATTGTATCTTTGGGAAACGCGGAAGCTTTTAATCAGGAAAGGAATAAAACCCAAATTGCCCTCCTGTTGCCGGTATTGTCACTTTACAATGTGGAAACATATTGTCTGTCCTTTAGCCAAAAGAGCTTACAAATGTAAAATCCTTGGACAAATTACAGATGGAACTTGCAACCGTTCATTTAGTGATGATGCAAAGTTACAAAGCGACTGTTTTTCACACTTATGACCGTAGTGGGATCCCCACAATTACGTGATCAAAATTTGGGACTCTTGGCAACTGACTCGTATTTATGACGGTTGCAATACCCTGGGGGTCACGCGACCAACTTTTGCGGCCTTCTGGCGGGCAAAGTCAACGGGGGAGTCAGATTCACTTAACAACCGTGCGACTAATTTAACTGCAGTGATTCACTTAACGACGGTGGCAAGGAAAGTCGTAAAATGGGGCAAAATTCATTTTAACGTTTCGCATAGCAACAGAAAGGTTGGGGTTCAGCCATTGTGATTGTAAGACGAGGACTTACCACGCTAATTAAGTGATTGCATTTGTGGGCGGGCGGGCGAACCGGCCCGAACCAGCTGAATATCACCGCTGCTGAGGATACAGACAAATCACCAAGTGGCCTCAACGACTCTCTAAACAAGATGCAAATGACCAACTGCAAGGAGTATAAATCCTTCCATCCTTCACCATTCAGTCAGAGCTGAAGAAGCTTCTTGGATGAGAAGCAAAACGTCTTCAAAAGAAAAAAAAACAAGGAAGTCCAGTTGCCTCCTGAAAAAAAAACACTTACCTGTTCTTGTCCTTAAATTGATCTGCAAAGGCAGATAAATCATTCCTGGTTGGCGCTGAATGTGACCCGCCTAAATGCCTCCGCAGCTAAAAACGAACCTGCGTTTTCGCAAGGATAAATGGCTGTTCGGGGAGGGCGACACGCAGCGAACTGAACATCGCTCCCAACTGAGCATCGGGCGTATCAGCCAAGCGTTTCCTTAATGAGTCCTGGCGCATCAAAAGAAGGAGGGTTTTCGCAGAGCTAAGTGGCAATTTTGGCGGCGCTTGGAAGCTCATAAGTTTTGACCTTGGGCCGGTGTTAGAAAGCTAGTTTGGCTGTGGAGGGTATATCAGGTGGCGGACAGAGGTGGGTTTCACATACGCTTACTACTGGTTTGCCCCCTGCATGCTTCACGTGCCTGTGCATCTTCCGCACATGCATCCGGCTTTCCACATGTGCTCTTTTCTCGCATGTGCTTCTGCGAATGCACCCAGTCTTAAAAATGTGGCTAAATAGGACAAATCAGACCGAACCGGCTGAATACCAGCACTGGTGGCGGAATCCTATTTTATCACCTTATTTAAAGAGAAAAAAAAAGGACGGAAAAAATTTGAAAAAGAAAAACAGGAAAGCAATAACCGTAGCACTTAGACCTTAGTCCCGTAATGGCGAACCTATGGCACGCGTGTCACAGGCGGCACATGTAGCCATATCAGTGGGCACGCCAGCTCAGTTCTGGACAGCTGATTTTCAGGCCTTCTGGCCCTACCAGAAGTAGGGAAACAGGTTGTTTCCTGCCTCCGGAGGGCCTGTGGGAGGGGGGAAGGCCCGTTTTTCTTTCTCACCTGGCTCTAGATCCTCTCTGTGCATCTGGGGAGGGCCCAGTCTAGATCCTAGACTCCTAGAAAGACTCTGGAGGCTGGGGATAGCAAAAAAGTCACTTCCTGTCCAACCGGGAATTGGGAAATGGGCCGTTTCAGGCTTCCGGAGAGCCTCCGGGGGAACGGGGAAGGCTGTTTTCGCTCTCCCCAGATGCATAGAGAGGATCTGGCGCCAGATCCTCCTGGCCATCACGTGATAGGAGCGGGGGGCAAGGGGGGATTGCGCGTGCATGCACAGGGCAAGGCGCATAAAATTATGGGTGTGGGCACATGCACGCATGGACCTCCCCCGCCCCCTCCCCTCCTGGCACACAATGCCAAAAAGGTTAGCCATCACTGCCTTTGTCATAAGTCGAGGACTATCCATAGATAATTTCCGCCCGCCCCGCCCCCCTGCAGCATTTTGCAAAGAGTCACAATCAGCAGACCATTATCCTTGTCTTCTCCTCTTGCATTTCCTTTCTCCCCCTTTCTCCTTCTCACTCCACCGAGCAGGCCTGAAAATGGCTTTCTCGAGTTGGAAAGAAACAAGTCATAATTTGCCGGAACCGGGAAGCGGATGATAGCTTGTCAGACTGATGCAGATGATCTGTCATGTGGAATTCTTGCCCACTCGGCAACATGATTCTCCCCAGCAGTGGCAGCAATCGGTTTTTAAAGAAGCCGTCAAATCACCCAAGAATTAGAATCCTGCAGCGAGAAAGAAACTTGATTTGCGAAGCAAAAATTGGCCGTCCCCGAAGATGCTTGAATGATTTGATCAGAATAACAGAGTTGGAAGGGGTTTCGGAGGTTTTCTAGTCTCTCTCCCTGCTCAAAAAGGAGACTCTGTGCCATTTTAGACAAGTTGGCTGTCCAGTCTCTTCTTAAAACTTGCCGTATTTTTCGGAGTATAAGACGCACCTTAGTTTTTGGTGAGGAAAATAAGAAAAAAGCTGAGTGGTGGGTGGATCGGCCTCACGGAATACCCCCAATCAGCTGTTTTCCCAAAGATGAATTTTAGCAAAAGGTTCCTTGGTTGTGAGCTCTGTGCCTTGCTTTTTTTTGGCTTATTTTTCTGCGTCTGAAACTTCTGAAACTCTGTTTCAGAAAAAAACTTTTTTTTCTGCCTCTAAAAGCCTCCGAAACAGAGCTTCAGAAAAAAAAGCCTCTAAAACTCTGTTCGGGGGCTTTTTTTTCCTGAAGCTTCTTTTCTGATGCTTTTTTCAGCCTCTGAAACCTCCATTGAGAAGCTGGGCAGGGCTACATTCGGAGTATAAGACGCACCCAGATCTTCACCCACTTTTTGGGGGGGGGGGGGGAAAGTGCGTCTTATGCTCTGAAAAATACGGTAATTTTTTTTCACACAAAAGCGCAAATGCCCAGAACCAGAGGGTGTCCAAATCAAATGATAAATGCAAAAGTACCCAAGATTATCATCTTGAAATAAATAAGGAATAAATTTCTTCCTTCCTTCCTTCCTTCCTTCCTTCCTTCCTTCCTTCCTTCCTTCCTTCCTTCCTTCCTTCCTTCCTTCTCTTCCTTCCTTCCTTTCTTTCCTTCCTTCCTTCCTTCTTTCTTTCTCTTTCTTCCTTCCTTCCTTTCCTTCCTTCCTTCCTTCCTTCCTTCCTTCCTTCCTTCCTTCCTTCCTTCCTTCCTTCCTTCTTTCTTTCTTTCTTTCTTTCTTTCTTTCTTTCTTTCTTTTTCTTCCTTCCTTCCTTCCTTCTTTCTCTTTCTTTCTTCCTTCCCTTCCTTCCTTCCTTCCTTCCTTCCTTCCTTCCGATAGCAACTCATTTCATGAATGTATCGTTCTAACTGTCAGGAAATTTCCCCTTAGTTTTAGGTTGCTTCTCCCCTGGATTAATTCCTCCCCCCCCCCCATTGCTCCTTGTCTTACCTTCAGGTGCTTTGGAGAATAGCTTGACTCCGTCTTCTTTGTGGCAACCCCTGAGATATTGGAAGACTGCTATCATGTCTCCCCTAGTCCTTCTTTTCGTTAAACTAAACATATCCAATTCCTGCAACCGTTCTTCTTACGTTTCGTCCTTTAGTCCCCTAAACATCTTTGTTGCTCTTCTCTGCACTGTTTTCTTTTTATGTACACTGAGAGGATATGCACCAAGACAAATTCCTTGTTTGTCCAGTCATACTTGGCCAATAAAAAATTCCATTCCATTCCATTCCATTCCATTCCATTCCATTTTAATATAGTATAGTATAGTATAGTATAGTATAGTATAGTATAGTATAGTATAGTATAGTATAGTATAGTATAGTATAGTATAGTATAGTATAGTATAGTATAGTATAGTATAATTCTCTTCTCTTCTCTTCTCTTCTCTTCTCTTCTCTTCTCTTCTCTTCTCTTCTCTTCTCTTCTCTTCTCTTCTCTTCTCTTCCCTTCCCTTCCCTTCCCTTCCCTTCCCTTCCCTTCCCTTCCCTTCCCTTCCATTCCATTCCATTCCATTCTTTTCGGAATCTCAAAGTATCATCTCGAAAAGGACGCATGGATTATTTGCAATCCTCTGCCTAAGATCCAGCGGCCTTCGTTTTACCTTTTAATTTATTTATTTTTCTGCCGCCGAGGGAGAGCATCTTCCCGCACCAAGAAATATTCACTCTGCACTCAAATCAATAAAGGCATTTGGTTGCTTGAGAAGGAGGAGGGAGCCAGAATGAGGGTGTGAATTTGCCTCCTGATTTTCTTCAGTGTGCATTTGTGAACTTTCGCATTTGTCCTGTAAACTTGAGTTTGACTCCCAAGAGATTGCTACCGGCTTGCAATCTTTTAAGGAGAGAGAAAGAATTAACGAGAGGAGAATGTTCAGGGTCGCTCTGTTCTGTACGACGTCATAAAACAGAGCAATGCTGTCGAAGCATTAGATAAACAAAGCAATGTTTTTTTGCCTTGGCTAGCTATCGGCACAGGCAGTGCTAAACTGTTTTTTTTTAAGTTTTATTGGATTTTTTATTTTTAAATATACGTCAATATCAATACATGAACGGTGTGGCCACTGGGTATAATTCATTTTGATATAAATAGCAATAATAACAATAATAATAATAATAATAATAATAATAGCAACAACAACAACAACAACTGTGGAAAAAGAAATCGTGTGTTGTCCCGATTGTAATTGGAGCCCTTGGAGCAATACCCAAAGGGCTACCCCGCTATTTAGAAATTCTAAATTTACCGGACTTGAACATTTTGACTCTGCAAAAAACCACCTTACTCGGAACAGCTTACATCCTCCGACGATATCTTAACAGTTCCTAGGTCCTTGGTTAGGACTCGAGCTGCTGAGCTATTAACCAGCCTCAAAGACTGTGAATCTCACTAAAGATTAAATAATAATAATAATAATAATAATAATAATAATAATAATAATAATAATAATAAAGAATGAGAAACTCAAGATCTTGTGGGACTTTAGGATTCAGACTGACAGGCACTTGGTCCACAGCTCACCTGACATAACAGTAGTTGAAAAGAAAAAATATGGTTCATTGACATTGCAATACCTGGTGATGCACGGATTGAAGGCAAGCAGCAAGAAAAAATCACAAAGTACCGAGACTTGCAAATTGAAGTTGAGCGACTGTGGAAAAAGAAATCATGTGTTGTCCCAATTGTAATTGGAGCCCTTGGAGCAATACCCAAAGGGCTACCCCCGCTATTTAGAAATTCTGAATTTACCGGACTTGAACATTTTGACTCTACAAAAAACCACCTTACTCGGAACAGCTTACATCCTCCGACGATACTGAACAGTTCCTAGGTCCTTGGTTAGGACTCGAGCTGCTGAGCTATTAACCAGCCTCAAAGGCTGTGAATCTCACCAAAGATTAAATAATAATAATAATAATAATGATGATGATGATGATGATGATGATGTTATAGAAAATGAGAAGGTGAAGATCTTGTGGGACTTTCGAATACAGATGGATCGTCACTTGGAACACAACACACCAGATATCACAGTTGTCCAAAAACGAAACGTACAATTTATTGACATCGCGGTACCAGGAGATGCCAGAGTCGAAGAAAAAGAACTGGAAAGAATCATGAAATATCGCAACCTGGCCATTGAAACTACGTGGCTATGGATGAAACATGTCACAGTGATACCCATTGGTACCTTGGTACCCAGCAAATTATAGCTTCCTGCAATAACACCATTAGAACTGCAAAAAATTGCGCTACTCGAAACATCGTACATCTTAAGAAGGTATTGGAAAGAGAGGAAAATACCTTAAGAAGGTATTGGAAAGGATGCTGCAAAATCTCCATTCCCTCCCCACTCCTGAGGGAAGGATGCTGCAAAGCGGTATATAAGCACTGCAAAGCGGTATATAAGTCTAAAGGCTATTGCAAAGGAAGGAAGGAAGGAGCTGTGGTGGCGCAGTGGTTAGAATGCAGTATTGCAGGCTAACTCTGCCCACTGCCAGCAGTTCGATCCTGACCAGCTCAAGGTTGACTCAGCCTTCCATCCATCCATGGTCGGTACAATGAGGACTCAGATTGTTGGGGGCAAGAGGCTGACTCTGTAAATCGCGTAGAGAGGGCTGTAAACCACTGTAAGTCTTAAAGGCTATTGCTATTTGTACAAACAAGGTGGCAAACGGATCCAACACGCATTTTCCTCCTCCTATTTTCCCCAAAACAACAACCCTGTGAGGTGGGCTGGGCAGGGTTGAGGACTTTAGAATCAGGCCTGAGATATGACCGAATGGGCTCACCATTGTCTCAAAGCCGCTCCTTCTCCTCCTCCTCTTCGCGGCAATAGGAATGACCTCTCCTATTCTTTTCCGGGAGCTATAAATATCATTTCCTGGGATGAGTAAAAAAAACATAATTTGTAGTGTTTCTTGCAAGGCCCTATCCCCACCCCCATCCACCCCCACCCCCATTGTCTTTCCTGCATGTCTGTTTTGTCTCAGCCGTGTGTGATGCAACCAAAAGGCATTTCTTGTCGTCCTTTCGTTGGCCAAAAAAAAAAAGAAGGAATGAAGTGATTGGGATTCAGAGAGATTTGAACCTGCTTTCTTTCTTTCTCTGAAAGGCAGCTGAGCGAGGAACCTGCGTGTACCACAGAAGGAGACGCTGCTTGGCCTTAATTAAGGATGCCCCACAACGGGGTTTAATGCAATTTTGATAATGGGCTTTGAATCAAACCACATGTCTCTCGACTTGCGAGTCCGTGCCAAGCGAATGGATGTAATTTTGGAAGGCTTGGGACTGAGCCCCGGAAGGGTTCTAGCCAGCCGTGGCTGCTCATTTGAGGAGCGGGAAGAACTGGAATGTGAAGAGATGGATAGGTTGACTCTAAAAATCAAAGAAAAAGAAGATTCGGAATACCGTATTTTCCGGCATATAAGACGACTGGGTGTATAAGACGACCCTCCTCAGAGCCATTTAAGGCTCGTCAGAGCCTTATGGGCTGGTCTGCCTGGTTACAGGAGAATGAGACCCGGCGTATAAGACGACCCCTGACTTTTGAGAAGATTTTTGTGTGTTAGAAAGTAGTCTTATACGCAGGAAAATACAGTATTTTATAACATGGGGACTTTTCTATAAACAGTTAGTTGACAGATACAGAGCAGGGGTGAGATCCAATTTTTTTTTTACTACCGGTTCTGTGGGCGTGGCTTGGTGGGTGGGGCAGGGGAAAGGATGCTGCAAAATCTCCATTCCCTCCCCACTCCAGGGGAAGGATGCTGCAAAATCCCCATTCCTACCCCGCTCCTGAGCAAAGGATGCTGCAAAATCCCCATTCCCTCCCCACTCCAGGGGAAAGGATGCTGCAAAATCCCCATTCCCTCCCCACTCCTGGGGGAAGGATATTGCAAAATCTCCATTCCCACCCACCCCACTCCGGGGCCAGCCAGAGGTGGTATTTGCCGGTTCTCCGAACTGCTCAAAATTTCCGCTTCTCCGATTCTCCAGAACCTGCTGGATTTCACCCCTGATACAGAGGTTAGAGGAGTGGATTTATGTGAAATATGGATTATACGAGAAAGAAAAACTGATGAGTGAATATTTTGATGGTTATATAATTGATGCCATAATGGAAGATGGTATACTTTTCAATAATGATTGGTGTTATCGAATATATGTTTATATGTACATGGTTATAGTGACTACGATGCTGTTTATATTTTAACACTTTGGACTCCTAGAAAACATACTGTTCAATATAAAAATGGAATTTGTGATATAAAAAAAATATTTATACCAGGGAGGGGGAGAACTTAGAAATCCTTCCCTTCTCCACCTCAAGGTCTTTGTTTCAGGGGGTTAAAGCCTTCCCCAAATTCGATGGTATGCAACACAGGTAGTCCTCGATTTACGACCGTAATTGAGCCCATAATTTCTCTTGTGGAGTGAGACACTCGTTAATTGGTTAATTGTTCTCACTATCAGAAAATTTCTCCTCAGTTCCAAGTTGCTTCTCTCCTTGATGATCCCTTGTTTCTTGTCCTGCCTTCAGGTGCTTTGGAGAATAGCTTGACTCCCTCTTTTTGAAGTTCTCGTCAAGGTCAAGGACGTTGGCTGAGTCAACTTGGCTGGCTTTTCGTATTTTTAGTCATCCATCATCCTTTTGATCTTCTCTTGATCTTGGGCGCCTAATTGTTAGTGCACCTAGCGTGCGATTGGATTTTCACGCCCCCGTGCGCTCAGATGGATTGTATGTACTCAGACACCCGTCCTATATTTCATTAAGCTCAGTACGGTATCTGTCACAGAAAAAGTTTACTCACTGAGTAAGCCTGTTGGAGGATAGATCCCTCGCTTCTTCACACTGCCCATCGTTTGTGTTTTTATTCGCTTTATTATAATTTCTTTGATTGTTGTAAGGCAGCAAGTTTAGTGAATAATAATTGTTAGAATAGAATAGAATAGAATAGAATAGAATAGAATAGAATAGAATAGAATAGAATAGAATAGAATAGAATAGAATAGAATATAGAGAATTAGAATAGAATAACAAGAGTTGGAAGGGACCTTGGAGGTCTTCTAGTCCAACCCCTTGCTTAGGCAGGAAACCCTACACCACTTCAGACAAAGGGTTATCCAATATCTTCTTAAAAAGTTCCAGTGTTGGTGCATTCACAACTTCTGGAGGCAAATTGTTTCCCTGATTAATTGTTTTGACTGTCAGGAAATTTCTCCTTAGTTCTAAGTTGCTTCTCTCCTTGATTTAGTTTCCACCCATTGCTTCTTGTTCTACCTTGGCAGTTCCTTTTCTTTCCATCCTTCCTTCCGTCTTTCCTTCCTTCCTTCCTTCCTTCCTTGCCTGTCTCCCTCCCTTAGAATAGAATGGAATAACAAAGTTGGAAGAGAAGAGAAGAGAAGAGAAGAGAAGAGAAGAGAAGAGAAGAGAAGAGACGAGACCTTGGAGGTCTTCTAGTCCAACCCCCTGCCTAGGCAGGAAACCCTACACCACTTCAGACAAATGGTAAATTCTGCCCACTGCAGCAGTTCGATCCTGACCGGCTCAAGGTTGACTCAACCTTCTGTCCTTCCGAGGTCGGTAAAATGAGGACCCAGATTGTTGGGGGCAATAGGCTCACTCTGTAAAGCACTTAGGGCAAAAGGAAGGAAGGAAGGAAGGAAGGGGCTGTGGGACCACAGTGGTTAGAATGCAGTATTGCAGACTAAGGATAACTCTGCCCACAGCCAGGAGTTCGATCCTGACCGGCTCAAAGTTGATATTGCAAAATCTCCATTCCCATCCCATTCCCGAGGGAAGGATATTGCAAAATCTCCATTCCCACCCCACTCCTGGGTGAAGGATATTGCAAAATCTTCATTCCCACCCCACTCCTGGGAGAAAGAGGATATTGCAAAATCTCTATTACCTTCCCGCTCTGGGGCCAGCCAGAGGTAGTATTTGACGGTTCTCTGAACTGTTCATAATTTCCTCTACTGGTTCTCCAGAACCTGCTAGAAGCTGCTGGATTTCACCCCTGCTTCTTTAGCTCTGTGTGAAGTTTCCGAAAGATGCCCTAATTAATTCATGAGCATGAGCCAAACTTCAAAAGAAATACAGTCATTTATTAGGAGCACCATTCCGGCAATATTCGGATGCAGTTGGAAGTAATCCCACGTAGATTTACGTTCCCCTATGACCCTGTCTCTCCCCTCCTCCCTGGCCATGTCATAAATCACATTCTCCAATTAACCGCTTTGGCTGTCTGTGAAACCCAAAACTCTTCTTCTGATTGCGGTCAGGAAGCATGTATGGAATGTAACTTCAGTTAGGGAAGAAAATCAGTTCTATCAGTTCTCCCTCCCTCCTGCTCATGGCAACTTGAAAGCTTTGCAAATTGACATTCTGTGCTATGAGCTGAAGAAGCCTTTTGGATGAGAAGCAAAAGATCTTCAAAGAAAAACCAAGAAAATCCAGTTAGCTCTTGAAACAAAGCCCCTTTTGGGACTTGGGTAATGTAGGATGACCTCGATGACCCCTATCTAAGCATCTCATCCTCTGCTGTCCCCTTCTCCTTCTGTCTTCCATCTTTCCCAACATCAGGGTCTTCTCCAGGGAGTCTTCTCTTCTCATTTGGTGGCCAAAGTATTTGAACTTCAGTATTTATCCTTCCGGCTGGATGCGGTGGCTCAGTGGCTAAGACGCTGAGCTTGTCGATCGAAAGGTCGGATGTTCAGCGGTTCGAATCCCTAGTGCCGCATGACGGGGTGAGCTCCCGTGACTTGTCCCAGCTTCTGCCAACCTAGCAGTTCGAAAGCGCGTAAAAAAATGCAAGTAGAAAAATAGGGACCACTTTTGGTGGGAAGGTCGCAGCGTTCCATGCGCCTTTGGCGTTGAGTCATGCCGGCCACGTGACCACGGAGACGTCTTCGGACAGCGCTGGCTCTTCGGCTTTGAAACGGAGATGAGCACCCACCACCTAGAGTTGAGAACGACTAGCACATATGTGCAAGGGGAACCTTTACCTTATTGATCCTTTCAAATAACAGCCAGGGTTCATTTCTTTATGCTTTCTTCTTTTTTTTTTTCCCCTTTCCTTTCTTTCTTTTTGCCGTCCTATCTTTGCATAATTCACAACCCTTCCCAAATTGCAAAGGAGCCACAAATGTTCACCGTTAGAAACTTTCAAAATGCCTTTTAAAAGCAACTCCGTGGGCTTCCTTGGGAATGACGGAAGATGCTTAGAAATTGGCCCTTGGTTTGCAGCTTCCTCTTAGCGTTTTAAGTTGGCGGAGGATTGCAATTCTCTTGCTCTTTCCCTGGGGCTGTCCTTGAAAAGCTTCCAGAAGATTCCAGCTGGTCCAGCGTACAGCTGTTTGAGTAGCTGTAGGAGTTGCCACATTCCGTCACGTAAGCTGCCCTGGCTGCTGGGTCCCTTAGCTTGCAGGTGCAATTTTCTTGCAGTGATACAGCATGTAATTTCCAGTTTGGTTTGCCCCCAGCCCACTCCTAGCCAAAATTCCTTTATCCAGATCCAGATTACACTCGCTGGTGCGGCTCAGCTCACAAAAACAAATGTTAGATGTTTATCTATCGAATCTCAGCAAACATCCAAAAGAAGATGACTGGATTAAAAAGCGAGCAAAAATAAGGAAAGGAGAGAGAAATATGAACTACAGGAAATAATTTACATCCACGTACTACAAAAAGGTTCTCAGCAGTTAAAGCCGGGTCAGTTTGAAAGCCGGGTTCGAGACCCCAGCAATGCCCGATGGAGTGAGCTCCCGTTCCTTGCTCCAGCTCCTGCCCACCTAGCAGTTCGAAAGCATGCCGATGCGAGTAGATCAGAGGTGGGGTTTAGCAGGTTCTGACCAGTTCTGGAGAACCGGTAACGGAAATTTTGAGTAGTTCGGGGAACCGGTAGTAAAAATTCTGACAGGCCCCACCTCCATCTATTCTTTGCCTCCCAAGTCCCAGCTGACTGGGAGGAAATGGGGATTTTGCAGTAACCTTCCCCTGGATTGGGGAGGGAATGGAGATTTTACAGTATCCTTCCCCTGGAGCGGGGGTGGGAATGGAGATTTTGTAGTATCCTTCCCCTTCCATGCCCAGCAAGCCATGCCACACCCACAGAATCGGTAGTAAAAAAAATTTGAAACCCACCACTGGAGTAGATCAATAGGTACCGCTTCAATGGGAACGTCACAGCGTTCCATGCATCTCGGCGTATAGTATAGAATAGAATGAATGAATTGGAAGGGACCTTGGAGGTCCTCTAGTCCAGCCCCCGACTGAAGCAGGAGAATCTATACCATTTCAGACAAGCGACTGTCCAGTCTCATCTTAAAAACATCCAGTGATGGAAGGGGTTTTGGACAAAAATGCTGGGGTCCTTCATCCGACAAACGGATTTGAGCATTGCACCCTAGATAGGGAAATTTTTGCACATATCTTGCAAACCAACGCAACTTTCCCACAAAAGGTTTACGTTGTAGCTCCAAGCCAGTGGACAAACAAACTTACAAGGACACACCAAGGGGCATTTTTAGAGATGACCCCAAACCCAAAAAATTGGTAGAGAAAATCCCTCCAGTGGAATCAACTCTGCTACAGGTCAGAAGACGAAATAGTCCAGGAGAAAGTTGCTGACTTCCCAGTGTAAATGGGATCTCCTGGTGGTCTCTTTTCCCAACTCCTAACCGGATTACGACCCTTCTTTGCTCTTTTAAGATCGGATGCGTTTGACAGGAAATCGCTAATGAATACCACACGTTATTGCCGGTTTTCCGTATATTGGAAAAGGAAAAAAGGATAGCTAAAAATAAGTAATCAAGACCATCCCAATTACATTTAGCTTTAATTACCTGTAAAACATACGTCTGTCTCTGCAATTTAAACATCGCTGTATCTCGGGGGGTGCTAAAAAAGAAGAGGAAGTCAACGCTTAACCACTAGGGGATGAATTAAATTGAGAAATGCCAGCATCAAAAAAATACCTGCACGGGACGGATCTATTATAGTGCGATCGAAAAACCGTGGATTTTGTGAAAAAAGCTTTCCGCAGTGGAGTGGGACTCATCTGATGGATGCCGTGTGAGCCCAGTTAAACCAGAGGGGTCAAACTCAAGGCCTGCGGGCCGGGTCTGTTTCATGGGGTGCTTAAATCTGGCTGTTTTTTTGACATATCAAAAGACCAGCCTGCAGTGCAGTGGTGAAATGTAAAATGTGTTATTACCAGTTCTGTGGGCGGGGCTTGGTGGTGGTGGGGGTTTAATGTGACTGGGTGGACGTGTTCAACCTTTTTTTAAAAAAAAAACTTTTAAAAGCATTTTTTCTGCAACCACTTCGGCCGAATCACCAAGAGACGGTGAGTTCTAGTCCCGCCTTAAGCCCGAAAGCCGACTGGGTGTTCTGCCCCAGCTATGAACCCCAAAGAACAGACACAAAGTCCGTTCAAACCTTAGTTGACTAAATAAACCAGTTTTTTACAACAACGGCTGTTAATTAACTGCATTAACAGCCGCCAAGAATTCAAAGAATAATAACTGAAAGCTTACTGTGGTTGGCAGAATGCCCAGAAGCAATTTGCAGGAAGCTGATAAGATAAGCAAGACAAGACACGAAGGAGAGTGAACGAAGTTGTTCCCTGCAAATTGCTTCAGTCGGCGTTCCTCCTTAAATAGGCTAAGGGAGTGGCCAATTAGCCCCAAGCCTTACTCTTGAGGAGACCTCCTCCTGAGGAGCCACTCCTGCCTTTTGGCAGCTCTGTGCGCCCATGCATCGAGAAGAGGCTCCTCCTCTTCGTCCTCTTCACTTATGGGAGCTTCTGGAGGGTCTGAAGGCCCTGGCTGAATCCCCGCCTCTGGCACCACATCTTCTCCAGCCTCCTCACTGTCCGACTCAGGCGCCAGCTGCACAGGCTGCTGGCATAGCATCACACCAGTCTCCTCGCTGTCGGAATCAGCTACTAGCTGCACAGGCCGCGTACGGGCCACAACACTGGGTGAGGCTGAGCCAATCACCAGGAGATGGTGAGTTCTATTCCCACCTTAGGAACAAAAGGTGGTTGTATGATTTTAAGCCAATCCCTCTCTCTTTCTCTCAGCCCAGTCCACCTCACAGGGTTGTTGTTGTTGTGGGCAAAATAGGGGGAGGAATATGGATATATTGGATATGTTCGCCACCTTATTTGTAAAAATAACAAAGGAAGGATACAAATAAACAAAACTGCTCACCTGTCCACTGCCACGGTTTTTTCCTCACCTTTCTAGGAACAAGAAAACATTTATTTCCCGATCCGCCCACTCTCTCTTCTTTTTCCACAAGGGAAAGAAAGAAAGCCGCTGTGGATGGCTGTCACTGTGGATGGTTGTCTAAAAGTTTCACTTTTAAAGCAGTGCTCCACTTAGCGCCATGGGAGAGTAGGAGGCCATAAGTCGCAGCGGCCAGACAGAATGAAGCATTGCACTTAAAACCACCCTGATGCACAATCTCCTCCGTGATAGGAATAAACCCACATAATAAACGAAATCCCCAGGCCTGTTTGACATTTACTCAACTCCCAAAGTTGTCAGCTGGAGTCCCTCCGCTTTAATGCACACGTCTCTCCTTCGACTTATTTACAATTCTCACAGGCCACCGGTTCCCAAACACGGGGCAGGCTGCAAGCAGAATTCGTAAGAAGAGGACCCTTTAAAGCAGCGTTTCCAAAGCTTGGCCCCTTTTGAGATGAGTGGGCTTCAATTCCCAGAATTCCCCAGCCAGGAAGGTCAAGGACTTTGTCATTTATATACGGTAAATAACACAAAGCGATAAACATACATAATACTCCTATTTTCCACACAACAATCCTGTGAGGTGGGCTGGGCTCCAAGAGAGTAACTCTGCCCAAAGTCACCCAGCCGGCCTTCATACCCATGGCAGGACTAGAACTCACCATCTCCTGGTGATTGGCTCAAAGTCATCCAGCATACCTAAGGCGGGACTAGAACTCACAGTCTCCTGGTGATTGGACCAAAGTCACACAGCCGGCGTTCATGCTAAGGTGGGACTAGAACTCACCACCTCCTAGTGATTGGGCCAAAGTCATCCAGGCAGCTTTCATGCCTAAGGCGGGACTAGAACTCACCATCTCCTGGTGATTGGCTCAAAGTCATCCAGCATACTAAGGCAAAACTAGAACTCACGGTCTCCTGGTAAGTGGACCAAAGTCACCCAGCCATATTTTATGCCTAAGGCGGAACTAGAACTCACAGTCTCCTGGTGATTGGCCCAAAGTCACCCAGCCGACTTTCATGCCTAAGGCGGGACTAGAACTCACCATCTCCTGGTGATTGGCTCAAAGTCATCCAGCATACCTAAGGCAGAACTAGAACTCACGGTCTCCTGGTGAGTGGACTAAAGTCACCCAACCGGCTTTCATGCTTAAGACAGTACTAGAACTCACAGTGTCCTGGTAATTGGCCCAGTCACCCAGCTGACTTCCATGCCTAAGGCAGGACTAGAACTCACCATATCCTAGTAATTGGCTCAAAGTCATCCAGCATACCTAAGGCAGAACTAGAACTCACGGTCTCCCGGTGAATGGACCAAAGTCACCCAACCGGCTTTCATGCTTAAGACAGTACTAGAACTCACAGTGTCCTGGTAATTGGCCAAAGTCACCCAGCTGACTTCCATGCCTAAGGCAGGACTAGAACTCACCATCTCCTGGTGATTGGCCCAAAGTCACCCAGCTGACTTCCATGCCTAAGGCAGAACTACAACTCACCATCTCCTATTGATTGGCCCAAAGTAACCTTGCCAGCTTTCATGCCTAAGGCGGGACTAGAACTCACCGTCTCCTGGTTTCTAGCCTTGTGCCTTCACCATTAGACCAAATTGGCTCTCAAATTTTAATCACTACATCGAAACTTTTCACTCCTTTGAAGTTGAGGGGTTCATTCTGGCCATTGTACAAAGAGAAGGCCTGTTTCCCCCACTTTTGGCTCTCAAATCCCGCACCCCATTTATTCCTATTTAACTCTCTAACCCTCTCAACCAGCCAAGTCAAACTTGGTGCGATGCGCAGGGGGGGAAAATAAAATGAAAAGAGTAGAGGCACGCTTTTCATTTATTGGAGGAGTTTTTCTAATTATATAACGACCTCGGGGAGATGGGGGGGGGGGGGAAATAGAAGAGAAGCAACTAAAACGTGCCATGTCTGTAAGAAGGATTATTTGCAAGAATTTTTTTGCTCCTTGGGGACAGATAGCTCAATTAGTTAATTGGGGTTTTTTTGGGGGGGGGGGGGGGGGTGTCGGCCTGGCGGTGATTTGGAAAGGAAATGTCTACATGCGCCATAAAGGGTGTGTGCAGATAATTGACACTTGTGACAGCTGAAAGCAGCCCACCCCTCGCCCACCCACCCCTTAAAACTTGCATGTTTAATGTCTGTAATAATTGCAGCGGGAGAGGAAGGGAAAGGAGGTTAGGAAAGTATCAGGAAAACATTGAAACGTGTCAGGCGCGAAATATTTCTCAGTTAGCCATCTTCCGTCGCTGCCTTACATACTGGTAAGCCAATAGCAAGTCCTCCTAGGTCCGTGAGGGCGAACCTATGGCACGCTTGCCACAGGTGGCACACGGAGCCATCTCTGTGGGCCCGCGAGCATTGCTTTACCTCAGCTCCAGCACACGTGTGCGCCGTCCAGTTGATTTTTGGCCCTTCCGGAAGTTGGGAAATGGGCCATTTCCAGCCTCCAGGGTGGATGGGGAAAACCATTTTCGCCCTCCCCAGGCTCCAAGAAAGCTTCTGGAGCCTGAGGAGGGTGAAAAATGGGCCTACCGGGCCCACCGGTAACCTTTTTGCCGTCGCGTGCCAAAAGCAGGGGAGCGCAGTGGGGGTCACACGCACATGCATTAGGGGGCACTGGGGGAGCATTGAATTATGGGTGTGGGCACACGAGGGCGCGACCCCCCCTGCGCTCCCCCCATTTTTGGCACACGACGGCAAAAAGGTTAACCATCACTGTCCTAGGTACAGGAAGTCCTCGAGGTACGACCACAACTGAAGCAAACATTTCCATCGCTCAGCGAGGCAGTGGTTAAGTGAACCTTGCCCCCTTTTACAACGTTTCCCGCCACTCGTTGTTAAGGGAATCACTGCAGTTGTAAAACGAGCAACGCCGTCGTTCAGTGAATCTGGCTTTCCCCCCCTTTTTTTGCTGGTCAGAAGGTTGCAAAAGGGGATCGCGTGACCCCGGGATCATCGTAAATATGAGTCAGTTGCCAAGCGTCTGAATTTTCATCACATAATCGTGGAGACGCTTGCAGTGGTCGTCAGTGTGAAAAACGATCATTTTTCAGGGCCGTTGTAACACTGAAGAGTCAGTAAATGAAGTGTCGTAAGTGAGGGCTCCCAGTAATTTCCACTTGGGCGAGGATGGGAGTTGGAGTCCAAGATGTGTGTAAAAATAAAGGTTGGATTTTAGCTTCCGTGTATGAGTGGAACTTATGCAGAACCCTGGTGGCGCAGCGTTTAGAATGCAACATTGCAGGCAAATTTTGCCCACTGCCAGCAGTTCGATCCTGACCGGCTTAAGGTTGATTCAACCTTCCGTCCGTAAAATGAGGACCCAGATGGTTGGGGGCGATAGGCTCACTCTGTAAACCACTTAGGACAAAAGGGAGGGAGGGAGGAAGGAAGGAAGGAAGGGGCTGTGGTTAGAATGCAGTATTACAGATTAAGGATAACTCTGCCCACAGCCAGGAGTTCGATCCTAACCGGCTCAAGGTTGACTCAGCTTTCCACCCTTCCGAGGTTGGTAAAATGAGGACCCAGATGGTTGGGGGCAAGATGCTGACTCTGTAAACAGCTTAGAGAGGGCTGTAAACCCTTGTGAAGTGTTATAACACACTGATTCAATAACAGAGCTGGAAGGGACCTTGGAGGTCTTCTAGTCCAGCCCCCTGCTTAAGCAGGAAACCTTACACCACTTCAGACAAATTGCTGTCCAATCTCTTCTTAAAAACTTCCAGTGTTGGAGCATTCACAATTTCTGGAGGGAAGTTATTCCACCGATTAAGTGTTCTAACTGTCAGGAAATTTCTCCTTAGTTCTAAGTTGCTTCTCTCCTTGATTAGTTCCCATCCATTTTTGTCTTGCCTTCTGGTGCTTTGGAGAAGAGGTGGACCCCCTCTTCTTTCTGGCGACCCCTCAAATATTGGAAGACTACTCCGAGTTCTTTTTGTCCTGCCTTCAGATGCTTTGGAGAATAACAGAACTGAATAACAGAGTTGGAACGGACCTTGGAGGTCTACTAATCCATATTGAAGCAAGAAATCCTATTTCAGACAAATATTTATCTTAAAAACCTCCAGTGTTTGGAGTACTTCTGGAGATAAATCGTCCCACCGGTTTATTGTTTTCACTGTCAGGAAATTTCTCCTTAGTTCTAAACTGCTTCTCTCCTTGATCGGTTTCCATCCATTACTTCTTGTCCTGCCTTCAGATGCTTTGCAGAATAGTGGTGGGATTCAGCCGGTTCGGGGCAGATCACACGAACCGGTAGTTAAATTGCTGGGTGCCCCCGCCCCGCTCCGCCCGCCCCTTTCAGGAGTCCCCACATGCCCCATTTTGGCTCCCAAGTGCAGGGAGGCCTACTAGGCCCAAAACGGGGCATGGGGGGTGTATCGTGGCCTCCCGTTTTTGCTCCCAGAGGGGCACAGTAGTCTGAGTGCTGTCTGTCACACCCCTTGGCCACGCCCACCCAGCCTGTCATTAGGGCAGAGACCCGGTTGTTAAATTTTTTGGAATTCCACCACTGAGAATAGTTTAACTCCCTCTTCTTTGTGGGAGCCCCTCAAATAGTGCCATCATGTCACCCTAAGTCCTTCCTTTTGATCTGTCCCCCTCTACAGATACCCACAAAAACACAGCCAGTCAAGGGTTAAAGAAGCACTTGGCACACTCCACAGTTCTTATCTCAAACTTGGCAGCGATATGCACACCGTCTGCCAAGGGCTTTAATAGTTCACAAAAAGAAAATCACCTACGTAGCTTTGCCAAAATCCGTTCTTTTAGCTCCAAAGACTACTAGATTGAGTTTTTGTTCATCACAGAGATCATTAACCACCACCCTGTCTATTATATAGTCTCTGGGTGTGGTCCAGTGACTCATTGGTCCTGTGACTCAAGTCCAGTGACTCAGGTCTATTCCCTCGTGCGTCTTCTCAGCTGCTGTAAGCGCTTATCTCGCCTTCTTTGCCGTGCGTCCAGGAATGACGTCTCTCCCTCACTCTCATCTGAGACACCTGTTTCCCCACTACTTTGCTCTCTTTCAGCTGGCACCTGAGACGGTGCCAGAGGGGGGGGGGGCTGGGAGATCTGGCTGGCTCCTCTTCCTCATGCTCAGAGCTTCCTTCCTCCAATGGGATAGGCTCAGAGGACGGGGCCACAACACCTTTCATCAAACCGGACATATCCAATTCCCGCAATTTCAGCGAACCTCATAAGTCCAGTTGCTATTCCTATCTCTTGCCTCTGTCAGGAAACTTATCTTTCGTTCTATAGGGGAGGAAGTGTTTCCTTTTCCCATCAGGATGTTTATCATAAAGCTCCTCTAAAGTGGTGTGTAGTTGTGGTTGTGTTTCCTCCCCCATCATCCCACACAGGTTGCTGCAAGCTATAGTAAGTTTTTTTTTTCTGGCAAGTGTTTTCTTGCTTTTTTTCACTTTCCCCATTTACGCCTCCGATAAAAATCAGCAATGAAATCAGTTTATTCTTACGTGGCTGAAATTCGAAGTTCGCTTTATAGAGAAATTGCTTTATAGAGAATAGAATTCCTGTTTTTCCTGCTGTTAAGCCTCATCCCGTTTGTCCTCGACGTACGACCACAATCGAGCCCAAAATCTCCAATGCTAAGCGAGACAGTCCTTAAGTAAGTTTCGTCCCATTTTGTGACCTTCCTTGCTGCCGTTGTTAAGCGAATCGCTTCAGCTGCTAAGTTAGTGGCAGGACGGTTCAGTAAATGTGGCTCTCCCCATGGACTTTGCTTGTCCGAAGGTCACAAAAGGAGATTATGTGACCCCAGGAGACTGCAACTGTCAAAAATACGAGTCAGTGGTCAATAACAGGCTATTCAGCCGGTTGAGCCTCAGATAGCTCAGCTGGCTGAATAGCCTTATTAACATCCAGCTGTCTGCAATTACACCAGTTTGAGGCTCAAGGTTGACTCAGCCTTCCATCCTTTCTAAGGTAGGTAAATTGAGGACCCAGTTTGTGGGAGCAATAAGGTGTCTTTGTATATAAAATATACAAAAGTATGAAGGCTATTGCTTAACACATTGTAAGTCACCCTGAGTCTCCGGAGAAGGGCGGCATCTAAATCTAATTTTAAAAAAAGGAGGGGGGGAAATCACATGACCATGGAGATGCTTCAGTGGTCGTAAGTATGAAAAACGGTCCTAAATCCCCCCCTTTTTTTTCAAATCCCTTGAACAATTGTGTCTCGCTTGGCAAGAGAAATTCTGGGCTCAATTGTGGTCGTACATTGAGGACTAGCTGCATATATATATATATATATATATTTAAAAAATGGCATAATGTAAACCAGTCTGGAAGTCACCACCACGGTGATTTCCCCCCAAAAACCAAGAATTTCAGATAAATAAAATTCCATGGTGAAAAAAATAAAGTTCTACATTTAGGCAAGGAAAACTAAATGCACAGGTACAGTATAGGTGGTACCTCACTCAATAGTAGTAACTATGAGAGGGATCTTGGAGTCCTAGTGGACAACCATTTAGATATGAGCCAGCCGTGTGCAGCAGCTGCCAAAAAAGCCAACACAGTTCTAGGCTGCATCAACAGAGGGATAGAATCAAGATCCCGTGAAGGGTTAATACCACTTTATAAGGCCTTGGTAAGGCCACACTTGGAATACGGCATCCAGTTTTGGTCACCACGATGTAAAACAGATGTGGAGACTCTAGAAAGAGTGCAGAGAAGAGCAACAAAGGTGATTAGGGAACTGGAACTAATGTAGAGGGACAGTGGTGAAATCCAAATTATTTTACTACCAGTTCTCTGGGCATGGTTTGGTGGGCGTGGCAGGGGAAGGATACTGCAAAATCTCCATTCCCTCTCCACTCCTGGGGGGCGGGGTGGGGGGGAAGGATACTGCAAAATCTCTATTCCCACCCCACTCTGGGACCAGCCAGAGATGGTATTTGCCAGTTCTCTGAACTACTCAAAGTTTCCGCTACCGGTTCTCCAGAACCTGTCAGAACCTGCTAGATTTCACCCCTGGACTGGAGGCTTAAAACATATGAAGAACGGTTGCTGGAACTGGGTATGTCTAGTTTAATGAAAAGAAGGACTAGGGGAGACATGATCACAGTCTTCCAGCATTTGAGGGCCTACCCCAAAGAAGAGGGAGTCAAGCTCTTCTCCAAAGCACCTGAGGGCAGGACAAGAAGCAATGGAGGGAAACTAATCAAGGAGAGAAGCAACCTAGAACTCAGGAGAAATTTCCTGACAGTGAGAACAATTAATAAGTGGAACGACTTGCCACCAGAAGTTGTAAATGCTCCAACACTGGAAATTTTAAAGAAGAGGCTGGATTTGTCTGAAGTGGTGTAGGGTTTCCTGCCTAAGCAGGGGGTTGGACTAGATGACCTCCAAGGCCCCTTCCAGCTCTGTTATTCTATTCTATTCGAAATCAAGATTTACTCAAGACAGAAAGGAGCCGTGGTAGAGAATATCAGCAGCTGCTATTTTTCAAGCCCATCCCTTAATATAGAAATCGTGCTCAACCTCTTTTCCATCTATTTTTCTTCCCACCTGTCATAACAGACTCCTTCCCAAACTCCATCTGTCTTTTGTTTTTGTGACAGTCAGATTTGCTGTCCTTCGTCTTGACGATGTGAGAACAAACTTTCGCGAAAGGGGTTTTGTTTTAAAACCCTCAGGCACTCGAGAAGGGAGGCGACATTACATAACGCGTACAACCAGGTTTCTCCATCTTAGCGATGCTTAGCTGTCTGGACTTCAACTCCCAGAATCCCCTAGCCAGCAAGAGTAAGAAAGACATCCCCCCCCCCCCCAATGAAGAGCAGGAGATTAGAAAAGGAAATTTTAATAATTCTACAGCTGTGTTTTTTTTAATAATATCCTTCCATAACTTTCTATCAGCGGGCTCCTTGGCCCTCTCTGAGCTTGACAGTTTTCTTGCAGGCGTTTTATAAGCCAACTAGGCAACATCATCAGTGTTAGCAGGGAGAGTGGGTGTACTGAGTAAACAGTTGGGTAATGACATGTCTGCAAGAAAAGAATCAAACTTTTCTCCTCCTCCTCCTCCCTCCATCATCTGTCTTCTCCTCCTCCATTCTCCACACTTCCTCCTTCTCCCTCCATCCTCTGTCATTCATTCTCCTTCTCCATCCTCCACTCCTCCTCCTCCTCCCTCCATCCTCTGTCATTCATTCTCCTCCTCCATCCTCCACTCCTCCTCCTCCTCCCTCCATCATCCATCATTCATTCTCCTCCTCCATCCTCCACTGCTTCTCCTCCCTCCATCATCTGTCATTCATTCTCCTCCTCCATCCTCCACTCCTCCTCCTCCTCCCTCCATCATTTGTCATTCATTCTCCTCCTCCATCCTCCACTCCTCCTCCTCCTCCCTCCATCCTCTGTCATTCATTCTCCTCCTCCATCCTCCACTCCTCCTCCTCCCTCCATCATCTGTCATTCATTCTCCTCCTCCACCCTCTACTCCTCCTCCTCCTCCCTCCATCCTCTGTCATTCATTCTCCTCCTCCATCCTCCACTCCTCCTCCCTCCATCATCTGTCATTCATTCTCCTCCTCCTCCATCCTCCGCTTCACAAACTGCACTCCTAGCATTGATGATGTAACCTAGTTGGGTAATGAAACATCTGTAAGAAAAAACAAACAAACTCACAAACTCAGGGAGCACCAAGGACGCCACAATTCAGTCCTGAGCTACAGCTGGCTGGGGAATTCTTGAGAGTTGAAGTTCACACATCTACCAGTTGCCAAGGTTGAGAAACACCGAGTTACATTACTCAGCACCCACTTGTTCCGATACATATTTTTATCAACCTTCTTCCCACTTTGTTCAATTCGCTTTTCGTTTTCTTCTTTTGTATAACAAACGGAGCAGGAACACGGTGTTACACTCCGATATTTTTGTCTCTTTTTTTTTCCTAACAACTCTGCATTCCTCAGAATGAACCCCAAATTTTCCCACGAAGGTTGTGTGCCAGAAATTTCTCAACCCATTGTTGCATTTTTTAAAAAAATTGATTTATATGCCACCCTTCTCCGGAGACTCAGGGCGGCTTACAATGCGTTAAGCAACAGCCTTCATACTTTTGTATATTTTATACAAAGTCAGCTTATTGCCCCCACAAACTGGGTCCTCAATTTACCCACCTTAGAAAGGATGGAAGGCTGAGTCAATCTTGAGCCTCGAACTGGTGTAATTGCAGACAGCTGGATGTTAATAACAGGCTATTTAGCCTGTTGAGTTATTTGAGGCTCTTTCAAGAGCCTCAAATAGCTCTTTCTTTCTTTCTTTCTTTCTTTCTTTCTTTCTTTCTTTCTTTCTTTCTTTCTTTCTGTCTGTCTGTCTGTCTGTCTGTCTGTCTGTCTTTCTTTCTTTCTTTCTCCCTCCCTCCCTCCCTCCCTCCCTCCCTCCCTCCCTCCCTCCCTCCCTCCCTCCCTCCCTCCCTCATTCATTCATTCATTCTCTCTCTCTCTTTCTTTCTTTCTTTTTCTTTCTTTCTTTTTTTAAAAATTAGATTTATATGCCGCCCTTCTCCGGAGACTCAGGGCGGCTTACAATGCATTAAGCAATAGCCTTTCATACTTTTGTACATTTATACAAAGTCAGCTTATTGCCCCCACAAACTGGGTCCTCAATTTTAGAAAGGATGGAAGGCTGAGTCAACTTTCAGCCTGGTGAGATTCGAACTTACTAATTGCAGACAGCTGGAGTTAAATTACAATGCATTAGTCTGCTGAGCTATCCAGGCTCATTTTGAGTACATCTTGAGTAAATATTCTCCCACGGTGCACAAATGTCAAATTTTCCTTACTTTAAAAGGCGAATATTTATAGCTCAGGGTTGAAGTGAGTGAGGGGTCCTTGGTGCTGAGCGTGGCTGTTTTTTTGCAAACGTTTCATTACCCGACTAGGGAACGTCATCAGTGCTAGAAAGGAGTGAGGTTTACGGAGTAGAGAAGGAGGAGAAAGAGAGGAGGACAATGGTGGGTCCTTGGTGCCAGGGCGGGGTTCTATTTACCTGTACTACCGGTTTGTATCACACGCCCGTGCGCTCTTCTGCGCATGCGCCGGCACAGGCTTCTGCGCATGCGCAGATCACCTATGACTGTGTTTCCCAAACTTGACCCTTTGAAGATGTATGGACTTCAACTCCCAGCATTCCTCAACCAGCCATACTGTCTGGGGAATTCTGGGAGTTGAAGTCCATGCACCTTAAAATAGCCAAGTTTGGGAAACACTGACCTATGATGACGTCCGGGTCAGAGGGTGGAGCTTCCCGCTGGTTTTACTAGCGGTTCTTGCGAACCGGTCTGAACCGGGGGCAACCCACCACTGCTTGGTGGTCTCTGAGCTTGGCGGTTTTCTTACAGACGTTTCATTACCCAGCTAGGGAACATCATCAGGGCTACTAAGGAGTAGGGTTTGCTCTCAGGTTATATTCCAGCCAAAGAAATTCTAAGACCATTCTCACCAATGCCGACAGGGAAAGCCACATAGGTGAAACTATGACACGTGTGCCAAAGGTGGCATGCAGAGCCCTCTCTGTGGGCCTTTGCGCCATTGCCATCTGTTCTTCTGGTTTCCAGTATGCCAGCTAGCTGGTCTTTGCGGGTGCCGGAGCACCGGAAAACAGCCCGAAAACGGGCAAAAATGAGCAAAAAACAGACGGTTTTTCAGGCCGTTTTCTGAGCCATTTTCAGACCATTTTGGGGGGGCTGTTTTCCAGGCCTGAAAAATGCCCAAAAAATAGGCTGAAAAACGGGCTGAAATCGGGCTGAAAAATGGCCAAAACCAGCCAAAAAAGAGGCATGTGCCGTTTTTCGGGTTTTCGGTGCTCTGGCGCGCACGCACACACAGCGTTCTGGTTTGAGCACTGGGTGCCGAAAAGGTTCACCGTCACTGCACTAGGATATAAATTGAGAGAAAATCCCATTCCTTACAAACCCTGATGATGTTTCCTAGCTGGGTAATGAAACGTCTACCCAAGCTCAGAGAGCACCAAGAACTCCTCGTTTTCTACCTTTTCCCGATCTCTGTCGCGCCGTGGATAATAATCACAGGATTCCCAGTTTAAAACAATGAAACCCAATTAGCACAGCTGTCCATCGGTTCCCCAAAAAACCGAGGAAGAACGACTGGTACGTTTGTCTGACTTCTCCAATGTGTAACAAGGTTGTAAAGTTGTTGTTTTTTTTTAAGCTTGGCCAAAACATTCGCTTCTCTCTTCTAAGAGAGTCTGGGAATGGTGCTTGTAAGATTGGAGGCAAAGAAATTTATTTTCCAACCGTGGGTATCGCGTCCTCTTGACGAGATAACAAGGATTATGTTTTCAGCGAGCAAATAACACACTTCACCCAGCAGCGGTGCCGAAATGGGAACATTTTATATTAGCGGAATGTTTTCTCTTGAAAACAGATAAAGGGGATATTGGAGTGTTGTCTTCAAGGATCCGTACGAGTCTCCTGCCAACAAACTATTGCTAGTCCACAACTGAGCCCCAAATTCCCATGCCTAAGCAAGAGAATGGTGAAGTGAGTTTTGCCCCATTTTACGAGTTTTAGTGCCCGAATTGTTAAGGGAATCAATGCAATTGTTCAGTGAGTACCACCAGTGGTGAAATTTATTTATTTATTTATTTATTTTATTCAGTTTGTATAGCGCCTTTCTCCTACTGGACTCAGGGCGGTGAACAGCCAAGAATAAAAATATACCAATACAAAATCTAAAAATTATTTTAAAAATTACACAACTTTGGCCCAGAAATTGAAAAGTTTTTAGGGCATGGTGAAAGGCCCGGAGATCTGATATCCTTCGTATCTCCTGGGGCAGATCGTTCCAGAGGGTAGGTGCCGCCACAGAGAAGGCTCTCCCCCTGGGGGTCGCCAGCCGACATTGCCTGGCTAACGGCACCCTGAGGAGTCCCTCTCTGTGGAAGCGTACTGGCCGGTGGGAGGCTATCGGTGGCAGAAGGCGGTCCCGAAATGTAAAATTTGTTACTACCGGTTCTGTGGGTGTGGCTTGGAGGGTGGGTGGGGTTTAATGTGACTGGGTGGGCGTGGCCAACTTTTTTTTTAACTTTTAAAAGCATTTTTTTCTACAACCTTAAGAGGTTGCAGGAAAAAAACGCTTTTAAAAGCCTCTGGCGATCAGGCAACTCAGCTCTCCTGACAGAGAGAACAATTCATCAGTGGAGCAACTTGCCTCCAGAAGTTGTGAATCCTCCAATACTGGAAGTTTTTAAGAAGAGGTTGGATAACCCTTTGTCTGAAGTGGTGTAGGGTTTCCTGCCTAAGCAGGGGGTTGGACTAGAAGACCTCCGAGGTCCCTTCCAACTCGGTTATTCTATTTCTAGACAAATAAATGGGTCTCTATGCTCTCATTCTACACGAAAACCGATCTAGAGGCGGAGGAAGGAGGTTTGCATTCATGCAACCATAAATCACCAATTAATGGAGTTATGCGGGAAGCAGTCCTTGGCATTTTATAAGTTTTAAAAGCTACAGGTCTCCATCACGACCTGTAGAGAGAAAATTAAAACCGCATTAAGGGGAGGTGGCTGGGGTTTTTTTTAAAAAAAAATGCTTCAGGTTTGTTGCTGCTAAATAGAAAACACACAAGACATTTCTCTAGCATAATGAAGTGTTTCTCGCCGCGGCTTCATCCGTTTGATTTACGGGACTCTTTAAATTGCTTGGCCTGAGATTTGAGTTCAGACCAAGAGCTAGTTTATTAGACTTCACTTCCCTGCCGTTTAATTAAGATAAATTTCCAGAAACTGGAGAGCGAGCAGAGAGCGAGGGATTTACGCTACCTACTAATCGTGCGGAAAAAACATTTGCACAACAAAACCAGGAGGGGATTTACACCGTGAAAGCCTTCCTAACGGTGCAATTATGGCTGAGGACAGAGATTTACTCTGAGGTAAAGGCACCGCGAAATCAGACTGCAATTACAGGTAGTCCTCGACTTACAACGGTTCGTTTAGTGACGGCTCGAAGTTACAACAGCATGGAGAAAAAGTGACTTACGGCCGTTTTCATAGTTACGACTTTTGCAGCACCCCTTTGGGCACGTGATCGAGATTCAGATTCACCTCACAACCATGTTACTAAGGGAACCACCGCAGTGATTCACTTAACAACGGTGCCCAGAAAGGTCGTAAGATGGGGCAAAACTCCCTTCACAACTGTCTCGTTTAGCAACAGAAATTTGGGGTTCAGTTGCGGTCACACGTGGAGGACGACTTGTAGATCTGGGAAAGTCCCAGGTACAAATAGATCTTGATTGACGATGATTCATTTAACAACCATTTGGAGTTCCAATAGTGCAGAAAAAAAGTGACTTGTGAACGTTCCTTGTACTTATAACACTATCTGTTTGACCCATATGGGACAGACCAGGGGTGAAATGCTCCCGGTTTGGACCGGATCGCCTGATCCGGTAGCGATGGCGGCGGATGGTTCAGAGAACTGGAAGCAAAAATCCCTGCCTTCCCACCATGCCCAGCTGAGCTGCGCGATCATCAGAGGCTTTTTTTTTATTTTTAAAAGCAACGCTTTTAAATTTAAAAAAAAAATCCGCGCCACAGCTGAACAGCGCGAGCTGACCCCCCCCCCCCTCACGTGCTGTTCTACTTACCGCATGCCTCCTTTTGGCATTCACTGCACACGTGCACCTCACCTCTGGTGCGCGTATTAAACAGGTTCAGATTTCACCACTGGGACAGGGATAGAAATTACCTCAGCCAGAGATAGAAATTACCTCAGCCAGGTGGCTTTCACATTATGTTACTTCCGGTTCGCCCTCTGCGTACATAGTCACTTCGCGCACGGGGCCCCGGTTTGCGCACGTGCCTGCCTTCCACAGATGCGCCCGGCCTTCCACGCATGTGCTTTGTTCGCGTGCACACATTCTGCGCATACGCCTGGCTTCAAAAACGTGCCCAAATAGGATGGCATAGAGCCGCGGCGGGTACGCAGGCGGGCCTACCCGCGATTTCCGCTACCAGTTCGTGCGAACTGGTAGCAGAATACCACCTCTGACCTCAGCCAACAGTCTCCGGGATAAGTTTAATTAAGAATGGATGAAAGAATATATGTATTTGAATTGTGATAATTAGTGTAAATATGTATAGAGACAAAGAAGTGTATCAATTACATGTCAAAATTTGATGAAAATGTTTCAACCAACGATGTCACGCTACGTCCATTGTTTTTAATTTGTATTATATATAGAATACTTTTTAAAAAAATATTCTTAAACTAAGTACTTACGATGTGGCGTTTTTAATAACAGGAGAACAGAGTGGGAATGGACCTCGGAGATCTTCTGCAGGCAATCCTCTATGTACGACCACAATGGAGCCCAAAATTTATGTTGCTAAGTGAGGAATTTGTTAAGCGGGTTTTGCTCCCTTTTTACGACTGTTCTTGCCACATTTGTTAAGCGAATCACTGCCGTTGTTAAATTAGTAACACGGTTGTTAACGGAATCAGGTTTCCCCAGGGGCTCAGCTTCTCAGAAGGTCGCAAAATGGGATCGCGTGACCCAGGGGATGCTGCGACCATCATAAATGTGAAACGGTTGCCAAGCATCCGAATGTAAATCCCGTGACCCTGGGAATACTGCAATGGTCTTAAGTATGAAAAATGGACATAAGCCATGTTTTTCAGTGCTGTTGTAACTTCTAGCAGTCACTAAATGAATTATTGTAAGGACAGCAACCTGTATGTGGATGGAACGCCATCAGGAAATCCCAGGCTTTGTAGGCCAGACTGGAAAATCAAGAAACATCTGGAAAAAGGCAGTAACAAACTCCTTCCATATTGCTATAAAATCAACTGCCTATTCCTGAATATGTCTCCTCAATGGGGTTGGACTAGATGACCTTCAAGATCCCTTCCAACTCTTGTTAATCTGTTAATTCAAAAAATTCACTTTATCAGCTGCTTTGGTAAATATCCAGCTCCAATGCATTAAATTTTCTGGTCCTGCTAGGTTAAATGTTTGGGCTGTGTGGATTAATTTATACAACTTTCAGAGTAAATACTCATAATCTTCTCGGCCTTCATTTTCTGATAGCATCAAATTCTTTCAGCTGCTAAATAGGACCGGCAAAGGCTAAATTCTTTGGCAGCTCCTTTCATAAACCAGCAGAATGCTAATGAGGAAGCGTTAAATATAATTAGAGATTAGTGCAAGCAAAAAAACAAAAAAATAGTTGAATATTCAAGAGAGCAGGGAATACTGTATTTCAGGAAGTTTTATTTATGTATTATGAAAAGATTTATATTTTATTCCTGGCTAATTAAGCAGGAGGGGTTAATTTAAAGTCGAGAGAGAGATTATACAGTAGTCCTTGATTTATAGCCATTCGTTTAGTGACCGTCCGAAGTTACAACGGCACAGAAAAAACGTTTTTTCCACAGTTACGACCCTTGCAACATCCGTGATGGTCAAAATTCATATGTTTGGCAACTGGCATGTACTTATGACAGTTGCAGTATCCCGGGGATCACATGATCCGCTTTTGCGACCCTCTGACCAGCAAAGTCAACAGGGAAGCCAAATTCACTTAAGAAATGTCTTACTAACCACAACCGAAGTAATTCACTTAACAGCTGTGGCAAGAACGGTCGTAAAATGGAGCAAAAGTCACTTAACAACAGTTTCGCGTAGCAACGGAAATCTGGAGGTCAGTTGTGGTTGTAAATTGAGGACTACGGTGAAGGACAAGTTTTTTCCCCACACAAACACCTCACACCCACGGAAAACACTTCCGTTCCTCTCTCTATATGATCCAGCCAGGGCAATGGAGCTTAAAAATTAACACATTTATCCTGCCATAAATATTCACAATTCATAGACTTTCTTCATCGTATGCCTGGACTGTAAATTTGTTGGTCTTTAAGACACTTTTCTTGGAAAAGACCAAGGAATTTTTTTCTCTGAATATAGTCAAGAGTGAATTTGTAGGAATCCACAGAGTTTAGTGGTCCAATATTTGAGGGGTTGCCCCAAAGAAGAGGGGGTCAACCTATTATCTAAAGCACCCAAAAGAAGGACAAGAAGCAATGGATAGAAACTGATCAAGGAGAGAAGCAACCTAGAACTAAGGAGAAATTTCCTGATAGTGAGAACAATTAACCAGTGGAACTACCTGCCTCCAGAAATTGTGAATGCTCCAACACTGGAAGTTTTTAAGAAGAGGTTGGATAACCTTTTGTCTGAAGTGGTGTAGGGTTTCCTGCCTAAGCAAGGGGTTGGACTATAAGACCTCCAAGGTCCCTTCAAGCTCTGTTATTCTATTATTAAGAATGCCATGCCGTAGGCATTCAGTTTAAGAATATTCTTAATTAAACTTATCCTGGAGACTGTTGGCTGAAATAGTCTCCATTCAATTTGATTGTACACATGTTGTGCACTGACAATAAAGGTTTGTTTTGATTCAGCACCAACTAGAGAAATGGGACAAAGTTGTGGTGTTATGTGCGATTTGTAACCATGGAAACTCAGTTTATGTCAATAGAATAGAGTTGAGTTGAGTTGAGTTGAGTTGAGTTGAGTTGAGTTGTTGAGTTGAGTTGAGTTGAGTTGTGTTGTGTTGTGTTGTGTTGTGCTGTGCTGTGCTGTGCTGTGCTGTGCTGTGCTGTGCTGTGCTGTGCTGTGTTGTGTTGTGTTGTGTTGTGTTGAGCTGAGTTGAGTTCTTTATTGGCCAAGTGTGATTGGACACACGAGGAGTTTGTCTTTGGTGCATGTGCTCTCAATGTACATTAAAGAAAAAAATAAAATATATTCGTCAAGAATCATAAGTTACAACACTTAGTGATAGTCATAGGATACTAATAAGCAATCGAATCATACCAGGAAACATTAAAACAATATAAATTGTAAAGATACAAGCAACATAGTTATAGCCATAAGTGGGAAGAGGTAGGTATTAGGAAGGATGAGAAGAAGAATAGTTATACAGTCTTAGAAGGGGTGGGCTTCAAGAATTTTAGCAAGGGTTTCTCTGCCCAGTTGCTGGGTGGGCGTGGCCATGGTGGGCGTGGCCTATTCGGCCTCCTGCACCATGGCAGCAGGAGTGTTTTTGCCCTCCCCAGGTTCAGGAGGCTTTTCTTGAGCCTCCGGGAGGGCGAAAACGGCCTCCCCAGGCTCCAGGGGCCCTCTACCAGGAACTTTTGGTAGGCCCATTTTTCGCCCTCCCCTAACCTCCGCGTGCACCCTGCACTTACCTGCATCCAAAATGGGCCGCGTGGGGACACCTGGGCGGGGCAGGGTGGGGTGGGCGGAGCCAGCCAGGAGTGGGATTCGGAAGTTCTCCGAACTGCACAGAATCTTAGCTAGAAGTTCTCCCGAACTCCCAGCAACCCACCCCTGCCACAATAAATAATCTGACAGTGTTGTGGGAATTAGTTGTTTAGTAGAGTGATGGCATTTGAGGAAAACCTTGTGTCTCAGTCCAGGGGTCACCAACCTTTCGGACCTCAGGGATCACTAATTTCATAATTTTAAATCGTGTGGACCGCTAATATGATGGTCTAATATGCCTAAGCATATTAGCCCGTTAAGCCGGGCTAGCTTAACGTAGATTTTAATGGGTGAATTTTAGGAGGGATTTTAAATTTGGGGAAGCCAAAATTTGATTTAATTACGTTTTTAGATTATTTTTAACTTTTATATTGTTTGTATTTTAATGTTTTTTTTTATTGAAAAAGTTTTACAATACAAAAATTTTTCCAATTTTCACCCCCCCTCCCCAGTCCCCCTACCCATCCCCTCCCATCCTCCCTCAACCCCAACCCCTCCCCTCCCTAACCCCCCCCTGGGTGAATTTTAGGAGGGATTTTAAATTTGGGGAAGCCAAAATTTGATTTAATTACGTTTTTAGATTATTTTTAACTTTTATATTGTTTGTATTTTAATGTTTTAATGTTTGGCTGTTCACCGCCCTGAGTCCGTCAGGAGAAGGGCGGTATATAAATTTAATAAACTAAACTAAACTAAACTAAACTAATGACTGGCTGGCTGGGCGTGGCTAGGTGGTCATGTGACTGGATGGGCATGGCCAACTCATTGTCACTCACGTCGAGGGGCACCTCGCCAGCCGCTACTCGCCCCTCTCCTCCCAGCCACTCCTCGCCTGCCTGCCCTTAGGGCCCCATCAGGAAGCAGTTGTTGGAGCTATTGGTCTCCGGGTGTAATTCAAGGTGTTGGTTATTACCTTTAAAGCCCTACATGGCTTAGGGCCGGGCTATCTTCGAGACCGCCTTCTACCACATAGCTCCCAGCAACCAGTAAAATCCCACAGAGTCGGTCTCCTCCGGGTCCCGTCAGCTAAACAATGTCAGCTGGCGGGCCCGTGGGGGAGGGCCTTCTCTGTGGCTGCCCCGGCTCTCTGGAACCAATTACCTCCTGAGGTCCGGACCACCCCTACCCTATTGGCCTTCCGGAAAGCGGTGAAGACCTGGCTGTTCCGGCAGACCTGGGGCCGTTGATCTCGTTATAATGATCTTGCGAGACCCGGCCACGAATAGGAGTGCATGTGTTTTAACGTTTTTAAAGTTTTTAATGTTTTAATGTTTTTCTTTTTAACATTTTTTTATGGGATTGTTCGCATTGTTTTATTCTTTGTGGTAAGCCGCCCAGTGTCCCTTAGGAGTTGGGCGGCATAGAAATGCGACAAAATAATAATAATAATAAACAAGCAGCCACCACGAGAAAGAGTTGGCAAAACAGCTAGCTCAGTTCAAATTGGATCTGACCGAAAAGGAGGCTCAGCAGAAGCACCTCACTGAGGAATAGGAGCAGAGGCTTTCCGAGCAGAGGGAAAACCTGTGGGAGTGCAAGGCCAGGGACCGGCGCTTGGAGGCTCAGTGGGCTGAGATGGTCAGCCAATTCCAGGCCATGATGCAGTCCCACTGGAACAAGGTCCTCTGGCTCTTCGCCACCAGTGGCACTTCCCTCCAGCCTTCTCCCAAAGCCCCGTGCCAGGAGGCCGAAGCAGACCCCAAGTCAGAATTTCCGCCCCCTCTGACCCACACAAGAAGACCCCGAAGGGGGAGACTCTCTGCAGCAACACAAACGTTCATTGCACGTATCCATCCCAGGGGCCGTAGTTTGAGGACCCCTGATTTAGTGCAATATTAAAAATGCAAATAATTTTTCTGCGGACCGCCAAAATTTTCTCACGGACCACCAGTGGTCCGTGAACCACCAGTTGGTGAACGCTGTCTCAATCTCCTTTAAGATATGTCGACTACAACTCCCAGAATTCCCCAGGCAGGATTTAGCTGGCTGGGGAATTCTGGGAGCTAAAGTCGACGGATTTAAAGTTGCCAAGGTCAAGAAGCATGGGCTTACGTCAATGCTTTGACAGGCCAGTCCTTATTTCTCCAAAATGCTCTTCAGTTTAACAATGAGGGTTTTTTTTTTTAAAAAAAAAATATTTTTCCTATCTCCTTTTTTGGAAACATGTTATATTCATCAAGACTTTTCTTTTTTTAGAGCGAGAGGGAGAAAGAATGCGCTTACCCTGTCCAATTATAGATTAAAACTTAGTCTGCTGACCAGCTGCATCCAAATGCATTCAGCAGCTGAGTTGGAAAGAAAGAGATTGTAAGATTGTAAGAAGAAAGCCTGAATTTTTTAAAGATCTTTTTTCCCTTTTGTTTCTTTTATTAACTGAACACAAAAAACAAACATGAAAATATAATGTGTATCTTTGTGTGTATTTGATGCATCTTTTCCGTTTTTAAAAATTAAAAATAGTCTGTGTATTATATATATGTCAGAGGTGGGTTTCAGCAGGTTCTGACCAGTTCTGGAGAACCGGTAGAGGAAATTATGAGTAGTTTGGGGAAACGGTAGTAAAAATTCTGACTGGCTCCGCCCCCATCTATTCTCTGCCTTCCGAGTCTCAGCTGATCGGGAGGAAATGGAGATTTTACAGTATCCTTCCCCTGCCACGCCCATCAAGCCACGCCCACAGAACCCGTAGTAAAAAAGTTAGAAACCCACCACTGATATATGTGTGTATATATGTATATGTGTGTATGTAAGACACACACAGAGACACACATATAGAATAACTTTTCCTTTTAAAAAAAATTAAAAATAGTGTGTGTATCCATGTACCGTATTGTTCGGAGTATAAGACGCACCTTCCCCCCCCCCGGAAAAGAGGGTGAAAATTTAGATGCGTCTTATACACTGAATTTAGCCCCGCCCACCCACTGGCCCCTACTCTTTGGCCTCTGCCTCGCAGCAGTTACCTCCTTGCAAACAGAGAGCAAGAAAGAAACAGCTCCTTTCAGCTTCAGCACAGCCTAATTAACACAAGTTGATTGAATCGGCCTCCCGACTCTCAGCTGATTTGCTCTCAGCTGTTTTGCGCAGGGCTCTGTTGCTTGCTGCAAGGAGGTAAATTGCTGGAGCAGATTTTTTTTTTCCTTGTGCTGTATACTGTATATATAATGTTATTCAAGACAAAGTTAAAATAATATATAAGTTAAAATAATATATAAGGTAATGTTAACAGTTCCCCTGCACATGCCTGCTAGTCGTTCCTGACTCTAGGGGGCGGTGCTCATCTCTGTTGCAAAGACGGAGATGAGCTGTCCGAAGATGTCTCCGTGGTCATGTGACTTTGGCATGACTCAACGCCAAAGGCGCACGGAACACTTTTCCCTTCCCACCAAAAGTGGCCCCTATTTTTCTACTTGCATTTCTTACCTGCTTTCGAACTGCTAGGTTGGCAGAAGCTGGGACGAGGAACAGGAGCTCACCCCGTTACGTGCCACTAGGGATTCGAACCGCTGAACTGCCGACTTTTCGACCGACAAGCTCAGCGTCTTAGCCACTGACCCACTGCTTCCCAAAATAATATATATTTTTAAGCTACTGAAGATATATTTATATGTTATTGAATTGGTCTTGAATATGTTATTCAAGACAAAAGTTAGAATTCAAAATACAAAGCTCCTCCCAAATTTTTAAAAAAACACAAAACAACTGAAACATTAAAAAAAAGGTGCATCAAAAAAAATAAAAAAAAATAAAAACCAATGCATACGCACGTTATTCCCCCTTAATTGAATCCTGATTAATACATTACTTCAACATTGGTTCCCATCCCTTGCAAAATAGCCCCCCACCGTAAGATTCTTAAACCAATCAATCCCTTTGCAAATTATAGATCTGCCTTCTATATATTATATTAGTAATGAAATAGTTAACAGGAAGAATGATAATACTAAAAAATAGAGAGTTATGGAGAGGAAAAACAAAAACAAAAAAATAGGCACATATAATTGCCAGGTGCATATATGTACATAAAAATTCTACACAGGCATTATAACCAGTAGCCCTGTTTCATTGCAATTCTCCACAGTGAAGTATGTTGAGCACTGATTCCTTCGTAGGTTGCTAATCCCATCAGCTCTGTAGTGGGTGGAATAATTGGATCCATATATTTATCTTTCCACACTGAAAAATACTGTGTATCTTTTAACGCTAAGTGGGAAATGGGGAAAAAATCCACTTTTTAAATCCAATTTCCAGGCAATAAGTGTGTAGTTCTAAAGAATAAGAATACCTGAGAAGGGTACGCCTTACCTCAGAATTAACACATGTGGTAACTTTTTCCCCCCAAATAAACCATTATTAGGATGGATCATCATTGGAGGTTTTTAAGAAAAGGCTGAACAAGTGGACAGCTAGCTATCTGAAATGGGATAGGCCCGGTCTTCTGCTTGAGGTCCAACGTCCCCTCCAGCTCTATTCTGATTGATTGGATTACAGGTAGACTTCAATTTATGACCACAATTGAGCCCAACATTCCTGTTGCTAGGTAGGACAATTGTTAAGTGAGTTTTGCCACATGTCTTGCTCTCATTGTTAAGCGAATCACGCCCATTGTTAAGTTGGGAATGGTTGTTAAATGAATCTGGATGCCCCACTGACTGTGTCAGAAGGTGTCTCAAAATATGTCATTCTTCTAGAAACGGTATAGATTCCCTCAGTGGGAAAGAAGTCCACAAATTGTTGTGACTTCGGCTTACTAAGTCATTACAATATACAATTAGTACCCAAAAAACCTATTTTATTGCAACAGTTGAGAATTATGTTCATTCCCACCTGAGTCCCAATTAGTTGCAAAACAAGTCCTTTGGAAGAAGTCCTTCGGGATAATCTCAAACTTCATCTTCTTTGACACTCTGCCAAAGACCTTATTTGGCAAAGCCCCACGAAGTTCAGAAACAAACAAGAGATGCCGACTGGAAACAGAGTTAGCAACGCTGCTTTCTTGCAAAAGGCCCAAGTGCCTTTGTTTCTCTTTTAAGCCTTATGGGAGGGGCCAATCATCTCCTGGCCTTACTCCCGAGTCGTCCCTTTTGCTTTAGCTGCTCTTGCCTTCTGGCAGCTCTGCGGCTCCTCCTATTCCTCTGCCTCTCTGCTGTCCGATTCTGGGGGCTCCGGAGTCCACGCCCTGGCCCCATCTCTGCCTCTGGCGCAGAGCCCTCATCCGGGCCTTCCCCAGACTCCAGGACTCCATGTTCCTCCCCAGCCTCATCGCTGTCCGACTCCGCTGCCAGCTCCACAGGCTGCTGGCAGACCACAATACAAATTCATTCTGTAAGACTGAAGAATAACTTTTTCTAATCCCTCCATCCTCACTCATAACAACTCTGGGTGGCTTCGAAACCAATTAAGAACAATCGTAAAAATCTAACGGCATCCCAGCATAAACCGAAGTGGCAGCTGAGATCTGAATTTATGCTCCTCTAAACATGGACTCACGCTGGCCTTGTGCCCCAAGAGAAGAGTCAGCTCTTCGGAGTCTTATAAAAGGACTTTTAGTTGGGGTCATCCAAAACTCAGGGGGGCAAACTGTCCCACAGATCTGGTTCGAATTGCCCTGCCAACATTTAAATGATTCATTGAAACCTGTTCCACCCCCACGCCTCTAAAATCTGGGAAATATTAAGATGAGCCCGTCTGCTGTCACAAAGTTTGTTCTACTTAGAGTACTGTGTGTGTGTGTCTGTCCCTCCATGTCAGCCGAGGAGAAACATCAGAGGAGAATCGCCCAGGGAGTAACGTTGGGGGAGAAGGAGGCGCGGCCAAGGGTAGGAAATTAAAAGTCCCATTCCGAATGGAACAAAACTCACTTAACAAATGTCTCACTTAGCAAAGGAAATTTTGGGCTCGATTGAAGTCATAAGTTGAGAATGAACTGTGTATTGCTGTTCCTTCTCATAATATTTGCTTATAGGTTATTTTTAATTTAAGTGGGGGTTTTTTTGGCAAATATTTTTTTATTTTTTCCCAAACTTAAACATAAAATATAATTTTCAAGAGCAAAGTCTCGATCCGGTCATACATGGTTATAATCCTTTAACAAGCTCCATTCACAATTTTCCATTACATCTTATAGAAGTAAAAAATTCAAAATTTAACAGGACCCATTTTAACATCAATTCTAACATCTTCATCTAAACAAATCCATTGTATCAATACAAGTTAATTTCAAATACACTTTCACTCATTTTTATATCTATATCTCAATCCTAGTCATATCTTCTTCATCTTGTATCTTTTACATTAATTTAAGTGTTGAGCTTGTTTTGAATATCTACAGCCTCAGTGTGGAATGAGGCAGCCTTCTAAATCTAAATTATAAATAAATGAGTCTAGTGAATTGCACACATCACCAGGAATATGAATCACTGGCTTTCCAAATGTGCTGGAGTTTTAACTGAGAGAATATCTAGGGATGACTTGAAGTTCTCTGGATTTGACTTCCAGGAATTTTGGAAGGCGGCCATCCAATTGGAGAGAAGTTTGGTGTTTCCATGGAATTCTTCCCTCAATTTAATTTTGGTTCTGGGATGATGATGTGGGATGTGACCTCCAGATTTTGTTCAGATAGGAGTTCAACAATGCTAAGTGAGGACTTCTTTTAAGTGTAGTTTATTGAACAAACTATAACGGCCATCATTTATGGTTGAGGATCTCTCATGGCTTCATGGGACATGTTCTACTGGTAGCATAGGGCTCTGGCTGAGGAATTGTGGAAGTTTATTATTTATTAGTTCAATTTATACGCCGCCCTTCTCCGGAGACTCAGGGCGGCTTACAATGCGTTAAGCAATAGCCTTCATACTTTTGTATATACCTGCTTAATAGGGCTTTCGCCCCCCCCCCCCCAAGCGGTGTTCTTTTTTATACAAAGTCATCTTATTGGCCCCACAATCCGGGTCCTCATTTTACCTACCTCGAAAGGATGGAAGGCTAAGTCAACCGTGAGCCTGGTGAGATTCGAACTTGCAGTAATTGCAGGCAGCTGGTGCTAGTTAACAGCACTTTAGTCTGCTGCGCCACCAAGGCTCTTGAAGTCGACGAGTCTTAAAGTTGCCAAGTTTGGAGATCCCAGTTTTAGCAAAAAAAAAAAAGGGGGGGGCTATTGGGTTTTGAAATCGCATGCGATGTGACCCTAACTTTGATTGGAAACTATAGTACTGTGAACAGAGCCACTTGGAGCTGAGTCAAAAAACCGTGGCTTAAATCTTGCATCTAAGCTTGGTTTAAGACAGAGATGTATTCAGCCGGTTTGGAGCGATTTGGGTGAATCAGTAGTGGTGAGCTGCAATCCCACCCTATATTGTTGTGTTTTTCACACCCCATGCAAGCGCAGATAGCTGCACGAGCAGGAATTGCCATGCTGTTTGATGGCGCATGCATGTGCAGATGGCACACAAGTGAGCAAAGCGAGCATCCACACATGCGCTCACATTTCCAATGCTGGGCGATCCAGTATGTGAATCCCGCCACTGCTCTGCCCCAGCTACAAACCCCAAAGAACGCAGCAGACCCTCCTCAGACAGATTTAATTAAACGGATCTCTTTTCGGCCTGCAGATTCCTTATAAGCCTTTTAAAAACTTGCTGTGTTTTGTTTTTCTCGTGTGTACAGAGTTATTTTTTAAATAAATAAATAAATGCTGTTGGGAAGAATTCTGTCCACCCCCGTGCTATTTATTTTGGCCGGCAGTGGCGTTCCATATTTCTCTCCCCCCCCCCCAAAAAAAACCCAACACCCTCTCAGAGCAAAAAAACAGAGTAGTTGCTAAGTTACCATTTGGCCCCCCCGTAGTTTTTTCTTCCTTGACTGAAGCGACGTTCGAGATCACGCAAAATATGTTCAAGGTCAATTAAGATTAAGTCGCTCTGAATTTCCTTTGACTTTATTATTGTTTCTCACTAAAGATAGAAGTTTTAAACTTTTTTATTTTTATTTTTCCTGCTGCCAGGATAAAAACAAAAAAAAAAATGAAGACTCTTTTATGCCAATCTCAACTTGAAGTTTTCTTAGCACAAAATGCAAAAATGCCATTTTTTAAAACCCTGCCCCACGTCCCGACTGGTCACGACTGAACCCCAAATGGCTAAACGAGGCAGTTGTTAAGTGAGTTTTGCCTCATTTTACGACCTTTTTAGCCTTTTTAGAATTGTGTGGTCATTAAGCAAAGGGAGGAAGGAAGGGATGGAAGGAGGGAAGGAAGGAAGGAAGGAAGGAAGGAAGAAGGAAGGAAGGAAGGAAGGAAGGAAGGAAGGAAGGAAGGGAGAGGGAAGACAGAAGGAAGGAAGAAAATAAAGGAAGGAAGGAAGAAAGAAAGAAAAAAGAAGGAGGGAGGGAGGGAGGGAGGGAAGGAGGAAGAAAGAAAGAAAGAAAATAGGAAAGAAAGAAGGAGGGAGGGAGGGAGGAAGAAAGAGGGAAGGGAGGGAGGAAAGGAAAGAAGGGAGAAAGAAAGAAAGAAAGAAAGAAAGAAAGAAAGAAAGAAAGAAAGAAAGAAAGAAAGAAAGAAAGAAAGAAAGAAAGAAAGAAAGAAAGAAAGAAAGAGGGAGGGAGGGAGGAAAGGGAGGGAGGGAGAAAGAAAAAAAATAGGAAAGAAAGAAGGAAGGAGGAAGGAAGGGAGAAAGAAAGGAAGGGGGAAGGGAAAGAGGGAAGGAAGGAAAGAAGGAAGGAAGGAAGGAAGGAAGGAAGGAAGGAAAATAGGAAAGAAAGAGGGAAGGGAGGAAGGGAGGAAGAAAGAAAATAGGAAAGAAAGAAGGAAGGAGGACAGAAGGAAGGAAGGAAGGAAGGACTTTGATTTTGTAATTGTGAAATTGGACTAAAAGTCTTTATTTAGGAACAACATCCTATTGTCAATTTGAACCAAATAATGTTTTTTTCCTTATACATTGTGGTTTCAGGCTGACCAAATATAATTATTAATCCTCAGCTGATCTGCTTCCGTTCTCCTTGAGGCCAAGTATTTAGTTCCACTTGCAATCGAGGCCAAATATTTTAATTCCACCCTAAGACGTAAAGGGAATCTCCCTGCACTTACTGTAGCTAAAAGAGTGATGTGGCAACATTTGAAAGATAACTATAGGGCCCCGTTTACTGAATGGATTGAAGAATAGATTAGAGAGAGTGGTTTCGAGTCAGTCACACTCACTCAGATTAACCCACCTCACAGGGTTGTTGTTGTGGGGACAATAGGAGGAGGAAGTTGTGTTGGATAGTTTTGCCGCCTTATATACTTACATACTTTTTTTTAATTATTTGATTTATATGCCGCCCTTCTCCGGAGACTCAGGGCGGCTTACAATGCGTTAAGCAATAGCCTTCATACTTTTTGTATATTTATACAAAGTCAGCTTATTGCCCCCACAAACTGGGTCCTCATTTGACCTACCTTAGAAAGGATGAGTCAACCTTGAGCCTGGGGAGATTTGAAGTTGCAGTAATTGCAGGCAGCTGAATGTTAATTGCAGTGCTTTAGTCTGCCGCGCCACCAGGCTCTTCAAAATAAAACATAAAAATAATAATGGTGAGATACAAATAAAAAATAAAAAAATGAACTTGGTACTTATGCGAAGATCTGCCTTCTAGACATAACCTTTATAGGGATAAATATAATGAAATATAGAATTCATTATATAGAAATATAGAATTTTACAGAAAGTGGGTTTAAAAAAAAGCATGATAGTTATATCGGCGTATGAGAAATAAATACACATACACGCTCGCAGGCAGGCACACAGCTAGTCCTCGACTTACGGCCACAATTGAGCCCACAATTCATGCTTGCGAGACATTTGTTGAGTCCGTTTCACCTCGTTTCGCGACCTTTCTTGCCACAGTTGTTAAGTGAATCGGTGCAGCAGTTAAGTGGGTAGCACTGTTGTTAAGCGAATCTGGCTTCCCCCATTGCCTTTGCTTGTCAGAAGGTCGCAACCGGCGACCGTTGTTAATATGAACCAGCCGCCTGGCATCCGGATTTTGATCATGTGCCCACGGGGATGTTGCAAGGGTCATGTTAGAAATAGTCATAAGTTGCTTTTTTCAGGGTCGTTATAACTTCGGTCACTAAACGAATGTTGTAAGTGGAGGACTACCTTTACATAAAGGTAGTCCTTCACTTACGACTGATCGCTTAGTGGCTGTTTGAAATTACAATGGATTTCCCCAGGGATACTTATGACTGTTGTGACCCGTCAGCGGCCTGTGCAGCTAGTAGCTGATTCCGACAGTGAGGAGGCTGTTATGGTGCTGCGCCAGCAGCCTGGACAGCTGGCGCTTGAGTCGAACAATGAGGAGGCTGGAGAAGAGGTGGTGCCAGAGGCGGGGATTCATCCAGGCCCTACAGAAGCTCCCATAAGTGAAGAGGATGAAGTGGAGGAACCTCTTCTTGATGCATGGGCGCGCAGAGCGGCCAAAAGGCAGGAGTGGCTCTTCAGGAGGAGGTCTCCTCGAGAGTAAGGCTTGGGGCTAATTGGCCAGTCTCTTAGACTATTTAAGGAGGAACGCCGACTGAAGCAATCTGTAGGGAACAACTTTAGTTCAATATCCATCGCATCTAGATTCTCTGCAAAATTGTTTCTGGGCTTTCTGCCAACTCTAGTAAGACTGTGATTACCTTATCTTAGAATTCCGGTAGGCTGTTAAGTTTATTAACAGCCTTTGGTTGATAAAGACTTAAGTTATTTGAGTAAAATAAGCTTTGTATAGAGTTTGTGTGTGCTGCGTTCTTTGGGGTTCGTAGCTGGGGCAGAACAACGACCCCAGATCAGGGGTGAAATCCAGAAGGTTCAGATTCTGGAGAACCGGTAGCAGAAATTTTGAGCAGTTTGGAGAACCAGCAAAAACCATCTCTGGCTGGCCCCAGAGTGGGATGGGAATGGAGATTTTGCAGTATCCTTCCCCCAGGAGTGGGGAGGGAATGGGGATTTTGCAGTATCCCTCCCCCAGAAGTGGAGGGGGAATGGGGATTTTGCAGTATCCTTCCCCCAGGAGGAGGGAGGGAAGGTGGATTTTGCAGTATCCTTCCCCCAGGAGCGGGGTGGGAATGGAGATTTTGCAGTATCATTCCCCAGGAGCGGGGTGGGAACGGAGATTTTGCAGTATCCTTTCCCCAGGAGCGGGGTGGGAATGGAGATTTTGCAGTATCCTTCCCTGCCACGCCCACCAAGCCACGCCCACAGAACCGGTAGTAAAAGAATTTGTGTTTCACCACTGGTTATAACTCAAGGACTATTTGTGTGTGTGTTTGTGTGTACACTCGCAAAACATTTGCATTAGGTAATTATTTCAAGAATTACAACTTTACTGTAACAACATATTATAATTTGTAATTTGTTTATTTTTTTTTCTTTTTGTATTTGTATATTTTCACTTATTTTTCTAAGCCCTTGCTGTGCGTTTTTCTTATTATGTTCGCTTGGGTTTTGAATCTTTCTCTTTCTGCCATTATTTTAGGAAGCAATAAAACGTATTTTTAAAACCTAATCCCAGCCATAAGAGGCGGGAGTGTTTATAACCTGCGAGGGCTCAAGGTATTTGCAGCCTAAGCCAGAGTTATTTTCAAACCCCGCAAACTATTAATACGCTGGCAGCAAACCGCAAATGTCAGAACGTAGATTTTTCTTTCCGCAAACACAGGGGGATAATATGATGGTTAAGGTGGTTTCAGAGGGAGGAGAGGGGAAAGGAGCAAAGGAATTGAGTACCTGCAGAAGTTGTGAAGGCTCCAACACTGGAAGTTTTTAAGAGGTTGGATAACCATTTGTCTGAAGTGGTGTAGGGTTTCCTGCCTAAGCAGGGACTTCAACTAGAAGACCTCCAAGCAGGGATGAAATGTTCCCGGTTTGGACCGGATCGCCCGAACCGGTAGTGATGGCGACGGGTGGTTCGGAGAACCAGTAGCAAAAATTTCTGCGCCCCACCTCCCTCCATGCCCAGCTGAGCCACTCGATCATCAGAGGCTTTTCTTTTACTTTTAAAAGCATTTTTTCTACAACCTCTTTGACCGAAAACATGCTTTTAAAAGTAAAAAAAGAAAAAGCCTCTGATGATCGCTCGGCTCAGCTGGGATCGTCAGAGGCTTTTAAAAGCATTTTTTTCTACAACCTCTTTTGTTGTATATTTGACATGAAGTGTTGACAGCAGCAAGAATTGTATTTGCACAATATTGGGGAAAAAATTAGGGCATTTTTTTCTACAACCTCTTTGGCCGACGAGGTTGTAGGAAAAAAAAAAAAGCCTTTAAAAGCCTCTGAGGATCCCGGCTGAGTTGCCTGATCGTCAGAGGCTTTTAAAAGCATTTTTTTCCGCAACCTCTTAAGGTTGTAGAAAAAATGCTTTTAAAAGTAAAAAAAAAAGTTGCTACATCCACCCAGTCACATTAAAAAAACCCCGCCAAGCCACGCCCACAGAACCGGTAGTAACAAATTTAACATTTCACCAGTCCCTCCAACTCTGTTATTCTGTATTCTGTGTTTTTGCAATGACGAACCTACGGCATGCATGCCACAGCTGGCACATAGAGCCCTCTTTCCGGGCACGCGAGCCATCGCCCACCTCAGCTCCACTGCGCATGCGCCCACGTGCCTCCTGACAGCCAGTTGATTTTTGGGATGCGTAGGTGGCGGGGCACATGCGGGAGACATGTGCACATGCACAGGGGGTCACACACGTAGGCATGGGGGCAGGGAGGAGCATCTCAGTCCGGAGAACTGAGAACGATCTCCGACCCTCCGGACTTTTCGTCGGGCCCTGAAAACGTATCTTTTCCAGCTTGCCGGTCTAGCCTGATCCCCGTTGAATTTTAAAAGCTTTTAGTGTTGTAGGGTTGTTGTATTTTAAGTATTTAATTGTTTTTAATTTTTCAGCCAAAGTTTATATGGGTTTTAAAAATTTTTAACTTTTGTGTCCTGTTTTTTATTCGGCTGTTCACCGCCCTGAGTCCGCAAGGAGAAGGGCGGTATATAAATCCAATAAATAATAATAATAATAATAATAATAATTTGCATGCACAGGGGGCATGGGGAGCACGGGGATGTGGTTTTTGGCCCAGGAGGCTGCAAGGATGCCTGCTAGGTCAAAAATGGGGTGCGGAAGGGTCATGCGCGTTGGGGTTAGCAGGGGGAGCATGCGTGCATGTGCAGGGGGGTGCATTACATTATGGGTGCTGGCACACACATGCGCACTTTTTGGCACACGACAAGAAAAAGATTAGCCATCACTGCTACAGGGACAAGAGAATGTGAATTATTCTTCGTTGCAAGCTCTTTGGGAACAATTCCCCGAATAAGAAAGCAGAACATTTTGCCACAGGGCAGACCAAACGAAGTCTGCGTGCAGTCACAACATCTCGCAATGCTAGCTACCCACCTACCTGAAGAAAGAATTATTGATTGATGCATAACCTATCGGCTGTATACCAGAGGTAATATTCAGCCGGTTTGGAGCGGTTTGCACGTACCGGTAACAGAAATCACCCACTCGCCCCTGCTCTATTTAGGCACGATTTTTAGGCCAGACGCATGTGCAAAGCGAGTAAGCGTGTGCGCGCGGGGCGAACCGGTAGTAACAAAATGTGAAACCCATCGCTGATATATATTATCGGCCAGTTTCAGCCTTCCTATACCCAATTTCCAGCCTTTTGTTGTTGTTGTTGTCATTTTGCCAATCATGTTACCCACATAATAACGATTTCGGAGAAAGCATTTTTTTTATGTTCCTTTTTGTTTTTTTTAATGCAACTCAAGATTATAACCTCCTTAGGAAAATTCACCGAAAGGTTTTGCCGCAGGTAGAGAGGCTGTGTCCAAAAATAGAATTTCAGTCTCTCTCTCTCTCTCTCTCTCTCTCTCGATAGCATCCAAAATCAAGAAATAATAAACTGAGCTATTTTGAATATAATCACCAGGCACTGATTTAATTTGCAGCGGGAAAATCTGCCAGGATGATTTCAGCTCTCTTTTGTTGTTTGGAAGTATCTTTTCTTTTCTTTTTTTTTTTTAAATTGGATCCAGGAGCAAATAAATAAATACATTTGTCAACATATTGCGGTAGCTTCCATCGCATATTGTTCGAATGCCTTTTTTTTTGGTTTTAATTTAGGAGCAAATGAATAAATACATTTCCGTATTGCAGTACAGATAGTTTTCAATTTACAACTCTGATTGAGGCCAGAAATTTTATTATTTATTTTTATTTTATTTGTCAAGACCCTATTACCCGTTTCCCCAAAAATAAGACATCCCCTGATAATAAGCCCAATCGGCTTTTGAACACATGCGCTAAAATAAGCCTCCCCCCTGAAAATAAGCCCTCCCCGAAAATATTTAACAGCATCCGAATTTTGATCACATGACCACGGGGATGCTTCAACCGCAGCAGTGGGATTCACATTTTGTTGCTACCAATGCACCACGCCTACCTTCTGCACATGCACCCAGGCCTCAAAACCATGCCTAAATAGGACGGCATACAGCCTGGGCAGGTGGGCAGGCTCATCTGCAATCTCTGCTACCTGTTCGCCTAAACTGGTACGAACCGGCTTTGTGCAACGGTCGTAAGCGTGTAAAACAGTCAGGCCTGGTGAGAATTGAACTTGCAGAATTACAGGCAGCTGGATGTTAATTGCTGCCTTTTGTAGGAGGCATTAGCCCCCTACGCTACTCAGGCTCCTTCTTGCTTCTGCGCATGCGCGGATCGCCGATGATGACATCCGGGCCAGTGGGTGGGGCCCCCTGCCGTTTTTACTACCGCAACTCACCACTGCACTAAACCATTTTGTACAAATCTCTATCCAAATCTCTTCTTAAAACCCTCCGATGTTGGAAAGCCCACAACCTCTAGTTTAGGTTTAGGTTTAGGTTTATTTGATTTATATACCGCCCTACTCCCGAAGGACTCAGGGTGGTGAACAGCCAACAATAAAAATACATGTATACAAAATTTAAAAACCCAGATAAAATCAAATTAAATAGATTTGGCCCGGACAGATTAAAACACCCCAGATAATTTAAAACAGATTAAAATTTAAACGCTAAAAGAGGAAAATAACTTAGGCCAGGCCTGCCTGGTGAAATAAAAAGGTCTTAAGATCGCGGCAGAAGGTGCGCAGATCCGGGATCCTCCGTATCTCCGGGGGGAGCTCATTCCAGATAGTAGGTGCCTCCACAGAGAAAGCTCTCCCCCTGGGGCCGCCAGTTGACATTGTTTGGCCGACGGCACCCGGAGGAGCTCCTCTCTATGAGGGCGTACTAGCCGGTGGGAGGCTATTGGTGGTAGTAGGTGGTCCTGCAGGTACCCAGGTCCTTGGTGGCAAGTTGTTCCGCTGGTTCATTGTTCTCACCGTCAGGAAGTTTCTCCTTGGTTCTAGGTTGCTTCTCTCCTTGATGAGTTTCCACCCATTTCAACACCGCTCTCCCTCCCTATATCCCCACCCCGCTGGTGGACTTCCCCCTTGACGTGTTCCTTCCATAGCCGTAGTAGCACCTCCTTTGCTATTGTGTTTGTTGGAAAAACGTGCTGTCGCTTTTCTCCGTTCCTGACAGTTGGCTGCCTATCTTGTTTTTCCAGATGTGAATCTACTCTCTACCACCTCATCTCCGCGGAGAGGGTGCGTTTCTTCAGAAAACACCCCCAGACAGTGAGGTCACCCATGGTCTCTTGAATTCCTTCCATCTTGCTGTCTTGCCAGGGTCTGGCTTGCGATACAAAACCCTCACAGGGCCAAAACATGACGTTCTCCGTAGCCCAGACGAGAAAACCCTGGCCACCAATCAAGCTATGATTCAAAGTGCGTAACCAGAGTTTATGCTGACCTTCGTAAACAGGGCCTGGAAGGCTTCTATACCAGATGGCCAGCTTTGGTTCTTGGACATGGCTTGAAAAATAAGAATATTCTTTCCGAAAGGGAAACCCGAGTTGGATCAGTGCAAAAAAAGAAAGAAAGAAAGAAAGGAAAATTTAGGGGTTTTTTTTTTGCTGTTTTGGGAGGTTGTAAAATGCGATTCAGGCTGGGTTCCTAAAATTTGCTCAGCTAGAGGCGGGAGAAATCTAGAGACTGTATTAGCATGAGAAATTAAGAGTAGCACTCATCATGCTACCTAATTTGGTAATTAAACATCTGCAAGAAAATAACCAAGCTCAGAGAGCACCAAGGAGCCCTGTCCTCCTCCTCCTTCTCCTTTCCGCAAACCCCACTCCTTCTAGCACTGATGATGTTACCTACTTTGGTAATTAGATTTAGGTTTAGGTTTTATTGCATTTATATACCGCCCTTCTCCCGAATGGGACTCAGGGCGGTTTACAGCCATATTAAAATAATACATATGAAAATTAAAACTAATAAAATAATTAAACTATTTGGCCATAAAATTTAAAACCCCTACTAAAAACCCTATTAAAATTTAACGCAAATTTAAGTCAGACCGGCTTGGTGAAACAGTAGAGTCTTCAGGGCTCGTCGGAAGGCACGGAGGTCAGGAATCTTTCTTATATCCGGGGGTAGTTCGTTCCATAGGGCTGGAGCTCCCACAGAGAATGCTCTCCCCCTGGGGGTCGCCCGCCGGCATTGTCTGGCCGACGGGACCCTAAGGAAGCCCTCTCTGTGAGAGCGTATCGGGCGGTGGGAGATATTCATTGGCAGAAGGCGGTCCTGTAAATATCCCGGTCCTAAGCCATGGAGCGCTTTGAAGATGGTGACTAACACCTTGAAACGCACCCGGAAGATCACCAGGAGCCAGTGCAGCTCGCGTAAGAGGGGAGTTAGCGGCCGCGTTCTGGACCAGCTGGAGTGTTCCTCAAGGGGAACCCCATGTAGAGAGCATTACAGTAGTCCAAACGGGAAGTGACGAGAGCGTGAGTGACTGTGCGTAGGGCGTCCCGATCCAGAAACTGGGCGATCAGGCGAACCTGATAAAAACATCTGTATTAAACATCTGTAAGAAAATAACGAAGCTCAGAGAGCACCAAGGAGCCCTGTCCTCCTCCTCCTTCTCCTTTCCGCAAACCCCACTCCTTCTAGCACTGATGATGTTACCTACTTTGGTAATTAAACATCTGTAAGAAAACAAGCAAGCTCTGAGGGCACCAAGGAGCCCCCCAGTTCACCCCCAGCCTCAAGCCACGAACATTCTCCTTGATTAAGCTTGATTAAGATCGATTTTTGATTCATATATATGGGGCTTAGCGTGCTTTGTTTTCTTCGTTCATTGGCTGCGGGATACAGATGAGCCCAAAATTTCCGTGGCTAACCGAGACAGCTTTTAAGTACGTTTTCTTCCATTTTACAACCCCTTCTTTGCCACAGTTGCTAAATGAATGGCTGCAGTTGTTCTATTAGGGACACGGTTAAGTGAATCCAGCTTTCTCCCCTTGACTTCGCTTGTCTCAAGGTCGCAAAAGGGGATCGCGTGACACCCCCCCCCCCGGGACTTTGTGACCGTCATATATACGAGTCAGTTGCCAAAGGTCTGATCCTCTGGACCAATGAGATTGATGTACTGTATTTTCCTGCGTATAAGACTACTTTCTAACACACAAAAATCTTCTCAAAAGTCGGGGGTCGTCTTATACGCCGGGTCTCATTCTCCTGTAACCAGGCAGACCAACCCGAAAGGCTCTGACAAGCCTTAAATGGCTCTGAGGAGGGTCGTCTTATACGCCCAGTCGTCTTATATGCCGGAAAATACGGTAATTTCCGGAACAATTTGATCATTGGATTCCCAGAATGCTTTTTCTTGTAAAAAAACAAACAAACAAGCAGAAGATGGCCAAAAAAAAGAGAGATTCATTAATTATTTCTTCCTCCAAAAAAAAGAAAGAAGAAAGAAAGAAAGAAAGAAAGAAAGAAAGAAAGAAAGAAAGAAAGAAAGAAAGAAAGAAAGAAAGAACCAGCAGATTGCAGTGGATTCTTGATTGACAATTGGAAATTACCAGAAAAAAACATAGCCAGCTCTGCTGACTTGGCTTTTTTCTTAGCCTGACAGCATCTGAGCATGTGCGGTGACATCATCCCATAAGCCCCGCCCTGCAGTGACATCACTAAGCCGCTAAGTAACCGAGAACGTTAAGGGATGACATCATGGCAGGATGGCAACCGCCATATATCTCCCATTTTTTTTTCTCCAGAAGCTCCTGGCTCCCAACGGTTTTCATGTAGTCCTCGATGTACGACCGTTCATTTAGTGACCATTTGAAGATACACTTTAAAAAGTGACTTACGACCGTTTTTCACAGTTACGACCATTGCAATATTTCCCCATGATTGCGTGGTCAAAATTCGAATGCTTGGCAACTGACCCGTATATATGACGGTTGCCGAGTCCCTGGGTTACGGGATCCCCTTTTGCGATCTTCTGACAAGCAACGTCAACAGGGGAGCCAGATTCGCTTAACGACCGGTTGACTAATTTAACAACCGGAGTGATCCCCATTAACTTTGCTTGTCAGAAGGTCTCAAAAGGGGCTCACGTGACCCCGGGACAATGACCCCCCCCCCCAGGCACTACAACCGTCATAAATGTGAGTCAGTGGCCAAGCATCCAAATGTAAATCACATGACCATGGGGTTGCTGCAATGGTCATAAGTGTGAAAAATGGTCATAAGTCAGCTTTTTCAGGGCCGTCATAATTTCAAATGGTCATTAAGCAAACTGTTATAAGCCGAGGACTACCTATACAACGGTACTAGCTGCAATGCTTCACTTAACAACTCTGGCAAGAAAGGGCGTAAAATGGGGCAAAACTCACTGAACCCTTGCCTCGTCTTAACAACAGAAATTTTAGACCCAATTTGCGGTCGTAAGTCAAGAACTTACCCATATTCACAAAGTGAGTCGGTTTGCTTGCTCCCTGACAGAGGCTCTATTACAGTGGTGGGTTTCAAATTTTTTTACTACTGGTTCTGTGGGCGTGGCTTGGTGGGCGTGGCAGGGAAAAATTACTCCAAAATCCCCATTCCCACCACACTCCAGGGGAAGGATACTGCAAAATCCCCATTTCCTCCCGATCAGCTGGGACTCAGGAGGCAGAGAATAGATGGGGGTAGGGCCAGTCAGAATTTTTACTACCGGTTCTCAAAACTACTCAAAATTTCCACTACTAGTTCTCCAGAACTGGTCAGAACCTGCTGAAATCCCACCTCTGTTATATTATATTTATACATGTCTTGGTATGTCTCCTCTCTTTTTTGTCTTCCTCCACACACACAGCAGATGCAGAAATGCACAAACACACAACCACGCTGGCACACCTCCTCCCTCCCTGGTGAAGCCATCGATCCCTTTCTTTCTCTGCCTTCGCTTAAGGGCATAAATATTTCAGGAGCTAAAGGGAGCGCCCACCTTCATCCATTATTTAGCCGAACAGCCTAGCTCTTTAATGCGTCAAAGGTCGGCGCCCGGCGACGTTAAAAGGCACCTGCTCTGCGGGCCGCGTTGAGGGGAGAGGAGACAGGGAGGGGGCATTTGTCCAAGTAACAGATCTAAAAAAAGCTAATCCAAAGATGCTTTTTTCAAGAGCCAACTGGGCTTTCTTTGTTTTTTCTTTGAAGAGGTTTCGCTTCTCATCTCAGAAGCTTCTTCAGCTCTGACTGGATGGTGGGGAATGGAAGGATTGATACTCCTTGGAGACTGCTAGTCATTTGCATCTTTTTAGAGAGCCGTTGAGGCCACTTGGAGGTTTATTTGTGTCCTCGGGGGTCACCCAAGTGGTATAAATGGGTATGGAGCCTTCTTGGCCTCCAAGTGACCTCAGCAATTCTCAGAGAGAGTACTAACGACCAGATGACTGACTACCTGTATTGTAAGGTTGCATTAACCGAACTTTGCAAGCGTGCAAGCACATCTCTCTCCAACGCTTTCCCTTACAGGTAGTCCTCGACTTACAACAATTCATTTAGTGACCTTCAGAAATTCATAATGGAACTGACAAAAGTGACTTATGACTGGTTTCCACACTCACGACCATTGCAGCATCCCCATGGTCACGCGATCAAAATTCGGATACTCGGCAACTGGCTCATATTTATGATGGTTGCAATGTCCCGGGGTCAAGTGATCTCCTTTGGACAAGCAGATTCGCTTAACGACGAACAGTTGTTACTAACAACTGTTACTAACAACAGTTGTTACTAACAACTGTGGCAACAAAGATTATAAAAGAGGGCAAAACTCACTCAACAACGGTCTCGCTTAGCAATGGAAATTTTGGACTCAGTTGTGGTCATAAGTCGAAGACCTGCTGGCTGGGGAATTCTGGGAGTTGAAGTCCATACATCTTCAACGTTTGAAAAACACTGATTTAAAGTATAACACATTAGGCTTCTGGGCTGTGGGGAAGGAATTGCATATTGAAAAAAAAAAAATTTCCTCCACCAGTAAAACTGATTTTTGGAGTTTGGCCCAGCCTGTTTCATGAGTCTCTGTGTGTGCAATTTTTGACAAGCTTTGGCCTCAAAATTCCTACTGTTCTGCCTGGGAACACTTATGCAACTGATTGGGAGTGTGTTGAATTCAGAACATTTAATTCCCACCTCCCCGCTTTGGATTAAAACCCATGAACTTGTTCCCTGTCACAACAAATCACTTAATTGACTTAAAGATTGCTCTGTGCGCTAAACTATATTCAAAAACCTGCCAAAGGATTCTTAGGAAGGCAACAAAATATATATATATATATGGTAATTTCTCAGAATGACACCAAGCTCATTCGGGGGAGGCTGGTTTTATAATTCAGGTAGTCCTCGAGTTATGACCGTTCATTCAGCAATCGTTCGAAGTTACGACCCTACCGAAGGAAGGGACTTACATCCATCGCTTACAACCACTGCTCCAAGTTCAGTAAGGCTTTCTGATAGGTGGCTGTGGATAATGAAAAGTTTCAAAAACGTTTCAGAAACATTGCTTTAAATCCGAAGAAATCTGCATTTCTTGTTGCTGTCAGGAAATTTTTCCTCAGTTCTGAGGTTGGATTTCTCTTTTTAATGGTCTTCTCCCTGTTGCTTCTTGTCCTGTCTTCAGCTGCCAAAAAAGCCAACGCAGTCCCTGGCTGCATTAGCAGAGAGATAGAATCAAGATCACGTGAAGTGTTAATACTATTTTATAAGGCCTTGGTAAGGCCACACTTGGAATCCTGCATTCAGTTTTGGTCACCATGATATCAAAAAGATGTGGAGACTCTAGAAAGAGTGCAGAGAAGAGCAACCAAGAGGATGAGGGGACTGGAGGGTAAAACATATGAAGAACGGTTGCAGGAACTGGGTATGTGTAGTTTAATGAAAAGAAGGACTAGGGATGACATGATAGTAGTCTTCCAATATCTCAGGGGTTGCCCCAAAGAAGAGGGAGTCAAGCTCTTCTCCAAAGCACTTGAGGGCAGGACAAGAAGAAATGGGTGGAAACTAATCAAGGAGAGAAAGAACCTAGAACTAAGGAGAAATTTCCCAATACTGAGAACAATTAATCAGTGGAACGACTTGCCACCAGATGTTGTGAATGCTCCAACACTGGAAGTTTTTAAGAAGAGGTTGGATAACCATTTGCCTGAAATGGTACAGGATCTCCTGCCTGAGCTAGGGGTTGGACTAGAAGACCTCCAAGGTCCCTTCCAGCTCTGTTTTGATTAATTAATTCATGAATGGCTTGCCTCTGGAAGTTATTCTTAAAAACCTTCAGGGTTTTTAATATCTTGAGGCAAGTCGTTCCACTGATTAATTGTTCTCACTGCCAGGAAATTTCTCCTCAGAATTGCTTCTCTCCTTGATCAGTTTCCTTCTATTGCTTCTTGTCCTGCCTTCAGGGGCTTTGGAGAATAGCTTGACTCCCTCATCTTTGTGGCAGCCCCTGAGATATTGGGACACTGCTATCACGTCTCCCCTAGTCCTTCTTTTCATTAAACCAGACATGCCGTTTCCATGTTCCTGGCACTTAATTGTGACGGCCGCCTCGTTTATCTCCGAGCATCTCTGAGCAGAGATGAACATTCAGGCGCACGCTTCCTCCGACATAGCATCGCCTGGGAAATCGCCTCGGTCGGTCATGCCAATCTCGGGATCATGTGCTTCAGCTTTGAAGCCCAGAGAACAAGTCACGTTGGTGTGGGCATCTTGCGAACCCCGCTGACGTTCTCGCTCGTGTGGGCCTCTGATCTGGGGCACGTGGTGGTGACTACGATCACTTGACTTCCATATGTCCTGCTTCTTCCTTTTTTTCCCCCCCTTATGCGATCTTTTTAATCACCTTATTTTTCTGTTCGCTTCATTAAGTTCCCTTTAATGTGGAAAGCTCAGTCATTGTGCAACCGTTTGTAACTTGAGAATTATCTGTATTTTTCTCTTCTCTTTCTCTCTCTCTTTCTCTCTTTTGCTTTTTTTCTTTCTCTCTTTCTCTTTTTTCTCTTTCGCTCTTTCTTTCTCCCTCCCTTCTCTTTCTCTTTTTCTCTCTTCTCTCTCTCTCTCTTCCTTTTCACTCTTTTTCTCTTTCTTTCTCTCTCTCCTCTCTTTTTTCTCTCTCTTTCTCTTTCTCCCTCTCTGCCTTTATTTCTCTCTTTGTCCTTCTCTCTATTTCGCTTTTCTCTTTTTTCCTCTCTCTCTCTTCCTCTCTCTTCCTCTCTTCCTCCTTCTCTCTCATCCTATCTTTCTCTTTCACCTTCTCTCTCTCTCTCTTTCCCTTCTCTCTCTTTCTGTCCCTCTTCCCCAGTATTTTTCCAAATGAGGCCCACTTTTTAGCTCAATCTCTCTTTTACTGACAAAGTTACATCCCCCGACGCCAATTTTGCTCCTGTTCGGATCAATTTGCAGGACATTTCTCAGGTTGATGGACAGTCCCAAGTGTCTCCATCATTACTTTGCAATATTCCATTAAGTTTTCATCCTTTTGGGATGAAAAATAGGCGAGGGGTGCACCATAATAATTCTAAGCCACAGCACCATGTCAATGGCATCAACCTTAAGCTCCGATGCAATATAAGAAGCGTTAATGCTAAAAGATTAACTTATTGAAAGGTAATATTTTAACAAAAGAATGCGGCTTGAATGGTGATCATTAAATTAGGTGCCAGCCTTGGTACATTTGAGAAAATATTCTAGAATCTTTTAGAATAGAACAGAATCTTCTGGAATAGAATAGACTCTTCTAGAATGGAATATAATGCAGAATAGAATAGAAAACAGAACAGAACAGAACAGAACAGAACAGAACAGAACAGAACAGAACAGAACAGAACAGAACAGAACAGAATAGAATAGAATAGAATAGAATAGAATAGAATAGAATAACTTTATTGTCACTTTGAATGTACACTAATCGACATACCTTAAAATGAAATTTTGTTGCATACAGCTCTCAAAGGGTCACAGCCAGGGGTTAAATGCTACCGGTTCGCCCCAATTTGGGCGAACCGGTAGTGATAAAAACTACCAGTTCGGTCAAACCGGTAATTAAAAAGCTCCGAAACTTAAAAAGTTCCTCGGAACCGGTATTTCCGATGATCAGCTGTGCCGCGCGATTTAAAATCGCTAAAAAGCAGGAAAGCAAGTGCAGCATGTGCCAAAACACGCTACACATGTATGCAGAGCATGTACCAAACGTGCGCTTTGCCCAGAAAAAGAAGACTTTCACTAGGTAAGTAGAACAGCGAGGGGGGTGGGTGGAAACAGCTGTGCAACACGATTTAAAATTGCTAGAAAGTTGGATGTTATAACATTTTGTAGTGGGGTTTAAAGATTAAAAGAGTATTATTGATGGATTACTGAGTATTTGAGGTAAAATTGGTAATTGAGGTAAATATTTTTATTATTAGTCTTTTTATTATATTACTAAACGTTTCACTGTATTTTTTTTTAGTTTAATATAAGTAAGGTTTTTTTTAAAAAAAATTGTAGCGGAAGTCAACGGGGGGGGTGAGGGGGATTGGGGTTGTTTAAAATACTTGACAAATTTATGTTTAGCAAATATTTGATAGAATAATTTTATATACATTTACTAAATGGAAGTCAAGGGAGGGAAGGGAGGGGTGGGAAGGGAAGGGGGGGTGGGAGGGGGGAAAATGGGGGGAGGAAATGAAAAAACTGTATTGTAAAACTTTTTCAATAAAAAAAAATTGCCAGAAAGCAGCTAAATCGCGCAGCACAGCTGTTCCCTCCCCTCGCTGTTCCACTTACTTAGTGAAGTCTTCTTTTTCCGCGTGAAGCATGCGTTTGGTACGTGCTCCGCATACGTGTGTAGCGTGGTTTCGGCACACGCTGTACATGCGTGAGCAGCGAACCGGTAGCAATCGTTGGAGGGTTTCACCACTGATCACATCACCTTCCATATACACTACATAAACATGACCGACTAAATAAATAAATACAAAATTATGCATATACCCACACATATTATATGACACAACGCAGTCTACTTCGGATGTCTCCTTGTACATGTGTGCAGACATCTTGAATTTGCTCGTGCGCCTCTTGGTCGCCATGCTCCCCATGTGCCCCAGCCAGCTTGTGACAAGCAAAGTGAGTAGGGGAGGCCAGACTTGCTTAAAGACCAGATGATTCATTTAACAACGGCGGTGGTAGTTCGCTTAACCACGGTGGCAAGGAAGGTCCGCTTGTTCGTTTTATTCACACCCGAAGCGTCACAATGAAAATAAAGCACACGACATAGAATGACACACAATCGTTCTAAAAGATAAAACGCAAAGTTAGAAAGGCGATCAAAAGGGACAAAACTTACGGAACAACCGCGAATCGGTTGTTAAAATTTTGCCCAGTTCGATGAACTGGCTAATCCCGGCGATGGGTGGCCCTGTCCTCATCCATTTCTCAGGCACTTTTTTAGCCATTGAAAAACAGCCTGAAAAACGCCCCCAAACCAGCCTGAAAACAGCTTGAAAAACAACCCGAAAAACTGCCGGGAAACAGCCTGAAAAATGGTGGAAAAAAACGGGCAGGGGGCGGGGCCAGCCAGTGGTGGCATTAGCCTGAACCAGTCAGAATTGCTGAATTCCGCTTCTGCCTTTGAGGCGAGTGGCCGGTAGGCGGGGCTGAGTGTGATGAGTGATGTTGAATTGGCCACACCTACCCAGCCACATGACCAGCCAGCCACGCCTACTCAGCCAGAGAACCAGTTGTTAAATTATTGACATCCCACCTCTGAACAGAACATCTGGGCTCAATTGTGGTCATAAATCAAGGACTATCTCTATTTGTTAAATGATCCTTTGCCTATCAGTGCGCACCGCACTCTTGGTTATAGGCCAGATGGTGGAAAAAGAATATTTTCACAAGGGCATCCTATTCCTCTAGGGAGAAACGCCTCCGAAGAGGGCATTGAATGTTCTCTTCATCTGGAGATCCGAGAACAATGAAGTCCGTTCCACATTTATGTTCGCCCGCCTCCCTCCCTGCCCGCTTCGTGGGCTGTCCGCGAACAGACGGCTTCTTTTTTTTTCCCTCCCCCCCCCTCAACAAAATGGCTCCTTGTCTATATTTAGCTCTTCTATTTAGCAGAGATGTCAAAGGGGAAATTGCATGTGGTCCCTGCTAAATTGAAGTCAGCAATTCAGCTTCGTTTTTTTTTTCTCTCTCTCGCAGAACCAATATCTCTCCTTTATAGGTTTTGTTGCGATCAGATTACAGTCGTGGCCCAAATTGTGGAAACCTTTTGGGAAAAGTGTATTTTGTAAAACTAGCTAATAACACCACTTTTTTGGGAGGGTGGCACCATAAAATTATATATCGATGGAAAGATAATTTGATCAAGAATGTCGTGCAATAACTTTTAGGAAGGATTTGCTATTAGAATAGCCGTGACAATACAAAGAAGAAAAGGAAAAGACGTAGAAAAAATGAGATACACAAAAATGATCACCATAGAAAAAAACGAGATATGCAAAAATGATCGCCATGCCAGTTAATACTTAATTGGGTAACTTTAGCATGAATTGCAGCCTTACAACATCTTCCCATGGACTGAACCAAGTCTTTGAGTTCTGCAGCTGTTATGTGAAACCAAGATGGAATGATGGCTTCGATTAACTGAGTTTAATTGCTGGGTCGCTTCTGACTAACAAGTTTCTTTAGTCATCTCCATAGATTTTCCATTGGGTTAAGGTCTGGGCTATTCCCAGGCCATTTGAGCAGTGGAATAGGATTATCCTGAAACTCCCGAAAAGAGTGGTGTTATTAGCCATCAAACCTCAAAAATACAGTTTTCCCAAAAAGTTTCCACAATTTGGGCCACTACTATAGGTCCATAGTTCGTCCATCAGGGAAAGCACAGCTGGTCACATATATTACTATTATTCTTCTCATCCTTCCTATTACCTATCTCCTTCTATTTATGACTATAACCTTGTTGCTTGTGTCTTTACAATTATATTGTTCCTGGTGTGATTTTGATTGCTTATGTAGTATCCTATGACTATCACTAAGTGTTGTGTCTTAGGATTCTTGATGAATGTGTTTTTTGTGTACTCTGTAAGCTTCTGCACTGAAGACAAATTCCTTGTGTGTCCAATCACACTTGGCCGATAAAGAATTCTATTCTATTCTAATGTGGAAAATAAAGTTTATTAGGTCGCAAATCTTGGCCCGACAAGACAGGAAGGAAGTTTCAGGGAAAATGCCTTGAAGAGGGGGAAAAAAATCCTGTTTTTTCCAGTGTGGGAATCAACTTACTGTATTTTCCTGCGTATAAGGCTACTTTCTAACACACAAAAATCTTCTCAAAAGTCGGGGGTCGTCTTATACGCCGGGTCTCATTCTCCTGTAACCAGGCAGACCAGCCCATAAGGCTCTGACCAGCCTTAAATGGCTCTGAGGAGGGTCGTCTTATACGCCCCGTTGTCTTATACGCCGGAAAATACGGTAATTTCCATTCTTATAAAGCTGCCCTCCTAAGCATATTTGATCGGATAAATTATCCATGAAACCTGTTTTACAGGCAGTCCTCGGCTTACGATCACCATCGAGCCCAAAGTTTCCGCTGTTAAGTGAGACAGTTGTTCAGCGGGTTTTGCCCTATTTTACTGGCTGCAGTTGTTCAGCGATCACTGCGGTTGTTAAATGAGTCACATGGTTGTTAAGTGAATCCGTTGATTTTGCTTGTCAGAAGGTCGCAAAAAGGGGATCGTGTGACCCCGGGAATTGCAACTGTCATAAATACGAGTCAGTTCCCAAGCGTCTGAATTTTGATCACGTGACTATGGAATACTGCAATGGTCGTAAGTTTGAAAAATTATGAGTCAAATATTTCAGAGCCGTCGTAACTTTGAATGTTCACCACACGAATGTTTGTAAAAGGAGGACTACCCCTATTGCAGATTGCAGAAATTTTGAGTCTCACAGGAAAAGACCGGATACTTTTACCTGTCTTGAATTTGTGCAGAAAAGTATAGCTGCGTTCAGACAATATTCTTACACTGGGTTGTTGTTGATGTATTCATTTTCTATTATTTATTTATTATTTTATTATTTTATTACATGTATTTATATGCCGCCCTTCTCCCGAAGGACTCAGGGCGGCGAACACAAGTTAAGAAACATGTACAATAAAATCGCACTTTAAATCAAATAACTAATTAATGATAAATAATAAACCCAGAATCAGAGTCAGCCTATTTGATTGCACAGCCAAGTTTTCAGCTCCCAACGAAAGGAGCGGGGATCAGGAGCCGTCCGGAGCTCGGTAGGTAATTCATTCCAGAGGGTGGAATTTGCAAAGTACTGTATTTTCCTGCGTATAAGACTACTTTCTAACACACAAAAATCTTCTCAAAAGTCGGGGGTCATCTTATACGCCGGGTCTCATTCTCCTGTAACCAGGCAGACCATCCCGAAAGGCTCTGACGAGCCTTAAATGGCTCTGAGGAGGGTCGTCTTATATGCCCAGTCGTCTTATACGCCGGAAAATACGGTACCTTGAATTGTAAATTTCCTAAATGTACAGGGTAGCACTTAGCAATAGCACTTTAGACTTATATACCGCTTCACAGTGCTTTCCAGCCCTCAGAGTCAGCCTCCTGCCCCCAACAATCTCGGTCCTCATTTTACCGACTTCGGAAGGATGGAAGGCTGAGTCAACCTTGAGCCTGGTGAGATTCGAACTGCCAAACTGCCTAGAAATTGGCAGTCAACAGAATTACCCCTGCAATACTGCATTCTAACCACTGTCCCCCCATTGCTCTTGTAGTAAACCTTGGGTAGTAACCAGTGGTGAAATTCAAATTTTTTTACTACCACCGGTGGCTTGGTGGGCATGGTGTGGCTTGGTGGGCGTGGCTTGGTAGGCATGGCAGGGGAAGGATACTGCAAAATCCCCATTCCTTCCCCACTCCTGAGGGAAGGATATTGCAAAATCTCCATTCTCACCCCACTCTGGGGCCAGACAGAGGTGGCATTTGCCAGTTCTCTGAACTACTCCAAATTTCCGCTACCGGTTCTCCAGAACCTGTCAGAACCTGCTGGATTTCACCCCACGTAGTAACCCATAAACAGTCTAATCAAGCGTAACAACAACTAAATTACACATGTTGTACAAATGCAGGTTCTGGAGTCTTTACCTGATTGGGTTAAGCGTGCTGTCTGAACACAGCTAATCTAGAATTTTCCCCTGCCTCATATAATGCAGAAAATCAAGGCTTCGACAGGAAGCCGATTAAAAGGGTAAGGAAATATTCCTTCTGTGAATATATGAATTGTATGAATTAAGGAAGTCGATGCTATGTGACATTTTGGTGACCTTTAACTTGGAGAGTTTGACAAGATATATTTTTCCTCCTTTAATTTATTTAGATATCTTGATGTATACTGTATATCAAGATGTATCTCACACACACATACACACACATATATTCCTCCTTTTAAAATATATAAAAAGATCATGTACCAGAATGCAAAGTGTTAATACTGGTCTTCTCCACTTCTATAATTCCATGGAACTTGATTTTAGGACTCTGTACAGATAGTCCTCGATTTACAGCAACAATCGAGACCAGAATTTCAATCAATCAGAACAGAGCTGGAATTAAAACCCCAAAACTAAAAAAAAAATAAAGAATACAGCTGGAAAGGAAGAGTCCTGCCCCCCCACTGAAGTAGGAGACCCTATAGCATTCCGGATAAATGGCTGTTCAGACTCTTCCTAAAAAATCCCAGTGATGAAGCACCCACAACAAACTATTCCACTGGGTTAATTGTTCTCACTTTTAGGAAGTTTGTCCTTAATTCCAAGTTGCTTCTCTCCTTGGTTAGTTTCCATCCATTGTTTCTTGTTCTATCCTTAGGAGAATAAATTGACCCCCTCTTCTTTGTGGCAACCCCTCAAATACTGGAATACGGCTATCATGTCCCCCCCTAGTCCTTCTTTTCTCTAAACTAGCCAAACCCAAATCCTGCAACTGTTCTTCAGATGTTTTAATCTCCAGGCTTTTAAATTAATCTTCTTTGTTGCTCTTCTCCGCACTTTTTCCAAAGTCTCAACATCTTTTTTGTGATGGGGGGACCCAAACTGGACGCCGTATTCCAGGTGTGGCCTTACTAAAGGCTTGATAAAGCGGTACTAATCCTTCACGTGATTTTGATTTGATGCCTCTGTTTATACAACCCAGGATTGTATTCGCTTTTTTGGTGGTGGCTGCACGGGACTGGCTCATATTCAAGTGATTGTCTACTAGGATTCCAAGGTCCCTCTCCAGTGGTGAAATCTTCCATGGTTTGCCACCAGTTTGCTGCCGCTGCATACGTGCTGCGTGCACACATGCACAGTGCATGCCAAACACATACTGTGCACGCGTATGCACAGTGCGTGCCAAACACATGCTGTATGGCAGAGGTGGGTTTTTACTTACCTTTATTACCAGTTTGCAAAAGGATTGCTCTCTCTGTCTCTCTCTCTCTCTCTCTCTCTGTCTCCCTGTTTCTCTCTCTGTCTCTCTCTCTCTCTCTCTCGGTTTCTCTCTGTGTCTCTCAGTTTCTCTCTCTGTCTCTCTCTCCCTTTCTGTCTCTCCGTCTCTCTCTCCATCTCTCTCTGTCTCTCGGTTTCTCTCTCTGTCTCTCTCTCCATCTCTCTCTCTGTCTCTCTGTTTCTCTCTCTGTCTCTCTCTCCCTCCCTCCCTGTCTCTCTCTCCATCTCTCTCGCTGTCTCTCTGTTTCTCTCTCTGTCTCTCTGTCTGTCTCTCTATTTCTCTCTCTGTCTCTCTCTCCCTCTCTGTCTCTCCATCTCTCTCTCCATCTCTCTCTCTGTCTCTCGGTTTCTCTCTCTGTCTCTCTCTCCCTTTCTGTCTCTCCATCTCTCTCTCCATCTCTCTCTGTCTCTCGGTTTCTCTCTCTGTCTCTCTCTCCCTTTCTGTCTCTCCGTCTCTCTCTCCATCTCTCTCTCTGTCTCTCGGTTTCTCTCTCTGTCTCTCTCTCCCTTTCTGTCTCTCCGTCTCTCTCTCCATCTCTCTCTCTGTCTCTCTGTTTCTCTCTCTGTCTCTCAGTTTCTCTCTCTGTCTCTCTCTCTCTCTTTCTGTCTCTCCGTCTCTCTCTCTGTCTCTCGGTTTCTCTCTCTGTCTCTCTCTCCATCTCTCTCTCTGTCTCTGTTTCTCTCTCTGTCTCTCTCTCCCTCCCTCCCTCTGTCTCTCTCTCCATCTCTCTCGCTGTCTCTCTGTTTCTCTCTGTGTCTCTCTGTCTGTCTCTCTATTTCTCTCTCTGTCTCCCTCTCCCTCTCTGTCTCTCCATCTCTCTCTCCCTCTCTCTCTCTGTCTCTGTTTCTCTCTCTGTCTCTCTCTCTCCCTCTCTGTCTCTCTGTCTCTCTCTCCCTCTCTGTCTCTCCGTCTCTCTCTCTCTGTCTCTCTCCCCGTCTTTCCCTCTGTCTCTCTGTTTCTGTTTCTCTGTCTCTCTGTGTGTGTGTCTGTCTGTCTGTCTGTCTGTCTCTGTCTCCTTTTTTTCTATTCCACTCATTCTTGTTATTTTTTATCTTTCTATTTTAAACTTTAATAAAGTTATTGTTTAAAAAAAACCACTTCTGTGATTTTTTAACTCCCCTGTGTGTGACGATGCGGCGACTTCAAGAGCCACGTTCATATTTTTCGAGGGGAATCTTTATAAAAACCGCCGCATCGTTTTGGAATTTTGCAGACAATCCTGCTTGCTGTCAAGCCAGCTTAAACACTTTAATTTTTCCAAGGAAAGAGGCCAACTTCCAAACGAATTGGATCGTAGCCACCGGGGCTAGTCTTTTATTTTCTCGGAAAGCCTTAGGGCAGGGGTCGGCAACCTTAAACACTCAAAGAGCCACAAAGGTCCTAACCGGAAGCTCCCTGTTCAATTCTGGAGCCGACCAGAAGTCCGGTTCTCCCACCATAGAGTCTCCTCCTAGCACGGCATCCTTTTTCCTCTACCTGTCCTAACTGAAAGCCCTATTAATTGTGGAGCTGAGCAGAAGGCCCACCCCTTGCCATAGAGTCTCTTCCTGATGCTCCGTGCTTTTCCTCCCCATAACCGGAAGCCTCTTTCAAAATTGTGGCTGCGACAGGGAGCCGCAGCAAAGGGATGAAAGAGCCACATGAGGCTCCAGAGCCGCGGGTTGCCGATTCCTGTCTTAGCGGGTTATACGGGGTCTAGAGGCATTCCTGTAAACAAAGATGCAACTTGAGAATACAGCTTTATTCTTTGGGGCAGAATTGCCTCCCATTTCATTTCTCCACACCCCCAACGTTAAACGATTATTAAAATTAAAATGCAGTGCAGGATCGGTGTGTTACCTTACTGCCCTCAACTGAAAATGTGTAGTCCTCGACTGAGGACCACAACGGAGCAATCAAATTTCAGTTGCTAAGCAAGACAGCGGTCGAGTGAATTCTGGCTCATTTTACAACCGTTCTTGCCGCCGTTATTAAGCGAATCTGGCTTCCCGCATTGAATTTTCCTCGTCAGAAGGTCGCAGAAGGGGGATCACACGACCCCAGGACACTGCGACCGTCATAAATGTGAGACAGTTGCCAAGGGTCTGAAATTTGATCCTGGGGGGGGATGCTGCAGCGGTCGTAGGCAAAACGAGTCACTCTTCTTAGGGCCGTAACTTCAAACGGTCACTAAATGAACCGTTATAAGTCGAGGACTTGCATTCCTTCAGCCTTCACACGTATGCCCACCTCAGAATTACCTCAATCAAGAAGGTAAGAAAAGGGGTACTATTGCCAGCTTACTAAGTGCTTTAGGAATACGGTAGAATTAATTAAGCATTTAGACTTAATCCAGAATATACTGTATAGGCAGCTGGAGACGTAGCCTTAAATTTAGAGCAGTCTGTGTGCTTGTGCAAATATTGGCTCTCCCTTCTCTAACAGCTGAGCCTGAAAAAGCTGTGTGTGTGTGTAACACGCAGGAGGAAAAAGAAATCAGACCAGCTTGCAAAAAAAAAAATTAAATAAAATGCAGCCTCATGCTTGGCTGTGCTTCGGAGAAGCCCCTGGTGAACCGTTTGAGCCCCAGTTCGTTTGCTGTCTGTTTGCCAAGCAGTCCACTTCCCCTCCTTCCCTTCCTTCCCTCCCGCCTTTCTTCCTTCCCCCTTTTCCTTCATCTCTTTCTGCCCTCCACTCTTCCCTCCCTCTCTTCTTTCCTTCTTTCCTTCCTTCTGACTCTTCTTCGCTCCTCCCTCCCTTCTTTTCTTCTTTCCCTTTTTTCCTTCCTTCCTCTCCTTCTGTCTGTCCTCCACTCCTCTCCCCTCTCCCTCTTCCTTCCTTCCCCTTCACTCCTCTTCCCCTTCCCCCCTTTTCCTTTCTTTCTCTCCTCCTGACTGTCCTCCACTCTTCCCCCTCTCCTTCCCTTCCTTCCCCCCTTTTCCTTCCTTCCTTTCCTTTTGACTTTCCTCTACTCCTCCCTCCCTCCCTCCCCCTTCCTTCCTTCCTTCCTTCTGACTGGTCTTTCTCCCTCCCTCCCTCCCTCCCTCCTTTCTTTTCTTCCTTCCTCTTTTTTCTTCCTTCCTCTCCTTCTGCCTGTCCATCCACTCCTCCCTCCCACCGTCCTTTTGTCCTTGCTTGCTTGAGAGAGCAAAGCCATTAAATTAATTGGAAATTACAGATATTGCAAAAAGATGACCTCTGGATGGTAGGGTGTCTATTGCGCACCCAGCTGATGTCTCCGTTGGGGTAAGGGAGACACATCCCTGAATACTAATTCACTTATTTTTCTCATCTCCCAGGCCCAGTTATACTGGGAAATCTAAAACCCTTTCCAGAGTGTAAGGCTGGCCCATTTCTTGCATGCTGTTGCCAAGAAAATGGTTAGGTGTTTCTATGAATTCACCAGTGGTTCCTTTTGACCTGAAGCTGGCATCCAGATATCAAGGACCACAGCGGCCTTGGCTTATTACATTATTATTGTTGTTGTTGTTGTTGTCTCTTTTATTCATTAACCATGAAACTCAGTCAACTGATCATTTAAAAATATATCACAAATATCATTGACTGGTGCTGATGGTTGATATGGGTTGCGGCCTGTAGAGTGACCACACACACACACAAAGGTTGAGGATGTATGTGGTGATTTTATTGTCTTACATAGTGACATTATATAGTTTGTTATATACAAGTTAACATACTTGGCAGCATATCATTGGTTCACAGAATATTCCAGGTACCGTATTTTCTGGCGTATAAGACGACTGGGCGTATAAGACGACCCTCCTCAGAGCCATTTAAGGCTTGTCAGAGCCTTATGGGCTGGTCTGCCTGGTTACAGGAGAATGAGACCCAGCGTATAAGACGACCCCCGACTTTTGAGAAGATTTTTGTGTGTTAGAAAGTAGTCTTATACGCAGGAAAATACAGTAACTAGAATCTTTAGTTAATCATTACTGTTTTGCTTAAGCACTTATAATGTTAGACTTTAATTAAAGTCTAATACACATATATCCCATTTCCTCTACTCCTGTTTACAGACTTAGGGACTTATTTACTAACGCCAAATCCTGCCTACGTGCAAGGAATTTTCCTTATCTGAGGTTTGCCATCCAAGATAGGAAAATTCCTGCACAAATGCAGACTGCAGACCCCTACAGCTGCCAGCATCCTAGGTATCAACCAAGTACCTTCGATGTACGATGTTCCGAGTGGCGCAGTCTTTTGCAGCTCCCCTGGTGTCATTGCAAGAAGCTGCAATTTGTTGATGCATTTTATAAAATTCTTGGACACGGTACCAAGTCCCCAGATGACTATGAAACTCAAGTCAACTGAACATTCAAAAATGCATCACAAATACCATTGACTGGTGCTAATGGTTGATACGGGTTGCTGCCGGCATCCTAAGTATCAACCAAATACTTTCTTAAGTTTATTATTATTATATCTTCTGGTACTCTGGCATCTCTCTGCTGTATTACTATTTATTATTATTATTATTATTATTATTATTATTATTATTATTATTATTATTATTCTTTTATTCATTAAACATGAAACTCAGTCAACTGAACATTTAAAAATATATCACAAATATCATTGACTGGCGCTGATGATTGATATGGGTTGCTGACAGCATCCTAGGGATCAACCAAGTATCTTAAGATGTATGATGTTCCGAGTGGCACAATCTTTTGCAACTCCGCTGGTGTTATTGCGGGAAGCTGCAATTTCTTGATGTATTTTATAAAATTCGTGGACATGGTACCTAGTCCCCAGATGACTATTATTATAATATACTTTATGCATTAAACATGAAACTCAGTCAACTGAACATTCAAAAATGCATCACAAATACCATTGACTGGTGTTAATGGTTGATACGGGTTGCTGACAGCATCCTAGGGATCAACCAAGTACCTTCTTAAGATGTACGATGTTCTGAGTGGCGCAGTTTTTTGCAGTTCCATTGGTGTCATTGCAGGAAGCTGCAATTTGTGGATGTACCTTATAAAATTCTTGGACGTGGTACCAAGTGCCCTGATGACAATGGGTATCACTGTTACATGTTTCATCCATAGCCGCGTAGTTTCGATGGCCAGGTTGCGATATTTCATGATTTTTTCCAGTTCTTTTTCTTCGACTCTGGCGTCTCCTGGTACCGCGATGTCAATGAATTGTACGTTTCGGTTTTCGACAACTGTGATATCTGGCGTGTTGTGTTCCGAGTGACAATCCCTCTATATTCGAAAGTTGTTGTTGTTATTATTAATTTGATTTAGCTCCATGGAGCCATTGGAGATATTTTTAAAAAATCAAGATGATAGCTGCCTTTTTTTTTTGCCTTGCTCCTATTTGATATAGGGACAAAGAGCTTGTGTGGTTGTTCCTTGACTGGAGTATTGTTTGTTTCTTGAGTGTTGGACTAGTTTTAATCTTGGTGTTAATCTCTGCTCATCTGGGTGTGGTGAGGAGATGTTTTGGTCTTTGTTTTCATCTTAGCATTTTGATTGTCTTTTTTGAATGGTGAGTAGTTGTTGTTTATGTCTCTGTGCCTGTTGATGGCCACTATGTCTGGGTGCCAGCTTTCCAGAAATTCCACAGCTGTTTTTGGACTTTGGATTTGTCTAGGAAACTCACAGTTTCCCAGTTGAAACTCTGGTTACGTCCGTCCATGTACGTGTTGTGCAATTAAGGGATTTTCAGCATGTCTCTTGACTGCTAGTTGGTGTTCATGGATGCGCTCCTAATCTTCTGTCTGTTTAAGCACTTAAGCATTTGAAGTACCACACATCTTGATTTAAGAACTGTTCGATCCCTGCTTGAACGGTCCTGTTTAGGCGATGACTTTTAAGTAACTGTTGTTATTCTGGGATGTTGAGGAGCAATCCACAGGCGAAGAAAAAGTGCACACAAATCTTGCAAGCGCAGAGGAAGACATGGAAATGGGGATGCATGATAAATACAGGTAACCCTCAGGTTACGACCATAAATTGTTCCCAAAATTTCTGTTGCTAACAGAGACTTCTGACCAGTGAATTTTGCTCCATTTTACAACTTGTCCTGCCACAGTTGTTAAGCAAATTCCTGCAGTTTTTAAGTCAGTGACACGGTTGTTAAGGGAACCTGGCTTCCCCATTGACATGACTTGTCAGAAGGTCACAAAATGGGATCACGTGACCCCGGGAATTGCAACCATCATAAATATGAGCCAGTTGCCAAGAATTCTGAATTTTGATCCCGTGACATCGGGATGCTGCCAATGGTTGTAAGCGCGAAAAAGGATCATACATCACTTTTTTCAGTTCTGTTGTAAATTTGAATGATCACTAAAGGAACTGTTCTACGTTAAGGACCACCTGCATGGCAGGATACGAAGAGAGATGTATTTAAACCATAGTTTCCCAAACTTGGCAAATTGAAGGTGAGTGGACTTCAACTCCCATAAGAGAGATTCAACCTGGAAATGTGGAGAATTTTTCTGACCGTGAGAACAATCAACCCATGGAACAGAAGCTGCCTTCAGAAGTTGTGGGAGCTTCATCCCTGGAGGCTTTCAAGAAGAGACTGGACTGCCATCTGTCAGAAATGGCGTAGGGTCTCCTACTTGGGTGAGGGGTTGGACTAGATGACCTCCAAGGTCCCTTCCGACTCTGTTACTCTGTTCTGTTCCATTATCAATCGTCTGAATTTTGATCGTCGGAGTTGGGGGATGCTGCAATGGTCATAAGTGCAAAAAATGGTCTTACGTCACATTTTTCAGTCACTCAATGAATGTTTGTATGTTGAGGACCTCTGTGTGGAAATTGCTAATGTTGGCAAACCCTAGTTTAAAGCAGTGGTGAAATCTAAATTTTTTTACTCCTGGTTCTGTGGGCGTGGCTTGGTGGGCGTGGTGTGGCTTGGTGGGCGTGGCAGGAGAAGAATATTGCAAAATCTCCATTCCCACCCCACTCTGGGGCCAGCCAGAGGTGGTATTTGCCGGTTCTCCAAACTACTCAAAATTTCCGCTACCGGTTCTCCGAACTGCTCCAAATTTCTCCAGAACCTGTCGGAACCTGTTGGATTTCACCCCTGGTTTAAAGCCATCTGATCTGTACCAGACAGGCTAAACCATCACTCCAAGTTATAAATCTGCCCTCAAATGAAGGAAGAGTCCATGGTTGTCTGTAGAAGAGGCAGCCTTGAAAATTTAATAAATAAAAGACAACAACAAGATTGTGCGCTCAAGGAGTTCACCGATCCCATCTACAGCTTGGTTGACAGCCTGTGATTAAAGACTAGCATTCTTTCCTGCTCTTAAAATTCTAATTCCAGGCCTCCGCTGTCTCTTTTTGGCAGCCCTTCTGAGATGGATTTGACAAGTACATGTACTTCTTGGCAGACAGACGCATGATGTGAGGAGCAGATCTGAAAGGCAGAGTCCCACAGTTTGCTCTTTCCCACATACGCAACAGATGTTTGCTTAAAGGGAGGAAGAGCGTAAGGTCACCAGCTGTTGGCATCTGGGCTTACAAAGTTGCCCTAAAGAATTGTTTCTCAACCTTGGCCATTTTAAGATATGTGGACTTCAACTCCCAGAATTCTCCAGCCAACTGGCTAGGGAATTCTGGGAGTTGAAGTCCACACATTTTGAAGGATGCTAGCTGAGGAATTCTGGGAATTGAAATCTGCATCTTGAAGCAATATTGACGGTGGGGTTTTGGGAGTTGAAGTTCACACATCTTGAAGCATGGGAATTCTGGGAATTGAAGTCTGCATCTTGAAGCCATACAAACTGTGGGATTCTGGGAGTGAGGTTCACATATCTTGAAACATGCTGGCTGGGGAATTCTGGGAGTTGAAGTCTACACAAACTTGAAGCTATATTGACTGTGGGATTTTGGGAGTTGAAGTCCACACTTGGAAGGATGCTAGCTAGGGAATTCTGGGAGTTGAAGTCCACACATCTTGAAGGATGCTGGCTGGGGAATTCTGGGAACTGAAGTCTGCATCCTGAAGCAATATAGACCGTGGGACTCGGGGAGTAAGGTTCACATATCTTGAAGCATGTTAGTTGGGGAATTCTGGGAATTGAAGTCTGCATCTTGAAACATGCTGGCTCGGGAATTGTGGGAGTTGAAATCTACACAACTTGAAGCTATATTGACTGTGGGGTTTTGGGGGTTGAAATCCACATTTGAAGGATGCTGGCTGGGGAATTCTGGCAGTTGAAGTCCACACATCTTGAAGCATGGTGGCTGGGGAATTCTGGCAGTTGAAGTCCACACATCTTGAAGCATGGTGGCTGGGGAATTCTGGGAGTTGAAGTCCACACATCTTGAAGCATGGGAATTCTGGGAATTGAAGTCTACATCTTGAAGCCATACAAACTGTGGGATTCTGGGAGTGAGATTCACATATCTTGAAACATGCTGGCTGGGGAATTCTGGGAGTTGAAGTCTACACAAACTTGAAGCTATATTGACTGTGGGATTTTGGGAGTTGAAGTCCACACTTGAAGGATGCTGGCTGGGGAATTCTGGGAACTGAAGTCTGCATCCTGAAGCAATATAGACTGTGGGACTCGGGGAGTAAGGTTCACATATCTTGAAGCATGTTAGTTGAGGAATTCTGGGAATTGAAGTCTGCATCTTGAAACATGCTGGCTAGGGAATTCTGGGAGTTGAAGTCCATACATCTTGAAGCTATATTGACTGTGGGATTTTGGGAGTGGAAGTCCACACTTGAAGGATGCTGGCTGGGGAATTCTGGGAGTTGAAGTCCACACATCTTGAAGCATGCTGGCTGGGGAATTCTGGGAGTTGAAGTCCACATATCTTGAAGCATGTTGGCTGGGGAATTCTGGGAGTGAGGTGCAGATATCTTGAGGTAATACTGCCTGGGATTCTGGGAATTGAAGTCTATGTATCTTGAAGGATGCTAGCTAAGGAATTCTGGGAGTTGAAGTCTACCCATCTTGAAGCATGCTTCGTGGAGAATTCTGGGAGTTGAAGTCCACACAACCTAAAATTGTCAAGCTTAAGAAACGCTGCCTTAGACAATCCTGGCGCATTGCAACTTGAAGCCACTGCTGAGGCCTTTGGTGTAGTGTTTTTCCACCCTTCTTTTGCCAAGTAGCTTAGAGCCAACGCTTAAATTTTTTTCCGCAGTGCCTGGATCGATGCTACACAAGGGCAATACGCAGAATTTGAAGAGGCAAACCACTTCAAATTTCACCGGGTGTCTGCGAAAAGCACAAACAGATTCAGAAGACGACGCCAAGGACAGTGTCAGAGCCAGTTCCAATCTGGGTGACACATCGGGGTTTATTTGCTAAATTATACCAAGGAGGGATGCGATAATGAGCGGCTTGACAGGATGGCTGAGATGCTGGATAAAAGGAAATGCTCGTAATTAAACTTCGGGAACTGACTGGCATCGATGTGACGGCCGCTAATTTAAGTTGGCTTTCAAGGAGGATCTGTCTGTCGGCGGCCTCTAATCGTGATGGCCATTTATTACCTTCGGAATCACAGGCACGCATGCTTAAATCTGAACTGCCAATAAGAAATAGTGGAAGAGAATTACGGTTTATCATGATCCATGGTTGGGGTTTATTGAACAGAGCTTTGGATCAAATGTTCAGTCAATCAGAATAGAGCTGGAAGGGAGGTTTTCTATTCCAATCCCCTGCTCAAACAGGAGATCCTATAGCCGTGATGGCGAACCTCTGACACATGTGCCACAGGTGGCACGCATAGCCATATCGGTGGGCACGTGAGCTCATTTTCGGGCCGTCTGGGCCCACCGGAAGTAGGGAAAGAGGCTATTTCCTGCCTCCGGAGGGCCTCGGGTGGGTGACGAGGAAGGTCTGTTTGTCTCTCATGCCAGGCTCCAGAGACTTTCTAGGAGTCTGGGGAGGGCGAAAATGGCCTCCACGCCCCCTGGAGGCCAGAAATGGCCCGTTTGCCAACTTCCAGTGGGACCGGAAGGCCATTTTTTCCTGTCCCCAGGCTCCAGAGGAGCCTTTCTAGGAGTCTGGGGAGAGTGAAAACTTCAGTCCCACTGGAAGTTGGGAAGCAGGCTGTTTCCGGCCTCCGGAGCGGGGGGGAGGCTGTTTTTTGCCCTCCCCAGACTCCTAGAAAGGCTCTGGAGCCAGGTGAGAGAGAAAAACGGGCCTACAGGGCCAACACGTGCTGGGAGTGGGGGTGGGGTCGCATACGCGGGAGCGGGGCACATAGAATTATGGGTGTGGGCACACGCACGCACCCCCGTGTCCCGTCCCCGCCCCCCCCCCCCCCGCTTCTGGCATACAATGGCAAAAAGGTTAGCCATCACTGTCCTATAGCATTTCAGATAGGTAGTTGTCCCGTCTTTTCTTAAAAAGTCCAGACAAAAGACTGGACTGGAAGTTGGGGGTGATGGAGCACCCCCAACTTCTGAAGCAGGGGTGCTATTCAGCAAGTTCTGGAGAACCGGTAGTGAAAATTTTGAGTAGTTTGGAGAACGGGCAAATACCACCTCTGGCTGGCCCCAGAGTGGGGTGTGAGTGGAGATTTTGCAATATCCTTCCCCCAGGAGTGGAAGGGAATGGAGATTTTGCAGTATCCTTCCCCTGCCACGCCTACCAAGCCACGCCCACAGAACCGGTAGTAAAAAAAATTGAATTCCACCACTGTTCTGAAGGCAAGCCGCTCCGTGGTTAATTGTCCTCCCTGTTAGGAAGTTTCTGCTTAATTCCAGGTTGCTTCTCTCTTTGATTAGTTTCCATCCGTTGTTTCTTGTTTTGCCTTCTGGTGCTTTGGGAAATAAATTGACCCCCCTCTTCTTTGTGGCAGCTCCTCAAATACCGAAATGCTGTTATCATGTCACCCCTGGTCCTTTTCTCTAAACTGGCCATTCCCAAATCCTGCAACTGTTCTTCATATGTCTTCAGGCCCTTAATCATCATAGTTGTTCTTCTTTCCAAAGTCTCAACGTCTTTTTTTTTTTTGTAATGTGGTGATGACCAAAACGGGATGCCGTATTCCAGGTGTGGCCTTACGAAAGGCTTTATAAAGCGGTACTAATCCTTCAGGTGATTGTGATTCTATGCCTCTGTTTATACAACCCAGGATTGTATTCGCTTTTTTGGCGGCAGCCGCACACGACCGGTTCATCTTTAAGTGATCGTCCACTTGGACTTCAAGGTCCTTCTCACAGTTACTTATTTTTGAGCCAGGTCTTGCCTAATCTGTACTTGTACCCAAGTACTGTACTTGTAGCAAAGGTTTCTCTGCCTGGTAGCTGGGTGGGCGTGGCCATGGTGGGTGTGGCCTAATCGGCCTCCTGCACCACGATGGCAGTGGGGGCCTTTTTGCCCTCCCCAGGCACCAGAGGCTTTTTTTGAGCCTCCAGGAGGGCAAAAATAGCCTCCCCAGACTCTGGAGGCTGAAAACAGGCCTGTTTCCGGCCTTCCCAAACTTCTGGTAGGCCCATTTTTTGTCCTTCCCGAGTGTCCGCACATGCCCTGCATTTACGGGCTGTGTGGGAACTGGGAGAGGCCGGAGGGGCAGCCAGGAGTTGGATTTGGGGGTTCTCCGAACTGCATAGAATTTTAGCTAGAGGTTCTCCCGAATCCCTGTGAACCCCCAGAAGCCCACCCCTGCTTGTACCTTTGGTTTTTCCTGTCCAGGTGTAAAACCTTGCGTCCATCCATCCGTCATCTCCCACCCCGCCCCCCAGTAAATTTCATATTGTTGGATAGGATCCATTGTTCAAGTCTGTCAAGATCTTTTGGGATCCTGAGCCAAATGATTGCTGTTAAACCATTGCTCAGTTAATCCATCAGTTCATTTGTCTACTGACTATTCTATCGATTTTGTTCAAAGTTTCAACGGCGCTGAAAAAAAATGGACTTATGACGGTTTTTCACACTTACGACCGTCGCTGCAATCCCGTGGTCAAAATTTGGACGCTTGGCAACTTGGCAACTATTTGTGATGGTTGCAATGCTTTGGGGTCTTGGGATCCCAAAAACCTTTCACAAAGTCCATGGGGGAGCCAGATTCGCTTAACAACCTCGTTCCTCACTTAACAACCGCAGTTTCACTTAACAATGATGGCAAGAAAAGTCATAAAATAGGGCAAAAAAGAATTCTAGCTTAACAAACGTCTCGCGTTGCAACACAAATTTTGGGAGCTGGAGATGGGCCCGTTTCCGGACTTCTGGGAGTCCTGTTTTTATTTATTTATTTATTTATTTATTTATTTATTTATTTATTTATTTATTTATTCAATTTCTATACCGCCCTTCTCCCGAAGGACTCAGGGCGGTGAACAGTTAAAATGACATACATATAGAATGTGAATATAAATAATTAAGCCAGTTTGGCTCAACAGTTAAGAAACTTCAGCATAAGATTTAAAAAATTAGAAAAGATTTATGCCAGACCGGCTTGGTGAAAAAGAAAGGTCTTAACTGCACGACGGAAAGTACGAAGATCTGGGATCATTCGTATCCCTGGGGGTAACCTGTTCCAAAGGGTAGGTGCCCCAACAGAAAAGGCTCTTTCTCTGGGAACCACTAGTCGGCATTGCTTTAGTGATGGCACCCTGAGAAGGCCTACCCTGTGGGAGCGTACTGGTTGGTGGGAGGTTATCGGTTGCAGAAGGTGGTCTCGTAGATACCCAGGTCCTAAGCCATGGAGGCGTTTGAAGGTAAGAACCAACACCTTGAAGCGCACCCGGAAGACCACCGGAAGCCAGTGCAGCTCGCGTAGGAGTGGTGTCACATGTGAGCGCCATGTCACTCCCAATATCACCCGCGCAGCTGTATTCTGGACCAGTTGGAGCCTCCGTGTGCACTTCAAGGGGAACCCCATGTAGAGAGCATTACAGTAGTCCAGACGGGAAGTGATGAGGGCATGAGTGACTGTGCGTAAGGAGTCCCGATCTAGAAAGGGCCGCAACTGGCGAATCAGGCGAACCCGATAAAAAGCACCCCTGGCCACGGCTGTCATATGCTCTTCTAAAGACAACCGTGTGTCCAGGAGGACACCTAAGTTGCGAGCCCTCTCTGTGGGGGCTAATGACTCGCCACCAATAGTCAGCGATGGTATCAGCTGGCTATATCGGGACGCCGGCATCCACAGCCATTCAGTCTTGGAAGGGTTGAGTCGGAGCCTGTTCTTCCCCATCCAGATCCGCACGGCTTCGAGGCACTGGGACATCACTGCAAGGGCATCATTGGGGTGGTCTGGGGTGGAGATGTAAAGCTGAGTATCATCAGCGTAAAGATGGCATTGCACTCCCAAACCACGGATGAGCTCACCCAGCGGCTTCACATAAATGTTGAACAAAAATAAATGTTTTTCACCCTCCCCAGGTCTGTGTAGGCCCTGTACTTATCTGGCATCCAAAACAGGCTGCGTGGAGTCTCCTGTGAGCCTCCTGGGCCCAAAAATGGGCCGTGGGGCGGATGCCACACTCCCCCCACCTCCCTGCGCATGCACATGTGACCCCCACCCCTTCCTGCATGTACATGTGACCCCCCACACACACACGCATGCACATGCATCTCCTGCATGCACCCTACCCCCTGCACATCCCGAAAATCAGCTGACCAGTGGGAGGTACACGCACATGGGCAATGGAGCTGAGCTCGGCAACGGCTCACATGCCCCCAGAAATACGCACAATCTCTGACCTCCGAGTTTTCCGCTGTGCTCTTAAGACCCTGCTCTTCCGACAGGCAGGGCTAGCGTTGTAATTAGTTTTAAATTTGGAGTTCTTAAATTTTGGGGTTTTTAACTAATTTTGGCCTTAAATGTAATACTTTTAATGATTTTTAAATTTAAACTGTGATATTTGTATGGTGTTTTTATCAGGCTGTACACCGCCCCGAGTCCTTCGGGAGAGGGGCGGTATAGAAATAAAATTATCCTTAAATTATCTTTTTGCTTGCCACCTCTGGCACGTGTTCGCCATCACGGCTCTAGTTAGTAGTACAACATTACCAGAGAAGAAGCTACTCAAGATTAGGTTAACAACTCTTAATGCCTTTTTGGCAATACTGTTACAGTAGGCTTTGGCACTTAGTTGCAAGGAGTTTACACATTTTAGGGTTAGGGTTAGGTTTGAAGGAGACAATTCATAATTGCGATCCCTCTTTTGTGTTGTTTAAGTGGAAGCCTCCAGTTACACACACACCCACACCCATACAACTCTTAAAGCTAAGTTTCTAGTGTCAGGTTTCGAAGTTGTCTCAAATAAATTGCATTTCAAACAAAGTCTTTGATGAAAAAAAACTCTTTATTTATTAAGCACGGACATTCTACTTCAGCCAACTCTGGCTTCCTCAGCCAAAACCCTCTTTTTCCTCTCCCCACTCTTCTGCACTCATTGGCCCTCTTCCCAGTCACTCTGCCCCTAATCTACTGCTCCCACTCAAAGGAATTTCCTCCCTCCCATCCCATCTCCTAGGTGATATTCTCTCCAGGGAAAATAAGTAGGTGAGGAGTCAAACGTCCCTTTCCAGATGCCTCCGCTTCTCCTTCTTATGTCAGCATTAGAGTAAGTGCAGCATGAAATGCTGACATCTAGTCCATGTGATTTGAGAAGTGCGAGGGATACAGTCGAAAAGTCAGATCAGAGTTTTGTAATCTGATGGATGAGGCCTGCGTGTGCTCGTTTGCGTTTCCTTGTATTAAACAGCTCAACATGAATAAAAGCTGCAGAACTGAATTACTGTAATTACCGCGGAGTGATTGGGCTGTCCTCTTCGCTTCAAAAATCTGCTTTCCCATCTCTGTCGCGGCTCTAAAATTGATTTACTTCCGATGTCCCACCTTGCCCCTTGAATTCCCATTATATCAATTTTAGTGCCGGCTGCCTTGACCAACTTGGAAAGCCATGTAACATTATAAACACGCTAAATAAATGTTTCTCCAGACTGAGCTTTGGCAAACCTACGAACTCAGCTTTTTGTCATCTAGGATCAGCGTGTACTGACAATACTCATAAATCACAGCTCTGCATTTCATTGCCTATTCAAGGTTATTTCCAGCGAGTTCAAGATCTTTCCAAGAGGTTTCTTGGGGTCGGGCAAAAAATAATAATAATCATGTACAGATATTTGTGCAGGAGGACTTGTTCTGTCTTCTTCTGACAAAAACAAAATTGTTAGTGAACTGGGCTCTGCTTTAGGACTTCTGGTCTCTTACTAACTAAAAGCCAAAAAACATCGTGATTAATAGGAGCTTGCTATCTTGCAGAAATCTTAACAGATGGGAAGGGCGATTCCATAAGTCCAACTAGCATAAACTAGAGTGGGAATGATTCAGAAGAAGTGCTTCAGATTTTATGTGAACATAGAACCTCCAGAGTCCAGCTGCTTCTGATAGCAACTGTCTCTTCTTCCTCTTTTAGCTTTCCATGCAAAAGATGGGACTGCTTGAAGAGCTGATGCATTAAAACAGCCCAGTCACTTTGTTAAGCTGATGTGGAAGTCTGAAAATAAGATGGGGCTGCTTGAAGAATTGTTTTCATGAGCTGACTCATTAAAGTAGCCCCATCTCTTTGTTTAAGCTGATGTGGAAGTCTGAAAAGAGATGGGGCTGCTTGAAGAACTGACTCATTAAAATAGCCCTATCACTTTGCTTAAGCTAATGTAGAAAACTGAAAAGAGATGGGGCTGCTGGAAGAATTATATTCATGATCTGACTCATTAAAGCAGCCCCATGTCTTTGTTTAAACTGATGTGGAAGTCTGAAAATAAAATGGGGCTGCTTGAAGAGTTACTTTCATGAACTGACTCATTAAAGCAGCCCCATCTCTTTGTTTAAGCTGATGTGGGAGTCTGAAAAATAAGATGGGGCTGCTTGAAGAGTTTCATGAGCTGACTCATTAAAGCAGCCACATCTCTGTCTTTAAATTCATGTGGAAGTCTGGGGAAAAAAAGATGGATCTTTTATTAATTAGCCGCAAGTCCAAAGCAGCTTGGGTGCAAGTCTGAAGAAAGATGGGGTTGATTGAAGAGTTGCTTTCATGGGTTGACTCATTAAAGCAGCCCCATCACTTTGTTTAACTTCATGTGGAAGTCTTTAAAAAGATGGGACTGCTTGAAGAGTTGTTTCCATGATCTGACTCATTAAAACAGTCTCATCTCTTTGTTTAAGCTGATGTAGAGGTCTGAAAAAAAGATAGGGTTGCTTGAAGAGAAGTTTTCAATGAGTTGGTTCATTAAAGCAGCCCCAACTCTTTGTTTAAGCTGATATGGATGTCTGAAAATAAGATGGGGCTGCTTAAAGAGTTGTTTTCTTGAACTGACTCATTAAAGCAGCTAGATCTCTGTTTTTAAGCTGATGTGGAAGTCTGAAAACAAATGGGGCTGCTCGAAGAGATGTTTTCAATGAGTTGGTTCATTAAAGCAGTCCCATCTCTTTGTTCAAACTCATATGGAAGTCTGAAAAAGAGAGGGAGAGATAGATGGGGCCATATTAATTAGCAGCGAGTCCAACGCAGCTCTTCTGAATCATTCCCAGGCGTGCCCAGCTCCCGTATAAACCCATAATGTGTTTTGACAATTCTCGCTTTATTAGGACACACAAATGAATTAGCATGCTTCCCTCGACACATTTCAGCCCACAGGCTTCAAAACAAGCCATCGGGATGTTTCTCTCCTGCTGTGATTTATTTGTCCCCGAAATTGCAGCTGATGAAATTGCAGCTCATCCTCTCCTCCGTTGGAGGAGAGTACAAATGACTCAAAACTGGGTTGATTTGTCGCCTGTGTTTCTTGGAAGTTGCAATGATACCCAAATGATATGTTGAATTTCAGAATTAGCCATTGGAGAAGTACAATCACACTTAAGCCCCAAATTGATGTTGTTAAGGAAGACATTTGTTAAGTGAGGTTTACCCCTGTTTTACAACCTTTCGTGCCACCGTTCTTAAGTGAGTCACTGCCATTGTTAAGCTAGTAACACGGTTGTTAAGTGAATCTGGCTTCCCCATTGACTTTGTTCGCCAGAAGGTCACAAAAGGAGAACACACAACCAGGGGTGAAATGCTACCGGTTCGGGCTGATTCACCAGAACCGGCAGTGAAAAATGCTAACGGTTCGTTGAACCGGTAGTAAAAATGTAAAAAAATAAATAAAATCGACAATCAGCTGAGTGACGTGCGATCGTCAAAACTTTTTTTTCTTTATTTATTTTTTAGGCATTTTTTTTACTACCAGTTCGGGCAAATTGGTAGTAAAAAATGCTTTTAAAACGTTAAAAAAAAAAGGCTCGAACGATCACAGCGGTGCCGCGCGATCCTCAGAGTCTTTTTAGATTAGATTTAGATTTAGATTTTATTGGATTTATATACCGCCCTACTCCCGAAGGACTCAGGGCGGTGTACAGCCAACGATAAAAATACATAAATACGAAATTTAAAACCCAACTAAAAGCAGATTAAATAAATTTGGCACAGACAGAATTAAAACACCCCAAATAATTTAAAACAGATTAAAATTTAACGCTAAAAATGGAGAGAGGTTAGGCCAGGCCCGCCTGGCGAAATAGAAAGGTCTTAAGAGCGCGGCGGAAGGTGCACAGATCCGGGATCCTCCGTATCTCCGGGGGGAGCTCGTTCCAGATAGTAGGTGCCCCCACAGAGAAAACTCTCCCCCTGGGGGCCGCCAGTCGACATTGTTTTGCTGACGGCACCCGGAGGAGCCCCTCTGCTTTAAAAGCACGTTTTTACTTACCCATTCACCCGAGCCAGTAAGTAAAAAATGCTTTTAAAAAGTTTTTTAAAAGGTTCCCACGATTGCACGCCACAGCTGATCACTCCCATCCCCCCGCCACGCTGTTCTACTTACCTTCCCAAGCCTCCTTTTGGCACGGACTGCACATGCATGCACGCAGCTCACGTTTGCTGTGGACTGTGCATACTTATGTGCAGCCAACGAACCGGTAGTAAACTGGTTTCAGATTTTACCACTGCACACAACTGTTGCACAGGTTCGCCTGGTGCACCAATTGCGACCCTACTTGGATCGGGAGGCTCTCCTCACAGTCATTCCTGCCCTCGTCACCTCATGGTTAGATTATTGCAACACGCTCTACATGGAGCTACCCTTGAAGAGTGTTCGGAGACTACAGTTGGACCAGAATGCAGCCGCGTGAGCTATTGTGGGTGCGCCTAGATACACCCACATTACACCAATTCTCCGGGAGCTGCACTGGCTCCCTATTGGTTTCCAGGCACAATTCAGGGTGTTGGTTATTACCTTTAAAGCCCTACATGGCTCAGGGCCAGGCTATCTTCGAGACCGTCTTCTACCGCATAGCTCCCAGCGACCGGTAAGATCCCACAGAGTCGGTCTCCTCCGGGTCCCATCAGCTAAACAATGCCGGCTGGCGGGCCCGCGCGGGAGGACCTTCTCTGTGGCTGCCCCAGCTCTCTGGAACCAGTTACCTCCTGAGATCCGGACCATCCCCACCCTATTGGCCTTCCGAAAAGCAGTGAAGACCTGGCTTTTCCGGCAGGCCTGGGGCCGTTGATCTCGCTGTTGCGATCTTGTGAGATTCGGCCATGAATGGTGCGAATGGGTTTTAATGTTTTAATTTTTAAATGTTTTTATAATGTTTTTTTAAATGCATTGTAAGCCACCCTGAGTCTTCGAAGAAAGGCAGCATATAAATTGAACTAATAATAATAATAATAATAATAACAACCACCACCACCACCACCACCACCCTGGGACACTGCGACCGTCATAAATATGAGTCAGTTGAATTTTGATCACATCACCCTCAGGATGCTGCATCGGTCATAACCGTGAAAAATGATCATCAATTACTTTTTTTTTCAGGTTGTAACTTTGGTCACTAAAAGAATCGTTGTAATTTTAGGATGGTTGCACTATCCTGGGGTCGTAGGAATGAGATTTATATTTTTCCAAAAACCGCATTTTGCTTCCCGTTTCTAGGGGGGGGGGAACTTGACTTAGGACCGTACAGGTGAGGGGTGAAATGTAAAATTTGTTACTATCGGTTCTGTGGGCGTGGCTTGGGGGGGGTTAATGTGACTGGGTGGGCGTGGCCAACTTTTTTCCTTTTTTTTAACTTCTCAAAGCATTTTTTCTACAACCTCTTCGGCTGAAGAGGTTGCAAAAAAATGCTTTGAAAAGCTTCTGAGGATCAGGCAACTCAGCCGGGATCATCAGAGGCTTTTCAAAGCATTTTTTTTAACCATCTCTTTGGCCGAAGAGAAAAAATGCTTTGAAAAGCCTCTGACGATCCTGGCTGAGTTGCCTGATCGTCAGAGGCTTTTCAAAGCATTTTTTTGTCGGAAGAGGTTGTAGAAAAAATTCTTTTTAAAGTAAAAAAAAAGCCTCTGATGATCGTGCAACTCAGCTGGGCATGGTGGGGGTGGGGGGGGATTTTTGCTCCCGGTTCTCTGAACCACCCGCTGCCATCGCTACCAGATCGGGCGATCCAGTCCAAACCGGGAGCATTTCACTCCTGGTACAGGTAGTCCTTGACTTACGACCACAATTGAGCCCCAGATTTCTGTTGCTAAGCGAGACATTTGTTAAGTGAGTTTTGCCCCATTTCACGACCTTTCTTGCCACAGTTGTTAAGTGAATCGCTGCCGTTGTTAAGTTAGTCACATGGTCGTTAAGTGAATCCGGCTTCCCCATTGACTTTGCTCGTCAGAAGCTCACAAAACGGGATCACGTGACACACACACACACACACACACACACACACGGAACACTGCGACCGTCATAAATATGAGTCAACTGTCAAGTGTCTGAATTTTGATCGTGTGTCCCTGGGGTTGCTATAATGGTCATAAGTGTGAAAAAGGGTCTTAGGTCACTCGTCGTAACTTCAAATGGTCACTAAACAAATGACCGTGAATTGATTGCGCAATTACAGTCATAACTCAAGGAACACTTGTAATCCCAGCTCAATTGGAATCAAACCGAGGCAGCTGCTTCTCTTTTCCAAGAATTAAAAATCTCTTCTTTTTTTTTTCCTGTGTCTTCCAGGCCTGGAAAAAACGATGGTTTATCCTTCGCAGCGGCCGGATGAGCGGTGATCCCGACGTCCTGGAGTACTACAAAAACAATCACTCCAAGAAGCCGCTGCGCGTGATCAATCTCAATTTTTGTGAACAAGTGGACGCCGGGTTGACGTTCAACAAGAAGGAACTGCAGGACAGTTTCGTCTTTGACATCAAAACCAGCGAGAGGACCTTCTACCTGGTGGCGGAAACGGAAGAGGAAATGAACAAATGGGTGCGGAACATTTGTCAGATTTGCGGGTTCAACCAGTCGGAAGACCATCCGGGTGAGTTCCGCGTTTCACATCGAGGGGCGTCAAATATTTTGGGCTGAGGAGGGCGGTATTCTGCCCCAGCTACGGACCCCAAAGAACGCAGCACACACAAAGCTTATTTTACTCAAATAACTTAGTCTTTATCAACCAAAGGCTGTTAATTAACTGTCTTAACAGCCTACCAGAATTCTAAAATAAGGTAATCACAGTCTTACTAGAGTTGGCAAAAAGCCCAGAAACAATTTTGCAGAGAATCCAGACATGAAGGAGATTGAACTAAGGATGTTCCCTACAGCTTGCTGCAATCAGTGTTCCTCCTTAAATAGGCTAAGGGAGCGGCCAATTAGCCCCACGCCTTACTCTCGAGGAGACCTCCTCCTGAGGAGCCACTCCTGCATTGAGAAGAGGCTCCTCCTCTTCGTCCTCTTCACTTAAAGGAGCTTCTGGAGGTTCTGAAGGCCCTGGCTGAATCCCTGCCTCTGGCTCCACATTTTCTCCAGCCTCCTCACTGTCCGACTCGAGCGCCAGCTGCACAGGCTGCTGGTGCAGCATCACACCAGCCTCCTCGTTGTCGGAATCAGCTACAATCTGCACAGGCCGCTGATGGGCCACAACAGGTGGCAACAAATTAGGAATTAGGAAGGTTGGGCATCAATGTAACAGCATAACAGAAGAGCTGGAAGGGACCTTGGAGATCTTCTAGTCTGACCCCCTCCTCAAGCAGGAAACCCTATACCCGTGGTGGCGAACCAATGGCACGCGTGCCGGATGTGGCACAGACAGCCATTTTTCCAGGCACGTGAGCTATCACCCAAATGACCAGCAGCTGCACATGTTCACAAGCCCAGCTGGTCTTCAGGCCTCCGGTGTGCATGCGCACAATTCAGGGGACCCAGCTGGTCTTCGGAGCTCTCCTGCGCATGTGTGCATTTATGCGCATGTGCATGAGAGTACTGGTGCGCAGCATGCCCATTCACAGGCGTTCACGCTTGTGCATTGCACGTGCAAATACTACACGCATGCGCAGATGCCCTATACCTGTGATGGTGAACCTATGGCATGCATGCCACAAGTGACACATGGAGCCGTATCTGTGGGCACACGAGTATTGCCCTAGCTCAGCTCCAGCAAGCATGTCCACCTGATTTTCAGCCCTTCCGGGCCCACCGGAAGTCAGGAAATGGGCTATTTCCAGCCTCCGGAGGGCCTCCAGGGACGTGGGGAAGGCAGTTTTTGCTCACCCCAGGCTCCTAGAAACCCTCTGGAGCCTGGGGAGGGCAAAAAATAGGCCTACCAGGCCCACTGTGCCATCTCGTGCCAAACGTGGGGGAAGTTTGGAAGGGGTCATACACACATGTGCGGGGCGGGGGCACATTGAATTATGGGTGTGGTCACGCACGCGTGCGAATCCCCCGCGCTCCCTCCACTTTTGGCATGTGACGGAAATAAGGTTAGCCATCACTGCTCTATACCATTTTTTAAAAAAATTTGATTTATATGCCGCCCTTCTCCGGAGACTCAGGGCGGCTTACAATACGTTAAGCAATATTGAGAAAGGGTTGTGTTGGAGGGTGTTTGGATGGTATGCAGAAGAGAGAGGCCACTTCCTATACGCTGTGGGCGGTAGCAGATTTATCCGATGTCCCCTGAATGAAATCTTTAATCCAGATGTTGGCCTCTTCGAAGGTTTTAAAGGTGGGAACGAGACTACCAATCCCTTGGGGAGCAAACGGCTCCAATTCTTACATTTGCAAATTCACTCGAGCGTCCAAAACCGCATGATCTAAACAATAATTTTGCTACTGACGTTTAATAGCACAATTGAGCCTTTTTTATTTTTGTTGTGGGGGAGGGGGGCACAGAGGCAGGAAATGGAGTGAGAGATGGCTAACACAATCCTGGGTTGTATAAACAGAGGGATAGAATGAAAATCGCGGGATGGATTAGTATTGCTTTATAAAGCCTTTAGTAAGGTCACACCTGGAATATGGCATTTAGTTTTGGTCACCACTTTGGAAAAAGTGCAAAGAAGAGCAACTAAAGACCTGGAGGCAAAAACATATGAAGAACGGTTGCAGGATTTGGGTATGTCTAGTTTAATGAAAAGAAGGACTAGGGGGGAGCATGAAAGCAGTATTCCAGTATTTGAGGGATTGCCACAAAGAAGAGGCAGTCAAGCTATTCTCCAAAGCACCAAATATGGATGGAAACTAATCAAGGAGAGAAGCAACCTGGAATTATTTATTTTATTAATCAAATTTGTCTACCGCCCTACTCCCCGAAGGGACTCAGGGCGGTGAACAGCCGATTAAAATACAATGTCATACAAAAGTTGAAAAATTTAAAATAAATTAAATAATTTGGCTGAGGCAAATTAAAATCCAATTATATAAGACATTTAAAAACCCAGGATAAAACCCATTATAAAGGGGAGGTTTAAGCCAGACCAGCCTGATGAAATAGGAACGTTTTTAGGGCGCGGCGGAAGGTCCGTAGGTCCTGTATCCTCCTTATCTAAGGGGGGAGCTTGTTCCAGATGGCCGGTGCCCCCACAGAGAAGGCTCTCCCCCTGGGGGCCGCCAGTTGACACTGTTTGGCTGACGGCACCCTGAGGAGCCCCTCTCTGTGGGAACGGACTGGTCAGTGAGAGGCTATTGGTGGCAGAAGGCGGTCCCGAAGTGTTCTGGCCCTGCTCCCAGGAATACACCCCCTCAGACAATCAGAGTCTAATGAACTGGCAGGCAACCAAGTAAGGTGATAAAAAGCTTGGCAGCAATCCCCGCAGCTGCTTGCCAAAGCCTTTATTAATAGTTCAGTCAAATACACACCACCAAAATGTCCAGAGCTGAGATGCAGGGCAGATTCGAAACCGAGATCCATGAATCTTTGTTTTGTCCGTCACAAAGATACAGGCTGCAATCCCTCTCTTTTATAGCCTGTGGGGTGTGGTCCACCAGCTAATCACGACCACCCCTTTTCCTCTGCTGGGCTCTCCTGTCTCTCCGACGCTGGCGAGGATCCAGCCAAAACTCACTCCCCTCATCAATGTCCTCCTGTGCCTGCGGGGCTGAGCTTGGCTCTGGGCCTATCTCCTGCCCTTCGGTGTCTTCCGGAGGCATTGCCAGAGAGGAGGGTCCTGGAGAAGGAGGCCTTGCCAACTCCTCTCCCTCACTCTCAGAGTCCTCCCCTGCTGATGACGCAGGCTCAGGCAACGGAGCCACAACACGAAGATACCCTGGTCCTAAGCCATGGAGTGCTTTGAAGATAGTAACCAAAACCTTGAAGCGCACCCGGAAGACCACTGGGAGCCAGTGCAGCTCGCGCAGCAGTGGAATCACATGGGAGCGCCACATCGCTCCCATCACCACCCATACGGCCGCATTCTGGACCAGTTGGAGCCTCCGGGTGTTCCTCAAGGGGAGCCCCATGTAGAGAGCATTACAGTAGTACAGTAATTAAGAAAAAATTTCTTAACAGTGAGGACAATTAATCAGCGGAACAGCTTGCCTCCAGAAATTGTGGGTGTTCCAACACTGGATATTTTTAAGAAGAGACTGGATAGTTATTTGTACAGAATGGTGTAGAGTCTTCTCTTGAGCAAGGGGCTGGACTAGAAGACCTCCAAGGTCCCTTCCAACTCTTCTTATTCTGTATCATTCTTTCAATCAGCTTGCAAAGGCAGGTTCTTCCGTGTGGCCTCCATCCCGGGCAGCAAAGCTCGGGCGTCCGCCGTGGCATTGGCTTTTCTGCCCAACTCTTTGCCGAAAGGCCTCCTGACTTTGCAATCCGGAAAGCATTACATATTGCAGCAAAATCCAAGTACTTCCTTTCTATTGTGTTCAGCGCACACTCCGGTTTCCTTTCCTGGCGCAAACTCCTCACAGCTTCAGACTTTCGTAGGGTAAATGGTCGCAGGGCTCCTGGGAGGGATTGTGGGGATGGGGGGGAGAGGGGAGGGTTGGGCTGAGCAGGGCAAGGAAGGGAAAAGGTGGGAAGGGCAAGGAAGGTGGGGGTGGGGGAATGAAATTCAGTGGTGAAAAAAGGAAGGTTCCACATTTAGGCAAGAAAAAACCAAATGCACAGGTACAGTATAGGTCAGTGATGGCCTGTCGGGAAACAGGCCATTTTACCACCAGAAGTCGGGAAACAGGCCATTTCCAGCCTCTGGAGGACCTCCGGGGGTTGGGTGGGTGTGGAAGGCCGTTTTCGCCCTCCCCAGGCTCCTAGAAAGCCTCTAGAACCTAGGGAGGGTGAAAAACAGGCCTACCGGGCACACCAGGCCATCACATGCCAAAAGTGGGGGGAGCGTAGGGGGGTCTCGGGCACACGTGCCAACACCCATAATTCAATATGCCCCACCCCCCGTGCATACATGCACGACCCCTCCCTGCGCTCTCCCCGCTTTTGGCACATGATGGTCTGGTCGGCCCGGTAGGTCTGTTTTTCGCCCTCCCCAGGCTCCAGAGGCTTTCTAGGAGCCTGGGGAGGGTGAAAACGGCCTTCCCCACCCATCGACCCCCGGAGGCCCTTCAGAAGCTGGAAATGGCCTGTTTCCCGACTTCTGGTAGAACCAGAAGGCCTGAAAATCAGTTGGCTGGCGTGCACATGTGCGCCGGAGCTGAGCTCGCGTGCCCACCGATATTTTATTTTTTTATTTTCTTTTTTATTTGGCTTATATGCCGCCCTATCTCCAACGGACTCAGGGCGGCTCGCAACAATAAAATCCACACAGCCAGCACAAAGTTAAAATCTTGTTAAACCAGCTAAAATTTAAAACCCATAAACACCCCATCCGTCCAGGTCGGGGAACTTGAATAACCAAGTTTTTAATTCGCGGCGGAAGGTGCGAAGGTCAGGAGCCCACCGGAGCTCCAAAGGGAGCTGATTCCAGAGGGTGGGTGCGCCCACAGAGAAGGCTCTACCCCTGGGGGCAGCCAGCCGACATTATCTAGCCGACGGTACCCTGAGCAAGGCCCTCTCTGTGGGTGCGAACCGGGCGATGGGATTAGTTGCTGGCTGCAGGTGGTCTGCCAAATATCCTGGGCCTAAGCCATGTAGGGCTTTATAGCTCATCACCAGCACCTTGAATCTCACCCGGAGGGCAACCGGCAACCAATGCAAGTCGCGCAGGAGAGGTGTAACATGGGAGTATCGGGATTCTCCCATCACAACCCGCACGGATGTAATTTGTACCAGCTGAAGCCTCCAAGTGGTCCTCAAGGGCAGCCCCATGTAGAGAGCGTTACAGTAGTCAATACGTGAGGTGACTATGCACAGGTGGCACGCATGCCATAAGTTTGCCATCACGGGTATAGGTGGTACCTCGCTCATTAGTAGTAACTGTGAGAGGGATCTTGGAGTCCTAGTTTAGGTTTAGGTTTTATTTGATTTATATACCGCCCTACTCCCGAAGGACTCAGGGCGGTGAACAGCCACAGGATAAAAACACATAAATACAAAATTTAAAAACAAAGATAAAACCGAATTAAACAATTTGGCCCCAGACAGATTTAAAACACCCCAATAATAAGAACAAATCTAAAATTTACATGTTAGGGAAAAGGGAAAAAAGTTAGCGGACAACCATTTAAATAGGAAGTGTTTAATGCCACTTTATAATGCCTTGGTAAGGCCACACTTGGAATACGGCATCCGGTGTTGGTTGCCACGATGTAAACATTTTTTTAAATTTATTTGTTTGTTTATTTGTATAAGTATGAACGTAAACATGAAGAAAGGAAGTAAATACAGATAAATGGGGACAGTAGGACAGGGATGGTAGGCACCCTGGTGCGCCTATGCATGTCCCCTTTACGGACCTCTTAGCAATGGGGTGAGGTCCACAGTAGACAGGTTGAAGCTATGAGGGTTTTAAGGATGTAACAACGGAGTCAGGTAGAGAATTCCAGGTGTTGACCACTCTGTTGCTGAAGTCGTATTTTCTGCAATCGAGTTTGGAGTGATTTACCTTGAGTTTGTACCGATTGTTTGCCCGTGTATTATTGAGGTTTATTTATTTATTTATTTATTTATTAGATTTATAAACCGCCCTACTCCTGGGGGACTCAGGGCGGTGTACAGCCATAAATAAAACATTTCAATACAAAAGTTTAAAATAGAATAAAATGAATTAAATAATTCATTTGGCTGATAATTAAAACCCCAATAATTTAAAACAAATTAAAATTCATAATTAAAAGGAGAAAATAACTTAGGTCAGGCCGGCTTGTTGGAATAAATAGGTCTTAAGCGCGCGAAGGAAGGTGCGCAGGTCCAGGATCCTCCGTATATCCGGGGGGAGCTCGTTCCAGATGGTAGGTGCTCCCACAGAGAAGGCTCTCCCCCTGGGGGCCGCCAGCCGGCATTGTTTGGCCGACGGCACCCGGAGGAGCCCCTCTCTATGGGAGCGTACAGGCCGGTGGGAGGCTATTGGTGGTAACAGGCGGTCCCGTAAATAACCAGGTCCTAAGCCATGGAGCGCTTTAAAGGTGATAACCAAAACCTTGAAGCGCACTCGGAAGACCACCGGGAGCCAGTGAAGCTCACGCAGGAGGGGTGTTACATGGGAGCGCCACGTCGCTCCCATAACCACCCGCGCGGCCGCACTCTGCGCCAGTTGGAGCCTCCGAGTGCTCCTCAAGGGGAGCCCCATGTAGAGAGTGTTACAATAGTCCAGACGGGAGGTGACGAGGGCGTGAGGTTGAAGATGAAGTAGTCATTGACAGGTAAGACGTTGTAACGGATAATTTTATGTATTACGCTTAGGTCAGACCGAAGGCGGTGTAGTTCTAAGTTGTCTAAGCCCAAAATTTCAAGCTTGGTGGCATGAGGGATTCTATTCTGAGTAGAGGAGATGCGGAGACTCTAGAAAGAGTGCAGAGAAGAGCAACCAAGAGGATGAGGGGACTGGAGGCTAAAACATATGAAGAACGGTTGCAGGAACTGGGTGTGTCTAGTTTAATCAAAAGAAGGACTAGGGATGACATGATAGCAGGGTTCCAATATCTCAGGGGCTGCCCCAAAGAAGAGGGGGCCAATCTATTCTCCAAAGCACCAGAAGGCAGGACAAGAAGCAACGGATGGAAACTCATCAAGGAGAGAAGCAACTTAGAACTGAGGAGAAATCTCCTGACGATGAGAATAATTAACCAGTGGAACAACTTGCCACCAGAAGTTGTGAATGCTCCAACACTGGAAGTTTTTAAGAAAAGATTGGATAACCCTTTGTCTGAAAATCAGACAATAAATGCAACTTGGAGGCTGGTTCTTTGCCAAGGGTGATTTCCATGGTTCTGGCCATGGGCTTCCTAGAGAAGGTAAGTCCTCTGGACCAAGAACCACAGGACCCCCGTCCGAAGCCCAATAAAATGTGAAAAGGTGGGTGTGTATATTTTAAGGAGCAGAGGCCTTATCTATGGGGCACCAATCAGAAGAGAGTATTTGTAGCTCAGGCTTGAAGGATGGGGTCCTTGGTGCTCCGTGAGCTTTCTTGCAGACCCAACTCGGTAACATCATCAGTGCTAAAAGAGAGTGGGATTTGTGGAAGAGGAGGAGGAAGAGTGTGAGATCCTTGGAGCTCTCTGAAATTGGTTGTCTTCTTACAGGCGTTTCATGACCAGTCTAGGTAACGTCAACAGTCTAGGAGGAGGTGATGTTTCTGGACAAGGAGAAAGGGAAGAGTGGGAGGAGGATGACCGTGGGGGCCTTGGTGCTCTCTGAGTTTAGTAGTTTTCTTACAGTTGTTTAATTACCTAACTAGGTAACATCATCAGTAGTAGAAGGGAGTGGGTTTGAGAGTGAATGGAGGAGGACGAGGACAATGGTGTGGTCCTTCATGCTCTCTCTGACTTTAGTTGTATTTTTACAGACCTTTCCTTACCTAACTAGGTAACATCATCAGGGCTAGAAGGAGGGGGCGTTTGCAGAGAGAGTGGGGAGGAGGAGGACTGGGCTCCTTGGTGCTCTCTAAGCTTGCAAAGTTTTCTTGCAGACGTTCCATTACCCAACTCGGTAACGCCATCCGTGCTAGAAGGAAGTGGGATTTGCTTTCTGGTTTTTATATAAGTGGCTTGCCTTGGTGGGAGTGATTTCGGATCCTGTTGTTTACCGTTAGCTTCTATTTCTGCGTTGACAGGTCCCTGATTGGGATATTGTTCAATTCTTGATTGTTTGTCTAGTCCAGGGGTCCGCAACCTTAAACCCTCAAAGAGCCATTTGGAACCGTTTCCCACAGAAAAGAAAACACCGGGAGCCACAAAAACCCTTCCCGTGCCTGACTATTTCTCGAGCGGCCACAAAACTAGCCTATGTAGTCGAATTAAACGTTCTGTTTTCTTCTGAAACTTTTCTTTTCTTGGATTTATCCGTGGTTGGTCTACCGGGGGTTGAAAAGCTCAATAAATCATGTGCCGGCGGGTGTCTCACATTAGCTGTTGTGACGCATATTTTGAGCGACAGGGAGCCGCAGCAGAGGGGTGAAAGAGCCACAGGCGGCTCCAGAGCTGCTGGTTGCTGACTCCTGGCCTAGTGTGAATTTTATTTTTTTCTTCAGAAAATCAGTGGTGTGTTGATTTTGCTGGAGAAAATAAGTTGGGGGCTTTTTAATTCTCCCTTTTCAGTGGTATGTAAGCTATCCCCATTATGCATGGGGATTTGCACCTGGAAAATTCACTTATTTATAGCTAGTCCTCAACTTACAACCATAGTAGAGCCTGCCTGCCTACTGAGGTCCTAAGTTGTGGCAGTTGTAAAATGGGTTGTAAATGACCACAGTGTTCCCTTCACAACTGTGGTGGCTGCTTTACAGTCGCTGGGTTTATTTCACCACTACCACACACACACACACACAAGTCGTAAAAAATCAAGATTGTTGTGTTTCATAGCTTTGACCCTAAATTTCCTGAGACTCGGTCAGCAAGTTATTTTAAGAATCTCGGGCTGTTTGACTTTCGCTTTTAAAGCATAAACAGTTTCGGGAGAAGGAGCGCACTGGAGACATACCAGAGCATGATTAACCTGGCTCTGTTTTCTTCCAGTTCTTTCTGTCAAAATGCAGATTAAAAACTGTGGTTTCCTTGTTTTTCTCTCTGACGTTTCATTACCTTAACTAGGTAACATGATCAGTTTTAGAAAGGAGTGGTGCTTGTGGAGAGGAAGAGGAGGAGGAGGAGGAGGAGGAGGAGGAGGTAGAGGAGAAGGAGGAGAACGACTGTGGGGTCCTTGGTAGCCTCTGAGCTTCTTGTTTTTCTAGCAGACGTTTCATTACCCAATTGCACTCATCAGTGCTAAGTAAGGAGTGCTCTTTGCTGCTGAGCTAACAGGAGAAAGCCCAACCGAAGAACCTCCGAGGTCACTTCCACCAACACTAACAGGGCAAGCCGCTAGAATACAAACGGACAGCAAACAACACTCCTTACTAGCACTGGTGAGGTTCAGCAATGAATCAGTGGAACAACTTGCCTCTGGAAGTTGTGGGTGCTTTTAAAAAGAGATTGGACCGCCATTTGTCTGAAAAGGAATAGAGCAGTGACGGCTAACCTTTTTGCCCTCATGTGCCAGAAGCGGGGGGAGTCACACGCCCGCGTGCCCACACCCATAATTCAATGCCTCTCTCCGCCCCATCCCTTGCTCGCATGTGCGCATGACACCCCCACGCTCCCCCCTGCTTTTGGCATGCAACAAAGGTTACCAATGGGTGTGGTAGGCCCGTTTTTCGCCCTCCCCAGGCTCCAGAGTTTTTCTTGGAGCCTGGGAAGGGTGAAAACGGCCTCCAACCCACCTCAGAGGCCCTCCGGAGGCCAAAAACAGCCTCCCAGAGCTTCCATGCGAGCCCATGGTAGTGGGGGGGGGACGGACATTTTTGCCCTCCCCAGGCGCCGAAGGCTTTCTTTGAGCCTACAGGAGAGTGAAAACAACCTCCCCAGGCTCCAGAGGCCCATTTCTGGCCTTCCCGAACTTCTGGTAGGCCCATTTTTCACCCTCCCGTAGCCTCCGCATGCACCCTGCACATACCAGCATCCAAAATGGGTCACGTGGGGACTCCTAGGAGGGAACGGGTGGCATGTGGGGGGCCAGCCGTAAATCAGCTGGCCAGCGCACGCATGCATACCGGAGCTGAGCTAGGGCAACGATTCGCGTGCCCACGGATATGGCTCCACGTGCCAGCTGTGGCACACTTGCCATAGGTTCGCCATCATAGCAATAGGGGGTTGGACTAGAAGACCTCCAAGGTCCCTTCCAACTCTGTTATTCTGTTATTTCTTTCGGGCACAAAGAGCAACGGAGTGAGGGGAATAACGTGCTTCAAACCTCCCAGGCTGAACAGACAGAGATATGCCAAGCTCTTTTCTCCGAACGTGGAAACAAAACATATATCTAAATATATATGTAATGTATGTATTTAAAGTAGGGGCTGTCCCTAAGTGAACCTGGCTGCCAGTGCCCCTTCCTGTTGTTTAACACTTTCCGAAACAGGTGCTTTGTGAGCTCAGAGGCGTGAAATATTTTCTGCGTGGAAGGCATTGAGGGGTCATTTTCAGGGCTTCTGTTGTGGCCCCGTCCTCTGAGCCTATCCCATTGGAGGAAGGAAGCTCTGAGCAGGAGGAAGAGGAGCCAGCCAGATCTCCCAGCCCCCCCCCCTCTGGCACCGTCTCAGGTGCCAGCTGAAAGAGAGCCAAGTAGTGGGGAAACAGGTGTCTCAGATGAGAGTGAGGGAGAGACGTCATTCCTGGACGCACGCCAAAGAAGGCGAGATAAACGCTTACAGCAGCTGCGGAGACGCATGAGGGAATAGACCTGAGTCACTGGACTGGAGTCACAGGATCAATGAGTCACTGGACCACACCCAGAGCCTATATAAGACAGGAGGGTGGTTCATGATCTCTGTGACGAACAAAAACGCAATCTAGTAGTCTTTGGAGCTAAAAGAACGGATTTTGGCAAAGCTACGTAGGTGATTTTCTTTTTGTGAACTATTAAAGCCCTTGGCAGACGGTGTGCATATCGCTGCCAAGTTTGAGATAAGAACTGTGGAGTGTGCCAAGTGCTTCTTAACCCTCGACTGGCTGTGTTTTTGTGGGTCTCTGTAGGGGGGGACAGATCAGCTTCAAAAATTTTAGCAAGGGGATTCTCTGCCCGGTTGCTGGGTGGGCATGGCCATGGTGGGCGTGACCTAGTCAGCTTCCTGCACCATGGTGTGGGGGAAGGCATTTTTGCCCTCCCCAGGCTCTGGAGGCTTTTCTCAAGCCTCCGGGAGGTCGAAAACGGCCTTCCCAGGCTCTGGAGGCCCGTTTCCGGCCTTTCCGAACTTCTGGTAGGCCCGTTTTTCACCCTCCCGTAGCCTCCTCATGCACCCTGCACTTACCGGAATCTAAAATGGACCGCGTGGGGACTCCTTGGAGGGGAGGGGTGGAAGGGGCGGGGCCAGCCAGGAGTGGGATTTGGCGGTTCTCCGAACAGCACAGAATCTTAGGTAGAGGTTCTCCTGAATCCCTGCGAACCCCCAGCAGCCCACCCCTGGTAATTTTTCATTTGAACCTTCTTCCCCGTGGCTGGCAGCAAGAAATTCTTTCCGTCTGCGGCCGTCCAGATGTGTTCAACCAGATGAGAAAAACCACGGAGGGGATCCCGGCCGAGGAAGGAGTGGAGAACAGGAATAGCCCATCTGCACGAGCTTTCTCGTGATCTTTCAAAGCGAGGAGTCCATGGTGCTTTCTCTGCTTGGTTTTTTCCTTCCGGACGTTTCATTACCCAGCTAGGTAACGTCATCAGTGTTAGAAGGAGATGGGGCTTGCTCTCAATTTGTATTCTAAGGGCCTGCCCTGTCAGTGTTGATGGTTTTAGAAGTTCTTCGGTTGGGCTATATAGTGTTAACTTCTTTGGATTGGTTTACTTCTTGAGACGCTAGAAAAAGTGCAGAGAAGAGCAAGAAAGATGATTAGTGGATGGGAGGCTAAAACAGACGATGAACAGTTGCAGGAACTGGGCATGGCAAGTCTAGTGAAGAGAAGGACCAAGGGGAGACAGGATAGCATCTTTCAATATTTGAGGGGCTGCCACAGAGAGGAGGAAGGGGGTCAAGCTATTTTCCAAAGCACCTGAAGGCCAGACAAGGAACAATGGATGGAAACTGACCAAGGAGAGATTCAACCTGGAAATAAGGAGGAATTTCCTGACAGTGAGAACCATCAACCCATGGAACAGAAGTTGCCTTCGGAAGTTGTGGGAGCTTCTTCAGCTCTCACAACTTCTCACAACTTCAGAAGTTGTGGAAAGTTTCATCACTGGAAGCTTTCAAGAAGCTGTCAAAGCTGTCAGAAATGGTGTAGGCTCTCCTGCTTGGGTGTGGGGTTAGACTAGATGACCCATAAGATCCCTTCCAACTCTGTTAATCTGTTAATTGTTGATGTGATGTTAATTCTGGTATTAATCTTTGTTCATTTGGGCATTGATTGCCTATGGGGAGATATTTTGGCCTTTTTGTTTCTTGATTGTTTCCCCCCCCCCCCCCCCCCGTTGACTTTGGTCGCAAAAGGGGGATCATTTAACCCCAGGACACTGCAGCCATCATAAATACGAAGCCATTGCCAAGCATCTGTGTTTGGATCAGGTGACCATGGGGAAACAGAAACGGTCGTAAGTGTGAAAAATGGTCCGAAGTCACTTTTTTTTCAGTGTCGTAACTGTGAAGGGTCACTAAACGTAAAATGTGAGAGGCATCTAATTTCGTCAGACAACTCTAGCGTGACAGTACTGTTGTAAGTCGAGGACTATGTTCCATGTCATTTGACATTTTCAGCACGATATCTTTGCATCCAGCCAGCAAGGGGAAAAAGGAAAACAAGTATTCGAGTAGGAAGGCTTGTGTTTGTGAATTCAGTGAAAGCATTCCACAGCTGTGCTCCTTTTATCCCGATCCAGATTGCATCTTTGGCCACAGCTGGAGTCTTGCAGCTTTTTGTCAAAGCGATACAGATGTTGTCGTACCCACTGAGTCCTGCCCCCAATCCTCCCAACCCCTCACCCACACTCCCAGTAATTGCAAAATCCATCTGGGGATGTTTTCTCCCGAACGGGGATTTTCCCTCCTGACAGTCAAAGCTGCAGAAAAACTGCTCTTCCATAGAGTGAATTGGAATAACAGAATAAGAGAACTGAAAGGGGCCTTGGAGGTCTTCTAGTCCAACCCCCTGCTTAGGCAGGAAATCCTACACCACTTCAGACAAATGGGTTATGCAACATCTTCTTAAAAACTTCCAGTGTTGGAGCATTTACAACTTCTGGAGGCAAAGTCGTTCCACTAGTTAATTGTTCTCACTGTCAGGAAATTTCTCCTTAGTTCTAAGTTGCTTCTCTCCTTGATTAGTTTCCACCCGTTGCTTCTTGTCCTGCCTTCATCTGCTTTGGAGAATAGGTTGACCCCCCTTTTCTCTGGGGCAGCCCCTCAAATATAAGAAGAGTGCTATCATCTCACATGACCCTGGGACACTGCAACCTTTATAAATGTCAACTGATTCGCATTTTGATCTACAATTTTTTTTCTTTGCTTGCACCTTGACAATAACAGGGAGGGGGGGGGGATTGGATGAAATGCAGAGGTGGGAGAATGGTATCCAAGCATCCGTCGGCACCTTGGGACATTGCTGGCATCCCAAGGACACGCCGAGCAGATATCGCGGCGTGGCTGGCTGTTTCCCATAACAAAATGAAACGGGATTGATTGGTGGATGTAATGGATTGTGGGCGGCCCGTAGGGAAAAGGGGGAATTACTAGCTATGTTTGCTTTTGCGTGGGAAATCCAGAGCTGGTTTTGCTTCTTCTGCGCCAACGTGGATTTTTTTTCGTAAAGTTTTATACTCTTGGTAAAATAATGTCCCAGGAATTTCTTTTTCTGGATTCACCAATTGGACAGTGGACGATAACCACAGTACGTGCCACTTACTAAGGGCCTGAATTTTGATTCCGTGACAGCTGTGACGGTCCAAAGTGCCAGTTGCAAGTCATTTTTTCCAGCACTGTTGTAATCTCAAATGGTGGTTAGGTAAAGATAAAGGTTCCCCTCGCACATATGTCCTAGTCGTTCCCGACTCTAGGGGACGGTGCTCATCTCTGTTTCAAAGCCAAAGAGCCAGCGCTGTCCGAAGACGCCTCCGTGGTCATGTGGCCGGCATGACTCAACGCCAAAGGCGCACGGAACGTTGTTCCCTTCCCAGCAAAGGTGGTCTCTATTTTTCTATTTGCATTTTTTACCTGCTTTCGAACTGCTAGGTTGGCAGAAACTGGGACAAGTAACGGGAGCTCACCCCATTACGCGGCGCTAGGGATTCGAACTGCTAAACTGCCGACCTTTCGATCGACAAGCTCAGCATCTTAGCCACTGAGCCACCGCATCCCATCAAATGGTGGTTAAATGGTCGTAAATCGAGGATTGCCTGTATTCATTTCAACCATGTGGGAATGTGCCAGGTGTAAACATGCGAAATACACGTATGTATGGGAGTCTGTTGCTGAAATCCATACAATCGGAAGCCCCAAAAGAGCATTAGAACGCAGATCAGGAATTAAACAGTATAATTAATCGATAAAGTATAGATAATAATAATAAATTCGTAGAAAGGACCTCGAAGCACGAAAAGAAGTCAGAAGTGTGTTTGAAGTGGCACCTTTGAAGCATTAGCTAAAAAAACACTCTAGCGTGACAACACCTTTGAATCAAAGGTGTGTGTTGGAGCGACACCACAAAGAGAACAGAGGAAGAAGATGAATGAAATTCCAGATTATTAGAATAATGAAATGAACTGAAGCCAGATAGTGCATCGTTACCTCGTGTTGCTTTTGATTTGAGCCTCAGGTAAGCGTGTGGGAGTGTTACGTCTCCTCAGCGTGACACCTGTCTCCTTTGATTGCCCGTGTTACAACCTGTCCTGTTTGCTTCCCCCCCCTCAAGAATCTGACAAAATCTCCTTCAACGGCTGTTATAGTGCATCGTTGAAAGACGTTGTGGCTTGTGTGAATTGCCAAGGGGAGCTTGCTTCAAAATGGTGGCTGTGATGTCGCTTTTTCTTGTAGGGTGCAGCTGTGGGAAAGAGTGCATACTTACTCCTCGGCTTACAACAACAATTGAGCACCAAAATTCCCGTGGCTAAGCGAGACCATTGTTAAGTAAGCTTTGCCTCACGTTACGATCATGCTTGCCGCTGTCGTAAAGTGAATCACTGTAGTGGCGAAGTTAGTAAGACGGTTGTTAAGCGAATCTACTGCGTTTCCCAGAAAATAAGACCCAACCAGAAATTAAAACTAGCACGATTTTTCAAGATGCTCGTAATGTAAGAGAGCCTGAGTGGCGAAGGAGGCTGATGCCTCCTAAAAGGCAGCATTTAACATCCAGCTGCCTGCAATTACTGCGAGTTCAATCCTCGCCAGGCTCAAGGTCGACTCAGCCTTCCATCCTTTCTAAGGTGGGTAAACTGAGGACCCAGTTGGTGGGGGCAATAAGCTGACTTTGTATAAATGTACAAAAGTATGAAGGCTATTGCTTAATGCGTTGTAAGCCGCTCTAAGTCTCCGGAGAAGGGCAGCATATAAATCAAATTTTATATATATATATATATATATATATATATATATATATATATATATATATATATATATATATATATATATATATATATATATATATATATATATATGCACATACACATACCCTACCCCAGTGGTGAAATTCAATTTTTTTTTACTACCGGTTCTGTGGGCGTGGCTTGGTGGGCGTGTTGTGGCTTGATGGGCGTGGCTTGGTGGGCATGGCAGGGGAAGGATACTGCAAAATCCCCATTTCCACCCTACTCCAGAGGAAGGATACTGCAAAATCTCCATTCCCACCCCACTCTTGGGTGTTTAAATATTTTCCGGGAGGTCTTATTTTTTGGGAGGTCTTATTTGGGGGGGGGGGTATTTTAGCGCTCAAAAGTCCGATTGGGTTTATTATCACGGGAGGTCTTATTTTCGGAGAAACACAGTACCTGTATGGGAACATCCTTTTTATTATTATTATTATTACATTTCTCTCTCCAGAAATTTGCAGATTTCCTGGTTCCCCACCCTTAAGTCCTAAGAACGTGTATCCTGCATAAACTTCCTCCCTCTTCTGACACCCCAAACTCCAAAATTCCCCTTAGAGAAATTCAAAAGAAATTCTCAAGCACCACGAGAATGCGGTCAAAAACCCAGAAGCCTTTTTTGCAAGAAAAGGGGAAGGAAAATTTCGATAAGGCATTGCAGTTCTGCCTTAACTGATTTATGGAAATGATGTAGAGACAAATTGTGGCTGTTTTACACGCTGGCGTATTGCAGAGATCTTGACGCAAATTGTTCGTGACCAGATTGTGATCTAGACAGAGATAGGAGCTGGAGTTTGTGTTGAAAAACAATAACGGCACACGTTGTGCCAAAAGTGCTTTGTGCATTTGGACGGAGTGGCCTAGAACCGCTTCTTGTTACAGGAACTCCTTGACTTACGACCACAGATGAGCATAATATTTCCTATTGCTAAGTAAGGCAGTTGCTGAGGGAGTTTTTCCTCCATTTGTCGATCTTTCTGGCCACAGCTGTTAAGTGAATCATTGAAGTCGTTGATTTAATATAGGTAGTCCTCAACTTGCCATCACAATCGAGACAGTTAAGTGTTGCTAAACGAGAAAGAAAGAGTGGTGCTTTCTAACTTTGGAGTTTGAGAAAACTTTCGAAAATCTATATATATAAAAGCAAAATACCACTCGCGCATCATCACAAAATCTCCAGAACCATAAAGCTTACAAACTTGAAATTTGCCACAATATGTTCCTTTTGGCTTCTAGGTGCTCGCTAAGAAAGGATTTTTTGAAATGACCATCAGATCATTAGTATTTCTTATATTATTATTAACACGCTCTGATGCTAAGGAGTTCTACTCCCTCTCCCCACCTGAAAAGAAATCTGTTCCAAATGCAAAACACAAGCAGAGGAGAGGATTTTCACTTTCAGTTTTACTTTCAGGGGATAGGGTAGGGGAGACTTCTGTGGGGCAAGCCTGAGGGAGAGAAGGGGATAATATAGGAGAGGCCTCTGTGGGGCAAGCCTAAGGGAAAGAAGAGGGATAGGAAAGGAGTGGCTTTTGTGGGGCAAGCCTGAGGGAGAGAAGGGGAGGAGAGGCTTCTGTGGTGCAAACCTGAGGGAGAGAAGAGGGATAGGAGAGGAAAGGCTTTTGTGGGGCAAGCCTGAGGGAGAGAAGGGGATAATATAGGAGAGGCCTCTGTAGGGCAAGCTTGAGGGAGAGAAGGGGGATAGGAGAGGAGAGGCTTTTATGGAGCAAGCCTGAGGGAGAGAAGGGGAGAGGAGAGGCCGATTGTAACTACTGTATTTTCCTGCGTATAAGACTACTTTCTAACACACAAAAATCTTCTCAAAAGTCGGGGGTCATCTTATACGCCGGGTCTCATTCTCCTGTAACCAGGCAGACCAGCCCATAAGGCTCTGACAAGCCTTAAATGGCTCTGAGGAGGGTCGTCTTATACGCCCAGTCGTCTTATACGCCGGAAAATACAGTACTTGTTAATTTTGAAGCTGTAAATCTCAATTTATCAAGCCCGATCACATAGTTTCCTATGTGAGCGGGTATTCAGCTAGTACCTGATAAACAAAGAAACAAACTGTTGGATCATCAAACAAATTTAGGCTTCTTACTCATGTCACCAATGGCCAGGTTCAATTTATCCTAGTTTGGACGCGCGACGCGAAAATCCAGTTTTTTGGAGAACACTCTAACATGGAGAAAGGTGGAAGAAAAAAGGACAACCAGAGTAAAGAGACACCGTTATAGCTGTGATGAGGGCAGGGTTGGAAGATCTGAAGGACCAGGTTGCGGACAACTTATCCTGGAGAAGTTCTAGCTATGTAGGTCCCTAATAGGAGTTGACAGCTATTTGACGGCACTTCATCACTCATCAGTCTATCCATCAAAGCGAAGTCCCAGGCTCTCTTGAGAAAATGACTTGACGACGTATAATCAATTGATGTTGCTTCTCTAACTTTGTCGCTTCCAGATGGGAAGCTGTGATTTTAACTGCCAGTGTTTCCGGATAGCACCGCCATCCTCCATAATCGATGATCATCAATCAATCAATCAATGCGAAGAGCCAACTCCTAGAAGGAGAGCAAACCCTCCCTTACTAACACTGATGATGCTACCTAGTTGGGTAGTGAAACATCTACAAGAAAATAGCCAAGTTCAGGGAACACCAAGGAACCCATAATCCTCCTCCTCCTCCTGTCCACAGCCATCTCTCCTTGCTCGCACTGATGATGTTACCTAGATGGGTGATGAAAAGCCTGCGAGATCAACTAAGCTCAGAGACCACCAAGGTCCACACAACTCCTATAATGGAGGAAACAGTGGAAGGAAAGAGAAAAAAAAGGATGCCCAGCATTCCAGTGAGGGTGGACTCAGTTACAACGGTTTTGGGGATACCTAAATGGTACCCCCAATACAATGGGGTTGGAAGACCTAAAGCAGAGGTGAAATCCAGCAGGTCCTGACAGGTTCTGGAGAACCGGTAGCGGAAATTTTGAGCAGTTCCGAGAATCGGCAAATATAACCTCTGGTTGGGCCCCCAGAGTGGGGTGGGAATGGGGATTTTGCAGTATCCTTCCCCTGCCACACCCACCAAGCCACACCCACAGAACCGGTAGTAAAATCGTTTGGATTTCACCACTGACCTAAAGGACCACATTGGGGGTAGATCCTACGTTGAGGAGCTTAGCAATGTGGTTGCTAAGCATGAACAATTCGGGGATGTATAATTCATCTCTGTACATAATTTCTCACCTTGCCTTACCAACTCCTACTGCACCCCTGCCTTATTCGATCTCCAACCTTCAATAAGTAAGGAAATAGATCAGCTGCGGCTCCTAAAGGGAAGCGATCCAGTTCCTTCGGGGCGGAGAATCAAGTTCCCACCGAAAAGAAAAGTAGCATTGAGTTTCTGGTGGTATTCTGTTACAGCTTCGGCCATTAAGAGGATGCCATCGTCTCTTAGGAACAAAAGTGGTTTAAACGAAGCTTAATGTTCCCTTTTCGTGAGAACTATTTTTCTTCTTCTTTTTTTTTTGGCCTTTGTTCTTGGGAAGGTCGTGTGATTTTTTTTTAAGAAAAATTATTTATTTATTTTATTTATTTGTCAAATACGTATAAGATAACAGATGTAAGTATCAACATAATTACGAATACAGGAAGTGGGTGCGAATAAATGGGGACAGTAGGACTGGGACGGAAGGCACGATGGTGCGTTTATGCATGCCCCTTTAAAGACCTCTTAGGAATGGGGTGAGGCAGGGGTGAAATGCTCCCAGTTCGGACCGGATCGCCCAATCCAGTAGCAATGGTGACGGGTGGTTTGGAGAACCGGTAGCAAAAATCCCTGTGCCCCCCCCCCCCATGCTCCGCTGAGTCACACGATCATCAGAGGCTTTTTTAAAAAACTTTTTAAAGCATTTTTTCTACAACCTCTTCCGATGAAAAAATGCTTTTAAAAGTTAAAAAAAAAAGCCTCTGATGATCGCGCGACTCAGCTGGGATCCTCAGAGGCTTTTCAAAGCATTTTTTTCTGCAACCTCTTGGCCGAAGAGGTGGTTTAAAAAAAGGCTTTGAAAAGTCCCTGACGATCCCAGCTGAGTTGCCTAATCGGCAGAGAGGCTTTTCAAAGCATTTTTTTAAAAGCCTCTCTGACAATCCCAGCTGAGTTGCCTAATCAGCAGAGAGGCTTTTCAAAGCATTTTTTTTAAAAGTCTCTCTGACGATCTCAGCTGAGTTGCCTGATCAGCAGAGAGGCTTTTCAAACCATTTTTTAAAAAGCCTCTCTGACGATCCCAGCTGAGTTGCCTGATCGCCAGAGGCTTTTCAAAGCATTCGAAAAAATGCTTTGAAAAGTTTAAAAAAAAAAGTTACCCACGCCCACCGTCATATTACCACCACTCCCCAAGCCACGCCCACAGAACCGGTAGTAACACATTTTACATTTCACCCTGGGGTGAAGTCCACAGTAGACAGTCTAAGGTTAAAGTTTTGGGGGGTTTGGGAAGAAACTACAGAGTCTCAGGTAGTGCATTCCAGGCATTGACCACTCCGTTGCTGAAGTCGTATTTTCTGCAACCGAGTTTGGAGCAGTTTATCTTGAGTTTGTATCTATTGTGTGCTCGTGTATTATTGCGGTTGAAGCTGAAGTAGTCATTGACAGGTAGGACGTTGTAGCGGATAATTTTATGTACTACGCTTAGGTCGGACCGAAGGCGGCGTAGTTCTAAGTTGTCTAAGCCCAAAATTTCAAGGCCTGGTGGTATAAATTATTCTGTTGTGAGCAGAGGAGTGGAGGTCTCTTCTTATGAAATATCTCTGGACTCGCTCAGTTGTAATAATGCCCGATATGCAGTGCGGGTTCCAGGCAGACGAGCTGTATTCGAGAATTGGTCTAGCAAAGGTTTTGTATGCCCTCGTTTTCCGTACAATATTACTGGAGAAGAAGTGATGGAACCAGTGGGAAATATTCAGAAGGCAGGAGGGTGGCTTTTGAACAATAAAAGATACCTTCGAAGTTAGGTCAGCCCCTGGTTAGCACCGCAAGCAAGCCATTTTTTGGGAACGGTCCTGAAATGTTTTCTTCCGGGAGAGCGGTTCAACTTCCTGACTTTTCCCTAGAGCTCTGAGATTTCCTGGTGGTCTTCCCATCCAACTAATATGACGTTACCTAGTTGGGTAATAAAGAAAACAACTCTTTTCTTTTTTGGAACCAGCCAAAGGGAATTGCTAAGAGAACCGTACACTACTCAAACTTTCTTTGTCCGTTCGTAACCTGCAACTGGCTGAAATGGTGCATCAGACAATAACAGTTTTTGCATCGGCGTCCCTCAGTTGGGCTAACTTAAAAGAATGCATCCAAAATCGCTCCTCTGGAATTGAAATTTGGCAAAGTTCACCTTTCAAACACTACACTTCCCAGAAACCCATAGGATAGGGTAGGGTAGGGTAGAGTAGAGTAGGGTAGGGTAGGGTAGGGTAGGGTAGGGTAGGGTAGGGTAGGGTAGGACGGGACGGGACGGGACGGGACGGGACGGGACGGGACGGGACGGGACGGGACGGGACGGAACAGAACAGAACAGAACAGAATAACCTGAATAATGTCGTGTACCTACTGCTGAGTTGTATCTTCCTTAAATTGGCCTCACCTTGCTCCTATTTGTAACAATTGCCCCATCTAGTGACTGCTTTTTCCTTAAGATGACTAGGCATCTTAAGGAAGAAATCTTTTTTTCTTTTCTCTTGTTTTTTTTTCCCCTTGCTGCGACAGTCATAGAATTACAGGCAGTCCTCAACTTACAACGGTCCGTTCAGTGACCATTCAAAGTTACGATGGCGTTGAAAAAAGTGACTTATGACCGTTTTTCACACTTACGACCGTTGGTGTGATCAAAATTCAGACCTTTGACCACTGCTTCCTATTTATGACGGTTGCAGTGTCCTGGGGTTACGGGATCCCCTTCCGCGAACCTTCCGGCAAGCAAAATCAGTGGGGAAGCCAGATTCATTTAACAACGGTGGCCTCGACTTAACAACTGCGGTGATTCACTTAACAACTGCAAGAGGAAAGGTCGTAAAATGGGGGAAAATTCACTTAACGAATGTCTCCCTTAACAACAGAGATTTTGGGCTCCATTGGGGTTCTGAGCTGAGGATTTACCTGTATGATTTAGGTTCTGGATGGATGCATATTTTTTTTTCCTCTAAGGATTAAAAAATAGAATAGAATAGAATCTCTTTAAAAAAAAGCACATTGCGGAATTAGATTAATTTGCACCAGACCTTAGTTTATTTATTTATTTATTTATTAGTTCGATTTATATATGCCGCCCTTCTCCGGAGACTCAGGGCGGCTTACAATGCATTAAGCAATAGCCTTCATACTTTTGTATATGCCTGCTTAGTAGGGCTTTGCCCCCCCCCCCCAGCAGTGTTCTTTTTTATACAAAGTCAGCTTATTGCCCCCACAATCCGGGTCCCCATTTTACCTACCTCGGAAGGATGGAAGGCTGAGTCAACCTTGAGCCTGGTGAGATTTGAACTTGCAGTAATTGCAGGCAGCTGGCAGCTAAGTGCTACTTTAACAGCAACAGTTTAGTCCACTGCGCCACCAAGGCTAAATAAGTTGTCATTTACTCATTTCCATTTCTAGACCAGGCGGCCTTCAATTTCTCATTCATGCCCTAGTTAGACTGCTGAAAGGTGCTGTAGATGGAGCTCCCCTTGGAGATACCTTAGAACAAGAACTGAAGAAGCTTCTGGGGTGAGAAGTGAAAAATCTTCAAAGAAAACCCAAGAAAATCCAGTTCATCATCTTTTAATGACCCCCTAATCCCATGCGGTTTGGAGTCTGAGCAACTGAACGGAGTGGAGCGATGCCTTTCCTGTCGCCAATGCGGAGTTATATTCAGCAGATATATTCACATCGTGCCCAGAGAGAGAGAGAGAAATGTTTAGGAGTTTAGGATCGAAACGTCTTCAAAGAAAACCCAAGAAAATCCAGTTCATCATCTTTTAATGACCCCCTAATCCCATGCGGGATGGAGTCTGAGCAACTGAACGGAACTGAGCGATTACTGGCCGGATGCCTTTCCTGTCGCCAATGTGGAGTTATATTCAGCAGATATATTCACATCGTGCCCAGAGAGAGAGAGAGAAATGTTTAGGAGTTTAGGATCGAACTCACAGCCTCCTGATGGTGAGGCGAGAGCTGCACCTCTAGGCCACCGCACAACTCACAAGAAAGTCCAGTTGCCTCTTGAAGAAAAAAAAAAGCATCTTTGGGACAACCACGACCTCAATGACGGATAATCACAATAGACATCTTAGAACAAGGTTTCACAACCTTGGCAACTCTAAAACCTCTGGACTTCAACTCCCAAATTCTCTGAGTTGAAATCCACAGGTCTTAAAGTGGCCAAGATTGAGAAACCGATGATTAGAAGCAGTGGTGGGCTGCAACCAGTTTTAACAATTGGTTCTGTGAGCTCGCGCTTCATATGTGCTTTGCGCTCGCGCACACCTAACACACTTGCGCCCAGCGTTCAAAATACAGCAATCTGCTTACCTTCTACGGCAGCCGCCGGTAAGTAGAACAGCAGAGGTGCGGAAATCACCTCTACGCAGAGGGCCACGCAAATCAACTGAGCCAGAAAGAAGGTAATATAGGATAGGATAGGGATGTGTGGCTCAGTGGCTAAGATGCTGAGCTTGTCAATCAAAAGGTCGGCAGTTCAGCGGTTCGAATCCCTAGTGCCGCGTAATGGGGTGAGCTCCCGTGACTTGTCCCAGCTTCTGCCAACCTAGCAGTTCGAAAGCCCGTAAAAAAAATGCAAGTAGAAAAATAGGGACCACCTTTGGAGGGAAGGTAACAGCGTTCCGTGCGCCTTTGGTGTTGAGTCATGCCGGCCACATGACCACGGAGACGTCCTTGGACAGCGCTGGCTCTTTGGCTTTGAAATGGAGATGAGCACCGCCCCCTAGAGTCAGGAACGACTAGCACATATGTGCAAACCTTTACATTTAACTTTAGGACGGAGGCTGATCATCAGAACTTCCGATTCGCGGGCATCCCATGGACCACTGCTGTAGTTGCCCATGGTCTCCTGGTCACGGTTCAAGTTCTGATTACTGTTTATAAGGCCCTTTGTGGCGTGGGGCCTGGTTCAGTGGTGGGTTTCAATTTTTTTTATTACCGCTTCTGTGGGTGTGGCTTGGTGGGCGTGGCAGGGGAAGGATACTGCAAAATCCCCATTTCCTCCTGATCAGCTGGGATTTGGGAGGGGGCTGGGCCTGTCAGAATTTTTACTACCGGTTCTCCGAACTACTCATCACGGGTATAGAGTTTCCTGTAATCCTATTAAAATTGGGCAGAGCTGACCTCCTCCAGATCGCTTACATCGAACAGTTTTTTAGCCCTTGCAGCTCAGATACAGCAAGGTAACTAAATATTGTGCAGAAATAAAGGGCCAGGCAGCGAAGAGAGCATCTCAGCCCTCGTTTCAATTATTGATCGATTCATTCATCTATTATTGAAGTTACATCTCGTCTTTCCCTTCATGGTCGCCTCCCCCTGCCCCCCTCAAGAATGGCTTTTGAAAAATAATGCGGAATATGAAATGTAACCCTAAAAACAGCACAAATGAAAGTCGAACCAACATTTAAAATTAGCGACCGAGATTGTTGTGCTGATCTTTTTTAGATGCCCTCAACTGTGCAAGACAAGGCAAGATGCATCTTTCACTGCATCTTTCTTTATCTTTATCTTTATCTTTATCTTTATCTGATTTGTATACCCCCCTACTCCTGGAGGACTCAGGGCGGTGAACAGCCAAACAATAAAAATACATACATACAAAATTTAAAAAACAGAATAAAATCGAATTAAACACTTCGGCCCAGACAGATTAAAACACCCCAATAATTTAAAACCAATTTAAAATTTACATTTTAAAAAAACAATGAAATATATACACCACACAAGAGGGAGGGAATTAAAAGCATCTCAAAAGGGGGTTTAGAATATCAGGTTTTTAGCATGCCTCAGTGCCAAACATCAATGCAGGTACAAGCAAGCATCCTTTATTATTTTAAACCATGTTTTGCTAACTACGCTGCAGTTGCCCGGCTTCATATATAAATTACACTAAGCTACAAATCATGGCTTAGAAAACACAGGGCCTGTGACGGCCCAATGGCCCAACAAATCCCATCGTGGTTTAGAGGATGTCTCCACCACCATCAAGGTCACCATACATATAGTCCTCAATGTACGACCATTCGTTTAACAACTGTTTGAAGTTACGACATCACTGAAAAAGGTGATTTGTGACCTCAACAACCATATCATCATCCTCTTTTAATGACCCCATAATCCCTTGCGGGGTGGAGTCCGGGCAACTGAATGGAGCTGAGTCTTTCCTGGCCGGATGCCCTTCCTGTTGCCAATGCGGAGTTTTGTTCGGCAGGTACATTCTCAGTCTCTTCCAGAGACAGAAATGTCTGCTCCTACCTAGGATTGAACTCACAACCTCCCGATTTTGAGGTGAGAGCTCCATCTCTAGGCCATCCCACCTCTCTGCAACATCCCCGTGGCCAAGTTATCACAATTCAGGTGCTTGGCAACTGGCGTGTATTGATGACGGTTGCAGTGTCCCGGGGTCATGGAATCTGCTTTTGCACCTTTCTAAACAAGCAAAGTCCATGTGGAAGCTGGGCTCGCTTAACAACCGTGTGATTCACTTAACAACCGCAAGGGACAAAATGGTCATAAATTCAGGCTTGATTCAAACCACCTTGCTTAGAAACAGATATTCTGGTTCAAATCATCATAAATTAAGCACTACGTGTAAAGCTTTTTTAACGATGCCATTATTTTCTCCCCCCCCCTCTCTCTCTCTCCCGCTCCTTCCCTCTCTCCCTCCTTCCCTCTCTCTCTCCCCATTCCCTCCCTCCCTCTCTCTGTCAGTCTCTCTCTCCCCCCTCCCTCCCTCCTTCTCTCTCTCTCCCCCTCCCTCCCTCTCTCTGTCTCTCTCTCCCCCTCTCCCTCCCTCTCTCTCGCCCTCCCTTCCTCCCTCTCTCTCTGTCTGTCTCTCCCTCCTCCCTCTCTTTCCCCCTCCCTCCCTCTCTCCCCCTCCCTCCCTCTATCTGTCTCTCTCCCCCTCTCTCCCTCTCCCTCCCTCCCTCTATCTGTCTCTCTCTCCCTTCCCTCTCTCTCCCCCTCCCTCCCTCTATTCCCTCTCCCTCCCTCTCTCTGTCTCTGTCTCCCCCTCCCCTCCTCCCTCTCTCTGTCTCTCCCCTCCCTCCCTCCCTCTCCCTCCCTCCCTCTCTCTGTCTGTCTCTTTCTCCCCTTCCCTCCCTCTTTCTCTCTCCCCCTCCCTTCCTCCCTCTCTCCCCTCCCTCTCCCTCTCCCTCCCTCCCTCTTTCTGTCTGTCTCTCCCGTCTCTCCCTCCCTCTCTCTCTCACCCTCCCTCTCTCTGTCTGTCTCTTTCTCCCCCTCCCAACCTCTTTCTCTCTCCCCCTCCCTTCCTCCCTCTCTCCCCCTCCCTCTCTCTCTCTCTCCCTCCCTCCCTCTTTCTGTCTGTCTCTCTCCCGTCTCTCCCTCCCTCTCTCTCTCACCCTCCCTCTCTCTGTCTGTCTGTCTCTCTCTGTGTGTGTCTTTCTTTCTCTCTCTCCCTCCCTCTCCCTCTCTCTATCTCTGTCTCTCTCTCTCTCCCCGTTCACAAGTTTTGCCATGCAAGGAAAATACTGACTGGCCCATTTTGAGAATAACAACAGCTTGTGTTCCCCACACTTCAGGAAGAAGTGTGCGAAATGCTAATCACAAATAATCCTTCCTCTTTATTTGCTCCATTTCAAGAATTATGATTTTAGGACGCTGTAAAATCGTTGCTTTTCCCTCTTTTCAAGCGATTTGGCACGTGATCTGGACGTTGTCTCATCCAGAGAGTTTGAGGAGCCAGTCACTTGAGCTGAATCAACCTTGCAAGTTGCTTTGAGATTTTCTTCTTTTTTTAAAAAAAAAATTGCCTTATAGGCATTCAACGCCGTTGAATCACAATCACACAATCACAATCGGGAGGCTGGGAGTTCAATCCTAGGTAGAGGTAGTTGTTTCTGTCTCTGGGCACAATGAGTATATACCTACTGACCAAAACTCTGCATTGGCAACAGGAAGGGCATCCGGCCAGTAAACATAACTCCATTCATTTGCCCAGACTCCAACCTGCAAGGGATTATGGGGTTATTAAAAGAAAAAAAGAAGGGACACAGTGGCTCAGTGGCTAAGACGCTGAGCTTGTCGATCGAAAGGTCGGCAGTTCAGCGGTTCGAATCCCTAGTGCCGCGTAATGGGGTGAGCTCCCGTTCCTTGTCCCAGCTTCTGCCAACCTAGCAGTTCGAAAGCAGGTAAAAAAATGCGAGTAGAAAAATAGGGACCACCTTTGGTGGGAAGGGAACAGCGTTCCGTGCGCCTTTGGCATTTAGTCATGCCGGCCACATGACCATGGAGACGTCTTCGGACAGCGCTAGCTCTTCGGCTTTGAAACGGAGATGAGCACTGCCCCCTAGAGTCAGGAATGACTAGCGCATATGTGTGAGGGGAATAAAATAATAGGCATTCAATGCCTTATCTTTCTGGATCCACTAGGAGAGCAAATACATTTACCACCGCTAAACATTTTCCACTAATTCGCAGTAATCGAATTGTTATCCGTGGGATTTAATTGACACGAGCTTCAAATTTGCCCAATGCCAAAAGAAGGAGCAATATTTGATCAGGAAGGAAAATCAGTGCTGTCCCATCTAAATGTTAAGATGGGATTTATTTACCCTGCTTAGATTTTGTTTTAAATCAGTTTGCAAATTAGTTTCTTCTAGCTGGGTGAGTGGAGAAAAAAATATATCAGGATTTCAATCTGCTAAATAACTACACACAGTCCTCGACATACATCCGTTCCTTTTAGTGACCGAAGTTTACAACAACCCTGAAAAAAATTGACCGATGACCATTGTTCACACTTATGACCGTTGCAGCACCCTTGCAGTCACGTGATCAAAATTCAGATGCTTGGCAACTGACTCATAGTTATGACGGCTGCAACGTCCCGGGGGTCGCATGATCCCCTTTTGCAACCTTGCGACGAGCAAAGTGAAAAGGGGACGCCAGATTCACTTAACAACTGTGTCGCTAGTTTGACAACCGCAGTGATTCACTTAACAACGGCAGCAGGAAAAAAAGATTGTAAAATCAGGCAAAATTAGTTTTACAGCCGTCTCTCCCAGCAACGGAAATGTTGGGCGTTCAGTTGTGGTCGTAAGTTGAGGACTATCTATATTTTTTTTCCCTATATTTAACCAGCCTCTAGGACCGTGATGGCGAATCTATGGCATGTGTTCCATAGGTGGCACTCGGTGCCATATCGGTGGGCACGCAAGCTCAGCTCCCGCCACCTGATCTTCGGGCCTTCTGGGCCTATCAGAAGTAGGGGAAAAGGCTGTTTCCAGCCTTGGGAGGGTGGGGAAGGCCCGTTTTTCACTTTCCCCAGGCTCCAGAGGCTTTCTAGGAGTCTGGGGAGGGCAAAAATGGCCTTCCCCACCCCATACCCCCTAGACACCCTCCAGAGGCCGGAAAGTTAGCAAATGGGCCATTTCCAGCCTCCGGAAGGCCTCCATGGGTGTGAGGAAGGCCATTTTCGCCCTCCCCAGGCTCCTAGAAAGGCTCTGGAGAGCCTGGGCAGAGCAAAAAATGGGCCCATCATGCCATCACGTGCCAAAAGCAGGGGCAATGCGGGGGGGTCAAGCGTGCATGCATAGGGGGCGGAGTGCATAGAATTATGGGTGTGGGCACGCATGTGGACGGCCCCCCCCATACTCCCCCCACTTTTGGCACACGATAGCAAAAAGATTAGCCATCAATGTTCTAGGATCAGAACACCCAAGAAACGTATTTTAAGATTTCCAAATCATTTTGTGTCTACATAAACATATTTGAAGTAATAAAAACAGGCCCGTAAACCATCGCACGTGTGTGTGTGTGTGTGTGTGTGTGTGTTAATAGCCGCTTTATCGGAGCAAAAAATAACAAAACAGGAATGAAATGAGGCTATTTAAATTCTTACAGCATAACGCACTAGCCTGCAAGCAGAGATACGAAGGCCGCTGTGTGTTTTCCTTACCGTGAGCTATGGAAACGGAGTATTTTCCCCCCGCCCCCCTCCTTTTAATCTCCCGCTGACATCATAAAAGGTAAAAAGTTGACTATTGATTGGAGGCGCAGCTAGGCAGAAATTAGTCAGCAAGGGTTTATTAATATCCCTTTCTCGGTTTTTTAGAAACTGGGGGGGAGGGAGCGGATTCCAGGAAGCACATTTGACATCAGGTTTTGCATCATGGCAGGATCCCAGATGTTGTCGAATTGTCGTGACCCTTAATGGAAGGAGGCCGCTTAGATAAAAACAGACGATCTTTTCCGCTCTTTTGGCAGGTTTTTCATATCTCATTGCTGACTAATGCTGCTTTAATTGGAGATGGGCACAGGAATTGGGTATTCATTTCTTTATTTGTTTTATTTGGCTGATATGCCGCCCTGTCTCCAACGGACTCAGGGCGGCTCATAACAATAAAACTCACAAAGCCAAAGTTAAAATCTAGTTAAACCAACTAAAATTTAAAAACCCATTAAAAAATGTCTAGTTAATTCCCAAAGCACAGGTGTCTTGCAGGACATTATCTGAGGAATATTTTAATTGATTCCTGGAGGAAAATCAAGGGTAAATTTTATTTCTCGACCCCTTCTTGGCTGGTCCCACTCGAAGCTATAACGTATAGGCCTCTATATAACAAAGAAAATCACCTTTCCTACCGGACCCCCATGGTGGTCTGAAATCAAGAAATGAGTTGGAGTTGCAGGGAAGACAATTGGATTGGTGGGCTTATGCCCAAATTTGCTCGAAATTTAAAAAAGATAGGGAACAAGATGGTATTATCTTGAATCAGCATTATTATTATTTTTTATTTTATTATTTATTAGATTTATAAACTGCCCTACTCCTGGGGGCCTCAGGGCGGTGTACAGCCATAAATAAAACATTTCAATACAAAAGTTTAAAATAGAATAAAACGAATTAAATAATTTGGCTGATAATTAAAAACCCCATAAATAATATGTCCATGATATGGACAATATCATTTTAGGTAAAGAGGACAAAATGTTATCAAGGATATATAAACTTTTAACAGACTATTGGATAGGGGATGAAATAGTTAAAGATTCGATGATTGCCTGGGGGAGAAATATTGGCTATCCAATTGATATGACAAAATGGGAAGAAATCTGGCTTAAACATATGAAATTCCTGTGGGCAACCTCATACGAAGAAAATGCGTACAAGATGCTGTATAGATGGCACCTCCCACCTGCTCGTCTTTCCAAAATGTATTCAAATCTCTCACCAAACTGTTGGAAGTGTGGGGAGATTGGCACCTATTTCCACATGTGGTGGTCCTGTTCCAGGATGACTGAATTCTGGAAAATCATGCAGTCATGGATCTTGGAAATTACAGGATATAATTTCATTCTGAAACCAGAGTACTATCTACTGAACATTAGGCCAGACAACATAGGCACAAATATTCGGTGTTTGTGCGTATTTATCACCATGTCAGCAAGAATATGCTTCGCCCAACATTGGAAGGGGAAAGACCTGCCGGCTGAAGATTTGATTCTAGAGAAAATTTTGGACTATGCGGAAGCCGACAGATTGACTAAAGCATTGAGAGATCAAAAGGACTCCGTATATTTCCAATGTTGGGACAAATGGTACGTTTGGTTGAACATCAAACGCCCAAAAGGTCAAGTATAACCAGGATTATGTTTAATGTATGTTAAATCTGATTGAAGCCTACATACCGTAGAAAGTGTAAATATCATGTAAAGTTTCTGTCGCGATCATTCTTTTGACTATTTCTTTTTTTTCTGATGTATTGATTTAAATAAATAAATAATTTTTTAAAAAAGTCTAGTTTAATAAAGAAGAAGGACTAGGGGTGACATGATAGCAGTCTTCCAATATTTAAGGGGCTGCCCCAGAGAGGAGGGAGGTCAAATGAAATTTTATTGTAAGGTATGCCGATTAGCATACGTTTAAAGTGATAATGAAGTTTTCTTAACATGGGATTTCTTTTATAAATGGTTAGACCACAAAGGTGGAAATTAGAAAGGGGAAGAATATTATTATTTATAAATAAATATTGTTACAATTACTGATATTATGTATAAGTAAATCGACCCAGATGATACACGAGGAAGAGCCTGGTGGCGCAGTGGACTAAGTGCTGTTAAAGTAGCACTTAGCTGCCAGCGGCCTGCAATTACTGCAAGTTCAAATCTCACCAGGCTCAAGGTTGACTCAGCCTTCCATCCTTCCGAGGTAGGTAAAATGAGGACCCGGATTGTGGGGGCAATAAGCTGACTTTGTATAAAAAAGAACACTGCTTATGGGGGGGCCAAAAGCCCTACTAAGCAGGTATATACAAAAGTATGAAGGCTATTGCTTCACGCATTGTAAGCCGCCCTGAGTCTCCGGAGAAAGGTGACATATAAATCGAACTAATAAAGAAAGAAAGAAATGATACATTGTATAATGAAGCACTTGTGTAAGTTAAAGAAAAATGTACAAATAAAACTTATTTAAAAAAAAATAAAGTGACAATAAAGTTATTCTAAGACTTAGGAAAGTACAGACTCAAATCAACTGCCGATTAGGTTAGGTTAGGTTAGGTTAGGTTAGGTTAGATTAGATTAGATTAGATTAGATTAGATTAGATTAGATTAGATTAGATTAGATTAGAATTCTTTATTGGCCAAGTGGGATTGGACACACAAGGAATTTGTCTTTGGTGCATACGCTCTCAGTGTACATAAAAAGACAAGATACATTCGTCAAGAATCATAAGGTACAAACACTTAGTGATAGTCATAGGGTCCAAATAAGCAATCAAATCATACTAGGAAACAATCAATATAAACCGTAAGGATCAGTGGGGGGGGTTTCAAAATTTGTTACTACCGGTTCTGTGGGCGTGGCATGGCTTGGTGGGTGTGGCCTGCTGGGCGTGGCAGGGGAAGGATACTGTAAAATCTCCATTTCCTCCCAATCAGCTGGGACTCGGGAGGCAGAGAATAGACGGGGGCGGGGCCAGTCAGAATTTTTACTACTGGTTCTCCAAACTACTCAAAATTTCCACTACCGGTTCTCCAGAACTGGTCAGAACCTGCTGTAACCCACCTCTGGGAAGGATAGAGCAATAAGTTACAGTCATGCAGTCATAAGTGGAAGGAGATGGGTGAATAGGAACGATGAGAAGATTAATAGTAATAGTAATGCAGACTTAGTGAATAGTTTGACAGTGTTGAAGGAATTATTTGTTTAGCAGAGTGATGGCGTTCGGGAAAAAATCTGTCCTTGTGCCTAGTTGTTCTGGTGTGCAGTGCTCTATAACGTCGTTTTGAGGGTAGGAGTTGAAACAGTTGATGTCCAGGATGCGAAGGGTCTGTAGATATTTTCCCAACCCTCTTTTTGCCTCGTGCAATACGCAGGTCCTCCATGGAAGGCAGGTTGGTAGCCATTGTTTTTTCTGCAATTCTAATTATCCTCTGAAGTCTGTGTCTGTCTTGCTGGGTTGCAGAAACAAACCAGACAGTTAATAGAGGTGCATATTTGTACTATTAACTACAATAGCAACTTCTCTGTTATTTTTTTCCTGACAGATTCTTTAAGAAACGTCCCTCTTGTGAGTCACGGTCCTCGCTCATCCCCAGCCGAGTTCAGTGGCTCCAACCACCGGTTGCTGCGGGAACGGAAAACGTCGGCCCCTTCGCACTCCAGCCAACCCACCCTCTTCACTTTTGAGTCGCCTTCCAATCACATCCGGAGCACCCTCTCCACCAGCGCCCCTCAAGACTATCTCTTCCTACACCAGTGCATGAGCCAGAAATCGGAAAACACAAGGTAACTCTTGGGGAATCAAAGAATTCTTTTTTCAATCTATTAGCTGGGGTCCCCAATCCTGGGGTCCACAGTCTTGTGCTGGGACGCGCCCCGTTCGGAACAGGGCCGTCCAAGCAGCGGGTTGAGCACACAAGCGCACGAACCCGCGTTCCCCCCTGCTTTTGGCATGCAGCTGGGCCCGCCCACCTACCGTATTTTCCGGCGTATAAGATGACTGGGCGTATAAGACGACTCTCCTCAGAGCCATTTAAGGCTCGTCAGAGCCTTATGGGCTGGTCTGCCTGGTTACAGGAGAAGGAGACCCGGCGTATAAGACGACCCCCGACTTTTTGAGAAGATTTTTGTGTGTTAGAAAGTAGTCTTATACGCAGGAAAATACAGTAGTTCTTTCTCAAATTATTTCACTTCTTTAAGATAGGTTTTCAATTCAATTGTATAGAATGTAAAGGATGTGTGTTTATATTTTGTTTTAATAGAATAGAATAGAATAGAATAGAATAGAATAGAATAGAATAGAATAGAATAGAATAGAATAGACCGTATTTTCTGGCATATAAGACGACTGGGTGTATAAGACGACCCTCCTCAGAGCCATTTAAGGCTCGTCAGAGCCTTATGGGCTGGTCTGCCTGGTTACAGGAGAATGAGACCCGGCGTATAAGACGACCCTCGACTTTTGAGAAGATTTTTGTGTGTTAGAAAGTAGTCTTATACGCAGGAAAATACAGTAGTTCTTTCTCAAATTATTTCACTTCTTTAAGATAGGTTTTCAATTCAATTGTATAGAATGTAAAGGATGTGTGTTTATATTTTGTTTTAATAGAATAGAATAGAATAGAATAGAATAGAATAGAATAGAATAGAATAGAATAGAATAGAATAGAATAGAATAGAATAGAATAGAATAGAATAGACCGTATTTTCTGGCGTATAAGACGACTGGGCGTATAAGACGACCCTCCTCAGAGCCATTTAAGGCTCGTCAGAGCCTTATGGGCTGGTCTGCCTGGTTACAGGAGAATGAGACCCGGCGTATAAGACGACCCCCGACTTTTGAGAAGATTTTTGTGTGTTAGAAAGTAGTCTTATACGCAGGAAAATACAGTATATCCATGATGGAGAGCCTATGGCAGTGATGGCTAACCTTTTTGCCATCTCGTGCCAAAAGTGGGGGTCACACGGGGGGTTGAGGGTCACACGCTTGCATGCCCACATCCATAATTCAATGTGCCCCACCCCCGCACATGCGACCCACCCGCGTTCCCCCTGCTTTTGGCATGCAATGGCACGGTAGGCCCGTTTCTCACCCTCCCCAGGTTCCAGAGGCTTTCTAGGAGCCTGGGGAGGGCAAAAACAGCCGTCCCCACCAACCTGCAGGCCAGAAATGGTTTATTTCCTGACTTGCAGTGGGCCCAGAAGGCCCAAAAACCAGCTGGCCAGCACACACATGCGCACTGGAGCTCAGCTAGGGCAATGATTGCGTGCCCACCGATATGGCTCCGCGTGCCACCTGTGGCATTCGTGCCCGAAGTAGCACACGGAGTCGTGTCGCCTGGCACATGCGGTATGCTGGCTGAGGAACTCTGGGAGTTGAAGTCCACAAGCCTTAAAGTGGCCAAGGGTGGAGACCCCTGATCTAAGAGTCTCACAGTGGATTTCCAATTTAAAAGATGGGAGACAACATAGGAAAAAGGAAGACGGGTAAGAGCCAGTTTGGCCTTGTGGCTAAGGTGCTGGCCTAGGGATCAGGAGCTGGTGAGTTCTAGTCCCGCCTTAGGCACGGTAAGTGACTTTTGGGACAATAAGAGTCTTATTATTTTTACAAATAACAGAATGGCAAACATATCTGACACACTTTCTTCCTCCTATTTTCCCCACAACATCCCTGCAAGGTGGGTTGGGCTGAGAGAAAGGGACTGGTCCAAAGTCACCCATCCAGCTTTCACGCCTAAGGCAGAACTAGAACTCCTCATCTCCTGGTCATTGGCCCAAAGCCCCCTACTAAGTCTAAGGTGGGACTAGAACTCCCCATCACCTGGTGATTGGTCCAAAGTCATCCATCCAGTTTTCATGACTAAGGCAGAGCTAGAACTCACCATCTCCTGGTCATTGGCCCAAAGTCCCCTACTAAGTCTAAGGTGGGACTAGAACTCACCATCACCTGGTGATTGGTCCAAAGTCATCCATCCAGTTTTCGTGACTAAGGCAGGATTAGAACTCACCATCTCCTGGTGATTGGCCTAAAATCACCCAGCCGGCTTTCACACCTAAGGCAGAACTAGAACTCCTCATCTCCTGGTCATTGGCCCAAAGTCCCCTACTAAGTCTAAGGTGGGACTAGAACTCACCATCTCCTGGTGATTGGTCCAAAGTCATCCATCCAGTTTTCGTGACTAAGGCAGGGCTAGAACTCACTCTCTCCTGGTGATTGGCCTAAAGTCACCCAGCCGGCTTTCACACCTAAGGCAGAACTAGAACTCCTCATCTCCTGGTCATTGGACCAAAGTCCCCCGCTAAGTCTGAGGCGGGACTTGAACTCATGATTTCCTGCTTTCTAGCCTGGCGCCTTACCCGCTAGACCAAACGGCCTCTCGTGATGAATGAGGTAATTCTTCTTCCTCCTCTTCCTTCATTGCAGGAGCGCCAGCTTCTCGCAAGCCACCCGGTTCTTCATGAGGAGCGACCCGTCGGTTCAGAAACTATCTCAGGAGAACGGGCACTGCGTCAACGGGTTGGGCGGGCAGCTCCACGGTTTCTACAGCTTGCCGAAACCCAACCGGCACAACTCGGAGCTCCGAGACAGCGCTTACGACTTGCCCAGAAGCTTCGGCTGTTACGCCCACACCAAATCCAGCCTCACCGGCTCCGAGACGTCGGATAGCGAGGAGGTCTACGCTTTCAAGACCCCCAACAGCACCCTTTGCAAAGACTTTGGAGAACTCTCCACGGATTCCTACGACGTGCCGGGCACCCCTCTGTCCATTTACCAGATCCCCAGGACCTTCACGCTCGACAAAAACCACAATGCCTTGGCGGTGGCTTCGAGCGACGGGGTGGCGACGCCTCCCCCTAGACCTCCCAAGCCAGGGCAAGCCGAATCCCGCTGGGGGAGCCCCCAACAACGCCTGATGGACAGCGAAGGCCTCAGCATGAGTCCAACAGTCACCACCATTCCCCGAAGGAACACTCTGCCGGCAGTGGAGAATTGCAGATTACACCGAGGTAGCTCCATCACGGGAGGTTTTTCAAAAGGAGACTTGTCCAGAATGGTATAGGCCAGTCAGGGCCGGATTTTCCTATAGGCCAGTGTTTCCCAAACTTGACCCTTTGAAGATGTATGGACTTCAACTCCCAGCATTCCTCAACCAGCCATACTGTCTGGGGAATTCTGGGAGTTGAAGTCCATGCACCTTAAAATAGCCAAGTTTGGGAAACACTGCGCTAGATCAATGCCACCTAGCAGGACTCGAACTCATGTTCTCCTATTTCCTGTCCTGACGACTTCAACCAGGGCTCTCCCAACTTGGCCATTTGAAGATGTATGGACTTCAACTCCCAGCATTCCTCAACCAGCCATACTGTCTGGAGAATTCTGGGAGTTGAAGTCCATGCACCTTAAAATAGCCAAGTTTGGGAAACACTGCTATAGGCTAACTAGGCTTCAGCCTAGGGCCTCAAGATCAAGAGGGGCCTACGTTCAAATTGTTAGCAAAATTAAAATTACACTGTTCTAAAAACAGTGAACCCTAAAACACTGAACCGAAAAAAATGGGAGGTGAAAGGGCCTCATAAGTGGAATAGCCTAGGGCCTCTTTTCATCTAAATCCGGCCCTGAGGCCAATGATGGCTAACCTTTTTGTCGTCGCGTGCCAAAAGCAGGGAGAACGTGGGGGGTCGCGGGTCCGTGTGCCCACATCCATAATCCAATGCACCCTGCCCTCCCACACATGCGCACATGACCCCCCCACACTTCCCCCTCCTTTTGGCACGTGATGGTACGGTGGGCCCAGTAGGCCCATTTTTCCACCTCCACAGGCTCCAGAGTCTTTCTAGGAGCCTGGGGAGGGCAAAAACAGCCTTCCCCATCCCCCCCAGGGACCAGAAACAGCCAGTTTCCCGACTTCTGGTGGGACCAGAAGGCCTGAAAATTCAGTTGGCCAGTGCCACTCGCCTGCCCACCAATATGGCTCCGTCTGCCACCTGTGGCACCCGTGCCATAGGTTCGCCATCACAGGTATTAGGCAGTGGTGGGTTGCTACCGCTTCTCTTTTTTTTTTTTAATATACTTTATTAAGTTTTTATAGATACAAAAAATTTACATTTCTATTTACATCGGATACGGAGTGTTTATACATATGTACATAATATTACCTGGTGTCACTTTTACTATTTGTTATTATTTATTTAACACACCTTTTTGCTCCTGTTTTAATTTTTTCGTTCATCCATTCGTACCACCTTTCCCACACAGTAGAGTAATCCGAGTTTTCATCATTATTTATTTCATGGGTTAATTTACTAATCTCTGCACTCTCTAATACCTTCCTAAGTATAAGTTCTTCTGGTGGCAAGGTTTTCTCCCTCCAGTATTGGGCATAAGCCAACCTAGCAGCTGTAGTTATATGTATCATTAAGTGGGTCTTTATCTTTCCAAATCTCTACTTCACTATTCCCAGGAGAAATAATTCCGGTATCAGCTCTACTTCTTCTCTAATTATTTCTTGTAGCCATCTCCCAATTCTGGTCCAATATTTTTTCGCTTCAGGGCACCAGATTGGTGAACCGGTAGTGGCGGCAGCAGGCTCCGCCTACACGCGCTGGATGCTTCTGGGCATGCCCAGAAGCTTCCGGGCATGCTCAGAAGCATCGCGAGCTCGAGCGCGCACACATGAGCAAACCGGTAGCGATGGGTTTTGCAACCCATTACTGGGTATAGGGTTCTCTGTTTGAGCAGAGGATTGGACTAGAAGGCCTCCCATCAAGCCATGCCCACCAAGCCATGCCCACAAAACCAGTAGTAAAAAAAATGGAATGCCATCACTGCCCCCACCCAAGCAGAGCAGACCCTACACCATCTTCAACTTGCTAAGGTTGAGAAACGCTGATGAAATTGACCATTGCTGGTCTCCAACGTTGCATTAGAGCAGGGGTCTCCAACCTTGGCCCCTTTAAGACTTGTGGACTTCAACTCCCAGAATTCCTCAGCCGGCTGAGGAATTCTGGGAGTTGAAGTCCACATGTCTTAAAGGGGCCAAGGTTGGAGACCTCTGCATTAGAGGACCATCTCAGTTGACTTGCTCTCCTCATGTTCACGTTCATGCTTTTGATTCCAGCTTCTTCCTGTGAAACCTATGAATATCCTCAGCCCAGCGTCAGTGGCCCGGGGCCATCATCCGAGTCTGCAAATCTCGTCGGAGCCAGTTCGTATCTGGTGAGCTTTGCGGGCCTTCGAGAAACATCTCAAGTTGCTTGTTAAACGTCTGGGGAGATTCTCAAGTCATCCGAGTCATGGTTGTCCCAAAGATGCTTTTTCAAAAGGCGAAGGAGCCTGAGTAGCGTAGGGGAGTAATGCCTCCTACAAAGGCAGCATTTAAGATCCAGCTGCCTGCAATTACTGGCGAGTTCAATCCCAGCCAGGCTCAAGGTCGACTCAGCCTTCCATCCTTTATAAGGTGGGTAAATTGAGGACCCAGTTTGTTGGGGGCAATAAGCTGACTTTGTATAAATATAAATATATAAATAATAATATCAATATACAAAAGTAGGAAGGCTATTGCTTAACGCACTGTAAGCCGCCCTGAGTCTCCGGAGAAGGGCGGTATATAAATCAAATTTTTTAAAAAAAACTCGTCTTTCTTGGGGTTTTTTTTCTTGAAAACAGAGGAGAGGGAGGAATGAAAAAGAAGGAGAGGGGGCAAGGGAAGAAAGAAGGAGAAGGATGAAGACCAGGGGTGGGCTTGAAAAATTTAGCAACCGTTTCTCTGCCCGATAGCTGGGTGGGCGTGGCCTTGGAGGTGTGGCCTACTCGGTCTCCTGCACCATGGGGTGTGTGTGGGATGTTTTCACCCTCCCCAGCTCTGGAGCCTTTCATTGAGCCTCAAGAGGGGCAAAAATGGCCTCCCCCGGTCTCCGGAGGCCCTCCAGAGGCATTCCACAGGCCGGAAACGGGCCTACTTCCGGAACTTCCAGTCCTCCCATTTTTCACCCTCCAAGACTCTCCGTGCAAGCTCTGCACTTACCTCGCATCCAAAATGGGCCACGTGAGAGTGGAGACTCCTGGGAGGGACGGGGCAGGCAGGTCCAGCCAGTCCTTGCAACTAGCAGTTCGGCAAACCAGATGTAAAATTAGCATCCGGTTTGTCCAAGCCGGCTGAATTCCACCCCTGAAGAAGATGCGAGGAGGTGGAGCAAAGGAGGAGGAGGAGGAAGAAGGAGAAGGAGAGAGGGCAGGGGGAGAAAGAAGGAGAAGGAAAAGGAAGAAGGAACAAGGGAGGACGAGGAGGAAAGGAGGATGGGTGGTGAAGGAAGAGGAGGAGGAGGAAAGGAGGAGGAGGGGGGGTCAGGGAAAGAAAGAAGAAAAGGAGAAAGAAGAAGAAAGGAGGAGGAAAGGAGAAGGAGCAGGAGGAGGAGGGGGTTTCAAGAGAAAAAACCCCAAAAAACTCCAGTTGCCATTTGAAAAAGCAACTTTGGGACAAGGAAGGAACTGAAGAAGCTTCTCGGATGAGAAGCAAAATGTCTTCAAAGAAAACCAAAAAAAGTCCAGTTGCCTTTTTATATATGTGTGTGTGTGTGTGTGTGTGTGTGTGTACAGGTTTCTTCCCATGTAATTATAAACATATCTCGGTCTCGGGTTTCTTCCCGTGTAATTGTAAACATATCTTTAGAAGGATAGCAGCGACGTTTCGATGAAATCACATTCATCATCTTCTGGCTGATGTTCTCAGTTTGGTGCTTATGGGCAAATATATATATATATATGTATATTTAAAAAACACTTTTAGGACAACCACAACCTGGATGACTGAGAATCTCCATAGACATTTTGCTCTATTAACCCCTTTGTTCATTTACTTTTATTATCGGGGACCGGGTTTTCCTCAAAAGTTATTGTAATTCTATTATTTTTGGGTTCTTTCATTCATTATTATTGGTCACAGTTCTGTTGAGATTAATTTAACTTTTGTATTTGTTGAATTGTTCCATGGTGAGTTGTGCTGTTGTGACTTGTGCTGTTGTGAGTTGTCCCATTTCACAGAGGGAGCTGCCAGCTGATAATAGCTGATGAAACATGAAGGTCACCTACCATTAACGCAAATACATAAAGAATTATTGGCTGATTTATGTTAACAATTTTGTGGAATTCTCTTTTTCCTCTCTTTGCCCTTACAGAGAGTAACCGTGGTTTTCCCCAGTACTATTGCCTAGAACAGGGGTCAGCAACCTGCAGCTCTGGAGCTGCCTGTGGCTCTTTCACCCCTCTGCTGTGGCTCCCTGTCACTCAAAACTGCCAATGTGCGACACCCACCGACCATGGGCAGTAGGCCAACCATGGATAAATCCAAGAAAAGAAAAGTTTCAGAAGAAAACAGAAGGTTTAATTCAACTAGATAGGCTAGTTTTGTGGCTGCTCAAGAAATAGTCAGGCACGGGAAGGGTTTTGTGGCTCCCGGTGTTTTCTTTTCTGTGGGAAACGGGTCCAAATGGCTCTTTGAGTATTTAAGGTTGAAGACCCCTGGTTTAGAGCAGAGGTGTCAAACTCAAGGCCAGGGGGCCAGATCCGGCTTGCAGGGTGCTCAGATCTGGCCCACTGGGCCGCCCTGGAAACTGCAAAGGGCCGGCCTGTGGTGCCTCTATGGGCAGCCCTCACAAGCTCCATTTTCATTGGCAGAGGGTTGCAGGAGACCGGCGCGGCCAAAAACGGAGCTCGGGAGCCTGTTTTCTCTGGCAGAGTCCTCGGGCCTCCACAGGCGCCCCAGACACGAGTGACATCGAGTTGGCCATGCCCACTTGGCCATGCCCCCTCCCCAAGGTCAAACACAACCCTGATGTGGCCCTCAATAAAATCGAGTTTGACACCCCTGATCTAGAGTCTTAAGGACTAGAAACTTGCCTTAAACAAACAAAGCTGAAATTCAGGCTGCTTTACCGCCCTAGGAATGGCATGTTTTCCTACGTTCCCTATTCTGATCCAGGTTTTATTTTCTGTCCCAGCAGAACAAATCTGTCGTGGCTCGATCCCATAGCGCGGACTCCGAAGACAACTACGTCCCCATGAACCCAGGTTCTTCCGTCCTGCAGAACACGGAGCGCTCCAACGACAGCTCCCAGCACCTCTACATTCCCATGAGCCCTGGGCCTCATCACCTGGACATGATGGCCCACTCCTCCTCCACCTACCCAGCTCAGAAAGGCGGCGGCGGCAGCTCGCAGCCCTTGAGGCGGATGAGTGAAATCCAGCCGCCACCCATCAACCGCAACCTTAAACCGGATCGAAAAGGTGAAGACTTGGATGGGTGGGTGGGTGAGCGGATGGATGGATGGATGGATGGATGGATGGATGGATGGATGGATGGATGGATGGATGGATGCTGGAAAAGATGGATGGATGGATGGACGGATGGATGGATGAATCAATGAAAAGAAGGATGAGTGGGTGTACGGATGGATGGATGTTGGAAAAGATAGATGGGTGGGTGGATGCTCGAAAAGGTGGATGAATGGATGAAGGAAGGAATGAAAAGAAGGGTGGGTGGGTGGATGGATGGATGGATGGATGGATGGATGGATGGATGGATGGATGGAAGAAAAGAAGGATGAGTGGGTGGACAGACGGATGGATGGATGGCTGCTGGAAAAGATGGATGGATGGATGGGTGGATGGATCGATGAATCAATGAAAAGAAGGATGAGTGGGTGGACAGATGGATGGATGGATGCTGGAAAAGATGGATGGGTGGGTGGACGGATGGATGGATGGATGCTGGAAAAGATGGATGGATGGATGGATGCTCGAAAAGGTGGATGAATGGATGAAGGAAGGAATGAAAAGAAGAATGGGTGGGTGGGTGGCTGGGTGGGTGGGTGGGTGGATGGATGGATGGAAGAAAAGAAGGATGAGCGGGTGGATGGACGGACGGATGGATGGATGCTGGAAAGGATGGATGGATGGATGGGTGGATGGATGGATGGGCGGATGGATAGATGCTGGAAAAGATGGATGGATGGATGGATGCTCGAAAAGGTGGATGGATGGATGAAGGAATGAATGAAAAGAAGGATGGATGCGTGGGTGGGTGGATGGATGGATGTACGAAAAGAATGATGAGTGGGTGGATGGACAGACGGATGGATGGATGCTGGAAAAGATGGATGCTTGAGTGGTGGGTGGGTGGACGGACGGATGGATGGATGGATCCAGATGGATGCTGGAAAAGATGGATGGATGGATGGATGGATGGATCCTTGAAAAGGTGGATGGATGGAATAAAGAATGAATGAAAAGAAGGATGGGTGGGTGGGTGGATGGGTGGATGGATGCTGGAAAAGATGAATGGATGAATGAATGGATGAATGAAAAGAAGGATGGGTGGGTGGATGGATGGATCGATGAAAAGAAGAAGGATGGGTGGGTGGATGGATGGATCGATGAAAAGATGGGTAGATGGATGGATTGATGAAAAGAAGATGGATGGATGGATGACGAAAAGAAGGATGGGTGGATGGTTGGATGCTGGAAAAGATGGGTAGGTGGATGGATGGATGAAAAGATGGATGGTGGAAGAGATGGATGGATGATTAAAGGAAGGATGGAGTGATGGATGGGTGGGTGGAGGAATGGATGAATGGATAAAGAAAAGAAAGACTGATAGATGGAGAATAGATGGCTGGATGGTTGAAGGAAGGATGGCTGGAGGGATGGTATGATGCTTTTAATAATTTCAGCTCAATGGAGCCTTAAGCAGCTCTCCAGCCTAACTGGCATTCACTTTCTCCTCCAGCAAAACCGACCCCACTTGACCTCAGGGGCAATTCAGTCATCGATGAACTGCCCTTTAAATCGCCAGTCACAAAATCGTGGTCTAGACCCGGGTGAGTATAACACTGCATTGTTTTTAAAGAGCCAATTTGGTTTAATCATGATTTCTGGAACCCAGGCGATGGTGAGTTCTAGTCCCGCCTTAGGCCCGAAAGGCAGCTGGGTGACTTTGGGCCAATCACCAGGAGACGGTGAGTTCTAGTCCCGCCTTAGTCATGAAAGCCAGCTGGGTGACTTTGGGCCAATCACCAGGAGACGGTGAGTTCTAGTCCCGCCTTAGTCATGAAAGCCAACTGGGTGACTTTGGGCCAATCACCAGGAGACGGTGACTTCTAGTCCCGCCTCAAGCATTAAAGCCGATTGAGATGATTTTGGGCCAATCACCAAGAGACAGTGAGTTCTAGTCCCGCCTTAAGCATGAAAAACAGACTGAGTGTCTTTGGGCCAATCTCTCTCTCTCTCTCTCTCTCTCTCTCTCTCTCTCTCTCTCTCTCTCTCTCTCTCTCTCTCTCTCTCTCTCTCTCTCTGCCCAAGCCACCTCAAAGGGTTGTTGTTGTGGGGAGAACAGGAGAATAAAAGAATATTAGCTATGTTCACCAGCTTGATTTGTATATACAGGCTAGTCCTTGATTTAGGACCACAACTGGGCTCAAAATTTGCTAAGCAAGAGAGCTGTTAAGTGAGTTTTGCCCCATTTTCTTGCCAAAGTTGTTAAGTGAATCCCTGAAGTTGTTATGTTAATAACCTGCTGGCTGGCTGGGGAATTCTGGGAGTTGAAGTCCACCCATCTTAAAGCCACCAAGGTTGAGAAACAGTTCCTAAACATTTAGGAAATACGTTTTTTTTTCATATGCTTTGTACAAGATGCACAGGTACAGTATATGTGGTTCTTTGCTCAATAGTAGTAACTGGGAGAGGGATCTTGGAGTCCTAGTGGACAACCATTTATATACGAGCCAGCTGTGTGCAGCAGCTGCCAAAAAAGCCAACACAGTTCTAGGCTGCATCAACAGAGGGATAGAATCAAGATCACGTGAAGTGTTAATACCACTTTATAACTCCTTGGTAAGGCCACACTTGGAATATTGCATCCAGTTTTGGTCACCACGATGTAAAACAGATGTGGGGACTCTAGAAAGAGTGCAGAGAAGAGCAACCAAGAGGATGAGGGGACTGGAGGCTCAAACATATGAAGAACGGTTGCAGGAACTGGGTATGTCTAGTTTGATGAAAAGAAGGACTAGGGGAGACATGATAGCAGTCTTCCAATATCTCAGGGGCTGCCCCAAAGAAGTGGGAGTCAAGCTATTCTCCAAAGCCCCTGAGGGCAGGACAAGAAGCAACGGACAGAAACTAATCAAGGAGAGAAGCAACGTAGAATTAAGGAGAAATTTCCTGACAGTGAGAACAATTCATCAGTGGAATTGATTGTCAATGCTCCAACACCAGAAGTTTTTAAGAAGATATTGGATAGCCCTTTGTCTCAAGTGGTGTAGAGTCTCCTGCCTAAGCAGGGGGTTGGACTAGAAGACCTCCAAGGTCCCTTCCAACTCGGTTATTCTAAGATGCTTTGTACAGATAGCATGAGGTTTACAGGTGGCCTAATCCTTCAAGTCCTTAAATGGAGTGAATCTTTTTCCTGGGATTGTGCGGTAGCAGCGAAGGGCAACAGCACAATTCTGGGTATATATACCACTGTTTTAAGAATATAGGGCCTGGATCAGCCAAATTCGCCAAAGCGCATTCGGGTCAAAGCACGGCTCATCTCTTCCCCTTAGTGCTAAAAACAGCCCCTCACTCTTCTAATATAGACAGCCTCACTCCCCCGGGGCAGAGCTAGCAGTCCACCCATTAACAGTTGAATGGAGCTGTCTGTTAGGCGGCAGACAATTTGTCATGCCCTAATTCAGATTATAATTCATTGTCTGGGAGGAGAAAGGCTGGGTTTGTCTCTGGGTGAGGTCACCGTTGTTGAATCACCCACTGTCCACCAGCTCAGACACTGTACCAAGGCCAGATTTGGCAAACCACAAGGATGGAGTTCACACCCACCCAATCCCCATATATATATATATACTGTATTTTCCTGCGTATAAGACTACTTTTTAACACACAAAAATCTTCTCAAAAGTCGGGGGTCGTCTTATACGCCGGGTCTCATTCTCCTGTAACCAGGCAGACCAGCCCATAAGGCTCTGACGAGCCTTAAATGGCTCTGAGGAGGGTCGTCTTATACGCCCAGTCGTCTTATACGCCGGAAAATACGGTAATCCCCTTGGTATAAAATCAGAAGCCGGCCATAGTTTTAAAAGACAGAATAATGGAGTTATTGGAAGGGACCTTGGAGGTCTTCTAGTCCAACCCCTTGCTCAGGCAACAATGGCAAACCTTTTTGCCGTCGCCTGCCAAAAGTGGAAGGAGTGCGGGGGGGGGGTCGCGTGCCCGCATGCCCGTACCCATAATGATATGCCCCCCGCGCGCCCCCGACCTCTCCCGCTGCCCTGACCTCTGCGCATGCACGCACGACCCACTGCACCCCTCGCACATGCGCGCATGACACGCACACACACACATTTTGGGCCTAGCAGGCCTCCCTGAAGTTTCTGGAGGCCGGAAATGGCCCATTTCTGGCCTTCCAGTAGGCCTGGTTTTTGCCCTCTCCCCAGGCTTCGGAAGCTTTCATGGAGCCTGGGGAGGCCGAAAACAGCCTCCTCACGCCCTCTGGAGGCTGGAAACGGTCCCCTCAGGCCCTCTGGAGGCCGGAAACGGCCCATTTCCAAACTTTCTGAAGGCCCATTTTTCGTCCTCCCAGAGCCTCTGGCCAAAACTGGCCACCTGGGGACTCCTTGGACTGGAGGGGCGGCGTGGGTGGGGCCAGTTGAAAATCAGCTGGCCGGCACACACATGCGTGGTGGGAGTGACCTAGGGCCATGATGGCGAACCTATGGCATGGGCACCACAGGTGGCCCACGGAGCCATATCAGTGGGCACGCGAGCATTGCCATAACTCAACTCCAGCACCCATGCATGCGCTGGCCAGCTGATTTTTGGGCCTTCTGGTCCCACCGGAAATTGGGAAATAGGCTGTTTCCGGCCTCCAGAGGCCTCAGGGGAGTGTGGGGAAGGCCGTTTTCGCCCTCCCCAGGCTCCTAGAAAGAAAAACGGGCCTTCCAGTCCCACCAGAAGTTAGATAACAGGCCGTTTCCAGGGGGAGAAGGCCATTTTAGTACTCCCCAGACTCCTAGAAAGGCTCTGGAGCCTGGGAAGAGAGAAAAATGGGCCCATCAGACCATTGCGTGGCAGGAGCAATGGGGGGTCACATGCATGCGCGGGGGGGAACACGGGGGGGTGGGGCACATAGAATTATGTGTGTGGGCACGCGCATGCATGACTCCCCCTGCACTCCCCCCACTTCTGGCATGCGATCGCAAAAAGGTTAGCATCCCTGGTATAGGATTTCCTGCCTGAGCCCGGGAGTTGGACTAGAAGACCTCCAAGGTCCCTTCTGTTAGAAATTCTGTAGGCCTATATATGGAATTTCTAACAGGTTATGGGCCCAGTCATAGCGGACTAACAAATAGGCACGAGATACAGCAACAGAAAGAAGGTACCCTGGTGGCGCAGCAGACTAAAGCCTGTTATTAACATTCAGCTGCCTGCAATTACTGTAAGTTCGAATCTCCCCAGGCTCAAGGTTGACTCAGCCTTCCATCCTTTCTAAGGTAGGTCAAATGAGGACCCAGTTTGTGGGGGCAATAAGCTGACTTTGTATAAAATATACAAAAGTATGAAGGCTATTGCTTAACGCATTGTAAGCCGCCCTGAGTCTCCGGAAAAGGGCGGCATATAAACCAAGTTAAAACAAATAAAAGGAAAAAAGAAAAGAAAATGGCCAACGAAAAGCTACAACAATGCTTTTATTTGCAAATCTGACAACCCAGAACTCTGGTTCTACTTAGTATTGCTGCAGTTGTTGTATAAAACACACAAATACTGCGTTCCAACACCTTCTAACCAGAGGTTATATTCATCAGGTTCTGACCAGTTCTGGAGAACCGGTAGCGGAAATTTTGTGTAGTTCGGAGAACCGGTAGTAAAAATTCTGACTGGCCCCACCCCCATCTATTCTCTGCCTTTCGAGTCCCATCTGATTGGGAGGAAATGGGGATTTTGCAGTATCCTTCCCCTGCCACACCCACCAAGCCACACCCAAAAGAACCGGTAGTAAAAAAAAAAGTTGAATCTCACCGCTGCTTCTAACTCTTGATGACTTTTCTTCTGGACGCTCTCATTTCAGCCAGACCTTCAACTCCAACTTTTCTCAATATTGTCGTCCCACCTCAACCCAGAGCATAACCAGCACCGACTCAGGAGACAGTGAAGAAAATTATGTGGCCATGGTAAGTCTTTATGGAAGCTCTTTTCTTCTTTCGGGTTTCTCTCCTGTAGCTACTCCGATGGTGAGAAGGTGGACTCCTAGGACGGAGGGGGAGCAAGGAAGTAGAGGCAACTTATATTGGATATCCTGTGTGCAGAAGTGGGTTTTACATATTTTTACCACCGGTTCACCGCGCACCGAAAATGTGAGTGCGGGCACACCTTCCGTGCATGCTCCTGGCTTTCTACGCATGTATTTTGCTCACACGCGTGGCTTGTACGCATGGACACGGCTGTTGTGGCCCCGTCCTCTGAGCCTATCCCATTGGAGGAAGGAAGCTCTGAGCATGAGGAAGAGGAGCCAGCCAGATCTCCCAGCCCCCCCCCCTCTGGCACCGTCTCAGGTGCCAGCTGAAAGAGAGCAAAGTAGTGGGGAAACAGGTGTCTCAGATGAGAATGAGGGAGAGACATCATTCCTGGACGCACGTCAACGAAGGCGAGATAAGCGCTTGTAGCAGCTGAGGAGGCGTGCGAGGGAATAGACCTGAGTCACTGGACTTGAGTCACAGGACCAATGAGTCACTGGATCACACCCCAGAGACTATATAAGAGAGGGTGGTGGTCAGTGATCCCTGTGACGAACAAAACTCAATCTGGTAGTCATTGGAGCCTGAAGCTGCTAAAAGAACGGATTTTGGCAAAGCTACGTATGTGATTTTCTTTCTGTGAACAATTAAAGCACTTGGCAGATGGTGTGAATATCGCTGCCAAGTTGGAGATAAGGACTGTGGTGTGTGCCAAGTGCTTCTTTAATCCTCGACTGGCTGTGTTTTTGTGGGTGTGTGTAGAGGGGGACAGATCAACGGCTTAGAAAATGTAGCTAAATAGGACGACATAGCATCGAAGTGGATAGGTGGGCCCACCCGTATTTGCCACTACCAGTTCGCCTGAATTGGTCCGAACTGGCGGAATACCCTCACTTCCTGTGTGAATGAATTCTGGGAGTTGAAGTCCAGAAGAGTTAAAGTTGCCAAGGTTGGACATTCTTGCTTTTAACTTCCAAATCGTCTTCAACTTTTGACCGCCACGGAGTCCAACAAGTCTGTTGCTAAGTGAGACAGTTCTTAAGTGAGTTTTACGTCCTTTCTTTAAGAGAATCACTGCAGTCGTTCAATTAGTAACACGGTCGTTAAGGGAGCCTGGCTTCCCCATTGACTTGGCTCGGCAGGCGTTCGCAAAAGGGGAACGATTGCGTGACTCCCGGGGATGCTGCGACCGTCGTAAATATGAATCGGTTGCCAAGCGTCCAAATTTTAATCACGTGACCCATGGGGACGCCACAACGGTCGAAAATGTAAAAAAACGGTCATATGTCACTTTTTTTGACAATTTTTGTAACTTCGGTTACTAAATGAATGGTTGTCAGTTAAAGATTGCCAGCATTTATTCCCATAGGCTCTTATTTCAAAGTTTTGACACAGGACTCAGAGGCCTCAACAACTGCATAAAGAATATTCTTACCATTCAGATTCTGTAAGCATCTGGAAGTAAACAAGGCAATAGCTTGCACAGAGGCAGTCCTCGACTTACAACCAATTTGTTTGGGTGACTGTCCAAAGTTATTTTAAAAAGTGACTTACAAGCAGTGGTGGGTTGCTCCCGGTTCGCACCGGTTCACAAGAACCGATAATAAAAATTTTGTAGTAGTTTGGAGAACCGGTAATAACATTGGCTGGCCACGCCCCGAACCGGTCCCCGGCTCAGTCGCCGCTCGCCCACCTCATCAGAGGCTTTTTTTAAAATTAACTTTTAAAAGAATTTTTTCTACAACCTCTTCAGCTGAAAAAAATGCTTTTAAAAGTAAAAAAAAAGCCTCTGACGATCGCGCGGCTCAGCTGGGATCGTCAGAGGCGTCTAAAAGCATTTTTTTCTGCAACCTCCCAGCTGAGTTGCCTGATCGTCCGAGGCTTTTAAAGGCATTTTTTTATCCAACCTCTTAAGGTTGTAGAAAAAATGCTTTTAAAAGTAAAAAAAAAAAGCCTCTGATGACCGCGCGGCTCAGCTGGGATCGTCAGAGGCTTCTAAAAGCATTTTTTTCCTGCAACCTCCCAGCTGAGTTGCCTGATCGTCCGAGGCTTTTAAAGGCATTTTTTTATCCAACCACTTATGGTTGTAGAAAAAATGCTTTTAAAAGTAAAAAAAAAAGCCTCTGATGACCGCGCGGCTCAGCTGGGATCGTCAGAGGCTTCTAAAAGCATTTTTTTCCTGCAACCTCCCAGCTGAGTTGCCTGATCGTCCGAGGCTTTTAAAGGCATTTTTTAATGCAACCACTTAAGGTTGTAGAAAAAATGCTTTTAAAAGTAAAAAAAAAAAAAGCTTCTGATGATCGCGCGGCTCAGCTGGGATCATCAGAGGCTTCTAAAAGCATTTTTTTCTGCAACCTTTTAAGGTCGCAAGAAAAAATGCTTTTAAAAGTTAAAAAAAAAGTTGACCACGCCCACCGTCACATTACCCCCACCACCAAGCCACGCCCACAAAATAAGCCACACCCACAGAACCGGTAGTTTAAAAAAAATTAGAACCCACCCCTGCTTACAAGTCACTGAAAATAAAAATGACTTCGAATGGTTTTTCACCCTTACGATCACTCCAGCATCCACAGAGTCACGTGAGTAAAAATTTGGACGCTCGACAATTGGCCTGTGGTATGTATTATAGGGTGTTGTCGGCTTTTGTGAACTTTGACAAGCAAAGTCGAGGGGGAAGCCAGATGTGTTTAACAACCATGTTCCTCGCTTAACAACTGCAGTGCTTCGCTGAACAACTGTGGCGAGAGAGGTCATAAAATGGGTCAGAATTCAACTGCCTGGTTTACGCAACGGTTCAGGTTGGGCTCAACTGTGGTCGTAAGACGAGGACTACCTGTATACGAATGCATCTTTTACATTTTTATGCTGAATTTCCACACGAAGGAGCTCTTCGTCTTGGAATTAACAGGGAAGCGAAACGAGAAGTAATGGAAGTTAACCTTTTATGCAGATTTCGACCGATTGCCGCTGCTTGACTGATTGCTCCTCATTGCTTTAATTTTAGCAAAACCCAGTTTCTGCGTCTCCCATTCCAAGTGGGAAAAATAGCCCAGCCCAAAAGAAAACCTACACAAGCGTCGATTACCTGGCTTTGGACTTCCAGCCGAGCTCACCTGGACCCCACCGAAAGGTACGATCCCGATTACGAAATCTTTTCAGCAATGTTGACACGGGACAACAGGCTGAAATGTAATGAAATGAGTGGAAATCCCGAGTGGAAGTTAAGAGAGCCAGTTAGGTCTGATGGTGAAGGCACCAGGCTAGAAACCAGGAGGTAGCGAGTTCTAGTCCTGTTCTAGACATGGAAAAGGCGATTGGCTGACTTTGGGCCAATCATCATGACGGAGTAAGTATTAGTCCCGCCTTAGGCGTGAAAGCTGACTGGGTGAGTTTGGGCCAATCACCAGGAGACTGTGAGTTCTAGTCCCGCCTTAGGCATGAAAGTTGACTGGGTGAGTTTGGGCCAATCACCAGGAGATTGTGAGTTCTAGTCCTGCCTTAGATGTGAAAGCTGACTGGGTGAGTTTGGGCCAATCACCAGGAGATTGTGAGTTCTAGTCCAGCTTTAGGCATGAAAGCTGACTGGGTGAGTTTGGGCCAATCACCAGGAGATGGGGAGTTCTAGTCCTGCCTTAGACGTGAAAGCTGACTGGATGAGTTTGGGCCAATCACCAGGAGACTGTGAGTTCTAGTCCTGCCTTAGGCATGAAAGCTGACTGGGTGAGTTTGGGCCAATCACCAGGAGATTGTGAGTTCTAGTCCAGCTTTAGGCATGAAAGCTGACTGGGTGGGCCAATCACCAGGAGATAGGGAGTTCTAGTCCTGCCTTAGACGTAAAAGCTGACAGGATGAGTTTGGGCCAATCAGCAGGAGACGGGGAGTTCTAGTCCTGCCTTAGGCATGAAAGCTGACTGGGTGAGTTTGGGCCAATCACCAGGAGACGGGGAGTTCTAGTCCTGCCTTAGGCATGAAAGCTGACTGGGTGAGTTTGAGCCAATCACTGGGAGAAAGGGAGTTCTAGATCTGGACATGAAAGGTAACTGGGTGAATTTGGGCTAATCACCAGGAGACTATGAGTTCTAGTCCTTCCTTAGCGTGAAAGCTGACTGGGTGAGTTTGGGCCAATCACCGGGACACAGTAAGACAGGACTATAACTCACAGTTTCCTGGTGATTAGCCCAAGGTTACCCAGCTGGGTTTCATTCCTGAGGTGGGACTAGAACTCCCCATCTCCTGGTTTCTAGGCCACTACATCAAACTAGCTCTACACATAATTGCTTCTTCCTGAAATGGAGCATGTTTAACTAAAGCGTTCGTTTCACTGCATCTCCAAGTACATAAACTCAGTACAATCGTTTCTAAGATATTATTTCTTCTTGAAAAGGATGTCCTGCAACGAAGCTATTGAAATTGTTGTGGTTTTTTCTAATTATTTATTCATTAAATAAAATATTGAGGGTGGGGAGGAACCGAAAGAAAATCTTTTCTTGAGAGAGTTGTATTCTGATGCTTCACACACAGTATTTTTCAAGCGTGTCAAGATTTTGGAGGACTTCAATTCCCAGAATTCCTTAGCCTGCATGGCTGCCTGGGGAATTCTGGGAGTTGAAGTCCACAAGCCTTAAAGTCATGAAGTTTGAAAAATATTGGGTTTACATCAGGGGTGGGTTCTACTTACCTTTACTACCGGTTTGCAAGGGGGCCGGGCGTGAGCGTGCGCTCATTCGCGCACGTGCACTTCTACGCATGCACAGAAGCTTCCTGATGACGTTGGGGTCGGTGGGCGGAGCCTCCCGCCGGTTTTTTTACCGGTTCGTGGAAACCGATCCGAACCGGGGGCAACCTATCACTAGCTTACATTGCAACGCAAACTGTGCAAAATCTGGAACATTCACCCCATCTTCTCTCCTCTCTCTTTTTTTTTCGTGGACAGCCCTCTACATCGTCCGTCGCTTCCGACGAGAAGGTCGATTACGTCCAGGTGGACAAAGAGAAGACGCAAGCTTTGCAGAGCACGATGCAGGAGTGGACCGACGTCCGGCAGTCGTCTGAGCCCAGCAAGACGGTGAAGCAATAGCCAAGCAGGGGCGTGGTGGGAAAACCAGGGAGGCTTCTAGTAATCAAGGAGAGAGCATCCTTTTGTCTCCCTTGCCGTGGACCTTCTCTCGGTCCACTGTGGAGGACCGTTCCGGATCGGTTCTGCTTTTGAAAACAAGCTTCTCCAGGTGAACATTCGGCTGAAAACTTGCATCAACCCTCCCAAAGGCATTTTTCGGTTTGGATTAGCTGCTGGCTCTAACTGGAGGAATTCAGTGAACGAACACTGACTTCTCATCCACCTACCTGTATCCAAACTTTCCTCGATCCACTTTCAACCTGCAGATCTCTATTTTCGCATCCAGCATCTACCTTTTGCCGATTTCCTGCCGTTGGTTGGAACTTTCAGCCTGGTTTCAGACCCCCAGGTTTTGCCTTTTAGAGATGATGGTGATGATGATGATAATAATAAGAACAACAACAATAATATTAATAATAATAATGGCCAGCTACTCACCCTAAGTGGATTTGATTTGCAGCAGTCTCTTTAAGAGGCGGCTTTAGCTGTATCGCTTCACAAAAGGGTGAAAAAATCTCCAAGCAATGCCTTTTTTTCCCCCCCTCTCTGCTCTTTATGTAAATTGCCATCGTGCGAATTCCTTAAAGTACGCAATTGTCCTTCCGAGGACGAGCATGTCGCGAGACAATCGCTGTTCACCGGCATAAATCAGCTTTTTCGAAATGCATTACTCTGGAACTGAAAATAATTCCTCGTCTGCCACTCTTCCCCTCGACAAGGAAAAAAAAACAATCTTCCTAATTCATTTTAAGAAGGGGACTCGCTCTGGATGTTTTTGCAATAGTTTCTCCTTTTCCGGGGTAAATGATATCGTTGTCCGAGATCTTACAATAGTTGAATCTGCGTTGGGCAGTATTTGGTACCTAGTGTGTGGTGTGTAGGACAGCATTTGATGTTGGACCCTTAGAATGATTATAAAAGCCTTGATATTTAAAAATTGATCCATTCTGTGTTTCAAGCTGTGTTTGATGCCTGGCTACTTATCGCAAATACTCCCAATTCGAAGCAAATGTTCATTTTCAAAATAAGAGCACGGGGGCTCAAGCAATTGGGACACTGGGCAGGAGGTTAGCAAAGTCAGCATTCAAGACCTGAGAGCTGCTGTGGGACGGGGTTGAGCTCCCGTCCTTCGCTCCAGCTCCTGCCAAGAACATGAAAGGAGACCCCCCCACAAACTGGGCGTCCACAGTGATGTCACCGGCTAATTCTTCCAACCCGGAAGCGCCTCGGTTGCTTCTGACACGAATGCCCCCCAAAAATTAATAATAATTCAAAATGCATCGTTGAATTTGGGCTATCACGGTTTCAAAAGCTGACTGACTCACACAACACATTAACCCAGGTTCAAGTAAAGATGTAGCAGGTGCACTTGTGTGTGATGCTAGAACACATTTTGTGTTTGCTTAGATAGGGTTTTCCTGTATGGTTTTAGGACAGAGGTGGGGAATCATGGTTCCTTCATGACTTGTGGACTTCGACTCCCAGAATTCCTGAGCCAGCATGGCTGGCTCAGGAATTCTGGGAGTCGAAGTCCACAAGTCATAAAAGGGCCATTGTGTTCCCCACCCCTGGTTTAGGATATTGTGAATTTAGGTGTTGAGAGGATAGGATTTCTGGCTCCGTGTGATTTGTGAATTAGACGATGGTTGGGTTCGGCTCAGGGGTGGGATTCAGCCGGTTCGGCTTTGTTAAACCGGCAGGATCCCACCACTGGTTCGGCTTTCAGAGTACTGTGTGAATATCTGAGGTTTATGTTACTGTAAGGCTGAGGCTGAGGGAAAGAGACATAGCCCAGAGCAACAAATTTCTATTTTACTGTTTTTCTGCAATACAGATAGTCCTCGACGTACGACCACAATTGACCCCAACATTTCCATTGCTTGGCAATACAGTTGTTAAATGAGTTTTTGCTCCGTTTCATGACCTTACTTCCCACCGTTGTTAAGTGAATCACTCTGGTTGTTAAATTAGTTAACCTGGTTGTTTAAGTGGAATCTGGCTTCCCCTTTGGCTTTGCTCGCCGGCAGAAGATCATGTGACCCCAGGGGTTCTGCGACCGTCATAAATACGAGCCCATTGCCAAGTATTCCGAATTTTGAGCACGTAAAGCACGGAGAAGCTGCATTGGTCGTAAGTGTGGGAAACAGTAATCGGTTCCTATTTTCAGTGCCGTTGTAACTACAAATGGTCACTAAACGAACGGTCGTAACTCGAGGACTGCCTGTATCCTTTGTGGTTGCTTTCTGTTCATTCCTTATCCAAGGAAGTTTCCACAAGTTCATTATTCAATGCTCTGATTTTGCATCTGTCTGTAAGAATCAAATTACTTAATATTTGCTTATTGATTAGATTAAGATCTGTTTGGGGGAACTGAATATATATACTGTTGTCACTTGTGGCTTGTTCAACGACTTTCCTGCATTGGAGATCTGTTGGCCATCTCATTCAGACATGCACTTTAGAGAGAGTTTATACAAAAAACAAAAACCCGAAATTTTGCTTCGCTTTATCGATATACACAAGGGCAAACCTCAGTTCATAAACCTACTTCCTGTCTTAGAGCTTGTATCCCTAAGGATTGATGGTGCAATCCTAAACAACCTATGCAGGTTTAATCCAAGGTGCTTCCCCCCCCCCCTCACACACACACACACACACAGCAGTGATCTTAGGACTTCCATTCAAATGCCTTTCCTCTCGAGTGCCTGCCGTTTTTTTCCCCCCTCCTCTCTCTTTGCAGAGTCCCGAGTTCGAATTCCGCTGGTTTTATCAATGAGAAACCCTCTGTGCCAGGTTCACACAACCTTTGCTGAGCTAAACTGTGACTGGCCACTTTCCTGGCTGGAGGCATAGTTCGGTGAGCTTTGCGAGTTCCAACCACAAGATTTATTCACGTAGCCACCGTTCGGCTAACCACGGCTTGCTGGCTCATGGAAACCTCGCCTACAGGATACAGTTTGTGTCCTGATTTTGTGACTGTTAAAATCATTCTACCTTGACGAAAATATTTGTCTTAAAGCCTGCGTCGCTCGCTCTGTTAATTCCACGTAGGCCAAGGGGCAGTTTTTCCTCTACAGCATCATATGATTCAGCTTTTTTTTAAATGAAAGATTTTTGCAGAGTTAGGACGGAACATCTTGAGTTGTTGCATTTGATTTCCAATTTCAGATAATAAAATGTGTCCCTTGTCCATAAAGGTTCTTCTAGGTAGGAAGAGGGGCCATGTCCAGTGCTGGGCTGCTGCCGATTCAGACCGATTCGGGTGAACCTGTAGTTCCGGCCAGGGCTGGCCCCGCCCATCCGCCGTGGCGCTATCACATCCTATATAATCGCCAGTTTTCCTATGCTGCGGTTCGCAAATGTGAGCGTGTACGCACAGGGCAGTGATGGGTTTCAAAATTTTTTACTACCGGTTCTGCAGGAGTGGCTTGGGCATGGCATGGCTTGATGGGCGTGGCAGGGGAAGGATACTGTAAAATCTCCATTCCCACCCCACTCCAGGGGAAGGATACTGCAAAATCCCCATTTCCTCCCAATCAGCTGGGACTCGGGTGGTAGAGAATAGATGGGAGCGGGGCCAGTCAGAGGTAGTATTTACCAGTTCTCTGAACTACTCAGAATTTCCGCTACCAGTTCTCTGAACTACTCAGAATTTCCGCTACCAGTTCTCTGAACTACTCAGAATTTCCGCTACCGGTTCTCCAGAACTGGCCAGAACATGCTGAAACCCACCAAGTATGTGAAACATTAAAGCCCAGAATTCCACAGCCAATATGGCCGTCGATGAGAATTCTGGGAGTTGAAGTCCGTGTCAGTCCTGGAGGCCATCTTTTTCTTTGGATCTTCAGGGCTGCCAAATTCGGGGGTGTTACTGGGAACCCTGGCAGTCCGTACATCTGGAAGTTGCCAAAGTTATGAAATGCTGCTTTAGACGGTCCTTGATTACTGAAATCCATGAGATAAATAATGAATTGAAGATCAGGGATGTCATTTTAGGCATTTGAGCAGAGACGGTTGGACTAGAAGATCTCCAAGTTCCCTTCCAGCCTATTCTATTCTATTCTATTCTATTCTATTCTGTTCTGTTCTGTTCTGTTCTGTTCTGTTCTGTTCCGTTCCGTTCCGTTCCGTTCCGTTCCGTTCTATTCCTATTCCTATTCCCTTCCCCTTCTTCTTTCTGCTCTGATTCTATTCTATTCTATTCTATTCTATTCTATTCTATTCTATTCTATTCTATTCTATTCTATTCTATTCTATTCTATTCTATTCTATTCTATTCTATTCAGCAACTGGTCATAAGTGGACTATCCTCCAGCGGTGGGCATTTCTCATTCTGCTGTTTGCAGTTCTTGCAATCTCTCTTCCAGTATTGGAGGGGCAGTCACAGAGAAGGAAGATCAACCTACAGTAGTGGCCAAAATTGTGGAAAACTTTTGGGGAAAGTGTATGTTTGAGGTTTGATGGCTAATAACCCCACTTATTTATGAAGTTTCAAGATAAACCTATTCCACTGCTGGAATGGCCTAGGAATTGCCCAGACGCTCACCCAATGGAAAATCCATGGAGCAGACTAAAGAAACTTGCTAGTCAGAAGCAACGCAGCAATCAAACCCAGTTAATAGAAGCCATCCTTCAATCTTGGTTTCCCATGAGAACAGCTGCAGAACTCAAAGACTTGGTTCACTCCACGGGAAGACGTTGTAAGGCCGTCACTCATGCTAAAGATTGAGTGGCGTAGGAGGCTAATGCCTCCTACTAAAGGCAGCATTTAACATCCAGCTGTCTGCAATTACACCAGTTCGAAACTCCCCAGGCTCAAGGTCGACTCAGCCTTCCATCCTTTCTAAGGTGGGTAAATTGAGGACCCAGTTGTGGGGGCAATAAGCTGACTTTGTATAAAAAAGAACACGGCTTAGAGGGGGCCGAAAGCCCTACTAAGCAGGTATATACAAAAGTATGATGGCTATTGCTTAACGCATTGTAAGCCGCCCTGAGTCTCCAAAGAAGGGCGGCATATAAATCAAATTTTAAAAAATAAATAAATAAATAAAGGTTACCCAACTAAGAATTAACTGACAGGGTGATAATTTTTGCATATCTCGTTTTTTCTATGGTGATCATTTTTGTATATCTCATTTTGTTTTCTACGTGTTTCACTTTTCTTCCTTTTGCTACAACTGCTATTCTAATAGCATATCCTTCCTAAAAGTTATGGCATGACATTCTTGATTAAATTATCTTTCCATTGATGTATAATTTTATGGTACTACTCCAAAAAAAAACCGGTCTTATTAGCTAGTTTTAGAAAATACACTTTTCCCAAAAGGTTTTCACAATTTTGGCCACTACTGTATCTCCAAAACATCCGAGGGCAGGACAAGAAATAACGGGTTGAAGATCATTAAAGAGAGAAGCAACATAGAACTAAGGAGAAACTTTCCTCAACAGTGAGAACAATTAATCAGTGGGACAATTTGCCTTCTGAAGTTGGGGGTGCGCCATCCCTGGAAGTTTTTAAGAAGGTTTTGAACCAAGCTGGTATAAGGTCTCCTGTCTTGAGTAGTGGATTGGACTAGAAGAAGGATGTGTGAACTTCAACTCCCATAATCCCTCAGCCAAGCACGAGACGCAACTGATACATGATACCTGGGGAATTCTGGGAGTTGAAGTCCACACTTCTTAAAGTGGGCAAGGTTGGTATAGAACAGTGATGGCGAACCTTTTCGGCACCGAATGCTGAAAAAGGAGCAGCTACTCAGGACACATGCGCGTGCCCGAAAATGAACTTCCAGTTTCAGACAGCTACTCTTCCAGGTTTCTGCTAGAAGCTAGAAAACTTTCTAATTTCTGGCACGGCGGCAAAAAGTCCAGCTGATCGTCGCTCGCGCTCGCGCTCCCGCACCCGAAACCCAGAAGAGGAACGGGCGACGCCGGGCGTGCCAGGTGAGATGGCTCCTCGTGCCACTTTGGGCACGCGAGCCATAGGTTCGCCATCGCAGGTATAGAAGAAGTAAAAGATACTCCGATTAGGATGGTTGCTAAAAGAGCCTTGGTGGCGCAGCAGCTTAAAGTGGTGTTAAAGTGACACCAGCTGCCTGCAATTACTGCAAGTTCGAATCTCACCAGGCTCAAGGTTGACTCAGCCTTCCGTCCTTTCAAGGTAGGTAAAATGAGGACCCAGATTGTGGGGGCAATAAGCTGACTTTGTATAAAAAAGAACACCGCTTGGGGGGGGGGCGAAAGCCCTACTAAGCAGGTATATACAAAAGTATGAAAGCTATTGCTTAATGCATTGTAAGCCGCCCTGAGTCTCCGGAGAAGGGCGGCATATAAATTGAACTAATAAATAAATATTAGTAAAATAAATCATATTAGACCCAGTTTGTGGGAGCAATAAGCTGACTTTGTATAATATACAAAAGTATGAAGGCTATTGCTTAACACATTGTAAGCCGCCCTGAGTCTCCGGAGAAGGGCGGCATATAAATTACATTTTTTAAAAAATTATTTTATTGTATTTTTATTGTTAAAAGAATAACAGAAAAAAAACCAGTACAAAAATCAATAGTAAAGAAAGAAAAATAAATAAATACAATAAAAAAATTATTTTAAAAAGCAGCTGGAGGATGACCATTCAAAAATACCTAACTGTCCCACTTCCATGTCACTTGTCACACTTGGGTCACACCAAGGCCAAAGGACCACTCCATCACAATGGCCAGAGTGGATAGAATTTCCCATCATTCTTCAAGATCTGCTATGTCATGACCTATCAAGAGAAGCAGATTATAAAGAGTTTCGTGGCTGCCCTGTTCATCCCAGCCCAGAAATGCAGAAGCTTGAGGAGCACGGGGCCACAGGTTCTCCGAGGTGTAGGTGTCTACGGAGGGACAGAGAAGACGGTAGGATGCCTCAGTTGAATAGGAGGTAACCTAGTTTAAAATGTCTACATGAAAACCACCAAGCTTTGAGAGCACCAAAACCCCCCTCGGTTGAGTGTCCTTTAGAGCAGCAGTCATCAATTGGTGGCCCATGGACCACTGGTGGTCCGTGAGAAAATTTCTGTGGTCCATAGAAAAATTATTTGCACTTTTTATATTGCACTAAATCAAGGGTCCTTAAATTATGGCCCCTGGGTCGGATACGTGCAATGAACATTTGTGTTGCTGCAGAGAGCCTCCCCCTTCAGGGTCTTTTTGTGGTGGGTCGGAGGGGGGCAGAAATTCTGACTTGGGGTTGCTTCGGCCTCCTGATGTGGGACTTTGGGCGAAGGCTGGAGGGAAGGGCCACTGGTGGCAAGGAGCCGGAAGGCCTTGTTCCAGTGGGACTGCCTCATGGCCTGGAAGTGGCTGACCATCTCAGCCTGCTGAGCCTCCAGGCGTCGATCCCTGGCCTTGCACTCCTGCAGGTCTTCCCTCTGCTTGGAAACCTATGCTCCTAGTCCTCAGTGAGATGCTTCTGCTGAGCCTCCTTCTCGGTCAGATCCAATTTGAACTGAGCTGTTTTGCCAACTCTTTCTACTGGTGGCTGCTTAGCTCCAATAACTGCTTCCTTCTGGGGGCCCTAAGGAGCCCAAGCGGGCAGGTGAGTAGCGAGTAGAGACTGGCAAGGCGCCCCTCGATGTGAGTGACATCGAGTTGGCCATGCCCACCCAGTCACATGACCACCTAGTCACGCCCACCCAGCCGGTCATTAGGCAGATCATATTAGTGGTCCGCGGGATTTAAAATTATGAATTTAGTGGTCCCTGAGGTCCGAAAGGTTGAGGACCCCTACTTTAGAGATCCCATCAGCTGAACATCCACAGCAAAGCCTACCCAATTAGAAGGCCTTCTGAAAGGCCACCTTTTCCTGACCTTCATCCTGGGCGTCAGAGGACCAGATTACAGTCCTCAACTTGCAATAATTCATTTAGTGACCTTTCAAAGTTACGGCGGCACTGATTTACGGCCGTTTTTCATACAACTCCATGATTGACGTGATCAAAATTCAGACGCTTGGCGAGCGTCTCCTATTTACAATGGTGGCAGTGTCTCGGGGTCACGCCATCGCCTTTTGGTGACCTTCTGACATAGCGAAGTCAACTTGGGAAGCTGTTCTGGCCCCGTGCCCAGAAATAACCTCCCCTCAGACAATCAGAGTCTAATGAACTGGCAGGCAACCAAGTAAGCTGATAACAAAGGTCGGCAGCAATCCGCGGCTGCTTGCCAACGTCTTTATTAATAGGTCAGTCACATACACACCACCAAAGCTGAGACGCAGGCCCGATTCAAAACCGGGATCCATGAATCTTTGTTTTGTTCGTCACAAAGATACGTCTGCAATCCCTCTCTTATATAGTCTGGGAGGCGTGGTCCACCAGCTAATCACGACCATGCCTTTTCCTCTGCTGGGCTCTCCTGTCTCTCCGACCCTGGCGAGGATCCAACTAAAACTCACTCCCCTCATCAATGTCCTCCTGTGGCTGCGGGGACGAGCTTGGCTCTGGGCCTATCTCCTGCCCTTCGGTGTCCTCCGGAGGCATTGCCAGAGAGGAGAGTCCTGGAGAAGGAGGCCTTGCCAACTCCTCTCCCTCACTCTCAGGGTCCTCTCCTGCTGATGACGCAGGCTCAGGCAACGGAGCCACAACAGAAGCCAGATTCACTCAACCCCCGTGTTTACTCATTTAGCAACCGTGGTGAGCCGCTTAAAAACGATCGCAAGGAAGGTCTAAAATAGGGCAAAAACTCAACTGTTTTTTGCTTAGCCGTGGAAACTTTGGGCTCCGTTGTGGATGTAAGTCGAGGACTTTCTGCAAAGATCGACAAAATATGTTTGTTTTCTGAAGACAGGGAAAGAATTATAGCATTGGCCAGATTTGAGAGATTTTTTTTTTTGACAAGGACAATCTTTTTGGTCTTTTTGTCCAAAAAACAATGATGTTTATTATTTTGCTGTGAATGTCCTAAATTGAACGATTGGCAAGAGGGTGGGTGTTTTTTTTAAAATTATTATTATTTTTTGCTTTTTTGGGAAGGGGGCGATGTTTATTTCTTTACAAAAACCCTCAATTTCAAAATTTTATATATATATATATATATATATATATATATATAAATAGATGTACAGTATGTTTTGTCTTGTGAGATTCGTGTTTGAGATGAACGTTGCTTCTTCCTTTTTTTTTAGCCACTGTGGATTCCACATCCTTAAATTATTAATTTATTCCAGGCGAGCGGCAGTCGAAAGACGACGACAATTCGTCCTGCAAAACCGAAGTTGCGCTTAACTTAGTTCGTACTTTAAAATTAACCGCTTGCTGTTAAATAAATGTGATACACGGCTAAAAAGAAATACGCTACTTTGCTCTCTGTGTGATTAATCGTCACAATTAGGAGCCTAACCGCTCCCGAAATGAGTTGGTTATCATTTTCGATAAGCAATAATTTGGTGAACAACTTTTCATATGTGCGTGGAGATATTACGAGCACCAGTGGTGGGTTTCAAATTTTTTTACTACTGGTTCTGTGGGCGTGGCTTGGTGGGCGTGGCAGGGGAAGGATACTGTAAAATCTCCATTCCCGCCCCACTCCAAGGAAAGGTTACTGCAAAATCCCCATTTCCTCCTGATCAGCTGGGACTCGGGAGGCAGAGAATAGATGGGGGCGGGGCCAGTCAGAATGTTTACTACCGGTTCTCCGAACTACTCAAAATTTCCACTACCGGTTCTCCAGAACTGGTCAGAACCAGCTGAAACCCACCTCTGACGAGCACCCTATAAGAGCAGATGGTGGAATACCAGGTAGTCCTCGGCTTACAACCGCAACGGAGCCCAAAATTTATGTGGCTGAAGTGAAAAGTTTGTTAAGCGAGTTTGGCCCCCTTTTTACGACTTTTCTCGCCACAGCTGTTAAAGGAATCGTTGCAATTAAGTTAGTCACCATGGTTGTTAAGTGAATCTGGCCTTCCCCATTGACCTTGCTTGTCGGAAGGTCGCAAAAAGGGAGATCACGTGACCCCGGGGCTCTACGACCGTCATAAAAGTGAGTCAGTTGTCAAGCATCCGAATGTAAATCGCGTGACGGTGGGGAGGCTGTGTTGGTTGTAAGTGTGAAAAATGATCGTAAGTCCCTTTTTTCAGTGACGTTGTAACTTTGAATGTTGTTAAGTGAACTGTTGTAAGTGGAGGACTATATATTTTCTACTCCGGCTTATATTTTTTTAAACGAAGGAGGCCAATGGGTTGATGAAAACTGGGGTTTGTTTGAGCGCTGGCCTGAACTCTTGTTCCTAATTCTATATACAGGTCATCCTTGAGTTACGACCATTCGTTTAGTGACCGTTCGAAGTTACGACGACACTGAAACAAGGGACTTAGGACTGGCTTCTCCATTGACTTTGCTTGTCAGAAGGTCATAAAAAGTGATCACGTGACCCCGGGATAGTGCAACCGTCAAAAATATGAGTCAGGTGCCGAGCGTCCGAATTTTGATCATGTGACTATGGAGATAGATTAGAAATAGAATAATAAGAGTCGGAAGGGACCTTGGAGGTCTTCTAGTCCAACCCATTGCCTAGGCAGGAAACCCCACACCACAGGACAATGCAACGGTCGTAAGTGTGAAGCTGCGTCTTCTAAAAGTGAGCGAACTTCGATCAGGCGCCTAAAGAACTGCCAAAGAAATCTTGATGCTTAATAGCAATAGCACTTTAGACTTATATACCGCTTCTCAGTGCTTTCCAGCCCTCTCTAAGCGGTTTACAGAGTCAGCCTCTTGCCCCCCAACAATCTGGGTCCTCATTTTACCGACCTCGGAAGGATGGAAGGCTGAGTCAACTTCTGAGCTGGTCAGGATCGAACTCCTGGCAGTGGGCAGAAGTTAGTCTGCAATTCTGCACTCTAACCACTGTGCCACCAGGAAGGAGAATGAAAACGGGAATAAGAGAGGAGGGATGGAGGGAGGTAGGGGAGGATGGCGGGAGGAATAGCAATGGTATATTGCCTCCAACAATCTAGGTCCTCATTTTACCGACCTCGGAAAGATGGAAGGTTGAGTCAACCTTGAGTCGGTCATAATCGAACTCCTGGTAGTGCGCTCAATTAGCTTGCAGTACTGCATTCTAACCACTATGCAACCACAAGTCCTTCCTTCCTTCCTTCCTTCCTTCCTTCTTTTTCTTCTTTCTTTCTTTCTTTTCCTTCCTTCCTTCCTTCCTTCCTTCTTTCTTTCCTTCTTTTTCTTTCTTTTTCTTTCTTTTCCTTCCTTCCTTCTTTCCTTCCTTCCTTCCTTCCTTCTTTTCTTTCTTTCTTTCTTTTCCTTCCTTCCTTCCTTCTTTCCTTCCTTCTTTTTCTTTCTTTCTTTCTTTTTCTTTCTTTCTTTTCCTTTCTTTCTTCCTTCCTTCCTTCCTTCTTTCTTTCTTTCCCTTCCTTCCTTCCTTAATAGTAATAGCAGACTTAGATACCACTTCACAATGCTTTTACAGCCCTCTCTAAGCGGTTTAGAGATTCAGCCTATCACCCCCAACAATCTGGGTCCTCATTTTACCCACCTCGGAAGGACGGAAGGCTGAGTCAACCTTGAGCCTGGTGAGATTCGAACCGCCAAACTGCAGGCAGCTGGCAGGCAGCAGAAGTAGCCTGCACTCTAACCGCAGCGCCACCACAGCAAAATAAACCAAGAGGCACATGAATTTTTGACCTACCGAGGCATGTAGCTTCCATTTTGCAGACATTCAATCGATCAGCCAGCCAATAAATCAAGATCTGGAGTATCTACAACTTGTTCGTCTATTTATTCGTGTATTTATTCAATTTTGAAATTAAGCTGAAAAAAGTAGAGATTTCTTGGAGCAGAGTTAAGAGGACAAAAGATAAGTAAATCCATGGATGGTTTTGAATAAAATGTATGTATCAGCCTTCTTCTATCTGGACCATTTGACCCCAACTACAAGCAGTCCTCAACTTAGGACCACAACTGAGCCCAGAATTTATGTTGTTAAGGGAGAAATTTATTAAGTGAGCGTTGCCCCGTGTTATGACTTTCCTTGTCACATTTGTTAAGTGAATCACTGCAGTTGTTGAGTTAATAACACGGTTGTTAAGCAAATCGGGTTTCCCCACTGACTTTGCTTGTCGGAAGGTCGCAAAAAGGAATCGTATGACTCCGGGACACTGGAGCCGTCATAAACGTGAGTCACTTGCCAAGCATCCAAAATTAATGTAAATCGCATGACCCCGGGGAGGCTTCAAGGATCGTAAGTGCGAAAATGGTCCTAAGTCACTTTTTCCAGTGCGGTTGTAACTTCAGACAGTCACTAAATGACCTGTTGTAAGTAGAGGACTCCTGTATATAATAACATCCAGCCCGTAAAATTGGAGAAAATGAACTCACAACACTTGTTTATTGGACGACAATAAACTGGGGAAGTTTGAGTGTTTAAACCTTTTTAAGTCCTCAACGTACGACCACAGTCGTAAATGTTGGCTCAATTGCAGTCGTAAATTGAGGACTGCCAGTATATTTCTCTTTGGATGTAGCTGTTAACAAAGGACATCACTTCTGCCTCTTGGTAGCAGTGAGTTCTGTGGGAAAGAGGCCTTATCGTTATCCTAACAGGTGACAATGCAGCTTAGATATTTGAGAAAGATTTATCGAATCTAATTTCTTTGATATCCGGTTCAGAGAAGGAAAAGCAGAGACCAATCACTTAAAATTAGTTTATCATAGTACGATTAAATATTGCAGTGGCCTAGAGGTGGCGCTCTCGCTTCACAATCAGGAGGCTGTGAGTTCGATCCTAGTAGGTATTTCTCTCTCTGGGCACACCGAGTATGTTTGCTGAACAAAACTCCGCATTGGTGACAGGAAGGGCATCCGGCCAGTAAGACACTCTTCTAGCTCCATTCAGTTGTCCAGATTCCACCACGCAAGGGATCATAGGGTCATTAAATGAAGATGTCAGTACAATTAAATATGGAGTTCTGGGGAATCCATAGCTGCCCACCCTAATTAAATGAGCAAACTTCCAGATGACCTTATCCCAAGATCCTATTTGGGAAGGAATTTAAAGATAGCTTGAGAAAAGCATAGGAAAGTTTTTAAGGGCTTGGGAGAAGCGAGTATGTAGTCCAGAGATAGAAGTGTAAGAATAATTCTACAGTAGTGGCCAAAATTGTGGAAAACTTTTGGGAAAATTGCATTTTTGAGGTTTGATGGCTAATAATAATGGAGTTTCAAGAGAATCCTATTCCTGGGAATAGCCCAGATCTTCACCCAATGGAAAATCTATGGAGCCGACTAAAGAAACTTGTTAGTCAGGAGCAACCCAGCAATCAAACCCAGTTAATAGAAGCCATCATTCCATCTTGGTTTCACATTATCACAACTGCAGAACTCAAAGACTCGGTTCACTCCAAGGGAAGACATTGTAAGGCCGTCATTCATGCTAAAGGTGACCCAACTAAGGATTAACTGACATGGGGATCATTTTTGTATATCTCATTTTTTCTATGGTGATCACTTTTGTATGTCTCATTTTTTTTTAACGTGTTCACATTTCTTCTTAATACTATAACTGCTCTTCTAATAACAAATCCTTCATCAAAGTCATTGCATGACATTCTTGATTAAATTATCTTTCCATGGATATATAATTTTATGGTACCACTCTAAAAAAAATGGTGTTATTAGCTAGTTTTAGAAAATACACTTTTCCCAAAAGGTTTCCACAATTTTGGCCACTACTGTAGATCGTGCCGGGGGGGGGAGAGGGACCCCTGCCCAAGAAGAAAACCCTTTACCATTTCAGACAGGCAGTTCTCCAGTTTTTTGTCAAAAACCTTCAGTGATGGAGTGCCCACAAGGCAAGCATCCCACTGAGTAATTGTTCTCACTGCAAGGAAATTTCTCCTTCTTTCTTTTAACAGAGAGGAAAAATTCAGAGAGGTTTTCATGGTGTCATTATTCTACGTATAACTAGAATCTTTGCTAAGCCTTCTTCTTAAACAAGGGCTGACATTATTTTCCTTGGGAAAACAATTAACAGAATAATGGAGACGGAAGGGACCACCCCCTATTCAACACCATTCAAACAGGAGACCCTCTGCCATTTTATATATATATATATATATATATATATATATATATATATATATATATATATATATATATATATATATATGTAGGTCTTCGGTTATTCGGGTCTTCTCCCGCGTAGAATTGGAAGTATCTTGGCGACGTTTCGACAAAGTCTCAATCGTCATCTTCAGGCAGGTGTTCTCGGCCGAGAACACCAGCCTGAAGATGACGAATGAGACTTCGTCGAAACGTCGCCAAGATACTTCCAATTCTACGCGGGAGAAGATCTGAATAACCAAAGACCTACATACAAACACCCGCGAAAACCTATATCCTTTCTCACAATTTTGCTTTGGGAAGTTAAGACATTTCCTTGCGCTGTGGATTAAAATTTGCATCCGGAGTCAAAAGACAAAGAATTTACCAACTAAAAACAGACCTGAGTATTTTATGGCTCTCAGGCCACATCTGGCCCTTTGTCCCTGTCGGGACTGTAGGGATTGTTTTTATTTTGAAGGCAGATAATTTTTTTTTTCCAATTTAACAGAATCTTAACAGAATAAACAGAGATGGAAGGACCCTCTACCAGTGATGGCTAACCTTTTTTTCCCGTCATGTGCCAAAAGCGGGGGGAGCGTGGCGAGGTCGCCCATGTGTGTGCCCACACCCATAATTCAATGTGCCCCACTCCCACTTTTAGCACATGATGGCACAGTGGGCCCAGTAGGCCCGTTTTTTCACCCTCCCCAGGCTCCAGAGGCTTTCTAGGAGCCTGGGGAGGGCGAAAACAGCCTCCCCCATCCCTCTGGAGACCCTCCGGAGGCCAGAAATAACCCATTTCCCAACTTCTGGTAGGACCAAAAGGCCCAAAAATCAGCTGGCCGGCGCACACATGTACGCTGGAGTTGAGCTATGGCAATGCTCGCGTGCCAACTGATACAGCTCCGTGTGCCACCTGTGGCACCCGTGCCATAGGTTTGCCATCACAGCCCTACACCAGTGATGGTGAAACTTTTCGGCACTGAGTGCCCAAACTAGATTGTGCAATGATGTGCCAGCTGGCCAGCGCACGCATGCCTGTTTTCGGGCCATTTTCTGGGCCGTTTTTGGCCCCATAATCACCCAGAAAACGTCCCAAAAATCATCCTGAACACGCCCAAAAAACAGGGCATTTCCTGGGCCTGGAAATGGGCCGGAAAAGGCCCCAAAATGGAAAGCAGAAGAGTAGCTGGGGATGGCGCGTGTGTCTACAGAGAGGGCTCCGCATGCCACCTCTGCCATAGGTTCACCATCACGGCCCTATACCATTTTAGACCAATGATTGTCCAGATTAATTGTTCTCACTAACTATGCTTTTAAAATATTCTGGTTTAGGATGATGTCTGAACTTATACACGAATATGCAGGTAAAACATATCCCTGTTTCTCAGCCTATCTTCCCTTTTGTGAAGAGCTAGAGTTTGTCAGGTTTTTTTAACTTCGTCCATAGGGACTCTAAGTATGTCTCGTAAAGCACAATTTATGGCTTGCTGTGGTATTTATCGACTTCAGCCACTTTTAAGATGGGTGGACTTCAAGAGAATAACAGTTGGGAAGGGACCTTGGAGGTCTTCTAATCCAACCATCTGCTTAAGCAGGAGACAGTATGCCATTCCAGATAAATTGTTGTCCAGTCTCTCCAGGGATGGAGCAGAACTTCTGGAGGAGCACAACATCTGGAGACAAGTTCTTCCACGGATTAATTGTTCTAATTGTCAGGAAATTTCTCCTCAGTTCCAGCTTGCTTCTCTCCTTGATGAGTTCCCATCCGTTGCTTCTTGTCCTGCCTTCAGGGGCTTTGGAGAATAGCATTAACGTCTGCCCGTGCGTACATGCCTACACATCTTCAACAGCCCTATGAGTTCAGCCCTCCATTAAGTCCCAGTTTGTCATGTGGCCCCTTGAGAAAATTAATTGCCCAACTCTGCATTAAGGAGGTCACAATAAACATTGGCTTGCTCTTCAGTGAGGACACTTCATCAAGATGGCGGCTTGGTAGGGCCTCAAAAGTTGAAGCTGTGGCACCTTTTTCATCAAGATGGCGGCTTGGTAGGGCCTCAAAAGTTGAAGCTGTGGCACCTTTTTCCTCAGAAGTGCACTTTTATGACAGGTTGAGGTCACCCTGGTCACAGTTGCTCCACAGAACATCATTTTCCATAGTTCGGAGGAAGAAGAAACTATGATCGTTCTCTCCCTCCAATCCTGGTTAGACTTCCAAGGCCACAAGGTCAAGGTGAAGGAATCCCATACTTGATGGTGGAAGGGTTAAACCATCTGCTTTGGGCACGAGGGCTAAAAGACCAGTCCATGGAAGGACCCCGATCCACCTCCACCAGGGTCATGGCTGCAACCCCCTGAGGCGCCTTCATCATCCTCATGGTCCTCTCTGTCAAGATCTTTCCACCAAACGGAAGATTTCGGCAAAGCTGAAATGTAAACCTTTCTATTTCTGGCTTGCTTTTCTTGTTCCTGTGGATGAAAAGAAGAGACAAAATAAGTATATACATGAATACACACACACAAAACCCAGCTCAAGCAAACACATAAATCTCCAGTTAATGAAACAGTTAAAGAGCCTGAGTAGCGTAGGGGGCTAATGCCTACTAATAAAGGCAGCAATTAAGATCCAGCTGCCTGCAATTTCTGCGAGTTCAATCCTAGCCAGGCTCAAGGTCGACTCAGCCTTCCATCCTTTCTAAGGTGGGTAAATTGAGGACCCAGTTTGTGGGGGCAATAAACTGACTTTGTATAAATATACAGAAGTATGAAAGCTATTGCTTAACGCATTGTAAGCCGCCCTGAGTCTCCGGAGAAGGGCGGCATATAAATCAAATTTTAAAAAAAAGGTTTTGACAGGTTCTGGAGAACCAGTAGCGGAAATTTTGAGCAGTTCGGAGAACCAGCAAATACCAGCTCTGGCTGGTCCCAGAGTGTGGTGGGAATGGAGATTTTTTTAATATCCTTTCCCCAGGGATGGGGAAGGAATGGGGATTTTGCAGTATCCTTCCCCCTGGAGTGGAGTGAAAATGGAGATTTTGCAGTATCCTTCCCCTGCCACATCCACAGAACCAGGAGCCAGGAGCCTGGATAGCTCAGCAGTCTAAAGCCTGTTATTAACATTCAGCTGTCTGCAATTACTGTAAGTTCGAATCTCACCAGGCTCAAGATTGACTCAGCCTTCCATCCTTTCTAAGGTGGGTAAAATGAGGACCCAGTTTGTGGGGGCAATAAGATGACTTTGTATAAATATACAGAAGTATGAAGGCTATTGCTTAATGCACTATAAGCTGCCCTGAGTCTCCGGAGAAGAGCGGCATATAAATCAAATTTTAAAAAAAACAGGAGTGGAAAAAAACCTAATTGGGAAGGAACTCCCAATGGTGCTTTTTTTCTTTGAAGAGGTTTCGCTTCTCATCCAAGAAGCTTCTTCAACTCTGATAGGATAGTGGGGAATGGATTAGCGGGGAACGGAAGCTGAAGAAACTTCTTGGATGAAAAGCTAAACGTTCTCAAAAGAAAAAAACAAGGAAGTCTGACGGACTGTCTGCTAAAATAATGCCAGGTCATGGCACACACTTGAAAGTAAATCAAGAAGCCTGTAATTGTCAGAGTCTGTCCTGCAAGAACAAAGGATGCTTATCTACAGGAAATACGCCTGTGTAAATCTCGTAACCATTCTGGGTAGTTAGAAAGCGGATAAAAGTAACAAGAGTTAGACAACTTGCAGGCCTCAGCTAAAAATTAGGAATAGAGATGGCCTGCAGCCAATAAAATGTGTATTAGGTAACTCCTGGGGCATTCATTAGCCAAGATTTAGGAATAGGGACAGCTAGAGACCAACAGAACAATTTGTAGAGTTATTATTAAAACGTTTTATTAGAGGATATTTCTTATTATCTCGCCTTGTCCTGCCTTCTCTTTTCGTGAAAATGTATAAAGCTTACTTAATCTTTTGTTCTTGGTTTCTTGGCATTATGGCCAGGAGCCCTTTTCCTCAGAGTACTCCAATAAAAACCAATCAGAAACAGGGCTGTGGAGTCGGGAGAATTGGGACATTTAAACTTGCTTTTTTTAAAAAATTCCAATCTAAATTTAGTAGGAGTCGGAGTTGGTGCATTGTTTGCCGACTCTGACTCCGACTCCAGGTACCCAAAATTTCCTCCGACTCCGACACGTCGACTCCGACTCCATAGCCCTGATCAGAAAACTGGCACCTCGTGTCTGGCGTCCATCATTGGCTTCGGCACCAGGCTCAGACCCGAATTGGGGACAAGTCCACTTGCCTCCTGAAAAAAGCACCTGTGGGACAACCAAGACTTGGATGACTGAGAATCTCGACAGACTTTTAGCTACACAATTTGGGATGAAGACCCTTGGAATGGTGTGGGAGGAGGAATGGATTTCCAGAGGGAAAAAATGGCAGACTACAGGAACCATTTGCACTACTTGGGTGACCCTGAGGACACAGATAAATCTCCAGGTACTTCAACGACCTGCTAAAAGGATGCAAATGACCAGCTGTCTGCAAGGAGTATCAATCCTTCCATTCCCCACCATCCAGTCAGAGCTGAAGAAGCTTCTTGGACGAGAAGCAAAATGTCTTCAAAGGAAAAAAAACAAGAAAAGTCCAGTTGCCTCCAGAAAAAGCATCCATGGCCTGGATAACTGAGAATCTTTACAGACTTTTAACTGGGAGAAGGAGGGGGAAACCCCAAAGAAATGAGTCAATGATGGTGGGAAACCATATTACCTGTAAGAATAAGATGTTATCTTTCGAGATGGCGTCCATCAAGGTTTTATCAGGAGAATGTAAGCTTCCGTTTGTCCAGCCGGGTTCCGGACCAGCTCTGTTCGTGGCCTGCCTCGCTCTCTGTCTGTAGAACAGCAGATAAGCTGTGTCCTTCGGCAGGAAGGAGGTCACGTTGCTCACAGATTCAAAGGATGAGAAGAAGACCCTGGTGTCGTTAAAGATGTACCACTGGATCTCGACATCCGTAGGCTTCGTTGAAGCCGTGTTGCAAGTGTTGTCCTTACAAAGGCTCTCGGTAGCCGGATCCTCACATTCCCTGGCATAGCAGTAGTAATGGCCGCTTTCTGAGGAGATCCCAGAATGGACCACTACGCTACAGAGATCGTACACTACCGAAGAGAAGTCCTTGCAGGACGAAGCCCATCCTGACGTCCTCGCTTGGTCAGAAGAAGACACCAGAACCGGCAGCTTCAGTATCAATGGGACCGAGACGTTGTCAAGGATCTTCTTCCTTCTCATCGTTACGAGGTCGAAGGAGAACCTCAAAAGGGTGAGGATGAGGTAGTGAGGTCCTTCCGTCAGCTCGGTCAACTTCTCGGCATCTTGAAGGGAGGCACAGTTCTCACAATGGTACCTGTTCTCGGCGGTCAGCATCTCAGGTGATAAGAAATAATTTATCAAATCTGGAACAGATCTGGAGGCCCGACAACCAGAATCTTGCTTGTGTAAAGCCAGGTCAGATTCTTTGACGGGCTTCACTTCAACGACGTCTCGTTCAGAAGTCAAGGGGAGAGAGGTCTCTTCAAATTTTGACCCAATGGCTTCCATAGGTGGACTTTTAGAAGGATTCTCCTCAGGGGCCCTCAAGATCCCTGACCTAGTTGGCAAATCCTTTAGCTTGCTTTGAGTCTGGATCCTTGACCGAGAGATCTCAGGACCTGTTTCTTCTCCAGACCCAATCAATGCGCTGCTGATAAGTCCACCCTGGGGGCCATCAGCTGGGGGAAACGCCAAGGAGAGATCGGTGAAGGCTTCTTCTCTGGAGGAGACCTGTAGGCACTTCAGACAACGGATCTTGGTCTTAATTTTGCCACCAAACATTTCTTCCACCAGGGTTTTGCTGGCGGAGGGATGTCTGTCCGCAGGAGACACCAAGGAACATGCCTTGAGCTTCTGACAGATCCTTCTACCTATTCGCTCTTCCTCATGAAGACTTTGGGAAAAACAAAGAGATATTAAGGGATAGAAATTCTCCAGAACCAATGTTGTTGTTTTTTAAAAAGAACACAACCTTGGACTCTACCCTGAATGAAGGGTCCTAAAAAGAGAGATGAATAGCAGAAAGAGACAGAAAAAAAATCGGTGGTGAAATCCAACACAAATTCAAGCAGTTTTCCCTGAAGACCAATCCAGTATGACAGCTGGAAGGGACCTTGGAGGTCTTCTAGTCCAACCCCCAGCTGAAGCACCTAATACCCTTTCAGACAAATGATTGTCCACCGTCTTCTTAAAAAACCCTCCACTGTGAATCCAGATCTAAATCTCCTCTGAATTTGGAAGCCAGCATTATTAATGAATAAACTGCTGGTTTGAATTATTTATATTTATAACTGCTGGTTTGAATTATTTATGTCTGTAATTATTCCCGTAGCCTTTAAATTTATTATAGCTGCCAACTCTCCTGTTTTCTTGACAAAGTAATTTCACCTCAGCCTTGGACAGTTTAAACCAGGGGTCTCCAGCCTTGGCCATTTTAAACCTGGAGGACTTCAACTCCCAGAATTCCCTGGCCCGCTTTACTTTGCTGGCTGAGGAATTCTGGGAGTGGAGTCCTCCAGGCTTAAAGTTGCCAAGATTGGAGACCTCTGGCTTAAACCATTGTTTCTCAATGGTGGCCACTTTAAGAGGTGTGGACTTCAACTCCCAGAATTCCCTAGCCAGCCATGCTGGCTAGGGAATTCTGGGAGTTGAAGTCCACTCAATCTTAAAGTGGTTAAGGCTGAAAAACTCTGGCTTAAATAATCCAAATCACATTTTCTCAAACCGTTTTCAATCTACTTTACCGATCGAGCAGGTATTTCAGATATTCCGAGCAATCTTGCTGGGCTCCTCGGGTGAACCAGGGGGGCCACGAAGCCAAAAAGAAGTTTTCAGGAGAAATGGCAGGCCGCTGACAGATATATCAGGAAGGGAAGAAAGCAGAGAATTAAAAACATAAAATAAAAATTGAAAGCATTTTGGTACCTGCAGTTTAGATATCAGGCTGTCCTATTTTACTTGGGTTTTTTTTCATTAAGGTTACTGGAATTGATTTTTTTTTCTTTTTTACCGGCTAAATTTATACATGAGTTTATTTTAATTTTGCACCTAGTGGTTAAGGTGCCATCCTCGAAACAAGGAGATGGTGAGCTCTAGTCCCACCTTAGGCATGAAGGTGACTTCAGACTGATCACCAGGAGACTGTGAGTTCTAGTGCCACCTTAGCCATGAAAGCTAGCTGGGTGACTTTGGGCTGATCACTAGGAGACTGTGAGTTCTAGTGCCAGCTTAGCCATGAAAACTAGCTAGGTGACTTTGGGCTGATCACTAGGAGACTGGGAGTTCTAGTGCCACCTTAGCCATGGAAGCTAGCTGGGTGACTTTGGGCTGATAACTAGGAGACTGGGAGTTCTAGTGCCACCTTAGCCATGGAAGCTAGCTGGGTAACTTTGGGCTGATCACTAGGAGACTGGGAGTTCTAGTGCCACCTTAGCCATGGAAGCTAGCTGGGTGACTTTGGGCTGATCACTAGGAGACTGTGAGTTCTAGTGCCACCTTAGCCATGGAAGCTAGCTGGGTGACTTTGGGCTGATCACTAGGAGACTGTGAGTTCTAGTGCCACCTTAGCCATGGAAGCTAGCTGGGTGACTTTGGGCTGATCACTAGGAGACTGTGAGTTCTAGTGCCACCTTAGCCATGAAAGCTAGCTGGGTGACTTTGGGCTGATCACTAGGAGACTGTGAGTTCTAGTGCCACCTTAGCCATGGAAGCTAGCTGGGTGACTTTGGGCTGATCACTAGGAGACTGTGAGTTCTAGTGCCACCTTAGCCATGAAAGCTAGCTGGGTGACTTTGGGCTGATCACTAGGAGACTGTGAGTTCTAGTGCCACCTTAGCCATGGAAGCTAGCTGGGTGACTTTGGGCTGATCACTAGGAGACTGTGAGTTCTAGTGCCACCTTAGCCATGAAAGCTAGCTGGGTGACTTTGGGCTGATCACTAGGAGACTGTGAGTTCTAGTGCCACCTTAGCCATGAAAGCTAGCTGGGTGACTTTGGGCTGATCACTAGGAGACTGTGAGTTCTAGTGCCACCTTAGCCATGAAAGCTAGCTGGGTGACTTTGGGCTGATCACTAGGAGACTGTGAGTTCTAGTGCCACCTTAGCCATGAAAGCTAGCTGGGTGACTTTGGGCTGATCACTAGGAGACTGTGAGTTCTAGTGCCACCTTAGCCATGGAAGCTAGCTGGGTGACTTTGGGCTGATCACTAGGAGACTGTGAGTTCTAGTGCCACCTTAGCCATGGAAGCTAGCTGGGTGACTTTGGGCTGATCACTAGGAGACTGTGAGTTCTAGTGCCACCTTAGCCATGAAAGCTAGCTGGATGACTTTGGGCTGATCACTAGGAGACTGTGGAATTCTAGTGCCACCTTAGCCATGAAAGCTAGCTGGGTGACTTTGGGCTGATCACTAGGAGACTGTGAGTTCTAGTGCCACCTTAGCCATGAAAGCTAGCTGGGTGACTTTGGGCTGATCACTAGGAGACTGTGAGTTCTAGTGCCACCTTAGCCATGAAAGCTAGCTGGGTGACTTTGGGCTGGTCACTAGGAGACTGTGGAATTCTAGTGCCACCTTAGCCATGGAAGCTAGCTGGGTGACTTTGGGCTGATCACTAGGAGACTGTGAGTTCTAGTGCCACCTTAGCCATGAAAGCTAGCTGGGTGACTTTGGGCTGATCACTAGGAGACTGTGAGTTCTAGTGCCAGCTTAGCCATGAAAGCTAGCTGGGTGACTTTGGACTGATCACTAGGAGACTGTGAGTTCTAGTGCCACCTTAGCCATGAAAGCTAGCTGGGTGACTTTGGGCTGATCACTAGGAGACTGTGAGTTCTAGTGCCACCTTAGCCATGAAAGCTAGCTGGGTGACTTTGGGCTGATCACTAGGAGACTGTGGAATTCTAGTGCCACCTTAGCCATGGAAGCTAGCTGGGTGACTTTGGGCTGATCACTAGGAGACTGTGAGTTCTAGTGCCACCTTAGCCATGAAAGCTAGCTGGGTGACTTTGGGCTGATCACTAGGAGACTGTGAGTTCTAGTGCCACCTTAGCCATGGAAGCTAGCTGGGTGACTTTGGGCTGATCACTAGGAGACTGTGAGTTCTAGTGCCACCTTAGCCATGAAAGCTAGCTGGATGACTTTGGGCTGATCACTAGGAGACTGTGGAATTCTAGTGCCACCTTAGCCATGAAAGCTAGCTGGGTGACTTTGGGCTGATCACTAGGAGACTGTGAGTTCTAGTGCCACCTTAGCCATGAAAGCTAGCTGGGTGACTTTGGGCTGATCACTAGGAGACTGTGAGTTCTAGTGCCACCTTAGCCATGAAAGCTAGCTGGGTGACTTTGGGCTGATCACTAGGAGACTGTGGAATTCTAGTGCCACCTTAGCCATGGAAGCTAGCTGGGTGACTTTGGGCTGATCACTAGGAGACTGTGAGTTCTAGTGCCACCTTAGCCATGAAAGCTAGCTGGGTGACTTTGGGCTGATCACTAGGAGACTGTGAGTTCTAGTGCCAGCTTAGCCATGAAAACTAGCTAGGTGACTTTCGGACGATCACCAGGAGATGGTGAGTTCTAGTCCCACCTTAGGCATGAAAATCGACTGGGTGACTTTGGGCCAATCACCAGGACACTGTGAATTCTAATCCTGCCTCAGGCATGCTGACTGGGGAATTCAGGGATTTGAAGGTTGAGAAGCACACCCCTAATCATTATTCAAATAAATACGGCGCGTAGGGCCCCCAAAATCAATACCCTACAATTAAGAAAAATGTTCAATTAATTACCTGGCTGTGCTCTAAAAAAGCAAAGAGCCATTGTAATTTGGCCATCAGCGGCTGGGAGTTGTTCTCGGCTAAATTCAACACCGTCCGCCTGAAACTGTAAAGGAAAAGATTTTTTTCCCTTAAATTTAAAAAGGGAAGCTTGTTACAAATTCCCAGCATCCTTTAATCTATTTACTTAAGCCCAGATCCCAAGTGAATGCAACCCATAGGCACATAATCACCCTTTCTTTAAAGATCGCTCCAAACTATGAAAATATAAATAATAGGCCTGCCTATTATTATATGACCCTCCACAATCCTTCAATGGCCTCCAGGCGGCCTTAGCTAAAGTACAAGCTGAGTTAAACGGAGGTGGTTTTGTCCCTAAATAATGACATTTAGTTCTTCAACCTTCCGTACAGAAGGTTGTGACTTTGTTCATTGCAAAATGCCAAGCGTAGTTTTGTCCTGGGTTGTTACAAGAATCCTGGTGGCGCAGTGGTTAGAATGCAGTATTGCAGGCTGACTCTGCCCACAGTCAGGAGTTCGATCCTATTGCTATTGCTATTGCTGTCTGTCTTTCTGTCCGTCTGTCTGTGTCTGTCTGTGTGTGTCTGTCTGTCTGTCTGTCTGTCTGTCTCTCTATCTCTATCTATCTATCTATCTCTATCTATCTATCTATCTCTATCTATCTATCTATTTATATCTATCTATCTATCTATTTATATCTATCTATCTATCTATCTATCTATCTATCTATCTATCTATCTATCTATCTATCTATCTATCTATCTATCTATCTATCTATCATCAAGACCCATGATGGCGCAGTGGTTAGAATACCATATTGCAGATTGACTCTGCCCACAGTCAAGAGTTCAATCCTGACTGATTCGATCCTGACCGGCTCAAGCCTTCCGTCCTTCCGAGGTCGGTAAAATGAGGACCCAAGATTGCTGGGGGCAACAGGCTGATTCTGCAAACTGCTTAGAGAGGGGCTATAAAGCCCTATGAAGCGGCATATAAGTCTGAGAGCTATTGCTATAATTCAGTTACAAATTCTTGCCTGCTTGATTTAAAATGATGAAATACTCCAGCTCATCAAATAACAAGGCTGGCCTGTTTTGGCTTGAGTTTGGAATCTAAGCAGGTTGAAAGTGGTTTGATATGTGGAGGGAAGGCCACCAGGAAATCCCAGGCTTTGTAGGCCGGACTGTAAATTTCAAGGAACATCTGGAAAAAGGCAGTTAATAAACTCCTTCCATATCGCTATAAAATCAACTGCCCATTCCTGAATACAACTCAGCTGATCTTTATCAGGTGCTGTGCTAAAGGCCCGTCTCCAAATTCAGCAAATTTGCTGGTCCTGCTAGGCTAAAGGGAACGAATAACTAGAATTTGAGATGTGTGGATTAATTCTTACAACTCCGAGGATAAATCCTCAAATGGTACTCCCACGTTACACCTCTCCTGCGCGACTTGCATTGGTTGCCAGTTGCCTTCCGGGTGAGATTCAAGGTGCTGGTGTTAACCTCTAAAGCTCTTCATGGCTTAGGTCCAGGATATCTCTCGGACCACCTGCAACCAGCATTGACCTCCCATCGCCCGGTGCGTTCCCACAGAGAGGGCCTACTCAGGGTGCCGTCGGCTAGACAATGTCGGCTGGCCACCCCCAGGGGTAGAGCCTTCTCTGTGGCCACGCGCACCCTTTGGAATCAACTTCCCGTGGGTCTTCAGCTGGCCCCCAACCTTCGTACCTTCCGCCGTAAGCTTAAGACCTGCCTGTTTGAATGCCCTAGACACAGCAGAGGGGAGAAAGAGCCACATGCAGCTCGAGAGCCACAGATTGCTGACCCCTGGTTTAGACAGATGGCGAGAGACCGCGTGCATTAAAACCCCTAAATACAAACACAGAGTGAGGGGAGGCAGAAGCGGGAGGGGGGAGCGGCTGCCTACTCCGAGGCCATGAAGAGAGCTTGGAGGATGCTGTTCATGTAGCAGGTGTTCCCCAGGTTAATTAACCCAATCTTCCCGGTTTCCGATTTGGAGGCCAAGCGAGGATAGAGGTTGGCCAACTCGTTTTTCTGGGAGGTCCATGCGTTCTGCCCCAGCAGATGCTTAATGCGATCTTCGTTAGGAATTGGGAGAGCCTTCCAAGAAGAGAAGGGGAGAGAGAGAGGGAGGGAGAGTGGTTGGTGGGTGGGAGAGAGAGAGGGAGCGAGGGGGGAAGGAGAGAGGGGGGAAAGGGAGAGAGGGGGAGGAGAGAGAAGGAGAGAGAAAGAGAGAGTTGTGGGTGGGTGGGAGAGAGGGAGAGAAGGAGAGGGAGGAGAGGGGGGGAAAAGGAGAGAGAGGGAGAGAGAAAGAGGGAGAGAGGGTGGGAGGGAGAGAGGGAGGTCAGTGGGAGAGAGAGGGAGGGAGAGGGTGGGGGGAGAGAGGGAGAGAGAAAGAGAGAGGGAGAGTGGTGGGTGGGAGGAGAGAGACGGAGAGAAGGAGGGAGAAGAGAGAGGGAAAGGGAGAGAGTGGGAGGAGAGAGAAGGGGAGAGAAAGAGAGAGGGAGAGTGGTGGGTGGATGGGTGGGAGAGAGAGAGAGGGAGAGAGGGAGCGAGGGGGGAGGAGAGAGGGGGGAAAGGGAGAAAGTAGGAGAAGAGAGAAGGAGAGAGAAAGAGAGAGTTTTGGGTGGGTTGGAGGGAGGAGAGAGGGGGAAAAGGAGAGAGAGAGAGAGAGAAAGAGGGAGAGTGGGTGGGAGGGAGAGAGGGAGGTCAGTGGGAGAGAGAGGGAGGGAGAGGGTGGGGGGAGAGAGGGAGAGAGAAAGAGAGGGAGAGTGGTGGGTGGGAGGAGAAAGAGGGAGAGAGGGAGGGAGGAGAGAGGGGGAAAGGGAGAGAGCGGGAGAGAGAAAGAGGGAGTGGTGTGTAGGAGGGAGAGAATAAGGTCAGTGGGTGGGAGAGAGAGGGAGAGTGTGGAAGGAGAGAGAGGGAGAGAGAAAGAGAGAGGGAGAATGGTGAGTGGGGGAAAGAGGGAGAAGGTGGGAGGAGAGAGGGAGAGAGAAAGAGAGAGGAAGAGTGGCGTGGGGTGGGAGAGGATGGGGAGGAAAGAGGGCGGTGGAGGAGAGAGGGGGAAAGGGTGAGGGGGAAAGGGAGTGGGAGGAGAGAGCGAGGGAGGAGAAAGAGGGAGAGTGGTGGGTGAGAGGGAAAAAGAGCGAGGTCAATGGGTTGGAGAGAGAGGGAGTGGGGAGAAGGAGGGAAAGGGGGTGGGGGAGAGGGGGGAAAGGGTTATGATGGGAGGAGAGAGAGGCAGAGAGAACGAGGGAGAGGGGTGGGTAGATGGGAGAGAGAAAGGGTGGGTAGGAAAGAGAGAGAAAGGGAGAAGGTGGGAGGACAGAGAGTGAGTGAGAGGAAAAGAGGGAGAGGGGGTGGAAGAGAGAGGAGGGAAAGAAAGAGGGGGAAGGCGGAAAGAGAGAGAGGGAGACAGAGAAAGTGGATGGGAGACAGAGAGGGAGACAGAAAGAGGGAGAGGGTGGGAGGAGAGAAAGAAAGGGAAAGAAAGAGAGAGAGAGAGAGAAGGAAGGAGAGGGGAAAACAGAGAGAGAATTAGCAGATCATTGCTTTTTATCGTCATTTTATTGAACTGATGTGCACACTGGCATTATGTGGGCAAATGCTGAAAACCTGTATTGTCCATCAGTTAGCCCTTCGAGGTAGTCCAGACAAAAAGCATAATCATGGGAATCAGTTTGGCCTAGTGGTGAAGGCACCAGGCTACAAAGCAGAAGATGATGAGTTCTAGTCTCACTTGAGGCATGAAAGCCTTCTAAGTGATTTTAAGCCAGCCATTTTCCTTCAGCCCAGCCCACCTCACAGGGTTGTTGTTTTGGAGAAAAGAGGAAGAGGCTGGAGTATCAGATATGCTCACCGTCTTGAATTATTATTATTTGTTAGAATAATAATGGCGGGATACAAATAGACAAATACAATTCTAAAATAACCATCCTTACTAAACCTATCCAAGCCCAAGGAAGGTTTGAAACTAAGGCTCTGATTCTAATCCAGGCCAATTTTTGCTAAACATGGAAGACTTCGTCGCTAACGGCAAGAACCAGCCTTACTTTTATCGCTTCCACCAGAGGCTCGTAGAGATCTGGAAATCCTGAGAAACAGAAGAGCATGCAGTGGATCAGTTCAGCCAGCTGATCCAAACATCGCGATGCCGAATTGGAGTTTTCCTTTTGGAGGGCAGCGATCACTCTGGGAATATGCGGCAGAAGCTGTGAGTGGAAATCAAACATGGAGAGGCGTTGAGAGGAATGGAATCTGCGCCCAAGGAAAAAAATGTGAGCGTGCAGCGAAGTCTGAAAAACCATATACAGTGGCCAAAATTGTGGAAGCCTTTTGGGAAAAGTGTATTTTCTAAAACTAGCTAATAACAGTGCTTTTTTTGGGGGGGGGGAGTAGTACCATAAAATTATATATATCAGTGGAAAGATAATTTAATCAAGAATGTCATGCAATCACTTTTATGAAGGGTTTGCTATTTATTATTTTATTTTATTTTATTTTATTTTATTTTATTATTTTATTTTATTTTATTTTATTTTATTTTATTTTATTTTATTATTTTATTTTATTTTATTTTATTTTATTTTATTTTATTTTATTTTATTTTATTTTATTATTTTATTTTATTTTATTATTTTATTTTATTTTATTTTATTTTATTTTATTTTATTTTATTTTATTTTATTATTTTATTTTATTTTATTTTATTTTATTTTATTTTATTTTATTTTATTATTTTATTTTATTTTATTTTATTTTATTTTATTTTATTTTATTTTATTATTTTATTTTATTTTATTTTATTTTATTTTATTTTATTTTATTTTATTTTATTTTATTTTTATTTATATGCCGCCCTTCTCCGGAGACTCAGGGCGGCTTACAATGCATTAAGCAATAGCCTTCATACTTTTGTATATTTATACAAAGTCAGCTTATTGCCCCCACAAACTGGGTCCTCATTTGACCCACCTTAGAAAGGATGGAAGGCTGAGTCAACCTTGAGCCTGGCCAGGATTGAACTCATAGAAATTACAGGCAGCTGGTGTTAATTGCTGCCTTTAGTAGGAGGCATTAGCCCCCTACGCTACACAGGCTCTATTAGAATAGCAGATACAGTATAAAGAAGAAAAATTAAACAAGTAGAAAAAATGAGACGTAGGATCTTCTGCTTGAATAGGGGTTGGACAAGAAGACCTCTAAGGCAGGGGTGGGTTCTAAATTTTTTTACTACTTTTACTTGTGTGGGCATGGCTTATTTTGTGGGCGTGGCTTATTTTGTGGGTGTGGCTTGGTGGGGGGGGAGGTAATGTGACTGGTTAGGCCTGGCCAACTTTCTTTTTCTTTTTTTTTTTACTTTTAAAAGCATTTTTTCTACAACCTTAAGAGGTTGCAGAAAACAATGCTTTGAAAAGCCTCTGCCGATCAGGCAATTCAGCTGGGATCGTCAGAGGCTTTTCCAAGCATTTTTTCTACCACCTCTTCAGCCGAAGAGGTGGTAAAAAAAAATGCTTGGAAAAGCCTCTGACGACCCCAGCTGAGCCGCAGGATCATCAGAGGCTTTTTTTTTTATTGAAAAAGTTTTACAATACAATTTTTATACCCCTTTCCCCCCACCAATCCCCCCACCCAACTACCACCCCCTCCCTTTCCCTCCCTATCCCTCCCCCCTTCCCCCCCTGACTTCCATTATTAACCAATCATATATATCAATCAACATCAAACAACAAAAAATAGGTGAGATCCAGCTAAAAATATAATGAATTTAGCATTAAGTAATAAGAAAATTAATCTAAGCTTCTAACACCCTCTTTTACCCCCTTAATTCAAATATATAGTAACCATAAATCATTTGTAAAAACTTACAGCAGTCTAACAAATATATAGCAAATATAACTAATATATAAAAACTAATTTTGAGCATCATAAATTTTTAGAATAATAATATAATATAAATGTTTAACATTAAATATAATTCCAAATATTCAGTCTTAGTAATATTATTTAAAAAAATATATAAAATTCAAATAATACATCATAATTTTTTTTAAATTAGATAAAGTAAAGCTGATCTATCAGATATATAAACTTATTTTTAACATTATAATTTATCTAAATATTAATATAAATATATAACATAATAAAAATATAAATTCAAATATTTAATAAAATAATTAATAGATATAGTTATGAATCAAATACTAGTTGAAACTTCTTACTTTGATATTTATTCCGCATATACTCTACCCATTTCTTCCACTCCCTAGCAAAGGCTTCATGGGTCCTGTCTTTTAGGTATGCAGAAATCTTAGCCATTTCTGCAAAATTAGACATAATTTTTTTTTAACTTTTGAAAGCTTTTTTTCGGCCAGAGGTTGTAGAAAAAATGCTTTTAAAAGTAAAAAAAAAAAAAGCCTCTGATGAGGTGGGTGGGGTAAGCGAGCGGCGACCGGGCTGGGGACCGGTTTGGGGGCGTGGCCAGCCAATGTTATTACCGGTTCTCGAAACTACTGCAAATTTTTACTACCGGTTCTTGCAAACCGGTGTGAACTGGGAGCATTCCACCACTGCTCTAAGGTCCCCCCCCAGCTCTATTCTGATTGAATTTCTCTCTAGCAAAGTGTGTGCTTTGAGCTATTTGGTATTCATATTTGAGCTGTGTGGAATTTATAGGTTCCTGGTTGTGTGCGGCTTTTTAGTTGTTGATTGGGGTCCTGATAAAAAGGTAACGGTTCCCCTCGCACATATGTGCTAGCCGCTCCCGACTCTAGGGAGCGGTTCTCATCTCCGTTTCAAAGCCGAAGAGCCAGCGCTGTCCGAAGACGTCTCCGTGGTCATGTGGCCGGCATGACTAAATACCAAAGGCGCACGGAACGCTGTTACCTTCCCACCAAAGGTGGTCCCTATTTTTCTACTTGCATTTTTTACCTGCTTTCGAACTGCTAGGTTGGCAGAAGCTGGGACAAGGAACAGGAGCTCACCCCATTACGTGGCACTAGGGATTCGAACCGCTGAACTGAACCTTTTAATCGACAAGCTCAGCGTCTTAGCCACTGAGCCACCGCGCTGATGGCTGGCTATTAAATTATAGAGGAGGAAAGGGAGGAAGTTAGCTAACCACTAAATTGCAAGAACACAAATGAGCAATCAGACAAGGAGATCTGAACTCATCGGCAGCCTCATATTGCAATGAACAAGGACATACCTTCAATTTTGCAGATACAAAGATTGTCAGACGAGCAGGCCCAAAAACAGCCAGGGAAAGGATTGATCCCTGAGGATGGGCTCTGGCACGAATCCAAAAACTTGGATGACAAAAACCTCTAGTTCCCGTGACTGACCCAGATTGGATAATGCAACATTATCCTGGGACACACATATTCGCCTTCATTCGCAATAAATATCCTTATAAGCTGGCCAACAACCAGAAGCTCAAAGCAATACATGATTAATCGGAACAGGGATTTACCAGGTGAAATGCTTCGTGAGAGTGCTGGAAACTCAGCAACATGTATCGCAGAATAGAGAGAGTCCCTTCTCTCAGAATAGGGTACAGTAGCTTGGAAAACACCTACAGAAACAACAAAGTAAAGATTAAGGGAGGTAGATTAGCAGAATCAGGATAAGCACAATTCCTACAGCAATTTTTCTCCAGCCTGGTAAGAGATGTTGCGAAAGGCTTGGAGTGGGTGTCTGGAGAATATAAATCACCAGGAGGTGATGAGTTCTAGTCCTGTTTTAGCCATGAAAGCCAGCTGGGTGATTTTGGGCCAATCACCAGGAGATGGTGAATTCTAGTTCCACCATAGGCAGGAAAACCAACTCGGTGACTTTAGATCAACCACAAGGAGACTGTGAATTCTAGTTCTACCTTAGGCATGAGAGCTAGTTGGGTGACTTTGGGCCAATCATCAGATGATGGTGAGTTCTAATCCTGTCTCAGCTATAAAAGCCAGCTGGGGGATTTTGGGCCAATCGCCAGGAGATGGTGAATTCTAGTTCCACCATAGGCAGGAAAACCAACTCGGTGACTTTAGATCAACCACAAGGAGACTGTGAATTCTAGTTCTACCTTAGGCATGAGAGCTAGCTGGGTGACTTTGGGCCGATCATCAGATGATGGTGAGTTCTAATCCTGTCTCAGCTATAAAAGCCAGCTGGGTGATTTTGGGCCAATCGCCAGGAGATGGTGAATTCTAGTTCTACCAAAGGCAGGAAAGCCAGCTGGGTGACTTTGGGCCAGCCCCTCTCTCTCACCCTACCCCACCCCACCTCGCAGGGTGGTTGTTGAGTGGGGAAAAGAGAAAGCGGAACTTGAAATAACTCAAGTTCACCGCCTTGAGTTATTGATTAAAAACGATAAAAGGCGGGATACAAGTAAATAAATAAATAAACACAGCAGGAGACAATTAAAAGATAGCTGAACAAGTTTTTTTAAAAAAATCACACACAACATTGTTAAGCGTCACCCCAGTGGATGCCAACCACTCCTTGTTGGGTGAGATTCATACCAAAGACAGAGCGGAATTTGGCTCGGATCAAGCAAAAAAGTTTGATACTCACGATCTAAAAGTGAAGAAATCAACTTTGCCAACTTTTGGGGATTCTCCTTTAAATCCGTAGTCAGGTAAAACAAAGGATTGTTCACCTGTTTTCTAGAAGGGTTTGCTTGTGACTTATCCAGGAAGAAATCCCTGGCTGTATTCCAGTTAAAAAATATCTTAATAGACTGAAGGGTTAGTAGGACCCAGTGGTGGGATTCAGCAGGTTCGGGCAAAATGGTAGTTAAATTGCTGGCTGGCTCTGTCCCGCCCCTCCCCTTTCAGGAGTCCCGCCTGCAGCCCGTTTTCGCTCCCAGGAGGCTTCAGGGAGGCTTCCTAGGCCCAAAACGGGGTGCGGGGGGTACAGCACCCCCCAATGGCCCGTTTTTGCTCCCGGGAGGCTTCAGGGACGCCTCCTAGGCCCAAAATGGGGTGCGGGGGGTGCAGCATGCCCCCCATGGCCCGTTTTTGCTCCCGGGAGGCTTCAGGGAGGCTTCCTAGGCCCAAAACGGGGTGCTGGGGGGACACGCCCTCCCCCCGCGGCTCATTTTTGCTCCCAGGTGGGTGAAGGAGGCGGAGTGCTGCCTGTCACACCCTCTGGGCACGTCCACCCAGCCGGTCATTAGGATAGAGAACCGGTTATTAAATTATTTTAATCCCACCACTGGTAGGAACCCTAAAACAACAATGCAGAAATGACCAGAACCAGTACATCCCTAGGGAAAGGTAGCCTAGGAGTCAGCCTTTGGGGGAGGTAAACCAGATAAGAAACACCCATTACAGGTAGTCCTCGACTTACGGCCACAATTGAGCCCCGAATTGTCTATTGCTGAGCAAGGCAGTTCTTGCCTTTTGCCTCATTTTACAACCATTTTTTTCCCCATTATAGTTGTTAAGCAAATCACCGGTGTTGTTCACTTAATCACACGGCCGTTAAGTGAATCTGACTCCCCCCCCCACCATTGATTTTGCTTGTCTGAAGGTTGCAAAAGGGGATCACGCGACACGCACACACACACCCAGACACTACAACCGTCATAAAGACAGGCCAGTTGCTAAGCGTCTCTGGATTTTGTTCACGTGACTGTGAGGGGAGGTGGCAACGGTCGTAAGGGTGAAAAATGGTCGTAAGTCCCTTTTTCCAGGGCCGTTGCAACGTTGAATGGTCCATAAATGAACCGTTGTAAGACGAGGACTATCTGTAGAGTACCGTGCGCTGAAACATGGACCAGAAACAAAACTGTGGTGCGCTGATATTTCATTGGTGTCCCACCCAGCCAGGACAATGGCATAAAAGATACTGTATTTTCCTGCGTATAAGACTACTTTCTAACACACAAAAATCTTCTCAAAAGTTGGGGGTCGTCTTATATGCCGGGTCTCATTCTCCTGTAACCAGGCAGACCAGCCCATAAGGCTCTGACGAGCTTTAAATGGCTCTGAGGAGGGTCATCTTATACGCCCAGTCGTCTTATACGCCGGAAAATACGGTATTTTTTTTGCAAACAGATCCCATAGGAAGGAGCAAAACCAACCCGCTCGATTTTGGACAGCGTGACTTCCATCAAGATGCTGAATTTCTTCACCGCCGCCAGATTCTTCAGCAAGGCTATGATCCATTTGTCTAAATTCTTGCCCAGGGGCCACGAGACCCATTCAATCATCCTGCAGCCAGAAAGAAGAAAGATGGAGAGAGAGAGAGAGAGAGAGGCTGGGATTAGACGAAGGAGTGCATAGCAGCTTCGGAGCCGCAGATTAAAAGAAATGGAGCTGTTTGCAAGATCCTGGAGAATGGTGGGAACTGAGAAGAAATCCTATCTAATGATTATGAGGAGGACGAGGAAGAGGAAGAGGGGGTCTCCACATCTTTTTTTATATATCTTGGCAACCAAAAGCAGATGCAATATTCCAAATATGGCCTCACGAATGACTCACGAATGAAGGCAAATATATAGGTCCCAGGATAATGTTGCAGGAACCAATCTGCATTGGTCACTCAAGTTCCTTGAGGATGGGTTGCAGCATGAGTTCGAATTCATGAGTGCAGAGAAGAGCAACCAAGAGGATGAGAGGACTGGAGGCTAAAACTTACAAAGAACGGTTGCAGGAATTGGATATGTCTCGTCTGATGAAAAGGAGGATTAGGGGTGACAGGATAGCAGTCTTCTAATATCTCAGGGGCTACCACAAAGAAGAGGGGGTCAACATATTCTCCAAGACACCTGGAGGCAGGTCAATCTTTTATCAATAAATAAATAAATCTGACCTAAGCATAGTACATAAAATTATCTGCCACAATGTCCTTCCTGTCAATGACTACTTCAGCTTCAACCACAACAATACATGAGCAAATAATAGATACAAACTCAAGGTAAACCGCTCCAAACTCGATTGCAGAAAATACGACTTCAGCAACAGAGTGGTCAATGCCTGGAATGCACTACCTGACTCTGTGGTTTCTTCCCCAAACCCCCAAAACTTTAACCTTAAACTGTCTATTGTTGATCTCACCCCATTCCTAACAGGTCTGTGTAAGGGGCATGCATAAGAGCCTTGATGGCGCAGCAGACTAACGTGCTGTTAATTAGCACCAGCTGCCTGCAATGACTGCAAGTTCGAATCTCACCAGGCTCAAGGTTGACTCAGCCTTCCATCCTTCTGAGATAGGTAAAATGGGGACCCGGATTGTGGGGGCAATAAGCTGACTTTGTATAAAAAAGAACACCGCTTGGGGGGGGGGGCAAAAGCCCGACTAAGCAGGTATATACAAAACTATGAAGGCTATTGCTTAACGCATTGTAAGCCGCCCTGAGTCTCTGGAGAAGGGCAGCATATAAATCAAACTAATAAATAAATAAATAAATAAATAAATAAATAAATAAATAAATAAATAAATAAATAAATAAATAAATAAATAAATAAATAAATAAATAAATAAATAAATAAATAAATAAATAAATAAATAAATACACCAGCGTGCCCATCATCACTGTCCTAATATTCCTTTTTATTTACTCTTTTCATGTATTCAAATTATGTTTATACTTTTATCTTTTATCTTTTAAATTATGTTTATACTTTTATCTTTTAGCTTGACAAGATAGATAGATAGATAGATAGATAGATAGAGAGAGAGAGAGAGAGATAGATAGATAGATAGATAGATAGATGATAGATAGATAGATAGATAGATAGATAGATAGATAGATAGATAGATAGATAGATAGACAGACAGAGAGAGAGAGATAGATAGATGATAGATAGATAGATAGATAGATAGATAGATAGATAGATAGATAGATAGATAGATAGATAGATAGATAGATAGATAGACAGACAGAGAGAGAGAGATAGATAGATGATAGATAGATAGATAGATAGATAGATAGATAGATAGATAGATAGATAGATAGATAGATAGATAGATAGATGAGATAGATAGATAGATAGATAGATAGATAGATAGATAGATAGATAGATGATAGATAGATAGATAGATAGATAGATAGATAGATAGATAGATAGATAGATAGATAGATAGATAGATAGATAGATAGATAGATAGATAGAGCAAGCAAGCAATGGATGGAAACTCATCAAGGAAAGAAACAACTTAGAACTAAGGAGAAATTTCCTGACAGCCAGAACAATTACTCAGTGGAACAACTTGCCACTCAAAGTTTTAGGTCCTCCATCACTGGAGGTCTTTAAGAAGAGATTGGACAACTCATCTGAGCAGGGGGTTGGACTAGAAGACCTCCAAGGTCCCTTCCAACTCTGATATTCTATTATTCTGAGTCTGAAAGCTCGGAAGGTTAAACTTCGAGTCCTGCCGACCGACCCTGATTGGATCACTAGTGGCTTTTTATTTTTCGTTACCTTCCAATCGCGGTCATCATCTGAAGGTCAGTGATGCTGTCATCGTTGGTGAGGTTTCTTAGGATGCCGTCCATCAGCTCTAGCGGAACGTATTGGACCACGCTGGCTAAGGCAATAGAGGGATCTTGATCGTCTGCAAAACAGATGAGCAGGGGCAGGCCAGCCATTTTAACAACATCTATATAAACCAGGGGTCTGCAACCTTAAACACTCAAAGAGCCATATGGACCCGTTTCACCACAGAAAAGAAAACACCGGGAGCCACAAAACCCTTCCCGTGCCTATTTCTTGAGCGGCCACAAAACTAGTATATGTTGTTGAATTAAACGTTCTGTTTTCTTCTGAAACTTTTTTCTTCTGTTGGGATTTATCCATGGTTGGCCTATCGGGGGTTGAAAAGCTCAATAAATCAGGTGCTGGTGAGTATTGCACATTGGCAGTCGTGATGCATATTTTGAGTGACAGGGAGCTGCAGCAGAGGGGTGACAGAGCCACATGCGGCTCCAGAGCTGTAGGTTGCCGACCCCTGGTATAGGCTATATGCAAAAGAGACAATCGACCAGGCCAAAAGAGAGCAAAAGGACCCCAGCATTTCTCCACCAGCGATCAGCACCCAGATCAGCATAGATTAACTCCAAGGATTAACTTCAGACCAATAGTGAAGTAAGCAAAATACCCCAATAAAAAAACAGCCAAAGAGCCATCAGTAAACAGCCTAACCAAAGGATCTCTTAAGACTGCCCCCACCCACACGGAAAGGTGGGACATCAGAATATAAATGGACAGCAAACAGCATTCCTTACTAGCACTGAAGAAGTTACCTAGTTGGGTAATGAAACTTTGCAAGAAAACAAGGAAGTTCGGAGAGCACCAAGCACCTCACCGTTCTCCTCCTCCTCCTCCTCCTCTTCCTCCCTTTCTCCTTGTGAGAAACCCCACTCCCTTCTACAACTGATGATGTTACCTAGTTAGGTAATGAAACAACTGCAACTACTAAACTACTAAACTCAGAGAGCACCAAGGATCTCACAAGTCCTTCTCCTCCTCCTCCACAAATCCCACTCCCTTTTTAGCACTGATGATGTTACCTCGTTGGGTCATGAAACATCTTCGAGAAAGCAAGAAAACTCAGAGAGCACCAAGCGCCCCTGAAACCATTTTGAAGTTGAGACGTTGTGAATCACGAGCATCTCGATCTTGGGGTTTTGCCCACGGATCATCGTTAAGAGACAGGCGAGTCAAAAATTATACCTTAAGATGATATAAGAGCCTAAGGGGCAGGGTGGCTGTACACTGGGAGTTCTCGACTTACGACCCTAATGGAGCTCGCCATTTCGGTCATTAGCTGTTGTGTCATAAAGTCACCGGATGGTCACGCCTGATTTTATGACCGCTTTTGCTCAAGCAGGAGACCCTACACCGTTCCAACAGCTGTCCTGTTCTTAAAAACCTCCAGCCGTTGGAGCACCTACAATTTCTGGAGGCAACCCCTTCCACCACTTTTGGGCTCCACCGCAGTCGTAAGTCGAGGACTACCTGAAAAACACTGTCTGAAACCAAGGTCTACACAGCCTTGCATCCTTCCGCGGTGGGAAAAATGAGGATCCAGATTGTTGGGGGAAACACGCTGACTCTGTAAACTGCTTAGAGAGGCCTGTATAAAAAACACTGTAAACAGGGCTGGGGTCCTGGGGGTTCGGCAAGGTTTGGGCGATCCTCTAGCCAAGGATCACCGGGGTTCGGCAAACCCTCAAATGCCACCCCTGGCTGGCCCCACCCTCCCCCTCCCAGGAGTCTCCACGCAGTCCGTTCATCATTCTAGGTAAGTGCAGGGGCTGCGCGGAGGGTCTGAGACAGCAAAAAACAGGCCTATCGGAGGTTCCGGAAATTCAGAAACAGGTCTGTTTCCAGCCTCCAAAAGGCCTCAGAAGCCTGGGGGAAGCCATTTTCAGCCTCCCGGAGGCTCAAGAAAAGCCTCCGGAGCCTGGGGAGGGTGAAAAAGCCCCCCCCTACACACTGTGGTACAGGCAGCTGATTAGGCCACACCCACCATGGCCCCGCCCACCCAGCAACAGGGCAGCGAACCCGTTGCTAAAGGATCTGAAGCCCACCCCTGACTGCAAAGTGGTATATACGTCTAAGGGCTATTGCTAAGTGCTATGACAAAGTCCCCATCCCTACCGATTGTTGAAATGATGGTGAAGAGTTCCTTCAGCGAGGGAAGGATGGAGGTCATCTGAGTCTTCCAGATTTTCTGCAGCAAAAGGCTGACTTGGATCACCTGGTCCAAGAACTCCATGATGGCGTCTTCCCTTCCCGAGGTGGTATGGAACTGCCCGATGCATCGGACCAGTTGTTGGCAGAACAGGATCTGGCGTTTGCCGATGGGGACACACAGAGGGTACTGGATTAAGAGTTTACTGATCTTCACACATTGCTTCAGGACTGGCCTCTCGCAGATCTTCCGGAGGACTTCAGTCCTCAGCAAGCTGAAGACGTCGTTGGCCGAAGGACCATCCATCACGAAGGGCAACCCAAGGTATATGTAATCAAACACGTACAAGCTTCTCTTCCCGAGAGGTCCATAGCCTTCCTGGAGAAGACTTAACAGGAACTGGGCATTGAAGAATTCTTCAAAGGCCTCTTGGTGATAAAGACCACAGACTTCCAGGATCTCCTTACCAACTGACCTCTTGAATTTGGTATCCCCCAAGAGGAAGAGCTTGGTGGAAAGCTCCATCATGGACCAACACTGTTCGGTGTCCATGGTCCTCTTCAGAGCCTCGATGATGCGCCTCACCAGGCCTTGCTTCATGTGATCGGGGTAGGAAGAGGCCAAGATCGCTTCCAGAATTTTATCCATGTTGGCTTCTTGGAAGTCCTCAAAGAAGATGAGACACGTTCAGGCCGCCAGCAATCCCTTCCTCCCTGGAATGGAGATGTCAGGTTACATATTATAATTATTATGACTGTAAAAGGTAAAGGTTCTCCTGCATATGTGTGCTAATCATTTCCGGCTCTAGGGGGTGGTGCTCATCTCCGTTTCAAAGCCGAAGAGCCAGCACTGTCCGAAGACGTCTCCGTGGTCATGTGGCCGGCATGACTCCACGCCAAAGGCACACGGAACGCTGTTCCCTTCCCACCAAAAGTGGTCCCTATTTTTCTACTTGCATTTTTTACCTGCTTTCGAACTGATAGGTTGGCAGAAGCTGGGACAAGGAATGGGAGCTCACTCCGTTACGCGGCACCAGGGATTCAAACCGCTGAACTGCCAACCTTCTGATCGACAAGCTCAGCGTCTTAGCCGCTGAGCCCACCGGTTGGGTGACATAGCATAATTACAATGACTGTTAACAGGACATAAATAAGAAACGTGGAGCCCCAAGGATTCCAAATATTTTTGGACAGCCACCACAAGAGCAAAAATTGTCAAATCTGGACGAGTAAGTTTCCTTGCAAGCAAATTGTAATTTTCAGCCAAAGTTTATATGGGTTTTATAATTTTTAACTTTTATGTACTGTTTTTATTCGGCTGTGCACCGCCCTGAGTCCGTAAGGAGAAGGGCGGTATATAAATCTAATTAATAAATAATAAATAAATAAATAATGTGTTTTTTCTTATGGTCTAAAAATTTTGTATATCCCATACAACTGGTTACAACTATCCCATACAACTATCCCAACTGGTTATATGTACAACCAGTTAAATATGAGCTGCAGCTGCCAAAATAGCCAATGCAATCCTAGGTTGCATTAACAGAGGGATAGACTCAAGATCACGAGAAGAGTTAATGCCACTTTATAAGGCCTTGGTAAGGCCACACTTGGAATATTGCATCCAGTTTTGGTCACTACGATATAAAAAAGATGTGGAGACTCTACAAAAACTGCAGAGAAGAGCCACAAAGAGGATGAGGGGACTGGAGGCTCAAACAGATGAAGAACGGTTGCAGGAACTGGGCATGGCTAGTCTGATGAAGAGAAGGACTAGGGGAGACATGATAGCAGTCTTCCAATACCTCAGGGGCTGCCCCAAAGAAGAGGGAGTCAAGCTATTCTCAGAAGGCAGGTCAAGAAGCAATGGATGTTATATAGATGGCATCTCCCCCCTGCCCGACTATCTAAAATGTACCCAGGACTCTCCCCAAACTGTTGAAAGTGCGGGGAGATAGGTACTTACTTTCATGTATGGTGGACTTGCCCTAAGGCAACCGAATTTTGGAAATTTATACAGAGGTGGATATTAGAAATCACGGGATATAAACTACAATTGAAACCAGAATATTATTTATTAAATATTAGGCCAGATAAGATAGGCACGAATATATGGTGTTTGATTACATATATATCACAACCGCAGCAAGAATATGTTTTGCTCAACATTGGAAGGGGAAAGACCTGCCAGCTGAAGATTTGATTTTGGGGGGAAATCATTGAATATGCGGAAGCTGACAGGTTAACAAAAATTTCGAGAGATCGAAAGGATTCCGCATATTTTCAATGCTGGGACCAATGGTATACTTGGTTGAATAATAAAATTAAAAAAGAATAAGGTTAATGTAGATTTTGCTTTTCATTTGTCTATCTTGATTGAAGTTAATACACTGTGTAAAGTTCCCGTCGCCATCTGTATGTAAATAATTATTCTGTTGTAAAGAAATAAGTAATAATTAAAAAAAAAAAAGCAACGGATGGAAACTAATCAAGGAGAGAAGAACCCTAGAATTAAGGAGGAATTTCCTGACAGCGAGAACAATTAACCAGTGCAACAGCTTGCCTCCAGAAGTTGTGAGGGCTCCAACACTGTGAAAAGCGGTCATAAGTCACTTTTTTCATCGACGGTCACTAAACGATCTGTTCTAAATCGAGGACCACCTGTAAGGATTTTTGTTTTATTTTTCATTCTTTCTCCATCTTTCAACGTGACCGACACTTTTATCTTTTCCTCGAAGGATACAATTCTGCTAAATAAGATTAAAAAAAAAATAATTGAAATAATGTTTTTCTGGTTTTGTTTAAATGTCATTGGATTTGGATTTAGATTTATTAGATTTATATACTGCCCTACTCCCGAAGGACTCAGGACGATGAACAGCCAACAATAAAAATACATATATACAAAATTTAAAAACCCAAATTAAATCAAATTAAATAAATTTGGCCCAGACAGAATTAAAACACCCCACACAATTTAAAACAGATTAAAATTCAATGCTAAAAGAAGAGGCCAGGCCCACCTGGTGAAATAGAAAGATCTTAAGAGCGCGGAAGGTGCACAGATCCGGGATCCTCCATATCTCCGGGGGGAGCTCATTCCAGATAGTAGGTGCCCCAACAGAGAAATCTCCCCCTCTGGGGGTCGCCAGCCGACACTGTTTGGCTGACTGCACCCGGAGGAGCCCCTCTCTATGAGAGCGCACCGGCCGGTGGGAGGCTATTGGTGGTAGTAGGCGGTCCTGCAAGTACCCAGGTCCTAAACCATGGAGCGCTTTAAAGGTAGTAACCAGGACCTTGAAGCGCACCCGGAAGACCACCGGGAGCCAGTGCAGCTCGCGCAGGAGAGGTGTCACATGGGAACGCCATGTCGCTCCCATCACCACCTGCGCGACCGCACTCTGCGCCAGTTGGAGCCTCCGGGTGCTCCTCAAGGGAAGCCCCATGTAGAGAGCGTTACAGTAGTCATAAAACCAGCTGTGACTCATATAACAACCGTTTTGCTTAGCGACGGAAGTTCTGGTTCCCAATTGACGCCATAAGTCAGGGACTTACTTGTAGCTGATTACAATTCAGTCTAAAGCAAAATATTTCCAGATGGCGGAAATACTTTTTGGCTTAGATATTCTGTGTTTTCTCTGGGAACGGGAGATCTTTTTCTGTGTCTCCTTTCACCTCCTAGAAGGCTTGAGGCAACCAGGCAATACAGCAACCAGGAGAAACAAAATTCCACTGGCCTTGTTATCTTTCATTCCTGTTCTATCAACTCCCAAAATTGCATCACGGTCTTTTTCCACAGTCCATCGGACATCATAACTCACGAAGAAATTCGAGACCTGGGGAACTTTTGAAGGCTGTTGCAATATCTGAACCAAACTGATTAGTCCTACACGGAAAGGTCAGTCTGAATAATATGTTAGTTTATGGCTCTGGGTTTTCCTAAGCGGGGAAAATCCCCTGCTTGCCCTTAAGACACCCAAATCTGCCTTTTAGTCAATCCTTCCTGGAAGAAAACCAGAATTAAAAAAACAATAAGTTTGGGAAGGGACCTTGGAGGTCTTCTAATCTGACCCCCAGCTCAAACTGGGAGTGGCGTAGGAGGCTAATGCCTCCTACTAAGGCAGCATTTAACATCCAGCTGCCTGCAATTACTGCGAGTTCAATTCTCACCAGGCACAAGGTCGACTCAGCCTTCCATCCTTTCTAAGGTGGGTAAATTGAGGACCTAGTTTGTGGCGGCAATAAGCTGACTTTGTATAAAATATACAAAAGGATGAAGTCTATTGCTTAACGCATTGTAAGCCGCCCTGAGTCTCCGGAGAAGGGCGGCATATAAATCGAACTAATAAATAAATAAATATTAACAAAACACCCAGTCCTATTGCACCATTTATGCAAGTGGTGCAATTATATGGATTATCCACTTATATGGATAGCTCAGCAGACTAAAAGCATTGTGATTAACACCAGCTGTCTGCAATTACTGTAAGTTCGAATCTTACCAGGCTCAAGGTTGACTCAGCCTTCCATCCTTTCTAAGGTAGGTCAATTGAGGACCCAGTTTGTGGGGGGCAATAAGCTGACTTTGTATAAATATACAAAAGTATGAAGGCTATTGCTTAATGCATTGTAAGCCGCCCTGAGTCTCCGGAGAAGGGCGGCATATAAATCAAATTAAATTTTAAAAAAACAGGAGACCCTCTACCATTTCAGACAAAGGATTGTCCAATCTCTTCTTAAACAGCTCCAGGGATGGAGCACCCCCAACTTCCAGTGGCAAATCGTTCCATTTCTCACGGTCAGGAAATTTCTCCTTAGTTCTAGGTTGGTTCCTTTCCTTGGATCAGTTGCCATCCATGACCACAATCGAGCCCAACATTTCTGCCGCTAAGGGAGGCATTTGTTCAGTCAGCTTTGTCCCATTTTTACGACTTTTCTCGCCACCGCTGTTAAGTGAATCGCTGCCGTTATTAAGTTAGGAACACGGTTGTTAAGTGAACCCGATGATTCTGCTTGTCAGAAGGCCGCAAGAAGGGATCGCATGGCACACACATCCACGGGACGCTGCAACTGTCATAAATACGAGCCAGTTGCCAAGCACCTGAATTTTGATCCGGTCACCCTGGGGATGCTGCAACGGACATTAAATCATAAGACACTTTTACAATGTCGTCGTAACCTTTAACGGTCACTAAATAGAATAGAATAACAGAGTTGGAAGGGACCTTGGAGGTCTTCTAGTCCAACCCCCTGCTTAGACAGGAAACCCTACACCACTTCAGGCAAATGGTTATCTAACATCTTCTTAAAAACTTCCAGTGTTGGAGCATTCACAACTTCTGGTGGCAAGCTGTTCCGTTGGTTAATTGTTCTCACTGTCAGGAAATTTCTCCTTAGTTCTCAGTTGCTTCTCTCCTTGATGAGTTTCCATCCGTTGCTTCTGGTCCTGCCCTCGAGTGCTTTGGAGAAGAGCTTGACTCCCTCTTCTTTGGGGCAGCCCCTGAGATATTGGAACACTGCTATCCTGTCTTCCCTGGTCCTTATTTTCATTAAACTAGACATACCCAGTTCCTGCAACCGTTCTTCATATGTTTTAGCCTCCAGTCCCCTCATCCCCTTTGTTGCTCTTCTCTGCACTATTTCTAGAGTCTCCACATCTTTTTTTACATCGTGGCGACCAAAACGGGATGCCGTATTCCAAGGGTGGCCTTACCAGGGCATTATATAAAGTGGTATTAACACTTCACGTGATCTTGATTCTATGCCCCTGTTTACAAACTCCTATTAAGTCGAGAACTATCTATACCTCAAGAGCTGTCCAATGGGATGTTCCTTCTCCTGAATTCAAGTATTCTCAGCTCTTTCTTCATTTTTGGTGATGGCTGTTCTGCCCTTTTATTATCGAAGGAAGGTTACAGCTTCCACTGGAACCACAGAGATATTTTTGGAAATAAAAAGATTATGCTTCAATCCGGTATAGATTCTGCCTTTATTTTTAGCATGCTTTATTCAATCTCTCAGCCAGTACAAAAAAAAGGCCAAGCTATTCTTTAGGACTTGGGATGCGGTGGCTCAGTGGCTAAGACGCTGACCTTGTCAGTCGAAAGGTCGGCAGTTCAGCGGTTCGAGTCCCTAGTGCCGGGGTAAGCTCCCGTGACTTGTCCCAGCTTCTGCCAACATAGCAGTTTGAAAGCAGGTAAAAAATGCAAGTAGAAAAATAGGGACCACCTTTGGTGGGAAGGGAACAGCGTTCCGTGCGCCTTTGGCGTTGTGTCATGCCAGCCACATGACCACGGAGACGTCTTCGGACAGCGCTGGCTCTTCGGCTTTGAAACAGAGATGAGCACCGCCCCCTAGAGTCAGGAACGACTAGCACATATGTGCGAGGGGAACCTTTACCTATTCTTTAGGAAAACATGGAAGAATGGGAGATAAAGTCACACAAAAATCTGTTTCCGCTTTGCAAAATAAAACAAAGAACTTTGCAATATACAAGTTTCCCATTTAGCTGAGTTTGCCATAACCCCTTGGTTCCACCATCTTAATTAATTACAAATAGTCCTCCACTTATGACCACAACTGAGCCCAACATTTGCTCGGTGAGAAAGTTCCATTAAATTTTTTTCCCCATTTTACAACTTGTCTTGCCATAGTTGTTAAATGAATCAGTGCAGTTGTTAAATGAGTAACACGGTTGCTAAGTGAATCTGGCTTCCCCCTCAACTTTGCTCGACCACGAATCTGTGGGAGAAATACACTGAGCTTTTCTGCAAGCAAATACTTGATGGAAGCTCTTCCAGAATTAAATAATAAATCAAAGTCTCTGAATCTGCAGAGGTTTTTTTTTTCTCTTTTATTTTTATCTGGCTGTTTACCAGAAGGATATTTAACGACCTATGTCCTGTTTTATTATATGTATCCTAAAAAGTTAATCAGATTAATTGCATCTGTGCTTTTATTGTCACAGCCTGTTTTGTTTAAAAGGAAAGCACTGTACCTTTTTATTTAAAGTAAGTTCCGGGACCTGGAGATATTCAACCATTTGCTGCAATCTCCTTGGGTTTTAAAATGAAGGGCTCGTTCTTTTAATTATTAAGGAAGAGGCACAAGAAGTATTCTGCCAATTGTTTGTGAAATTATAATCAATAACCAGCGTAACTTTCAAGTGGAAACTTTGAACCACTTCAAAACTTATTCTGGACCTGCCTGACTGCATGCCACGGCCTCAAAGATGCAAAAAATCAGGAGCATTAAATAGGCACCATTAACAGAATTTGGCCAGCTGTAATTGCTTTTGTCAGAGCTGTTCATGTTCTGGGTCTACTTCCAAAGAGAAAGAAAAAAAGAAAAAAGAAAGAAAGAAAGAAAGAAAGAAAGAAAGAAAGAAAGAAAGAAAGAAAGAAAGAAAGAAAGAAAGAAAGAAAGGAGGGAGGGAGGGAGGGAGGGAGAGGGAGGGAGGGAGGGAGGGAGGAAAGGCAAAAGAAAGGAAGAAAGGGGGAAGAGAAGGAGAAGGAAAGAAGGAAGAAGGAACAGAGGAAGAGTATAAATTCATCATTTTCGAATGAGAACTAACTAATTAAATTGGTAAATAACTAAAAATACAGGGAGGGAAGGACGGGAAAGAGAGAAAGGAAGGAAGGAAGAGAGGGAGGGTGGGTGGGAAGGGGGAGAAGGAGAAGGAGAAGGAAGGAAGGAAGAGGGAGGAGAAGGAAAGAGGGAAGGCAGGAAGTGGGAGGAAGGTAAGAGAGAAAGGGAGGGAGGGAGGGACGGAGGGAGGGGGAGGGAGGGAGGGAGGGAGGAAAGAAAGAAAGAAAGAAAGAAAGAAAGAAAGAAAGAAAGGGAGGAAGAAAGGAAGGAAGGAGAAGGAGAAGGAAGAGTTTATAAATTCATCATTTTTGAATGAGAACTAACTAATTAAATAGCTAAATGACTAAAAATACAGGGAAGGAGGGAGGAGGAAAGAGAGAGAGAGAGAAAGAAGGAAGGAAGGAAGGAAGGAAGGAAGGAAGGAAGGAAGGAAGGAAAGAAAGAAAGAAAGAAAGAAAGAAAGAAAGAAAGAAAGAAAGAAAGAAAGAAAGAATGAATGAATTGAGGGTTCTTGGGTTGAGAAAAGAGGATTAAAGGGGAAATATATCACCATTTTTAAAATACTCAAAAGGATGGTAAATACAATTAAAACCCACTCCTCTCCTCTCTCCTTCAGCACACAGGACCCAGAATAATAAATTGAGATCCAAAAATAAATCCAAGAAGGCAGATTCTCTCACCGAGTCTCGCTCGGCCCACAGTTCCTAACAAAGCAGCTGGACAATGAGATCTTTATATATCCCCATTCCAAAACAATTCTCCGGCTTCTATCCGAGGTCAGAGAAATCCCTCGTTTTGGAAAGCTTTCATTGGAATACCTGAAGCAAGCAAGGAATTCTTCTCCGCAGGTATAAAGCCTTATTTTCCGACTCAGTGATGCTGGGACAGCAGGAGGGGAAATCCTGAATTTTGTACGGATACGCTGGAAGGACGCATCATGCCAAGCCATTTCCCTGCGGCGGCTGCCAAGAAAATACTGCATTTTGCAAAACGCTGCCCTTTGCTTAATTTCTCCCTGCAGCAAAATCGATGTCGAGAACCCTGGAGAGGGAGACTGGAGGATGAGGGAATCTTCCCCCCCCCCAAAAAAAATTATTTTATTTTTATTTTCCCGTGAAACTGGTCAAGGAGTTTCCCAAGCTGAACGGACGGAGCAGAAAGTTAAATTATGATTTTGGTGCTGTATGACTGACCAGAAAGGAGGACCAATGTTAGGGATTTTTTTGCTCCTTCCCTGTCCCTCAGCTCTGAGCAGAGATGGGATTCAGCCGGTTCGGATTGGTTCGGGCGCAATCCCGTCCTATATCGCTGTGTTTTTGAAGCCGTGTTGTCATTTCGAATGGTCATTCACGAACTGTCGTAAGTCGAGGACTACCTGTATTAGCAATACAGTCGACAAAGCAAATTTAAAATATGGTTTTACCCCGTTTTAAAACAGGGTTTTATATGGTTTTAAAATATGGTTTTTACTCTCGGCATGCGCAGAGGGTAAAAAAACCAGGTTATTTCCTGGTTAAAACCAGGAAGTAATGACATCCGGACAGGTGGGCGGAGCCTCGCGCTGCCGCCACTACCACTTCTCCAAACCACCCACCTCCTCCGCTACCACTTCAGCCGAACCGGTAACATTTCACCCCAGCACATGCTCACATTTCCAGTGATGGGTTGCCCCCGTTTTGCACCAGTTCTATAGAACCGGTAGTAAAACCAGCAGGAGGCTCCTCCCACTGACCCCAACGTCATCTAATTGCACGCGGGCATGCGCGCGGCCCCGTTGCAAACCTGTAGTAAAGGTAAGTAGAACCCACCCCTGGTTGCTACAGTATGTGAAACCCTCTCTACCCGTGAGGGCCACACGAAATGGCCTCTGTAACACTTGCAATATGGATTTTCTACCATAGTATTGTTGCACTAGCTAACCAACCTGAGTTTTCTTGTATTTTAAATTTGCTTTGTCGACTGTATTGCTAATACAGGTAGTCCTCGACTTACGACAGTTCGTGAGTGACCATTCGAAATGACAACAGGGCTGAAAAGACAGGTAGTCCTCGACTTACGGCCACCACTGAGCCCGAGATTTATGATGCTAAACGAGACGTTCGCTAAGTGAGTTTTGCCCCATTTTACGAACTTTCCTGCCACGGTTGTTAAGTGAATCACTGCAGGTGTTGAATTCGCAACAGGGTCGTTAAGTGAAACCGGTTTCCCCACTGACTTTGTTCGATGGTCGCGAAGGGGGATCACTTGACCTTGGGACACTGCAACGGTCATAAGTATGAACCAAGCGTCTTGCCAAGCGTCTGAATTTTTTATCATGTGACCACGACGCTGCCACGGTCGTTAAGTGTGGAAAATGGCCCTAAGTCACTTTCTTCAGTGGTGTTGTAACTTTGAATGGTCACTAAATGAACTCTTGTAAGTCGAGGACTATCTGTAGTGACTTATGACCATTTTTCACACTTACGACCATTGCAGCATCCCCGTGACCACATGGTCAAAATCCAGATGCTTGGCAACTGGCTCATACTTATGACCGTTGCAGTGTCCCAAGGTCATGTCATCTCTTTTTGCGACCTTCTGACCAGCAAAATCAGGAAAGTTTGTAAAATGGGGTAAACCTTGTTTAACCAAATGTCTTGCTTAGCAACGTAACTCTCGAGCTCAAGTCGAGGACTACCTGTATTGTCACCCTGGCTAGCTGACACGGGTTTTCTTGCATTTTTTCTTCTTCTTCTTCTTCTTCTTCTTCTTCTTCTTCTTCTTCTTCTTCTTCTTCTTCTTCTTCTTCTTCTTCTTCTTATTATTATTATTATTATTATTATTATGCTTCTTCTTCTGCTTCTTCTTCTTATTATTATTATTATGCTTCTTCTTATTATTATTATTATTATTATGCTTATTATTATTATGCTTATTATTATTATTATTATTATTATTATTATTATTATTATTACTGGTTAATCTGTAGTGAGATTCACAGTCTTTGAGGCTGGTTAATAGCTCAGCAGCTCGAGTCCTAACCAAGGACCTAGGAACTGTTCAGGTATCGTCGGAGGATGTAAGCTGTTCTGAGTAAGGTGGTTTTTTGTAGAGTCAAAATGTTCAAGTCCGGTAAATTTAGAATTTCTAAATAGCGGGGTAGCCCTTTGAGTATTGCTCCAAGGGCTCCAATTACAATCGGAACAACACATGATTTCTTTTTCCATAGTCGCTCAACTTCGATTTGCAAGTCCCGGTACTTTGTGATTTTTTTCTTGCTGCTTATCTTCAATCCGTGCATCACCAGGTATTGCAATGTCAATGAACCATACTTTTTTCTCTTCAGCTACCGTTATGTCAGCTGTGTTGTGGACCAAGTGCCTGTCAGTCTGAATCCTAAAGTCCCACAAGATCTTGAGTTTTTCATTCTCTAGAACTTTCTCCACCTGATGTTCCCAGTGGTTTTTGCTGTACTCAAATCCAAACTTCTGGCATTATTATTATTATTATTATTATTATTATTATTATTATTATTATTATTATTATTATTATTATTATGATGCTTCTTCTACTACTTCTTCTTCTGCTTCTTCTACTTCTTCTTCTTATTATTATTATTATGCTTCTTCTTCTTATTATTATTATTATTATGCTTCTTATGCTTCTTTTTCTTATTATTATTATGCTTCTTCTGCTTCTTCTTCTTATTATTATTATGCTTCTTCTTCTACTTCTTCTTATTCTTATTCTTATTATTATGCTTCTTCTGCTTCTTCTTTTTCTTCTTCTTCTTATTATGCTTCTTCTTCTTCTTCTTCTTCTTCTTCTTCTTATTATTATTATTATTATGCTTCTTCTTCTTCTTCTTCTTATTATTATTATTATTATGCTTCTTCTGCTTCTTCTTTTTCTTCTTCTTCTTATTATTATGCTTCTTCTGCTTCTTCTTCTTCTTATTATTATTATTATTATGCTTCTTCTGCTTCTTCTTTTTCTTATTATTATTATTATTATGCTTCTTCTTCTTCTACTTCTTCTTCTTCTTATTATTATTATTATTATGCTTCTTCTTTTTCTTCTTCTTCTTATTATGCTTCTTCTGCTTCTTCTTCTTATTATTATTATGCTTCTTCTTCTTCTACTTCTTCTTCTTCTTATTATTATTATTATGCTTCTTCTTCTTCTACTTCTTCTTCTACTTCTTCTTATTATTATTATTATGCTTATTATTATTATTATTATTATTATTATTATGCTTCTTCTTCTACTTCTTCTTCTTCTTCTTCTTATTATTATTATTATTATGCTTCTTCTTCTACTACTTCTTCTTATTATTATTATTATTATGCTTCTTCTTCTGCTTCTGCTTCTTATTATTCTTATTCTTATTATTATTATTATGCTCTTCTTCTTCTACTTCTTCTTCTGCTGCTTCTTCTACTTCTTCTTCTTCTTCTTATTATTATTATTATGCTTCTTCTTCTTCTTCTTCTTATTATTATTATTATGCTTCTTCTTCTTCTTCTTCTTCTTCTTATTATTATTATTATTATGCTTCTTCTTATTATTATTATTATGCTTCTTCTTCTTCTACTTCTTCTTCTGCTGCTTCTTCTACTTCTACTTCTTCTTCTTCTTCTTCTTCTTCTTCTTATTATTATTATTATTATTATTATTATTATTATTATTATTATTATTATTATTATTATTATTATTATTATTATTATGCTTCTTCTGCTTCTGCTTCTGCTTCTGCTTCTGCTCCTGCTTCTTCTCCTCCTCCTCCTCCTCCTCCTCCTCCTCCTCCTCCTTCCCTATCTGACATCAGAGTTGGTGATCCTATTTTTATCAACAGCCACACGAAAAAGTCCTGCTGAGTTTTGTCCAAACCAGTCCCTTAGAGTTTGAAGCCATGATGTTCTCCTTCTGCCTGGATCTCATTTGCCTTCTGTCTTTCCCTGGAGAAAGAAGTGAAGGATGCTGTATTTTTCCGGGTGTTGCATCACATGTCCGAAATATCCTAACTTTTGCTTTTTGATGATTTCCCTTGGCTTTCCCAGGCAGCTTATCCCCTCCTCATTTCTGATTTTGTCCACCCAACTTATACGTAAGTAAATCCACATTTCAAAGGCTTTTAGTCCAGTGATGACTCACTTTTTCTGAACGGAGTGCCCAAAGCCTGAGTGGCCTAGGAGGCTAATGCCTCCTACAAAGGCAGTAGTTAACATCCAGCTGCCTGCAATTACTGCGAGTTCAATCCTAGCCAGGCTCAAGGTCGACTCAGCCTTCCATCCTTTCTAAGATATGTAAATTGAGGACCCAGTTTGTGGGGGCAATAAGCTGACTTTGTATAAATATACAAAAGTATGAAGGCTATTGCTTAACGCATTGTATCTCCGCTCTGAATCTTCGGAGAAGGGCAGCATATAAATCAAATTTTTTTAAAAAAAGGGCGCCTGAATCCCCAAAATGCATTGCGCGAGCACCCCGTACATGCCCCACCTCCACGCATGCATGCGTGACCCCCGCACACCCCCACACATGTGCATGCAACCCCGTGCACATGCCTTCCCGCATGCGTGCATGGCTCCTACACCTGGTCTCCACGCCCCTGCATATATGCACAGGTCCTCCCACATGCGCCCCGCCCCCTGCACATGCGCAACAGACCCAAAGACCATCTGGCCGGCGGGAGGCATTTGCGCATATGCACCAGAACTCAACCATAGAGAGGGTGCCATGTGCCATCTCTGGCACGCTTGCCATAAGTTGGCCATCACAGTTCTGAACTCTTCGAGTGGCTTTCTGTCCAAGACCAACTCTCCACTCCGTAGAGCAGGACAGAAAAAATGCAGCATCTGACAAGCCTCATTTTCAATGTTAGGCTTATGCCGTGAGTGCAAAAGACCTTTTTTCAAATATTAAACATTTTCAATGAGCTTTTTCAAACGCATTGCTAACCATTTGCCCTTAAGCCTTAACCTTCCAACGAAAGGTTTGAGAAACGAGGATTGGGCAGGAAACGGGGAAATTTGGTTTGCTCGGAAGATCGAAAAGATCCACTCGGCGGCCTCCAAAACGAGGCGGAAAGATTGAGGAGCGGAATCGGATGTGGTTCCATAATTCACAGCCTTCTGTGGTGGGGGGTGGGGGTGGGTGGGGAGGAACCAAAATCCAGACGGCAAGTCGGTTCAGCGGACGTCCTTTCGTCGTGCGAGGAAGAAAATAACAGCATGACTCAGCAGTTCCCTGCCTAAATCCATCATCAATGGATCGAAAGTCACTCCGCTCAGATCAGAGATGCGAGAAGCAATTTTGTTCAGGGACCAAATGCTTTGATGGATGGGGACCACTTTTTACCGTAAATCTGCGCGCTTTAATTCAATGGCCTCCAATTTTTGGGGGGTTGATTCCGTGGAGAGAGTTTTTTCCGTGGACCGAAGATTGGGGCGTGCTGCCCGCATCCCACAGATGGGGCTTCGCTTGTTGACGTGGTCTCGTTTCTGGCATGCCATGGCCACGGACCAGCCACGGCCACGGACCAGAGGTGGGGGATTCCTGCTTTAATAGATAGGGTGCTATTAAAGAGCCTGGTGGCGCAGTGGACTAAGTGCTGTTAAAGTAGCACTTAGTTGCCAGCTGCCTGCAATTACTGCAAGTTCGAATCTCACCAGGTTGACTCAGCCTTCCATCCTTCCGAGGTAGGTAAAATGATGACCCAGATTATGGGGGCAATAAGCTGACTTTGTATAAAAAAGAACACCGCTTAGGGGGGCTGAAAGCCCTACTAAGCAGGTATATACAAAAGTATGAAGGCTATTGCTTAATGCATTGTAAGCCGCCCTGAGTCTCCGGAGAAGGGCGGCGTATAAATCAAACCAATAAATAAATAAATAAATAAAAATTAATCCACCCCAGTCTTGTGGGGGGGGGGGTACAGGTAGCTCTCGACCTATCTCAGTTCATTTAGTGACCGTTTGAAGTTACTGAAAAGAAGTGACTCAGGACCATTTTTCACCCGTACGACCGTTGTAGCCTCCTCATGGTCACCCAATCAAAATTCAGAGCCTTGCACAGGCCGTCCTGGATTTGCAACCGTAATCGAGCCCAAAATTTCCATTGCTAAGCGAGACAGTTCAATGAGTTTCGCCGATTTTAAGACGTTGGTTGCCACGGCTGTTAAGCGAATCGCTGCCGTGGTTTAAATTAGTCACAGGGTTGTTAAGTGAGGCTGGCTTCCCCATTGATTTTGCAAAAGGGGATCGCATGACACCCGGGATGGCGTAAACGTCGTAAATATGAGTCAGTTGCCAAGTGCCTGAATTTTGGATCACGTGACCATATTAATGCTGCAACGTCCTAAGTGTGAAAATGCTGATAAGTCACATTTTTCAGTGCCGTTCTAATTTCAAATGACTGTACAATGATCTGTTGTAAGCCAAGGAGTATTTATATGTATTTATTATGGTTACATCATCCCAGGGTGATTGGTATTATTTATAAAAATAATATAACGGCAGGATATCTATGAATGAATATATGAATGAATGAGTGAGTAAATGAATGAAAATATAAATACATAAATAAATAAATCAAAACTTTTCTGCTACAATGAGAAGCATCAACCTCTTTCTGTAAGTCAACTTTTTTGGGGGAAGGGGATAAATATTTTTTTCTGAGTTGGAAACATAAGCTACGATAGATGGGACCCCCGCCCCATCTCGTCCAGCAGGGTGTTCTTCCCCACTGACCACGGAAATCCACCCATCTCCCAGGAGATGGCCTTCAGAAGCATCCTAGGATCATTCAGGCTAAGAGCCATGGATTGCGAAGCATCCATGAATTGATGATCCAACCCTTCTTGGGAAGCCCGCCAAACAGATTGCCAGCCCATATCTTGTGGCAGTGAATTCCAAAGTGGAATAAATTACTAATGTATGTATGTATGTATGTATGTAAAGAGAGAAAGGGAGAGAGATACAGATAGGTAGTTAGGTAGACAGATAGACAATAGATAGATAAATAGACAGATAGAGAGAGAAGAGATAGAGAGAGAGAGGATAGATAGATAGATAGATAGATAGATAGATAGATAGATAGATAGATAGATAGATAGATAGATAGATAGATAGATGGACAGACAGACGGATGGACAGATGGATAGACAGATAGACAGACAGACAGACAGACAGACAGATAGATAGATAGATAAGAAATTAGTGGATAGATGGATATATATTGTGAAATAGATTAGATAGATAGATGGATGGATGGATGGATGGATGGATGGATGGATGGATGGACGGACGGACGGATGGATAGACAGATAGACAGATAGACAGATAGACAGATAGACAGATAGACAGACAGACAGATAGATAGCTAGGTAGATAGATAAGAAATTAGTGGATAGATGGATATATATTGTGAAATAGATAGATAGATAGATAGATAGATAGATAGATAGATAGATAGATAGATGGATGGATGGATGGATGGATGGATGGATGGATGGATGGATGGATGGATGGATGGATGGACGGACGGACGGACAGACAGATAGACAGATAGACAGATAGACAGATAGACAGACAGACAGACAGATAGATAGCTAGGTAGATCGATAAGAAATTAGTGGATAGATGGATATATATTGTGAAATAGATTAGATAGATAGATAGATAGATAGATAGATAGATAGATAGATAGATAGATAGATATAGAGAGGATAGATAAATGGATGGATGATGATAGATAAGAGATGAGTGGATAGATGGATATATTTTGTGAAATAGATTAGATAGATTGATAGATAGATAGATAGATAGATAGATAGATAGATAGATAGATAGATAGATAGATAGATAGAGAATAGACAGAAAGAGAGGATAGATAAATAGATGGATGGAGATAGATAACAGATGAGTGGATAGATGGATATATTTTGTGAAATAGGATAGATAGATAGATAGATAGATAGATAGATAGATAGATAGATAGATAGATAGATAGATAGATAGATAGATACAGAAGAGCTAGAGAAGAGAGAGAAAGAGATACATGAGAGAGAGAGAGAGAGAGAGAGAGAGTTAACAAACGTGCAACTACTTAACAACTATGGCAAGAAAGATAGTAAAACGAGGCAAAATTCCCTTAACAAATGCCTCACTCAACCACAGACATTCGGGGCTCACATGACGGTCCTAAGTCGAGGACCGCCTCTCCTGCTTCTGAACGGGGAGGCTCCATCGGAGACCGACCCACAAGCCTGATCGCAAACGCTCCGCCGCTTGCTTACTCACTCACCCATTCACCCTAGTCCCGGTCCCGCCTTCTTCAACCCGGCCAGCCCGGTCCCTTTTACCTGGGCGTCAGCGCTCCACCTTCTCCGGCACGGTGGGATCCATCCACCCACCCACTCCGGAGGGACCGGTCGGTGATCTCGCGCTCAGCACCCCCGGGGCGATCCCTTGCTCCATTTTAAGGAAGCGGCTTCCTGGTGGGGGTGGAAGGGGAGAGAGAGAGATCTCCCCACTGGCCTCTCTCCGTCTGCAGGGATCGCGTCCCCTGCGAGGCCGGCCTTGCTCCTCCTCTCTCTCTCTCTCTCTGTTTGCAAAGCCCGGGCGGTGGCAGCGGCGGATCTACCCGGCGCCGGTGCAGTTCGAGAGCGCCAGGAGCTGCGGCAGCCAGCGCCCGACCGCAGGGAGAACCTCCCGCTGCTCTCTCGCGCGCTCTCTCTGTAGCTGTCTGCCCGTCTGTCTAAGGATCTGCTTGCGGACCTCTCGTCTCGCACCCGCGTCTCTCTGTCTACACAGGACTGGACTCTCATTTTTAGCTGCCCGCCCGTCTCTCTTTCTCTCTCCTCTCTCTCTCCTTCCCTCCTTCCCTCCTTCTCTTTCTTTCTCAAGATCTTTAGTTATTTAATGATCGGCTTTATAAAGCCGCCCCGTCTCACAAAAAGTGACTCTGAGTGGTGTACATCTGGCCATTGACTAACTTCCCAGCATCTCTCTCTCTCTCTCTTTCTCCCTCCCTCCCCTCCCTCTCTTTCGTCTAAATCTATTCATTCGTCTCTCTATTCACTCTCTCCTCTCTGTCTGTCTATCGCTATCATTACCCCTCTCTCCTATTTCTCTCTTGTCTATCTACTCGCATTATCTTTCTCTCTTTATCTACCACTATTATTACTCAGCTCTCTCCTCTCTATTTCTCTTATCTGTCTACACTCCTTATCTATCTATCTATCTATCTATCTATCTATCTATCTATCTATCTATCTATCTATCTATCTATCTATCTATCTATCTATCTATCTATCTATCTATCAATCTATCGGCCCAGTGGACTAAGTGCTGTTAAAGTAGCACTTAGTTGCCAGCTGCCTGCAATTACTGCAAGTTCAAATCTCACCAGGCTCAAGGTGGACTCAGCCTTCCATCCTTTCGAGGTAGGTGAAATGAAGACCCGGATTGTAGGGGCCAATAAGCTGACTTTGTATAAAAGAGAACACCACTTGGGGGAGAGGGGGGGGGCGAAAGCCCTACTAAGCAGGTATATACAAAAGTATGAAGGCTATTGCTTCACGCATTGTAAGCTGCCTTGAGTCTCCGGAGAAGGACGGCATATAAATCTAACTAATAAATAAATAAATAAATAAATACCTATTACTATAATTACTTTCTTTGTTCTCTCTCTCTTATCTGTCTGCCTGTCTAGCTGTAACTATCATTCTATCTGTCTATCTATCTATCATTCTGTCATTCTATCATTCTATCTGTATCATTCTATCTCTATCATTCTATCTATCATTTCATCTGTCTGCCTATCTGTCTGTCTATCTATCTATCTATCTATCTATCTATCTATCTATCTATCTATCTATCTATCTATCTATCTATCTATCTATCTATCTATAATTTACGTAGCAGTCTCACAAAAAGTGACTTTAATCTATTACCTACGTATCCTCTCTTTTTTTCCCTCTCTCAAAATCTATCCTTTCACCAATTTACCCATCCCTCTCTCTTTCTCTCTCTCGCTGTCTCTTTCTCTCCCTCCCTCCCTCCCTCCCGTATCCCAATTCCAGGCTCGCGTCCCCTTTAAAACACCAGCCAATCGCTCGGTCGCTCGTTCTCCCCACTCCCCAGCCCCCTAGACTGGGCTGGCCGGAGAAGTTGCCGGAGAACTCCATTTCCCAAGAAGCCTTGCGCCGGGCCGGCTCTTCCCTCCTCCTTCTCCTCCCCCCCCCTCTCCCCTCCTCCGGCTCTTCTTTCCAAAGCGAGCTTCCCCACCGCCTTCACCTTTTTCCCACGGCGGTGGCTTTCCTCCTTGCGCCGGAGTGAGGGCGGATGGACAGACGGGGGAGAAGAGGTAGGCGTTTGCCCCGGAGCCGGTGGAGGGGGGAATGAATGGGAGGCTGGTTCAGCACCAGCTGGGCCCTGGCAGGATGGCTTTCCGGGCTCTCCTCCTCTCCCTTTTTCCTGGGAGTTTTACTGCCATCAAAGTTTGGAGTTGGGGGTTGGGGGGGAGAATGCAAGGCAGGAAAAAAAAAACACGCAAAGGAGGCAAAAGCTAAGCAACAGATGCCATCCAAATCCCTGGGGTAACAGTGCCCATCATCCACTCCCACCCTGCCCATTGCCCTTAGTGCTTTTTTTCCTGCTTGCTTCCTCTGGTGGGTAAATAAATGCAGATTATGCATTTCATTTGGAGAAGTAAAAGGAAGAAGTTAAGTAACTTCCCTGCAAGGAGGTGCTGTAATTCCTGACCACTTTCAAGGCATAGATAGAGAGAGGGAGGGAGGGAAAGAGGGAGAAAGACAGATAGATAGAGATAGATAGAGACAATTAGATAGATAAATAGAGAGAGAGAGAGAGAGAAAGATAGAAAGATAGATAGATATAGATATAGAGAAAGATAGAGATAGATATAGAGAAAGATAGAGATACATAGAGACAGTTAGATAGAGAGAGAGAAAGAGAGAGAGAGAGAGAAAGAGAAAAATAGATATAGAGAAAGATAGATACATAGACAGATAGATAAAGAGAGAGAGAGATACAGAGAAAGATAGAGATAGATAGAGACAGATAGATAAATAGATAGAAAGAGAGAGAAAGAGAGAGAAAGAGAGATATAGAGAAAGTTAGATAGAGATAGATATAGAGAAAGATAGATAGAGACAGATATATATATATATAGAGAGAGAGAGAGAGAGAGAGAGGTAGAGAGAGAGAGAAAGGTAGAGATAGAGAGAGATAGAGAGAGGGGTAGAGATAGATAGATAGATGATAGATAGATAGATAGATAGATAGATAGATAGATAGATAGATAGATAGATAGATAGATAGATAGATAGAGACAGTTAAATAGATATATATATAGAGAGAGAGGTAGAGATAGATATAGAGAAAGATAGATAGAGACAGATATATATATATATATAGAGAGAGAGAGAGAGAGAGAGGTAGAGAGAGAGAGAAAGAGGTAGAGATAAAGAGAGATAGAGAGAGGTAGAGATAGATAGATAGATAGATAGATAGATAGATAGATAGATAGATAGATAGATAGATAGATAGATAGATAGATAGAGATAGATGATAGATAGATAGATAGATAGATAGATAGATAGATAGATAGATAGATAGATAGATAGATAGATAGATAGAGATAGATAGAGACAGTTAAATAAATATATATATATATATATAGAGAGAGAGAGAGGGGTAGAGATAGATATAGAGAAAGATAGAGACAGATATAGATATAGATATATATATATAGAGAGAGAGGTAGAGAGAGAGAAAGAAGTAGATAGAGAGGTAGAGAGAGAGAGAGAGATAGATAGAGACAGTTAGATAAATAGATAGATATATATATATATATAGAGAGAGAGAGAGAGAAAGAGAAAGAGGTAGATAGAGAGGTAGATAGAGATAGATAGATAGAGAGATGATAGACAGACTGACACACAGACAGACAGAGATAGCCCTTGACTTTACAGCCTTTCGTTCAGTGACCGTTCAAAGTTACAGGGGCACTGAAAAAAGGGATTTGGGACCATTTTTCACACTTACAACCGTTGTAGCATTCCCCACGGTCACATGATCAAAATTCGGACGCTCGGCAACTGACTCGTATTTATGACGGTTGCAGCATCCTGGAGTCACAGGATCCCCTTTTTATGACCTTCTGACAAGCCAAGTCAACAGGGAAGCCCAATTCACTTAGTTAGTCACGTGTGCCTAACTTAATTGCAGTGATTCATGGAACAGCCGTGGCGAGAAAGGTCGTCAAATGGGGCAAAATTCACTTACCAAATGTCCCGCTTAGCAGCATAAATTCTGGGCTCAGTTACTGTCGTAAATCGAGGATCTATCTGTATCTGCTTTGAGGCCGTCCTCAACTTACAACTGTTGATTAATCAACTGTTCGAAGTTATACCACCAGCACTGAAAAAAGGGACTTACAACCAGTCCTCACACTTACGACGGTAGAGCATCCCCCATGACCAAAATTAGGGTGCTTGGTCAACTTCGATGATGGTTACGGCATCTTGGAGTCACACGATCGCCGTTTGCGACCTTCCTAGCCATCTTCCGACAAGCAAAATCGGTGGGGAAAGTCATAGGTCGAGTATGTCAATTATCCTGAAATTCAACTCATTCATCATCATTCAGGGAAGAATTTCATACGCAGAATCATTTATATATTAAGCTTCTGAACACAAGTTCTAGGTTGCTTATTGCGTTACTTTTCTACATCAGGGGGACCCCGTAATGTCCACGCTAAGAGACTATGTTGTTCCTCTGTGTCATGTGATATGTGTGTTTGTATGCATAATTTTGTATTTATTTATTTTGTCATGTTTATGTAATTGGAGGTGGGGGTGCCTCTGAGAGCTGTATGCAATGAAATTTCACTTTAATGTGTGTCAATTAGTGTACAAAGTCACAATGAAGTTATTCTTTCTTTCTATCTTATCTATATCATCTGCCTATCGTCTATCGATCATCTGTCTGTCATCTATCATCTAGCTATCTTAATCTAATCTCTGTCTGTCTGTCTATCATCTATCTATATCTATCATCTGTCTATCATCTCTATCATCTAGCTATCTTAATCTAATCTCTGTCTGTCTGTCTGTCTATCTATCTATATCTATCATCTGTCTATCATCTCTATCATCTAGCTATCTTAATCTAATCTCTGTCTGTCTATCCTCTATCTGTATCATCTCTATCATCTATCTACCTATCTACCTATCTACCTACCTACCTACCTACCTACCTACCTACCTACCTACCTATCTATCATCTGTCTATCATCTCTATCATCTAGCTATCTTAATCTAATCTCTGTCTGTCTATCCTCTATCTGTATCATCTCTATCATCTATCTACCTATCTACCTATCTACCTACCTACCTACCTACCTACCTACCTACCTACCTACCTATCTATCTATCTATCATCTGTCTATCATCTCTATCATCTAGCTATCTTAATCTAATCTCTGTCTGTCTATTATCTATCTATATCTATATCATCTGCCTATCATCTCTATCATCTAGCTATCTTAATCTAATCTCTGTCTCTCTATCATCTAGCTATGATAGATCATCTATCTGTCTGTCTGTCTATCATCTCTATCTATCTATCTATCTATCTATCTATCTATCTATCTATCTATCTATCTATCTATCTATCTATCTATCTATCTATCTATCTATCTATCTATCTATCTATCGCTCCCCCATTCACCTTAGCTGCATTGTGCAGATAATTCTGTTTCAGTTCCTGATCTTTCTTTTCCTTTCTTTTTATGGGCAAATATTTGTCTAAGGGAGGGTTTTCTCAACCCTGGCAATTTTAAGCCCTGTAGAATTCTGGGAGTTGAAGTCCACACAGTTTAAGGTCTCTAAGGTTAAGGTGTTGTTTATTTGGAAAACCCGGATGGGTGGACTTCAACGTCCAGAATCCTCTGCAATGCCCAAGGAATTCTGGGAGTCGAAGTTCAGAAGTTTGGGAACAAAGGTTGGAAGGAAACCTCTAGCTTTACCTTACCTCAATAAATATCACACAATTCGCAGTCTTCCAGATAGCACCGGTCGTGCCTTAGTTGTAATAATCCTGTTTTTAGATAATACTGGCTGTTCTCTCCCCCCCTTTCGCAGGTTCTTGGAGATCCAGACGATGGCCCAATTTAACCAGTTGGGGACAACTTTTATAGAAACTCCAATCCTTTGAAAGACGACCGTTTGGTAAGGCTGGTGAGAGGCTTGATGCAATAAAATCCACGAAGAGCTGAGCAGGTTTATTATGGCGGGACGTACGAATTTAATTTGAATTTAGTTTAGTCAACCTATATTCTCCAAAGCACTTGAAGGAAGGACGAGAAGAAGCAATGAATGGAAATTAATCAAGGAGAGAATCAACGTAGGCCTAAATAGAAATTAAACAGTGGAACGACTTGCCTCCAGAAGTTGTGAATGCTCCAACGCTGGAGGTTTTTAAGAAGGGATTGGACGACCATTGGTCTAAAAATGGTAAAGGGTTTCCTGCCTGAGTAAGGGGTTGGACTAGAAGACCTCCAAGGCCCCTTCCAACTCTGATCTGTTTAACTCAGTGGAGAAACCAGATTCATTTGGTCATTTGGTCAGATGTCATTCCAATAACAAGCATGTTATTAATTAACAGCAGCAGGGATTCACTTAACAGCTGCGGCAAGAAAAGACCTCCAAGGGAGCAAAACTCACTTAAGAACTGCCTCGCTTAGCGGCAGAAATGTTGGCCTCCATTGTGGTCGTAAATCGAGGACCATCTGTATCTGCCGTCTTTAAATTCTGTGATTTTTTTTCTCTCTCAGTTCTTTCTCTTCTATTCTGCTACCACGTCCACTAGCCAAACTTTTATTATTGTTGTTTTTCTTATCAGTCTGAGGTGTTATGTGGCAGGTATTAAGTCCCAAAGTACTTTTGCCTGCTGCAGAATGCCAAATGCATAAAGTTACTTGAAATAAAAATCACTTCTCTTCCTTCGTAGCAGGGGTGAAATGCTCCCGGTTTGGATCGGATCACTCAATCCGGCAGCGATGGAGGCAGGTGGTTCGGAGAACCGGTAGCAAAAATCCCTGCCCCCCCCCCCCCCCGCCCCATTGCCCAGCTGAGCCGCGCAATCATCAAAGGCTTTTTTGTTTTATTTTTAAAAGCATTTTTTCTACAATCTCTTTGGCCGAAAAAATGCTTTTAAAAGTTTTTTTAAAAAGCCTCTGTCGATCAGATAAGTCAGCTGGGATCGTCAGAGGCTTTTTTTTTAAAAAAAAGCTTCTGCTGATCAGGGAAATCAGCTGGGATCGTCAGAGGCTTTAAAAAAAAAAGAAAGCTTCTGCTGATCAGGCAAGTCAGCTGGGATCGTCAGAGGCTTTAAAAAAGAAAGAAAGAAAGCCTCTGACGATCAGGCAAGTCAGCTGGGATCGTCAGAGGCTTTAAAAAAAAAGAAAAAAAGCCTCTGCTGATCAGGCAAGTCAGCTGGGATCGTCAGAGGCTTTAAAAAAAAAAGAAAGCTTCTGCTGATCAGGCAAGTCAGCTGGGATCGTCAGAGGCTTTAAAAAAGAAAGAAAGAAAGCCTCTGACGATCAGGCAAGTCAGCTGGGATCGTCAGAGGCTTTAAAAAAAAAGAAAAAAAGCCTCTGCTGATCAGGCAAGTCAGCTGGGATCGTCAGAGGCTTTAAAAGCACTTTTTTACAACCTCTTCAGCCGAAGAGGTTGTAGAAAAAATGGTTTTAAAAGTTAAAAAAAAAACTTGGCCACGCCCACTCAGTCATATTACCACCACGACCACCACCAAGCCACGCCCACAGAACCGGTAGTAACAAATTTTACATTTCACCACTGCTTCGTAGTGTGAGCGGGTGGGTGTGCCAAAGTTCGTACTAATTTTTTCAGAGCTTTAAATTATCCAGCCACCCATAGAAAAGGTTAAAGGGCATTGGCCGTTTTGATTGGCGGCTGTTTCAAAGTGGCTGGATTTTTCTCATCTTTGTAGAAATACTTGTTCTCTTCCCTCTGTGTTCAGTCAAATCGCCTTTTCCGTATTTCAGAATCTGGCTACCGGTAGTCTTCCACTTACAACCGTTCGTTTAGTGTCCGTTTGAAGTTATGTCACTGGAAAAAAAGCAACTTAATGACCATTTTTCACACTTGCGACCATTGTAACATCCCCAGGGTCACACCGTTGTGACCCAGGCCCAGGTAGTTAGTATTAAATACAAGCAGATCGAAAACAAACAGACTTTATTAGGCCAGCTGAGAATTAACTCATTCTCAGTGTAGTCCAAACTAAATTAAAGCAAATTCTTCAAAACACCATTCCTCAGTTTATCACCGACCTTGGGATAATTAGGCAAGCTGCCAAAGGCTTTTCTTGGCAAACGTTCAGAAGCAGAAGACGCCGACAAGAAATGAATACAGTGAAACAAGAAGCAAATCTCTCAACGTTGTTTTCCGGCAAAGAGGCCAAGAGCCTTTGCTGGCCTTTTAAGCCTTATGGGAGAGGCCAATCATCTCTTGGCCTTACTCCCGAGTCGTCCTCTCTGCTTTAGCTGCTCCTGCCTTCTGGTAGCTCTTCTCATACGTGCAGTAGGAACAGGCTCCTCCTGTTCCTCTGCCTCTCTACTGTCAGCCTTTGGAGGCTCCGGAGTCTGCAGCTCACTCCCCGATGGCCCTGGCCCCATCTCTGCCTCCGATGCAGAGCCCTCATCCGGGCCTCCCCCAGCCTCCAGGACTGGTCCATGTTCTTCCTCAGCCTCATCGCTGTCCGCCTCCGCTGCCAGCTCCGCAGGCTGCTGGCGGACCACAACACTCACAATGTATATTCAAATGCTTGATAATTGACTCAGATTTATGACGGTTGCAGTGTCCATGGGGATGCTCCAGTGGTCGCAAGTGTGAAAAACGGCTGTAAGTCACTTTTTTTTTCAATGGCATAACTTTGAACGGTCACTAAATGGACGGTTGTAAGTCGAGGACCACCTGCAGCCAAGAATAAACGATGTGGTAATTTAGCTGCATTCTGGAGGGTCACATTTCCTATCAGTGGTTTAATCTAAATTTTTTTTCCCTGTTCCCGGAGCCTTTTGTTAACTAAATAACTTCTCTGCAAGCAATATTGAATTGATAAGCTTAGCTCAGAGGTGATTCAAGGACACGGCTATTAATAGGCCACTTAATTATATTGCAGGGACTAGAAATACAGTTAATTAAGAAATCCCACATCGGCAGCGTGTAAGATGCAGGCTACATATTGCAGGGTTGAAATTCAAATCTTAACTTCTTCTGCAAACGCAAACGCAGAAGCTTTCAGATGCAATGGGCTGAGAGGAGCAGTGGGCACTTCTAGATTACAGGGAGTCCTCGATTTATGACAGTTCATTTAGTGACCGTTTGATGTTATGAAAGCACCAAAAAAAGTGGACTTACGACCACTTTTCACACTTATGACCGTTGCAGCATTCCCCCCCCCCACGGTCAGGTGATTTACGTTCTTGATGCTTGACAACCGACTCGTGTTAATGACGATCATAGTATCTCGGGGTCATGCGATTCCTCCTCTGTGACCGTCTAACAAATTTCAGTGGGGAAAGCGGTTTCACTTAACAACCATGTGACTAATTTAACAACGGCAGGGGTTGAACTTAACCAATATGGCAAGAAAAGGCGTGAAAAATATTAAATTTCTCACTGAGCAATGTAAATTTTGAGCCATGGTGGCACAGTGGTTAGAATGCAGTACTGCAGGCTATTTCTGCTGACTGCTGGCTGCCTGCAATTTGGACAGTTCAAATCTCACCAGGCTCAAGGCTGACTCAGCCTTCCATCCTTCCGCGGTCGGTAAAATGAGAACCCAGATTGTTGGGGGCAAGAGGCTGACTCTGTAAACTGCTTAGAGAGGGTGATAAAGCACTATGAAGCGGTATATAAGTCTAAGTGCTATTGCTATTTTGGGCCTCATTGTGGTCGTAAATCAAGGACCGTTTGAGCACAGGATATTTGCACAGGCAATCAAGCTTCCTAAAATGCCAGGAATTCAACCTATGACTTTTACCGACCTGTTTGTAGTAAATAATTACAGTTTGTCGTATAATCCGTAGAAATCAAGTTATGCCTGCTAGAGGATGGATGACACAGGGGCCAGCCGATTGGAAGAGGTCAGTCTGCATTCCCATACCAAAGAGATGAAACTTAATATTGCGTTTATAAGCTTGTTGTTGTTAGTTGCAAAGTCGTGTCCGACTCATCGCGATCCCATGGACAATGTTCCTCCAGGCCTTCCTGTCCTCTACCATCCTCTGGAGTCCATTTAAGCTCACGCCGACTGCTTCAGTGACTCCATCCAGCCACCTCGTTCTCTGCCGTCCCCTTCTTCTTTTGCCCTCCATCGTTCCCAGCATTAGGCTCTTCTCCAGGGAGTCCTTCCTTCTCATTAGGTAGCCAAAGCATTTGAATTTCCCCTTCAGGATCTGGCCTTCTAAAGAGCAGTTGGGGTTGACCTCCTCTAGGACTGACCGGTTGGATCGTCTTGCAGTCCAAAGGACTCGCAGGAATCTTCTCCAGCACCAGAGTTCAAAGGTCTCCATTCTTTGGCGCTCAGCCTTCCTTATGGTCCAACCTTCACAGCCATCCATTGCAACTGGGAAAACCATCGCCTTGACTATACATACTTTTGTTGGCAGGGCGATGTCTCTGCTTTTTAGTACGTGTCTAGATTTGCCATAGCTTTCCTGCCCAGGAGCAAGCGCTTTTTAATTTCTTGGCTGCAGTCCCCGTGTGCGGTGATCTTCGAGCCCAGGAAAATAAAATCTATCACTACCTCCATTTCTTTCCCATCTATTTGCTTCTAGTGTATAAGCTATTGTACAATATTCTTTATTTTGCATACTAGCCAAAGAATACTTAGGACCGGTGGTGGGATTCAGCCGGTTCAGCAGGCAGTCCTCGGCTTACGGCCGCAGTCGAACCCAAAATCTACGTCGCTGAGTGAGGGATTGGTTAAATGAGTTTTTGCCCCATTTTTACGACTTTCCTTGCCACAGTGGTTAAATGAATTAGTGCAGTTGTTAAGCCCGGTTGTTAAAGTGAATCCAGCTTTCCCATTGGCTCTTGCTTGTCAGGTCGCAAAAGGGAATCACATGACCCCAGGACTAGAGGTTGCATTCAGCCGGTTCGGATTTGTTTACCTGAACCAATAGCGGAAATCATGGGTGAGCCCACCGACCCACCCCGGCCATCTATGCCATCCTATTTAGCCACGTTTTTGAGGCTGGGCGCATACGCGGAAGGCACGCACATTTGCAAACTGGTAGGGAAAGTAAGTGAACGCCACCCCTGCTCTGGACACGACGACCGTCATAAATATGAACCAGTTGCCAAACATGTGAATTTTGATCGCGCGACCATGGGATGTTTGAAAAATAGCCTTGTCATATTTTTTAATGCCGTCGTAACTTCAAACGGTCACTAAACAAACTGTTGTAAGCCGAGGACTACCTGTGTGGCTGTTCTATATTGTTAGAAATATAAATATAATTTAATTAATTCAATTTATGAATATACCTGCTATAGAATAGAATAGAATAGAATAGAATAGAATGGAATGGAATGGAAGGGAAGGGAAGGGAAGGGAAGGGAAGGGAAGGGAAGGGAAGGGAAGGGAAGGGAAGGGAAGGGAAGGGAAGGGAAGGGAAGGGAAGGGAAGGGAATACAGAATGAGTAGAATAGAATAGAACAGAACAGAACAGAACAGAACAGAACAGAACAGAACAGAATAGAATAAGGGAAGGGAAGGGAAGGGAAGGGAAGGGAAGGGAAGGGAAGGGAAGGGAAGGGAAGGGAAGGGAAGGGAATACAGAATGAGTAGAGTAGAGTAGAGTAGAGTAGAGTAGAGTAGAGTAGAGTAGAGTAGAGTAGAGTAGAATAGAATAGAATAGAATAGAATAGAATAGAATAGAATAGAATAGAATAGAATAGAATAGAATAGAATAGAATAGAATAGAGGAAGGGAAGGGAAGAAGGGAATACAGAATGAGTAGAGTAGAGTAGAGTAGAGTAGAGTAGAGTAGAGTAGAATAGAATAGAATAGAATAGAATAGAATAGAATAGAATAGAATAGAATAGAATAGAATAGAATAGAATAGAATAGAGGAAGGGAAGGGAAGAAGGGAATACAGAATGAGTAGAGTAGAGTAGAGTAGAGTAGAGTAGAGTAGAGTAGAGTAGAGTAGAGTAGAGTAGAGTAGAGTAGAGTAGAATAGAATAGAATAGAATAGAATAGAATAGAATAGAATAGAGGAAGGGAAGGGAAGGGAAGAAGGGAATACAGAATGAGTAGAGTAGAATAGAATAGAATAGAATAGAATAGAATAGAATAGAATAGAATAGAATAGAATAGAATAGAATAGAATAGAATTCTTTGTTGGCCAAGTATTATTGGACACACAAGGAATTTGTCTTGGTGCATATGGTCTCAGTGTACATAAAAGAAAAGATACGTTCATCAAGAATCATAAGGTACAACACTTAGTGATAGTCATGGGGTACAAATAAGCAATCAGGAATACAAGAAACAAAGTTACAGTCATACAGTCCAGAGGTGGTTTTCAGCAGGTTCTGACCAGTTCTGGAGAACCTGTAGCGGAAATTTTGAGTAGTTCGGAGAACCGGTAAATACCACCTCTGACTGGCCCCCAACCCATCTATCCTCTGGCTCCCGAGTGAGTCCCAGCTGATAGGGAGGAAATGGGGACTTTGCAGTAACCTTCCCCTGGAGTGGGAGGGAATGGAGATTTTACAGTATCCTTCTCCTGCCACACCCACCAAGCCACACCCACCAAGCCACGCCACGCCCACCAAGCCACACCCACAGAGCTGGTAGTAAAAAAATTTCAAACCCACCACTGATACAGTCATAAGTGGAAGAAGATGGGTGGTGGCAACGATGAGAAGATTAATAGTAGTGCAGACTTAGTGAATAGTTCGACAGTTTTGAGGGAATTATTCGTTTAGCAGAGTGATGGCGTTCGGGGAAAAACTGTCCTTGTGCCTAGTTGTTCTGGTGTGCAGTGTCTTATAACGTCGTTTTGAGGGTAGGAGTTGAAACAGTTTATGTCCAGAATGCGAGGGGTCTGTAAATATTTTCACAGCCCTTTTTTTGACTCATGCAGTATACAGAACATCTCTCTTCCTCTAGTTTAATTGTCAGCTGCGTTCCAGAGGCACACAAACTTATTTTTAGACTTGTTTTTCCTGCATTACTTTTAAAAAGCAAAGAAGACTTTGGCTTTTAGCTGTTTTTGAAGCGTTTGATGTTGACGCTGATAAATTTTTAACCCCAGATTGAGGATTAAAGACAGTCAGGGTAGAAAACAAAAAACCCTTTTAAAAAAAAGTAGGAAGGAAGAAAAGTTATTTAAGGAAGATCACGCTTCAAGAGCAGAGGATGTCAGCTCAGATCCAAAATTCGAGAACAGATCAGGGGTAAAATTCACTTACCTTCCCTACCAGTTCGCAAATGGGCACGCCGTCATCCGCGCATGCGAAAAGCCTTCTGCGCATGCTCAGAGGCTGCAAATCGTCACAAAAAAGGGACATTGTGACGTCCGCGTGGGTGGGTGGGGTTTAATAGTGGGTTCCACTTACCTTCGCTGCCGGTTTGGAACTGTGAGGGCACATTTGAGCTTGCTCCGCTCACGGACGGCGCTTCTGCACATGCGCAGAGCGTCCGTGATGACATCCAGGCGGGTGGGCGGAGCCACTGGTGAGGTTTCGCGCAGTCGGCCCTACCGTATCTCACGATCCGGTAGGAACCGGCTGAATTTCACCCCTGGAACAGATGGATGTTCATTTATTTCCATATACCAGTGATGGCTAACCGTTTTGCCATCGCGTGCCAAAAGGGGGGGGGAGCGTGGGGGGTCGTGCACGCACATGCCCACAAACATAATTTAATGTGCCCCACATATGCGCGTGCGACTCCCCCATGGTCCCCCCACTTTTGGCACGCTGGCATGGTGGGCCCGGTAGGCCCGTTTTTTTGCCCTCCCCAGGCTCCAGAGGCTTTCTTGGGTGGGTGGGACCGGAAGTTGGGAAATGGGCCGTTTCTGGTCTCCAGAGGGCCTCTGGGAGGATGAGGAAGGCTAGAAAGCCTTTCCTAGAAAGCCTCTGGAGCCTGGGGAGAGCAAAAAATGGGCCTTCCCCACCTCCCATCCCCAGAGGCCCTCCGGAGGCCAGAAACAGCCTGTTTCCTGACTTCCAGTGGGCCCGGAAGGCCCAAAAATCAGCTGGTCGGCACACGCATACATGCTGGAGCTAAGCTAGGGCAATGCTCGCGTGCCCACTGATACCGCTTTGCGTGCCACCTCTGGCACAGCCATATACCGTAATATTATTAAGCCACTTTTTTTTATTATGAATATAATGACCCCAATTCAAGGGTACAGAGCAGGATTCGATCGACTGGCAGCCTCTTAAAAGCAGGACGGCCAAAATAGCAGCGGCCAAAATTCAATTAAAAGCCTCCGTGAAAAGAATATGTTGAGCTGCTGCCGGAAAGACACGCAGCTTGTCGCCAGCCGTAAGATAACCAGGAGCAATCGCACAACTGGGATAGTTGCACGGAAAAAGAATCCACACAAAGCCTCAGCTTTCCCCATAGAAAAATTAATGCAAAGGGCGTGTTTTGTGTGTTTTGTGACAGGGCTTCTCCGGCAGATTTTAATGATCCGATTAATATATAACTACAGTTAGTCCTTGATTTACAACAATTCACCATTCAAAGTTTCAACGGCACTGGGAAAAAAAAGTGACTTATGACCGTTTTTCACACTTACGACCGTTGGAGCATCACGTGATTTAAATTTCGGATGCTTGACAAGCGATTCACATTTATGACAGTTGCCGTGTTCCCCGGGTCACGTGATCCCCTTTTGCGACCTTCCGACAAGCAAAGTCAAAGAGGAAACTAGATTCACTTCACAACCCGTGTTTCTAATGTAAGAACTGCAGTGATTCACTTAACGAATGCAGCCGGAAAGGTCGTAAATTGAGGCAAGGCTCACTTTGCAAATTTCTCACTTAGCAGCATAAATTCGGGGCTCAGTTGTGGTCGTAAGTTGAGGATCTACCTGGATAAGAGTCTTGGGCATCAGCCCAACTGTGTTGAATTTGCAAAGTGGCAATTCACGGACATATTTAATTACAAGTAGTCGGCGACTTATAATAATTATTGGGAGAAGAATTTCTATTGCTAGGCAAAGTTGTTAAGTGAGTTTGGTCGTGTTTACCACCTTCCTTGCCACAGTTGTTAAGTGTGTCAGGAGGGAATCTTGGTCCTGGTCGCTGTCTTGATCAGACATGGTTTGTTCAGCCCCCTCGGTAGTTTTCCGGGATGGCTGTTAAAGCAAACCTTGCTTAATGTCAGGACGGCCTCCTTTCATTATCCAAGAAAGAAAAACCCCGACTCCATTTTCATAGAGAAAGGGAACTTTTACTGGATACGAATTGAATGCGGTCAGAGAAAAGCAGGGGTCCAAAAATCACATATAGAAAGCATCTTCCCCCAACTGTCCAGCGTAAATCATCCAATCCACAGGTTCTCCAGGGGTCACGTGGGAGCAAACATCTGGCAGTGTCATCCTCTTGCTAGGCCACGACCGTTGACCTTGAGACGGTATCAGCGTCAAAGCAGCAAAGATTCACTTTCGTTTTCCTCCAGCTCGCTTCCCCCCCCCAAGAATCCCAAGAGCTCCCCCCACCCCCCGTTTCATGGCAGCCGAGCAAGTAAGCAATGAAAGAGTGGAGGCGTTGCCGTTGTTAAGTTAGGAACACGGTTGTTAAATGAGTGTGGCTCCCCCCCCCCCATTGATTTTGCTATGGGGAGCCACCTGGAAGGGTCCCCAGATAGCAATTTTGTGACTCTGGAATGTTGCCACGCCCCTGAATTTTGAACGTGTCATTGTGGGGCATGTCCAAATTGGGCGTGACTCAATTAATAACCATCTCACTTAACAGCAGAAACTTCAGTCCCAATGTTGTTGTAAGTCAAGGACTACCGGGAATGTATTCAGGGTTTTTCTCTCCCTTCAAAAAATTGAATTAATATAATTTGGCCTTTTTCTTTCTTTCTTTCTTTCTTTCTTTCTTTCTTTCTTTCTTTCTTTCTTTCTTTCTTTCTTTCTTTCTTTCTTTCTTTCTTTCTTCCTTCCTTCCTTCCTTCCTTCCTTCCTTCCTTCTGTCCTTCCTTCCTTTCTTCTTTCCTTTCTTTCTTTTTTCCTTCCTTCCTTCCTTCCTTCCTTGCCTGTCTGCCTGCCTCCCCTCTCTCTTCCTTCCTTCCTTTTTCCTTTTCCTTTTTCTTGCTTGCTTGCTTTCCTTCCTTCCCTCCCTCTCTCCTTCTTTCTTTTTTTCCTTCCTTCCTTCCCTGTCTCCTTTTCTTTCTTCCTTCTTTTTTCCTTTTCCTTTTTCTTGCTTGCTTGCTTTTCCTTCCTTCCCTCCCTCCCTCTCTCCTTCTTTCTTTCTTTTTCCTTCCTTCCCTCTCTCCTTTTCTTTCTTCCTTCCTTCCTTTTTCCTTTTCCTTTTTCTTGCTTGCTTGCTTTCCTTCCTTCCCTCCCTCTCTCCTCCTTTCTTTCCTTCCTTCCTTCTTTTTCTTCTTTCTTTTTCTTGCTTGCTTTCCTCCCTTCCTTTTTTCTTGCTTGCTTTCCTTCCTTCCTTCCCTCCCTCCTCCTCTCCTTTCTTTCTTTCCTTCCTTTCCTTTCCTTTCTTCTTTTTCTTTTTTCTTTTTCTTGCTTGCTTTCCTTCCTCCCTTCCCTCTTTCCTTTCCTTTCCTTTCCTTTCCTTTCCTTTCCTTTCCTTTCCTTCCCCTTCCCCTTCCCCTTCCCCTTCCCTTCCCTTCCCTTCCCTTCCCTTCCCTTCTCCCAGATCTGCTGCATTTCCAGCCATGTCGGAACCCATAACGCTGAATGTTGGCGGGAAGTTATACACGACCTCCCTCTCCACTTTGACCAGCTTTCCGGACTCCATGCTGGGCGCCATGTTCAGTGGGAAGATGCCCACCAAAAGAGATAGCCAAGGCCACTGCTTCATTGACCGAGACGGCAAAGTTTTCCGCTACATCCTCAACTTCTTGAGAACTTCTCACCTGGACCTTCCCGAGGACTTCCAAGAAATGGGCCTGCTTCGTCGAGAAGCGGATTTTTACCAGGTCCAACCACTCATCGAGGCTCTCCTGGAGAAGGAAGTGGAGCTCTCTAAAGCCGAGAAGAACGCGATGCTCAACATCACTTTGGATCAGAGGACACAAACGGTTCATTTCACCGTCCGGGAAGCTCCTCAGATCTACAGCTTGTCCTCTTCTAACATGGAAGTGTTCAGCGCCCACATCTTCAGCACTTCCAGCTTGTTCCTCAAACTCCTGGGCTCCAAACTTTACTACTGTTTCAACGGCAACCTGGCCTCCATCACTACTTATTTAGAAGATGCCTACCACGTCACCTTGGATTGGGTGGCTAGCGTGGAAGGTCTACCCGAAGAAGAATACACAAGGCAGAACCTAAAGAGATTGTGGGTCCTTCCCACCAAGAAACAAATTAACAGTTTCCAGGTCTTTGTGGAGGAAGTACTGAAAATCGCCATGAGCGATGGGTTTTGCGTGGACTCCACTCACCCACACACGACAGATTTCATGAATAATAAGATTATTCGGCTGATTCGCTACAGATAGACCTAGAACCGTTTTTCTATCAACGATGCAACGTTGCGTCATGTCACAAGCTTATAGCCTGGAGCTGACTTTGCAAACCATGGGCTAATCCAAACCTTGGTTCTAATTGGAAACGCCTAACTTCTTTTTTTTACTAAAGAGACTAACCCAGATCTGCTAAAACTAGAAACAGAAATGTGATGGATTTTTAACGTGGGAATTAACGTAGGTGTCTTGCTCCATAAAAATTCATCATTCACACCTTGAAGAAAAATCATTAGGAAACCCACTTAGAGGTGGTCCTCGGTTTATAACCGTTCGTGTACAGGTAGTCCTCATCTTAACAAGAGTTCATTTAGTGACCGTTTCAAAGTTACAGAGTCCTTTTGCAACTTCCTGACAAGCAAAGTCAGTGGCGGGAAACCAGATTCGTTGGACCACTGGGTTACTAATTTAAGAACTGCAGTGATTCACTTAACCGAAGCGGTGAGAAAAGCTGAAAATTTCTCACTCGGCAACATCAGTTGTGGCCGTAAATTGAGGACCCCCTGTAATTTCAAACGGTCACTAAACAAACGGTTGGAGGTCAAGGAATATCTCTATGATATTTTTTATACTTTATGATGATGAGCTGCGGTGGCGCAGTGGTTAGAATGCAGTACTGCAGGCTACTTCTGCTGACTGCCAGGTGACTGCAATTTGGTAGTTCGAATCTCACCAAGCTCAAGGTTGATTTGGCCTCCCATCCTTCCAAGGTGGGTAAAATGAGGACCCAGATTGTTGGGGGCAAGATGCTGACTCTGTAAACCGCTTAGAGAGGGCTGTAAAAGCACTGTTAAGCCATATGTAAGTCTAAGTGCTATGCAGAGGGAAGGAGGGTGGAAGGAAGGGAAGGGAAGGGAAGGGAAGGGAAGGGAAGGGAAGGGAAGGAAGGAAGGAAGGAAGGAAGGAAGGAAGGAAGGAAGGAAGGAAGGAAGGAAGGAGCCATGGTGGCATAGTGGTTAGAATGCAGCATTGCAGGCTAGCTTACTGCTCACTGCCAACGGTTTGATCCCAACTGGCTGAAGGTTGACTCAGCCTTCCATCCTTCCGAGCTTGGTAAAATGAGGACCCAGATTGTTGGGGGCAAGATGCTGACTCTGTAAAACACTTAGAGAGGATTATAAAAGCACTGTGAAGCGGTATATAAATCTAAGTGCTATTGCAAAGGGAGGGAGGGAGGGAGGGAGGGTGGAAGGAAGGAAGGAAGGAAGGAAGGAAGGAAGGAAGGAAGGAAGGAAGGAAGGAAGGAAGGAAGGAAGGAAGGAACGAACCTTGGTGGCACAGTGGATAGGGTGCATTATTGTAGGCTGACTCTGCTGACTGCCAACAGTTCGATCCTGACTGGCTCAAAGTTGACTCAGCCTTCCATCCTTCCAAGGTCGGTAAAATAAGGACCCAGATTGTTGGGGGCAAGAGGCTGATTCCGTAAACGGAGTGAGATAGAGGTGATATTCAGTTACTTTCCCTACCGTTTGCAGATGTTAGCTCTTCGGTTGTGCATACGCTTTACTCGCTCACACGCACGACTTGCACATGTGTGCGCAGCTTCAAAACTTGTCTAAATAGGATGGCATAGCGCCTGGGCGGGTGGGCAGGTCACTACTACTGGTTCGCCTGAATCGTTCCGAACCGGCTGAATACCAACTGTGGCGATAAAGCACTGTGAAGCGGTATAGAAGTCTTAAGTGCTATTGTTAGTGCTATTGAAGTGAAGGAACAGCGTTGCAGATTAATGGTCATTCCACGCTAAGGATTGTTTTTTTAAATGCTCCAATGATAGGTGGTGCTGGAGACCACTTGAAATACTTCTGATAAGATTGGAACAGCCTGTTTTGAATTCAAAATAGTTTGTACCCTTGATTGGCAACTGTCCAAATGTCGCCACTTTTCACGTCCGTGAGGAAAAACAGGGATTCAGACACCAAGGAAAGAAGAGGAAATAATTGATGGTATTTCTAATGATAAGTTTTGTCTGAGGCTCGGGTCTTCTCCCGCGTAAAATTGGAAGTGTCTTGGCGACGTTTCGACGAAGTCTCATTCGTCACCTTCAGGCTGGTGTTCTCGGCTTCGTGCTTCCAGGAGCAAATATATATATATATATATATATATATATATATATATATATATATATATATATATATATATATATATATATATATATGTTTTCTGAGGTTTTCGCGGGTGTTTGTATGTAGGTCTTTGGTTATTCGGGTCTTCTCCCGTGTCAAATTGGACGCAGCCCACCAGCTCAAATCCCCCTGCAACTCAGACTAAGCCGAGCACAACCAAGCCCCCACCCAAACAGAACACACCCCCAGCCAATCAGAGCACAACCAACCCCCCATCCAATCAGAGCACAGCCAAGCCCCTAACCAATCAGAACACCTCCACCCAATCAGAACACAGCCAAGCTCCCACCCAATCAGCTCCCACCCCCACTAGCAGTTAAAAGGAAGAGACAGCTGCGATCTCACATTGCTTCTGGAAGCACGAAGCCGAGAACACCAGCCTGAAGATGACGAATTGAGCGAAAGTGATTGATTGTGAAAGTGAGTGATTTCGCTCAATTGTGGTTCCAGAAAAATCTTGGCTATGTAAGAAAAACCTGGTTTAAAGGAAAAACACACATTAAACCTACGAAAAGTAAGAAAATAGACACTGGGTCTTTACAGGGAGGAACATGAGATGTGAGTGTGGCCTACTGAGGACAGCTAACTAGCCAGAAATAGCTATATAGGTCTCCCACAACTCAATTAACAGCTGTCTCGCCGAGCAAAATGTTGAGCTCCATTGTGATCGTAAGTCGAGGACTACCTGTATAGCAATGTTTTTACTCAGAAGAAGTGGAAAATTTACCCAGAGATATTGAAAAACTTTCATATCTCTCATGACAACAGCCTTATTTTAACTTTGCTGCCTCAGTTTCCCCATTGGAACGGAGACGGGGACAGCCTTAACTTAAGAGAATGGACTCTTTCGGAGATTAAAAACCTTCCCCCCCCCCCCCAATAAAAATGACTTGAACTGAGCAGGGCATGATAACCACTGGGGTTGATCCCTTCTCATTTACAGAATAAAGGTAGTTCTCGATTTGTTTCATTTAATGACCGTCCAAAGCTACAACGGCGCTGGAAAAAAAATGACTTATGAACCTTTTTCACGCTTACGACCGTTGCCTGATCCCCAGGGTCATGTGATTTACATTCGGACACTTGACAACTGACTCACATTTATGACGGTTGCAGTGTCCCGGGGTCATGTGATCCCCTTTTGCGACCGTCTTGACAAGCAAAGCCAGTGGGGAACTCAGATTCACTTAACAACCGTGTTGCTAACTTAACTGCAGTGATTCACTTAACAACGGTGGCAAGAAAGGTCATAACATGGGGCAAAACTCCCTTAAAACCTGTCTCGCTTAACATCAGAAATGTTGGGCTCAGTTGTGGTCGTAAGTTGAGGACTACCTATATAAATACAGAGCAGCATATTTTTCTATTATCTGCCTGATTTTAGAGACAAATGGCTGCTTATCACCTTCATGAGAAACTAAGATATAAGGCCAGAGTAGATTGGACTCTCACCGATCTGTTTGAAGGCCAAAATGTTGGCTTCCTTTGTTCATCTGAAACCCTCTGAAGCGAACTCCAAGATGCCTTTATTAGGAGCGCCGGCAACCCCGGCAAAAAGTTTCTCTCTCACCGCAGGCTAACAAGTCTGTCCGGCAGGGAGATGAATAGTTGTCTGCCACATCTATTCATTTCCGCTGCCAGCGTTTTATCCCCAGAGCTAGGGTGGGGCTTCGCTAGTAGTAGCAGTGGCTCTTCCGTCCCAGGGACCGGCCCATAGATTTCCACTGCTCTCCTCTCCTCTGCCTTCTGCACATCCACGCATCAGGCACTGGAGCCAGCTGTTCCTGCTCTTCCTCATCAGCCATTTCTAGACCTGGAGGCTGTAGACTCTCCATCTGAGGGCTGACAGATGGCCCAGGCTCTGCTTTTTGTCTCTCTCTCTCTGTGACTGCTCCATTCCTTCTTCCCCCTCAGAGCTCTCCAGTTGCCTCAATCCTGGCCCTCACTCCCACACCCTCTCCTCCGACAGACCATATCTTCTCATCAATTATGCTTGTATTTATTTATGTCTGCCAGTGTATTACAGAATCAAATACGGCACGACCTATGGCCACAAAACTAAATTATTTTTCCACCTAAAGCTGCAGTATCTTGTGTTTATTCATCCTCAGAGAGGCTGGCCCTGCATTCGTCTTTGTTCCCCTTGCATGTCACGTCATGTTGAAGCAAATGTTGTAATCCAGGTGTAAGAATTCTTATCCTCAATTATTCAACTCCTACACTTTGATTTTGATTTTTCGGCCTTCAAGTCAGATTTGACCCGTCTGGCGACTACCTCAAAAACTTGCAGTTTTCTTAGCAAGATTTTTCAAGAAGTGGTTTGTTATTGCTTCCTTCCTGGGGCTGAGAGATAGTGACTGGCCCGAGGTCACCCGGCTGGCTGGGTGTCTAAGGCAGAACTAAAACTTGCCATCTCCTGGGGATTGGCTGGCTTTCGTACCTAAGGCGGGACTAGAAGTCACAATCACCTGTTCATTGGCCCAAAGTTATCTAGCTAGTTTTCGTGCCTAAGGCGGGACTAGAACTCACAGTCACCTGTTCATTGGCCCAAAGTTATCTAGCTAGTTTTCGTTCCTAAGGCGGGACTAGAACTCACAATCACCTGTTCATTGGCCCAAAGTTATCTAGCTAGTTTTCGTGCCTAAAGCGAGACTAGAACTCACATATTCCTGGTGATTGGCCCAAAGTCATCCAGCTGACTTTCATGCCTAAGGCAGGACTAGAACTCACCGTCTCCCAGTGATTGGCCCCAAATCATCCAAACAGCTTTCGTGTCTTAAGACGAGACTAGAACTCAAAGTCACCCAGCCAGTTTTCATACCTAACTAGAACTCGCTGTCTCCCAGTTTCTAGCCTGATGCCTTTACTGCTTCAATAAACAGGTTCTCCCAGAATTATTATGACTCTTGGAAATTTCCTCACGGCTGTAGAATTTCCACATTCTATGTGGTGATTTTCCAGGACTTAAATATGTTGCAGGTTTTTAACAAGGTAAAGAGTAAAGATGCCTTCAGGTTGAGCTTGGCGCCTGGCGAGGACATCTGTGGAGTTTTCCAGTGTTGTGGAAGTGCCTGATTTTCCCCGAAATGTTTTCTTACTTCCAGATTTTACCAATACTGAACTTCTTCTTTAGTTTAGCTACTAAAAGAGATGAGCTAATTCTTACAGGTAATCCTCGAGTTACAAGCACAATTGAGCCCCACATTTCTGATATTAAGCGAGACAGGTGTTAATTTAGTTTTGTCCCGTTTTACGACCTGTCTATCCACCATCGTTAAGTGAATCACTGCAATTGTTAACAACACGGTTATGAAGTGAATTTGGCTTCCTTATTGTCTTGGCTCGTCAGATGGTCACAAAAGGGAATCATGTGACCTGGGACTCTGCAGCCGTCATAAATATGAGTCAGTTGCCAAGCATTTGAGTTTTGATCACGTGCTGCAATGGGCGTAACTGAAAAACAAGTCATATATTCCTTTTCTCTGTGCTATTGTAGCTTCGGTCATTAAACAAATGGTTGTAAGTCAAGGACTATTTGTATTTCTTTTCAGAGGACACTAATTTACACAACTGTTCCTGGGCAGTTGTGGTGGGCCATAACTGTCTTTCATCCTGTGCCCATACTTGGGAAAACCCAACACGCAAACACCTCAAATAGCTTTAATTTTTCACTGCCCGGCTGGTGGTACAGGCTGTCTCTGTAATAGCATTCCTAAATTAAATTTAAAAAATGTGATTAAACTTTGTAAGCGGTTGAAGCCTTCAGCTGACATCGAGGTTTCGTTTTTGTTTTTTATTTTATTTATATGCCGCCTTTCTCCGGAGACTCAGGGCAGCTTACAATGCGTTAAGCAACAGCCTTCATACTTTTGTATATTTTATACAAAGTCAGCTTATTGCCCCTACAAACTGGGTCCTCAATTTACCTACCTTAGAAAGGATGGAAGGCTGAGTCAACCTTGGGCCTGGTGAGATTCGAACTTACAGTAATTGCAGACGTCTGGTGTTAATAAGAATGCTTTTAGTCTGCTGAGCTATCCAGGCTCAAAAACATTGAGTTTTTCCAATCACAAAGTTGAAATATCGGAAGATTTCATAATTATACATGATTCCAAGCAGGCTTTGTTCCAAATCTTTTTATTGTGGGCACCTCTGGAGTGCCTGCTAAAATGCTGCAGTTTAGCATCTCATTGGAACATGAAACTGTCTAGCATGGTAGATAAGCTTTTTGTAATTCCAGGGTCCTCCATATTATGACTATTACAATTGTCATCAGTGAAAATGTGACAATCCTAGACCGGTCCAAAAATGCCAGGGAATTTCTACAAGCATGGCACTCTGACAAATCAACCATCAACGGACACATAGACATTAACAATATAGGTAAACTATGCAAAAGAGATAATTAACTAGCCAAAAAGGGAATAAAAAGACACAAGCACCTCTCGACAAGCAATTAGGACCCAGATCAGCATAGATTTATTCCAAAATTAACATCAGACCAACAATCAAGTCAACAAAAGCCCAATCAAGGAACTGGCAAAGAAGCCAACAGCAAACAGCCTAAGCAAAGGATCTCAGGAATTCTGGGAGTTGAAGTCCACAGGTCATAAAAGGGACTATATTTGCCCATCCCTATCCTAAGGCCACCCCCACCAACACTGGTAGGGCAAATGACTAGAACAGTGATGGCTAACCTTTTTGCCGTCGCGTGCCAAAAGGAATCACACACGCGTGTGCCCATACCCATAATCCAATGTGCCCCCTGCATGCGTGCGTGACCCCCCCTGCGCTACCCCCGCTTTTGGCACAATGGGCCCAATAGGCCCGTTTTTCGCCCTCCTCAGGCTCCAGAGCCTTTCTTGGAGCCTGGGGAGGGCGAAAACAGCCTTCCCTCTCCCCGCACCGTGAGGCCCTCCGGAGGCCAGAAATAGCTCATTTCCCAACCTTAGATGGGCACAGAAGGCCCGAAAATTAGCTGGCCGGCGCACATATGCATGCTGGAGCTGAGTTAGGGCAACGCTCGTGTGCCCACAGATATGGCTCCGTGTGGCACCTGTGCCATAGGTTCGCCATCATGGCACTAGAAGATAAACTGGGAACAAATGACATTTCTTTCTAGCACTGATGATGTTACTTGGATAATGAAACATCTGTAAGAAAGCATCCAAGCTCAGAGACCACCCTGGACCCCACTATTCTCTTCCTCCTCCTCCTCCTCACAATCTCTAGTAGTGCTGATGTTGTTACCTCATCAGGTAACAAAACGTCTGGAAGAAAAAAAAGCAAGCTCCGAGAACGCCAATTTCCACCCTGAGCTACAAATATTCTCCTTTATTGGTATAATTGTCATTATTCCATATTTATTTTTGTTTCTCAAATGTATTTGTCACCCACATTTAAGTGGCTGACAATAAAAACAAGATAAAACATTAAAAGCGCTAGTGAGGCCTACACTTGGAAGGTTATATATACTGCTCACCACGATGCCAAAAAGATGCTGAGGCCCTAGAAAGTGTTCAGAGATCAGCACTATAATAATAATTATAGATAATGAAGGCTAAACAGAACAATTAAAACTCGGACCACACGTTTTCTGAATAGTTTTTATCCCAGAGCTATCATTGCACTCAACGATGAACTAAAGGGCCACCATCAGTGAGCTGTTGGACAGTATTACTTGGTCTGTTGTGTGGATGTTTGGGTGGTTTAGGGGTGGGGAATTGTGGTGGGTGGGAGTGTGAATGGGGATTGTTATGTCTGTTGGACCTGGTCTTTCGATGTTAAGTGAATTTCGTTTTATGGGTATGTAGGAAGAAATATCCTTCTGGGTTCTGCTCCAAGTGGGGAAAAAGACACTGGAAACATGGAGACTGCTCGGAAAGATGGTTTAATGGTGGTCAGGATCACGTGGCTTGAGTTCCTGAACAGAAAAAGGGCGAGTTTTCGGGTTTTATGCTCTCTCTGGCTTTGAACTTTGAAAGAGTATCCTGATTGGTTGTCAGACTCCTAGTGGGTGGGGTGTCTTAGTTAGCCTTGCTGGCTGATGTAATCTTCCCAGGTGCCATATGGTGAGTTTTTGTCCTAGATGGGTCCCATTGTCTTGCAGATGAGGTCCATTGACAAAGATTGAGTTTCTGCCTCTGGCCCATTAACAAAAGGGTGGGGGCAGGAAGGTGGGAACTGCTTTGTCTTTAAAAAGAGCCTGGTGGCGCAGCAGACTAAAGCCTGTTATTAACATTCAGCTGCCTGCAATTACTGTAAGTTCGAATCTCACCAGGCTCAAGGTTGACTCAGCCTTCCATCTTTTCTAAGGTGGGTCAAATGAGGATCCAGGGGGCAATAAACTGACTTTGTATAAATATACAAAAGTATGAAGTATGACTTTGTATATAAATATACAAAAGTATGAAGGCTATTGCTTAACGCATTGTAAGCCGTCCTGAGTCTCCGGAGAAGGGCGGCATATAAATCAAATTTAAAAAAAAACCTCAAAAAAACCATGCTTCTCCATTTGTAATACAGGGAAACATAATAGTCTGTCTTTTTAATATTTCCCAAAATATTTCATTCTCCTAGGAAAGGGGTGCGTGCTAACCTCCTACAGGTATACTGTGTATACACGTACAAGGGCAATAAAGTTATAATTATTTTTATTAAATCGTGTGCACCAGAGGGCAGTATAAGATGGTGGAAGCCTGTTAAAGAGAGATCCAATGTAGTAGTGAGAAATTTCCTGAAAGTGAGGACAAAGGACCCTGGATAGTTCAGCAGACTAAAAGCATTCAACTGTCTGCAATTACTGTAAGTTCAAATCTCCCGAGGCTCAAGGTTGACTCAGCCTTCCATCCTCTCTAAGGTGGGTAAATTGAGGACCCAGTTTGTGGGGGCAATAAGCTGACTTTGTATAAACATACAAAAATAGGAAGGCTATTGCTTAACGCATTGTAAGCCGCCCTGAGTCTCCGGAGAAGGGCGGCATATAAATCAAATTTTAATTTAAAAAATAAAAAATAATAAAAAAATTAACCAGTGGAAATTCTTTAAATTCTTACAAGGCTTTTAAGAAGCAACGGATGGAAACTAACCAAGGAGAGAAGCAACCTAGAACTAAGAAGAAATTTCCTAACGGTGAGAACCAGTGGAACGACTTGCCTCCAGAAGTTGTTTGGTGCTCCATCACTGGAGGCTTTCAAGAAGAGATTATTTTATTTTATTTTTATTTATTGGTACAGGATCTGCTGCCTGAGGAAGGGGTTAGACTAGAACAGTGATGGCTAACCTTTTTGCCATCGCATGCCAAAAGTGGAGCGCGGGAGGGTCATGCACATGCGTGCCTACACCCATAATTCAATGCGCCCCCCCCCCGTGCTCCTCCCGCGCACATGATGGCCCGGTGGGCCCGTTTTTCACCCTCCCCAGGCTCAAGAGGCTTTCTTGGAGTCTGGGGAGGGCAAAAATGGCCTCCCCTCCCCTCCGAGGCTCTCTGGAGGCCAGAAACTTCCCAACTTCCAGGAGGACTGGAAGGCCTGTTTTTCATCCTCCCCAGAGGCTTTCTTGGAGTCTGGGGAGGGTGAAAACAGCCTTCCCCATCCCCCCCCCAGAGGCCCTTCGGAGGCTGGAAACGGCCTGTTTCCCGACTTCCAGTAGGACCAGATGCCCCGTTTTTCGCCCTCCCCAAGCTCCAGAGGCTTTCTAGGAGCCTGGGGAGGGCAAAAAAACTGGCCTTCCCCAGCCTCCCCCCCCCCCCCCCCCCGGCACTCTGGAGGCTGGAAGCAGCTTGTTTTCCGACTTTCGGTGGGCCCAGAAGGCCTGAATATCAGCTGGCCGGCACACACGTGCACACTGGAGTAACTCTTGCGTGCCCACTGATATGGCTCTGCGTGCCATGGGTTCACTATCATGGAACTAGAAGACCTCTGAGGTCTCTTCCAGCCCTCTGATTTTATGTTAAAAAAAAAAATCAACACTAAAAATCGATTTAAAAAGTTGACCAAGATGGGAAAGAAAGAAGCAAGATATACATCGGGGTGTGGGGGGAAGATTTCCTCTCAGTCCATTAACCATCATCAATCACCTCCAGAATGAGACACACACCCCTATATGAACCTTGTTAGAAATAAGTTAATAAAAAACGGATGGTTCTTCAAATTCCTGATTTCTGGCTAGCTGGGCACATTTTCCAACCAAACTCTAGATGGCAGCCTGCTACCATTTTTTTATTTTCCTAAGACTTCCTTGAAGGACTGATATTTGGCAAGACAGATTTCCACTCAAAATGTTTTTAAAAATATAAGAAAGGAGGCAGGCCCGTCAGTGACAGATTTATTGCAAATGCAATTTGGTAGGCTGTGCACTGCCCTGAGTCCTGCGGGAGAAGGGCGGTAAAGTGGGACCGTTTGGATGACCACTGGATAACTTTATATTCACTATATTCTAAAAGATATTCTAAAAGCAACTATATTCTGAAGGCAGGAAATACCGCCAGCTGGAGAAAATACAACGTCAGCATGAACTCCCTTGATACTCTAAGTGACCCCCTAACTTGTCAGAAGAAAAGGGAGCATCCTCATGAAACATAGTCAAGGGTGATTAGGCCAGAGAATAGCACCTGGACGAGAAGCAAATATCAAAAGAAGAATTTGTACTTTAGCCAGTTACAGAAGAATAATGATTGTTTGGCAAGGATGAGGTAAAACTTTAATAATTAAGAAATGTCAAAATAACAAATGTATGTTAACCATATATGGAAAGTTGCTGTGTTAGCAGAATCCTTTGTTAAGGAAAGTATATAAGTGTTATACAAGCATGGAGAAGTTACTCAGAGCCAAGATTGGAACCTGGCTTTTGAGTCTTGCGCAAATAAACTCTCTCTCTGACTGACCCAGGAATGTTGCTTGGTCACTTCATTCCATAATAGCAGAAGGAAGGAAGGAAGAAAGAAAGAAAGAAAGAAAGAAAGAAAGAAAGAAAGAAAGAAAGAAAGAAAGAAAGAAAGAAAGAAAGAAAGAAAGAAAGAAAGAAAGAAAGAAGGAAGGAAGAAAGATTGATTCCAGGAAGGAAGGAAGGAAGGAAGGAAGGAAGGAAGGAAGGAAGGAAGGAAGGAAGGAAGAAAGAAAGAAAGAAAGAAAGAAAGAAAGAAAGAAAGAAAGAAAGAAAGAAAGAAAGAAAGAAAGAAAGAAAGAGATTCCAGCAACTGATGATATTTTCTTCCCCAGTTTAGCTCCACTGGCCAACTTTTAAGAAGTGTGGACTTCAACTCCCAGAATTCCTCAGCCAGCCATGCTGAGCAATTAACAATAGAATTTATTTTGCATTGAGTAATGTGGCTTTTTTTTTGGAGCAGCGATAAGATAGTGTGACTGAACTCAGTTTTATGCACATTTGCAATATTAGAGATCATGGAATCCATGTGCCCGTTTACTATTCCTATTAAAATATCTCCCCAAGCTGCATGTCTAAAACGAACGAGCCACTGCGCAGGCTCAAAAACCTTGACTTTGCCGGCGCTTGCGCAGACGTTCAGACATCAAGCGCCGTTTTAAAAAGAGAAAAAAAAAATAGCGGGAGGCAAACGGTCGGCGTCTGGCGCATGCGCAGTGGCGCCCCCGCCCGTTGGGGGAAACGCGGGCGGCTGTCATGGCGGCGCGCCGAGGATGGTGCGGAGGAAAAGGCTCGTTTCTGGCTTTGGCCTCCGGCGTGACGTTTCTGAAACTGCTCCTCATTCCGACATAGTAAGAGATCCGGCTTCGTTTGTCTTTCGGGCGGATTAAAAAGGCCCGCGGAGGGAGGGAGGGAGGGAGAGCGGGAGCTTCAGCCGCCGCCATTGTAGATTCGGCTGTTCCAAGGGAGTTTCCACCTCCCTCCACTGAAAATGCCCTCTTTTTTTTTCCTGGCTGTTCCCGGGGTTGTGCCCCCTCCCTCCGTGCTCTTCTTTGCTGCGCTTCCAAGCCCCGCTGATCTCTAGTGAATACGAGCCACGCTGGCTGGGGATGATGGGGATTGTAGTGTAACACTTCAAGGGGTGGGAGGGTCTGCTGGAAAACATTTTCTCGAGGGTTTCTGCTGGAATGGAAGGAGTCCTCGACTTACAACCGCAATTGAGCCCCAACATTTTGGTTGCTCCGCTTTACAGCATTCCTTGTTGTTAAGTGAATCATTGCGGCTGTTAAATGAGTCACACGGTTGTTAAAATGAATCTGGCTACCATCTTGACTTTTGCTTGCGAGAAGGTCGCAAAAAGGGGATCACGTGACACGCATCCTGGACACTACGACCGTCGTAAATGTGAGTCAGTGGCCAAGCGTCTGAATTTTGATCACGGGGATGCTACAACGGTCGTAAGTATGAAAAACGATCGTAAGTCGCTTTTTTTCAGTGCCGTTGCAAACTTTGGTCACTAAATGAACAATTGTAAGTCGAGGACTACCTCCATTAATTGTTTAGTCCTGTTCTCTACAGTTAACCTGGTTAGTGAATTGATTAACCCAAATCTGCACAACGATCCATCGATTTAAATAGTGGATGATCTACATATATATGGTAGATTAGCGTGGTGGTGGCGCAGTGGTTAGAATGTAGTACTGCAGGCTACCTCTGCCGGCTGTCTGCAGTTTGGCAGTTCGATCCTGATCGACTCGAGTGACTCAGCCTTCCATCCTTCTGAAGCCCATAAAATGAGGACCCAGATGGGTGTGGAGCCTTATTGGAATTATTTGTTTATTGGTGTGATTTGTATACCGCCCTTCTCCAGAGACTCAGGGCGGCTTACAATGCATTAAGCAATAGCCTTCATACTTTTGTATATACCTGCTTAGTAGGGCTTTCGCCCCCCACCCCTAAGCGGTGTTTTTTTATATACAAAGTCAGCTTATTGCCCCCACAATCCGGGTCCTCATTTTACCTACCTCGCAAGGATGGAAGGCTGAGTCAACCTTGAGCCTGGTGAGATTTGAACTTGCAGTAATTGCAGGCAGCTGGTACTACTTAATAGCACTTTAGTCTGCTGCGCCACCAAGGCTCTTTTTGCTGAATTGCTGAAAAGATTGCGTTGTGTAGCTGTGCCTGTTTTGTCAGCTCCACAACACAGTCCTGTCACCAGTTCCAAGAAGGCTCCACACCCATTTGCACCACTCAGGTGACCCTGAGGACACAGATAAACCTCCCAAGTGCCTTCAAGGGGCCTGGTGGCTCAGCAGACTAAAAGCATTGTGATTAATACCAGCTGTCTGCAATTACTGTAAGTTCGAATCTCACCAGGCTCAAGGTTGACTCAGCCTTGCATCCTCTCTAAGGTAGGTAAATTGAGGACCCAGTTTGTGGGGGCAATAAGCTGACTTTGTATAAAATATACAAAAGTATGAAGGCTATTGCTTAACCCATTGTAAGCCACCCTGAGTCTCCGGAGAAGGGCGGCATATAAATAAATTTTTTTTAAAAAAGGACTCTCTCAAAGGATGCAAATGACCAGCTGTCTGTGAGGAATATCAATCCTTCCATTCCCCACCATCCGGTCAGAGCTGATGAAGCTTCTTGGATAAGAAGCGAAAAGCCTTCCAAAATCTCCATAGACCTTTATCTGGATACTAACTGTTAACTCCTTGTAGTCATTCCACAGATTTTGAAGTGCACAGGAACTGGCTTGCCATTACTCACAGCCTACCAGCCTCTCGGTGGTACTACGAGGTGAGTATCTTATTGTTTCCTTGCCTGAAATGGCTTGGGGTTTTGTAGAGCAGCGACGTGACTTTGCTGGTCAGAAGGTCGCAAAAGGGGATCACATAATTCCCATCGTAAATATGAGTCGGTTGCCAAGCGTCTGAATTTTGACAATGGGGATGCTGCAACAGTTGTAAATGAGACAAATGTTCATAAGTCACATTTTTTCAGTGCTAGAACAGTCACTAAACCAGTGGTTCTCAACCTTCCTAATGCCGCGACCCTTTAATACAGCTCCTCATGTTGTGGTGACCCCCAACCATAAAATTATTCCTAAAGCCATTGAAAATACGTGTTTTCCGATGGTCTTAGGCGACCCCTGTGAAAGGGTCATTCGACCCCGAAAGGGATCGTGACCCCCAGGTTGAGAACCACTGCACTAAACAAACGTACAAGTAGTCCTCGACTTCCGACCCCAATAGAGCCCAGAATTTCTGTTGGTAAGTGAGACATTGGTTGAGTTTTGCCCCATTTTACCACCTTTCTTGCCATAGTCGTTAAGTGAATCACTGCAGTTGGTAAGTTAGTAACCCAGTTGTTAAGTGAATCTGGCTGACTTTGCTTGTCAGACGGTCACGAAAAGGGGATTCCCATGACCTTGGGACACAGCTACGGTCATAAATGTGAACCGGTTGCCAAACATCTCAATTTTGATCCCGTGATCATGAGGGATGCTTCAAAGGCCGTAATAGTGGGAAATGGTCATAGGTCACTTTTTTCACGGCCGTTGTATGTTTATACGGTCACTAAACCAACGGCTGTAAGTCGAGGACTACCTGCATTCTCCTCCAAAACGGGGCGTGTTAGGAGCTATGCTCATCATCTGGTTTCTGAATCTACCCACAGAGAGATTGTTTAACTGGAAAGTTTGCTTTTAAGATCTGCTTGTTGTGACTGGAAGCTGAATATACCTTTCAAGCAGGCATCTGCAGCCTCTCTCTTGCCTGTCCTGTCAGTCTTCCTAGATTAAAAAAAATGAAGGTCTCTCTCTGGATTAGCCCAGCAAACTGATCCAGATCGTTCCCCTTTGTACAAACCAGCATAGCAACAACAGACCGGTTTGCAATAATTTGGGTAAGTTCGCTCTCCCCCTTTTAAACAGATTCCGGGCAAGTCTTCCAATTCCGTGAATCCTGGGGATTTTTTTTTTAAGGGAGCTAAGTGACTGTCCTTTTAAAAGTTACTTTTGCTTTTTTCTCCCCAGCCTTTTTTCTTTCCTTTTAAGCTTGTATTAATTTCTTATTATTGTAATCAGTCATTGTAATCAATATGATTGAGAGCCATTTTGATCTAGTGGTTCAGGCATCAGGTTAGAAAATGGGAGTCTGTGAGTTCTAGTCCCAGTTTAAACATGAAAGTGAGTTGGGTGAATTCTAGTCTGACTTTAGGCATGAAATCTGGATGAATGATTTGGATCAATCACCAGGAGACAGTGAGTTCTAGTCCCGCCTTAAGCATGAAAGGCAGCTGGGTGACTTTGGGCCAATCACCAGGAGACAGTGAGTTCTAGTCCCGCCTTAAGCATGAAAGCCAGCTGGGTGACTTTGGGCCAATCACCAGGAGAGGGTGAGTTCTAGTCCCGCCTTAAGCATGAAAGCCAGCTGGGTGACTTTGGGCCAATCACCAGGAGAGGGTGAGTTCTAGTCCCGCCTTAAGCATGAAAGCCAGCTGGGTGACTTTGGGCCAATCACCAGGAGAGGGTGAGTTCTAGTCCCGCCTTAAGCATGAAAGCCAGCTGGGTGACTTTGGGCCAATCACCAGGAGAGGGTGAGTTCTAGTCCCGCCTTAAGCATGAAACCCAGCTGGGTGACTTTGGGCCAATCACCAGGAGAGGGTGAGTTCTAGTCCCGCCTTAAGCATGAAACCCAGCTGGGTGACTTTGGGCCAGTCACTCTCATTCAACCCAACCCACCTCACCGTATTGTTGTAGGGAAAGGAGGAAGGAGTATTCAGTATCTTCACTGCCTTGAGTGACTTACAAAGTTATAAAGGTGGAATACAATTTTTTTTAAAAAAAATCTAATTTTTTATTGAATTATTATTTTAAAAAAGGTTTCCTCAAAAATAAACGGCTTCAAACATTCAATTTTTTAAAAAAAAAACAACCTTTAGCAGTGAGAACTATTTGAGAGCAGAACCGGTTATCACGATTGATGGTAGAATCCCTTTTGTTGGATTTATTCACTTGCACATTAGATAGTCATGTGCCGAAAATACATCATTGGGTTTTTGCGCTAAGCTAGAGGTTAAGTTGATGACTTAAATCATCTTTTAATGACCTTGTAATCCCTTGCGGGGTAGAATCTGGGCAACTGAATGAAGCTGAGTGTTTAATGGCCAGATGCCCTTCCTGTTGCCAGTGCGGAGTTTTTTTCCCCAGCAGATATATTCTCATTGTGCCCAGAGAGAGAAATATCTGCCTCTACCTAGGATCGAACTCACAGCCTCCTGATTGTGAGGTCAGAGCTCCACCTCTAGGCCACTGCATCAAACTTGATGACTTAAGTGACCCTGCCAAACTCTGGGATTTGATGACCTGAAGAGGATGCTAAAAGTTTGAAACGTACAATCCGCTCCTGCCTCTTCCTGTAGATCCTTGTTGCTTATTTTGTTGTTGTTGTTTCTTCGTTTCAGGCAACCTCTGAATGGACCTTGGATTACCCTCCCTTTTTTGCCTGGTTCGAGTACCTGCTCTCCCACGCTGCCGTGTACTTTGACAAAGAGATGCTGTCCGTTCAGAACCTCAATTATTCCAGCCAAATGACCGTTCTTTTCCAAAGGCTATCGGTCATCGCTACCGATACGCTCTACGTCTATGCTGTGTACCAGTAAGCGGTTGGGTCTTTATCTCTTTTTGAGAGCCGTGCTGGCGCAGTGGTTAGAATGCAGGACTGTATGTTAATTCTGCCGGCAGTTTGAGTCTCACCGTCTCGAGGTTGTCTCAGCCTTCCGTCTTTCCAAGGTCAGTAAAATGAGGACCCAGATTGTTGTGGGAAAGAGGCTGACTCTGTAAACTGCTTAGAGATGGCTGGAAAGCACTGTGAAGCGGTATATAAGTCTAAGTGCTATTGCTTTTGCCCTTCCTTCCTTTTCTCCTTCCCCCTCTCCTCTTGCCTTCCTTCTCCTTCCTCTTCCACTTCCTCTTTTTCCAATTTCTTTTCCCTTCATCTTCTTTTTTTTCTTTTTTCTTTTTTTAAATTTGATTTATATGCCGCCCTTCTCCGGAGACTCAGGGTGGCTTATAATGCGTTAAGCAATAGCCTTCATACTTATGTATATTTTTCATACAAAGTCAGCTTATTGTCCCCACAATCTGGGTCCTCAATTTACCTACCTTAGAAAGGATGGAAGGCTGAGGCAACCTTGAGCCTGGTGAGATGCGAACTTACAGTAATTGCAGGCAGGTGAATGTTAATTACAGTGCTTTAGTCTGCCGCGCTACCAGGCTTTTCGTCTTCCCTCCCCCCCACGTTCCTTCCCTTTCCCCTTCTCCTTCCTCTTCCTTCACCACTTCCTCCTTCTGTTGGTGTGGTGGCACAGTGGTTAGAATGCAGTACTGGAGGCCAACTCTGCCCACTGCCAGCAGTTCGATCCTGCCAGCAGTTCGATCCTTAAGGTTGACTCAGCCTTCCGTCCTTCTGAGGTCGGTAAAATGAGGACCCAGATTGTTGGGGGTAAGAGGCTCACTCTGTAAACCTCTTAGAGAGGGCTGGAAAGCACTGTGAAGTGATATATAAGTCTAAGTGCTATTACCCTTTCTTTTCTCCTTCCCCTTCTCCTCTTGCTTTCCTCCCCCTTCCTCTTCCACTTCCTCTCGTCCTTCCTCTTTCTCCACCTCCTTTCTTTTCCCTTCATCTCCTTTTCCCCCCTTCCTCCTTCTCCCCTCCATTCCTTCCTTCCCTTTCCTCTTCTTCCTCTCCCTTCCTCACTTCCTCCTTCTGTTGGTGTGGTGGCACAGTGCTTAGAATGCAGTACTGGAGGCCAACTCTGCCCACTGCCAGCAGTTCGATCTGGACTGGCTCAAGGTTGACTCAGCCTTTCGTCCTTCTGTGGTCGGTAAAATGAGGACCCAGGTTGTTGGGGGCAAGAGGCTGATATTATAAACCACTTAGAGAAGAAGGTAGGTAGATAGTAGGTAGGTAGGTAGGTAGGAAGGAAGGAAGGAAGGAAAGAAAGAAGGAAGGAAGGAAGGAAGGAAGGAAGGAAGGAAGGAGCGAGCCATGGTGGTGCAGTGGTTAGAATGAAATATTGGAAGCTAATTCAGCTCACTGCCAGGAGTTCGATCCTGATCAGCTCAAGGTTGACTCAGCCTTCCGACCTTCCGAGATCGGTAAAATACGGACCTAGATTGTTGGGGGAAAGATGCTGATTCTGTAAATCGCTTAGAGAGGGCTGCAAAGCCCTGTGAAGCGGTATATAAGTCTTAAGTGCTATTGCTATATAGTGCGCCTTGGGGCCTGCAGAAAAGGGAAGGAGATCACTGATTTTGATTATCCTGGCCTTTACCTGATATTTCCAAAATACAGATAATCCTCGACTTACGACCACGGTTGAGCCCAGAGTTTCCATTGCTAAACAAGAGAGTTCTTAAATGAATTTTGCCCCATTTTACCACCTTTCTTGCCACAATTGTTAGGTGAATCACTGCAGTTGTTAAGTTAGTAACACAGATGTTCAGTGAGTCCGGGCTTCTCTCTTGACCCCGGGACACTACAAAACCATCATAAATACATGCCATAAATCACTTTTTCCAGCACCGTAGTAACTTCAAACGGCCACTAAACGAATTTTTGCAACTTCTAAATGAACCTTTTCTTGCCACGGTTGTTAAGTGAAGCTGTTAAGTCGGTAACCCAGTCATTAAGTGCATCCGGCTTCCCCCATTAACTTTGCTCATCAGAAAGTCACCTTCCGGGACCCTATAACCGTCATAAATATCAGTCAGTTGCCAAGTGTCTGAATTTTGATCATGTGATCCTGGGAGGCTGCAAAAGTCATAAGTGTGAAAAACTTATAAGTCACTTTCTCACTATCATCATTTATTTATTTATTTATTTATTACATGTATTTATATGCCGTCCTTCTCCCAAAGGACTCAGGGCAGCGAACACAAGTTAAGAAACATGTACAATAAAATCGCACTTTAAATCGAATAACTAATTAATGATAAATAATAAACCCAGAATCAGAGTCAGCCTATTTGCTTGAACAGCCAAGTCTTCAGCTCCCGACGGAAGGAGCGGGGATCAGGAGCCATCCGGAGCTCGGTAGGTAACTCATTCCAGAGGGTGGGAGCACCCACAGAGAATGCCCTACCCCTGGGCACCACTAGATGACATTGGCTCGCCGTCGGGACCCTGAGGAGAGCGGCCCTATGTGAGCGAACAGGACGGTGGGAAGCAGGCAGGAGAAGGTCCTGTAAATATCCTGGACCTAAATCATGTAGGGCCTTATAGGTGAGAACCAGCACCTTGAAGCGGATCCAGAGAACCACTGGAGGGGTGTTATATGGGAGTAACGAGGGGCTCCTGTAACAACCCGTGCGGCTACATTCTGGATCAGGTGGAGTCTCCGGGTGCATCTCGGGGGCAGGCCCATCATAATTTTGAAGGGTCACTCAACCAATGGTTGTAAGTCAAGGACTCTCTGTAATTGGGGAGGTGGAAGGAATGTAGTTTTTTTTTTGCTTGATAAAACTCTATTTTTCCCGTAAGATGCACCCGTATGTAAGATTTGTGTGTCTTCTTACAGATGTTGCAGTTGTGTAAACGGGAAGCGAGGTGCAAAAGACCTCTTGGAAAGCCCACCGTTCATTCTTTCAGTCCTTCTCCTGTGGAATTTCGGTCTCTTAATTGTGGATCGTATCCTTCACTCTCAGGTGGTGTTTTTTTTTCCTGAAGATCCTGATCCATTAACCAAATATGAGTGTAGGGCGAAAAAAAATAAATAACTTCTTTGTGTGTGTTTAGATAGACTGAAATCTGTGTTAAGGGTTTGGTTTTTAGAGGTAGCCGGAATCGTATTTAAATGAGAAAGGCCTCTTGGCTTGGAGGAATTTTTTCTAAAGCGGATGGACTTCCTTACATCAATCTTCAGATATTCACTTCCAATACAACGGTTTCCTGTTTGGATTGTTGCTGCTTTCCATTGCACGATTATTCCAGGTAGTTTTATATCCCCCCCCCTTTCCCCCGCTGTCTGCCTGTCAGTCTCTCTTTCTCTACACACACACACTCACTCCTTGACTTAGTTCTTCCTCTTCCTGTTTTCCCCAGAACCATAACCCTGTGAGATGCGTCAGGTTGATTGGGGGGGGGGGGGGAACTGGCCCAAAGTCATCCAGCTTTCATGCCTAAGGTAACATGAAATTCACCGTCTCCTGGTGATTGTCCCATAGTCACCTGGCTGGCTTTTACGCCTAAGGCAGGACTAGAACTCAACATCTGGTGTTGAGTTGCACAAAGTCGCCCAGCTAGCTTTCATGTCTAAGGTAAGAGTAGAAATCTTAGTCTCCTGGTAAGAGCCTTGGTGGCGCAGCAGCTTAAGTGGTGCTAAAGTGACACCAGCTGCCTGCAATTACTGCGAGTTCGAATCTCACCAGGCTCAAGGTTGATTCAGCCTTCCATCCTTTCAAGGTAGGTAAAATGAGGACCCAGATTGTGGGGGCAATAAGATGACTTTGTATAAAAAAGAACACCGCTTGGGGGGGGGCAAAAGCCCTACTAAGCAGGTATATACAAAAATATGAAGGCTATTGCTTAACGCATTGTAAGCTGCCCTGAGTCTCCGGAGAAGGGCGGCATATAAATCAAATTTAAAAACAAAACAAAAAGTCACCCAGCTGACTTTCATTCCTAAGGTAGGACTAGAACTCACAGTATTTCTCCTATAATGAACCATGGAGGATAATTCTGAATCTCGAAAAACTCCTACGTTGTTTTGTTAAACTCTACCCAAGGCCCCAAGTTCCTCATCTAACTTTTGGCCAACATGGTTTGATAAAGACAATATATGTTGGTTTATTTTATCTCTTAGCTCCTCTCTTCCCCATCATCATTTCCTTCTAGAAAAGATACTTGGAGGGAGCTTTGCTCTTTGCTGTTCTCCTGCATTTCAAGCACATCTACCTCTACGTCGCTCCAGCCTACGGCATCTATCTACTCCGATCTTACTGCTTCGCCCAAAGTAATCCAGGTATGTTGCTGACAATTTCATACAGCGAGTCCTCAACTTAGTGACCGTTGGATGTTAACAGCGGCACTGAAAAACGTAACTCAAGATCCCTTTTCACGCTTATGACCGTTCCAGCGTCCCCATAGTCGTGTGATTTACATTCAGATACTTGACAACTGACTCACATTTACAACGTTACTAATTTAAGAACTGCAGCGCTTCACTTAGTAACTCTGGCAAGCAAGGGCGTAAAATGAGGCAAGACTCACTTAACAGCTGTCTTGCTTGGCCACACAGATTTTTGGCTCAGTTGTGGACGTAAGTCGAGGACTTCCTGTATTCCAGAATACAAGGTCTAATTAGAAAGGTGCTCAGGCTTGAAATGTTATCATCCTGATTCCAGCTCTCGTTGTGTCTAGATGGATCTCTTCGGTGGCGCAGTTTCAGTTTTCTACGCCTAATCGTGCTTGGATTAATTGTCTGCCTGGTTTCTGCCGTTTCCCTGGGACCGTTTTTGGTTTGGGTAAGGAGCCCCTTTTGTTGTTCTGAAAGACATTTTTATGACCCGTCCTCAAGTTACGGCTTCTTCACTTCAGGCAGTTCTGAACTTGTCCCCAGAATTGAGGTAGTCCTTGGTGGACCCAAGAATTACAGTTGGTAAGGAATTCGCAGAGTAACTCTTGAATAGCAAGGGTGTGCACATAAAAGCGATTGAGAGTAGGTACGAATAAACACAGTCAACGCGCACATACACTGAGTTGTGGGTTTTTTGGGGGGGGGGGGATTTATATGCTGCTCTTCTCCAGAGACTCAGGGCGGCTTACAATGCGTTAAGCAATAGCCTTCATACTTTTGTATATTTTACAAAGTCAGCTTATTGCCCCCACAAACTGGGTCCTCAGTTTACCTACCTTAGAAAGAATGGAAGGCTGAGTCAACCTTGAGCCTGATGAGATTCGAACTTACTAATTGCAGACAGCTGGAGTTAAATTACAATGCATTAGTCTGCTGAGCTATCCAGGCTCTTTTTATGTTTACTTTCAGGAAATAGTAAGGCACAGTCCAATAAACAGTCCAGGTCATACATATATAAAGCAGGAGATAGCAAAACGACAGTCCAGGGATAATCCAATAACAAAGTCTTCTTACCAGTCGTCGTCATTCACAATAAAAAGTTCTTCTGAATTGCAAACAGTAGCATACAGAGATATCAGAGAGCAAGAACAGCAAAGAGAAACAAACCATGTTTCTGGCTCCCTCTTAAGGTGATTGGCTACAGAGCTAACCAATCAGGACACAGTATGATGCAATACAACAGTCTTAAAGCTGTATTGAGGGTTTATATATTGCCAACCCAACAAGGTAGGTAATGCTCGTTTCCTAACACTGTGGTCACGTGATCAAAATTCGGACCATTTGGCAACTGGTTCATGTTTAGGACAGACGTTGTGTGCTGAGGTCACATGATCCCCTTTTGCAACCTTCTGGCAATGGGGATACTGCAACGGTTATTAAGTGCGAAAAATTGTCATCATTCACTTTTTTCAATGCCTTAGAATCGTCACTAAGTGAACCGTTGTAAATTGAGGACTATCTGTCATGCCCTTTGGGTCCCACGCTGGGATCAGTGTATTTTTGTCCATGTTGCTTGTGTGGTTTTACCTTGGTAATTGTATTTACTGCTTTTGGGGGTTAAACGCTGCCCAGAGTCTGTTGGGAGTTGGGCAGATAATAGCAAATTTTTGAATAAATAAAACAAAAAGGAACTAAAGCTTATGAAACCAGCTCAAGCAAAATAATGATGTTCCCAAGTGCAGCAGGGTTTAAAATGTCATTAGGTTTGGGTGTTTCTTGGTCTAAATGAGAGTTTTTCAATTTTGGCAACCATGAGAAAGTATGGAGCTCAGCTTGGTGGGTTGGAGGATTCTGGGAATTGAAGTCCGCACCCCTTAAATATGCCATGTTTAAAAAAAAAAAAACACCGATCTCAATGGAATGAAGAAAATATTAGTACGGTTTTTCTCCCATTTAGGGTCAACTTCCTCAAGTCGTCTCTCGCCTCTTCCCTTTCAAACGGGGCCTCTGCCATGCGTACTGGGCCCCAAACGTTTGGGCGGTGTATAACTCCCTTGACAAAATGTTGTCGGTCCTTGGTAGGTATCTTAATCCTTCTGTTTCTCTGTATTCTGTCCGTCCTTCCTTCCTTCCAGCCAGCCAGCCATTTTATTCCACATGGACCACCACCATCTGACTCCACCCACGCCACCTAGCAAACCGCATCAGCCCGTCCCACTCGTTCAGGGAGGGAGGGCATCCTGCGGGCCCCATCAGTCAAAAAAAATTCCAACTGGTGAGATCTGGGATTTGGTTTCAGGGGGAAAAAAACCCCCACTCCCTACTAGCACTGATGACATTACCTAGTTTGGTAATGAAACATCTGCAAGATAAGAGCCTGGTGGCGCAGTGGACTAAGTGCTGTTAAAGTAGCTCTTAGTTGCCAGCTGCCTGCAATTATTGCAAGTTCAAATCTCACCAAGCTCAAGGTTGACTCAGCCTTCCATCCTTCCGAGGTAGCTAAAATGAGGACCCGGATTGTGGGGGCAATAAGCTGACTGTGTATAAAAAGAACACCCCCTGGGGTGGCCAAAAGCCCCCCTACTAAGCAGGTATATACAAAACTATGAAGGCTGTTACTTAACGCATTGTAAGCCGCTCTGAGTCTCCGGAGAAGGGCGGCATATAAATCTAACAAATAAATAAATAAATAAATAATAATAATAATAATAATAAATAACCACCAAGCTCCGAGAGCGCCAAGGCCTCCACAGCCATCCTCCTTTCCCCCTCCCACACACACCATCATCATCTTTTAACAACCCCATAATCCCTTGCAACAGGGTGGAGTCTGGGCAACTGAATGGAGCTGAGTATTTACTGGCCGAATGCCTTTCCTATCGCCAGTGTGGAGTTTTGTTCAACAGATACATTTTCATGGTGGCCAGAGAGAAAAATATCTGCCTCTACCTAGGATCGAACTCACAGCCTCCTGAGAGCTCTACCTGTAGGCCACCGCACCACACACATACACACCTCCTAACTCTTAAAATGTTACCTAGTTGAGTAATTAAACATTTGCAAGGAAATCACCAAGCTCAGAGAGGACCAAAGACCCCATAAATCTATTTCAGATCATTTGACCGTGCGCCTGAGCTCATTAACAAATTTCCTCTTGGCAAATTTCCAGGATTGAAGTACCAGTTGCTTGACCCTGCAAAAATACCTAAGGCAGCCATGACAGGAGGGCTGGTTCAAGAATTCCAGCACACCGTCCTTCCTTCTGTGACCCCACTGGCAACCCTGTGCTGCACCGCCATCTCAATGCTGGTAAGAATAAAACCGTGGTCCCCCCTGCGTATTTGGCTGTATTTTTTATAGCAAAGCCAATGGAGGAATCCTGGGAGTTGAAGTTCACGAGTCTTAAAGTTGCCAAGGTTGGAGAACTCCCTGGTCTAGGGAACCCTCAGATAAGAGGCGGCATAGCCCACAGCTGCATAATGGGCAAAGCAATTTTTTTTTCCATGGACCTGGGTGGAACGTGCAAGCTAGATCCCTTACGTGCGTGTTAGATCCCTTACATGTGCGTTCATACTCGCACCGTATGAGAATCTAATGCCTGGCGGTCTGAGGTAGAACTGAGGCCGTGATGGGGAGCGGTTGCAAATGCAGGTGGACATTTCCCTCGCTTGCTCACCCACGACTCACCTCCAGCTTTTTCAGCCCGGTTCCTAACAGATCATGGCCCCGGGGGTGGTGGGGTGGTTGTTGGGGATCCCTGGTCTGAAGGGATCTGCGAGTTTAATCCTAGCCAGGCTCAAGGTCGACTCAGCCTTCCATCCTTTCTAAGGTGGGTAAATTGAGGACCCAGTTTGTGTGGGCAATAAGCTGACTTTGTATAAATATACAGAAGTATGAAGGCTATTGCTTAACGCATTGTAAGCCGCCCTGAGTCTCCGGAGAAGGGCGGCCTATAAATCAAATTAAAATAAATACAATAAATAAATAAATAACCTCCAGCGACTTCTGCTGTAATGGTGTAGGTAGGGTCTCCTGCTTGGGCAGGGAGGGTTGGACTAGATGACCTACAAGGTCCCTTCCAACCCTGTTAATCTGTTGATGTAGGGCCTGGTGGCTCAGCAGACTAAAGCATTGTGATTAACACCAGCTGTCTGCACCAGCTGGGGAGATTCGAACCATAAGTTCGAATCTCCCCAGGCTCAAGGTCGACTCAGCCTTCCATCCTTTCTAAGGTGGGTCAATTGAGGACCCAGTTTGTGGGGGCAATAAGCTGACTTTGTATAAAATAGACAAAAGTATGAAGGCTATTGCTTAACGCATTGTAAGCCACCCTGAGTCTCCGGAGAAGGGTGGCATATAAATTAAATTTTTTTTAAAAAAAAGCCATCCCAAGTTTGAAGGCACCTTCTCTTGGGCAGGACAGAAAAGAAAAGCCTCCATTGACTTGATGACCCACTTGATGGCAGGAGACCCCACTGAAGCTCTGTTTCTGCCTGTTGTTTCTAGCCTTCTGTTTTCTGTCTTTGGTTTAAACCCCAAGGGCCCAGAGGATTCCTCAGGTGCTTGGTTCTCTGTGCGCTAAGCTCCTTCCTGTTTGGCTGGCACGTCCACGAGAAAGCCATTCTCCTCGCCATTCTTCCTTTGAGGTAAGAGAGCGGTCGTTGCTGACCAAGAGGAAACATTGTGGGTGGGGGGAACTATCAAAACCCTACATCCAGAAGTGGCACGCAGAGCCATCTCTCGGGGTACATGAACTGTCGCCCATTGCTTTTCCGGGTTCCGACGTGAAATTGGAGGACCAGGTAGCTGATGCGCATGTCATAAACCGGAAGATCATCTTCCCGCCGTGCGCACACCCTCCTCTTTTGCCAACACTGGCCTACATGTCTTAGGGGCAGGCTACCTAGAGTACTGGCTCAGTGGCGAAATCCAAATTTTGTTACTACCAGTTCTGTGGGTGTGGCAGGGAAGATTATTGCAAAATCCCCATTCCCCACCCACTGCAGGGGAAGGATCCTACAAAATCCCCATTCCCTCCCCAGTCCTGGGGTAAGGATATTGCTAAATCTGCATTCCCACCCCACTCGGGGGCCAGCCAGAGGTGGTGTTTGCTGGTTCTCCGAACTACTCAAAATTTTTGCTACCGGTTCTCCAGAACCTGCTGGATTTCACCCCTGAAACAGCTTCTCCTCATCTCCTCAGCCCATCCCACTCATTCAGGCAGGCAGGGAAGGCATCCTGCGGGCCCTGTCAGTCAAAAGAATTTTGACTGGCAGGGCCTGGGAAGAGAGCTTTGTCTGCCTCTACATTGCGCAACATTTGGCCCTCAAAAGGTGAGGAAAGCTCCCAATGTATAATTTTATCAGTAATTTAAAATGCTTAATATTAAAATACTCTGGGTTTTTTTTTTTAATTGAAATGTTTTACAAACAAAAAATAACATTTTTCTTCCCCCCACCCCCCTTCCCTCCTCCTCCCTCCCCCCTCCCTGACTTCCCAGAGCAGAATACAAGGTATTAGAGAAAAAAAGAAAACCAGTTATAAACTAAATTAACCTACCCATCCATAAACTAAAACCCCCCCAAAGAAACCTTTACTCCCTTATACATAACCCAAATTATCGTTACACTCATGCATACGTAATTTGATATCTTCTTGCCTTGTATTTGTTTTGAACATAGTCTATCCATTTTTTCCACTCCAAAATATATTTCTCTTGTGTATGATCCTTCAAGTATGCTGAGATCTTCGCCATTTCAGCTAAATGTGTTAACTTTCAATGTCCATTCTTTTATAGTCGGCACAGAGTCTTTCTTTCTGGTTTTAATGTTCATTGATTATATTATACACCTGCCAGAGCCCCTCTCAGAGGGTGGGAGACAAGCAGTTGAGAAATCTGACTTGGGAAGGAAGGGGACGGGAGACGAGGGCAGAGGAGGGAGGGAAGGGAGAGGAAAAAAAGGAAAAAAGAGAACGAAGGGGAAGGGAGAGGAAAGAAAAAGGAAGGGAGAGGGGAAGGAAAGAAAGAGGAAAAGGAAGGGGGGAGAGAGAAAGGAAGAAAAAGAAAGGAAGGAAGGAAAAAAAAGAAAGATCTGATCCTAAATTTCAACCACAAGCGAATACAGCAGAAACCTGGAGTTGGGAATTCTTTCAGCTTTCCTAAGAATCCAGACCTCCCTGGATTCTTAGGATGTGATCAAAATCCCGATGCTTGGCAACTGATTCATATTTATGACGGTTGCACTCTCCCCCGGGGGGGGTCACATGATCAACTTTTGCAAACTTCTGAGCAGCAAAATCAATGGGGAAGCCAGTTTCACTTAACAACCATGCTACTCACTGAACAACCGAGTGACTCCCTTAACAACTGTGTCCAAAAAGCTCATAAAACGGGGGTGGGGGTGGGGGTGGAGAATTCACTTAACAACTGTCTCGCTTTAACAACATTTTTGGCTTCAATTGTGGTTATTCGTCGAGGATTTTTAGTATCAGTCAACGAATGTGGCAACTTTGAGAGAGTGCTGAGAAAAGCAGACTCCATTTTTGAAATATTCCTCTCTTTTTTTTTATCGTTCCATTCTCAGCTTGCTGTCTGTGGAGAAGTCAAGAGATGCTGGTATTTATCTAATACTGTCCACTACGGGTCATTTTTCTCTCTTCCCACTGCTGTTTACCACGCCAGGTATATTTCATTTCTTGTGATTTGCCATAATAATAATAATAATGATAAATGATAATAATAATAATTTGCTTTAATTCAGGTAGTCCCCAACCTATGATCATCATTGGGGGCCGGAATTTCCATTGTAAGTAGTGGCGGTTGTAAGTCGAATCACCACGTGACTGATTTTACGACCATTTTTCCAGCAGTCGTACGTCAAGTCATCGTGGTTCTTAAACCAATCCAGCTTCCCCGGTGGCAGTTTTTGCCAAACGGACACCAGTGGAAAAAAAGCTAGTCACGAATTATAAATCTGAACCAATTGCAAAGCACTTGAATCACAATCACATTACTGGATTGGGATGGCGGTACACCTGTTTGCAAGAGTCATAAGTTATTTTTTTTCTGAGACTCTTGTAACTTCAGACCATCAATTTCTCCTTAGTTCTAAATTGCTTCTCTCCTTGAGGAGTTTCCACCCGTTGCTTCTTGTCCTGCCCTCAGGTGCTCTGGAGAATAGCTTGACTGCCTCTTCTTTGGGGCAGCCCCTGAGATATTGGAAGACTGCTATCATGTCCTTCTTTTCATTAAACTAGACATACCCAGTTCCTCCAATCGTTCTTCATATGTTTTAGCCTCCAGTCCCCTAATTTTTTTAATTTTTTTAAAAAAATTTTGACTTATATGCCGCCCTTCTCCGGAGACTCAGGGTGGCTTAAAATGTGTTAAGCAACAGCCTTCATACTTTTGTATATTTATACAAAGTCAGCTTATTGCCCCCACAAACTGGGTCCTCATTTGACCTACCTTAGAAAGGATGGAAGGCTGAGTCCACCTTGAGCCTGGGGAGTTTCGAATCTGGTGTAATTGCAGGCAGCTGGATGTTAAATGCTGCCTTTAGTAGGAGGCATTAGCCTCCTACGCCACACAGGCTTCCTAATCATCTTTGTTGCTCTTCTCTGCACTCTTTCTAGAGTCTCCACATCTGTTTTTTTTTAATTCTGGCGACGAAAACTGGATGCAATATTCCAAGTGTGGTCTTACTAAAAGCATTATAAAGTGGTGCAAACACTTCATGTGATTTTGATTCTATCCCTCTGTCAATGCAACTTAGGACTGCCTTGGTTTCTAGTCCAGCACCTTACTACAAGACCGGACTGGGTCCAGATTTGCCCTACTGTTAATGGTTTGGTAGTGCTTGGATCAAGCCTGTATTTCCATGTGGGAGAGGATGAGTTACTAGCCTGAAGAAAATCGATTTAAGCACAGCCTCTACCATTTTGTCTAGGCCAGGCGTCTGGAACCTTAAACACTCAAAGAGCCATTTGGACCCATTTCCCACAGAAAAGAGAGCAGGTCGCGCAGCCTTCCTCCCATCGTCCTGTGCGCTCCCACAGAGCTGGCCTCCTCAGGGTGCCGTCGGCCAAACAGTGTCGACTGGCGGCCCCCAGGGGGAGAGCATTCTCTGTCGGAGCGCCAACCCTCTGGAATGATCGGCCCACCGAGCTCAGGATAGCCCCCGACCTCCTCTCCTTTCGCCGCGAACTGAAGACGTGGCTGTTCCATCAAATAATCTGATCGTGGGGTTGCACAATGCAATTATTTTAATATGATTTTAAAGGGTTTTTTAATTTTTTTGATCTGTCTTATAAATTGGGTGTTTTAAATTTTTTGGGGGGGCCAAAACATTTAATAATTTTAATGGGTTTTTAACGTTTGTATCGTCTGTATTTTATCTTGGCTCTTCACCGCCCTGAGTCCTTCGAGAGTAGGGCGGTATATAAATTTGATGATAGAGAGATAGAGAGATGGAGATGGAGATGGAGATGGAGATGATGGAGATGGAGATGGAGATGGATGGATAGATAGATAGATAGATAGATAGATAGATGATAGATAGATAGATAGATAGATAGATAGATAGATAGATAGATAGATAGATAGATAGATGAGAGAGAGAGAGAGAGAGAGAGAGAGAGAGAGAGAGAGATGATAGATAGATAGATAGATAGATAGATAGATAGATAGATAGATAGATAGATAGATAGATAGATAGATAGATAGATAGATAGATAGAGATAGATAGATAATTTGAATTACACTGTGATTTGTATTGTAGATTGCTGTTTGTAAACCGCCCTGAGTTCTTCGGGAGGGTGGCATATAAATCACAATAATAAAATGAATGAATGAATGAATGAATAACTAACTAACTAACTAACTAACCAAGTCAGCAGGGAGCCGCAGGAGAAGGCCAAAGAGCCGCATGCAGCTCCAGAGCCACAGATCTAGGCCATACATGCCAATCCATGACCAGCCTGTCTTCTTACCGTGTATGCAGGGCCCAGTTCGGCATGACACAGGATACGTAAACGGGAAGACTTTTTCCCGGAATATATCTCTCACGGAATTGACTGCTACAAAATCGTTATTATTGTTTTGTCTTTCAGAGCTGCCCATTAAAATCCTGCTGATGCTCCTCTTTTCAGTGTACAGTTTCTCCTCCCTCAAGGCCCTGTTCAGGTAAGAAGGAAACAATCTTACAAATAAAGAGAAAAAAAACTTCCCCCTTGCCGAGCGATTCGGTTTTGCACACCGTCCCATCTTAGGGACGGTTAAGCTACCAATAAAGGAGAATATTTGTAGCTCGTGGTTGAAATGAGGGGTCCTTGGTAATCTCTGGTTGTTTTCTTATAGATGTTCATTCACCCTACTAGGTAACACCACCAGTGTTGGAAGGGAGTGGGGTTTATAATAAAGAGGAGGAGGAGGACTGTGAGGTCCTTGGCGCTCTCTGAGGTTGCTTGTTTTCTTCCAGACATTTCATCACCCCACTAGCTAACAACATCAGCGCACTGATGATGTTACCCCCAAGTTTGGGCAATCAAACATCTGCAAGGAAGCAAGCAACCTTAGAGAGCAGCAATAAGATTTGGCTGAGTCAGATGATTACGTCGATCGTTTTGAGTCTAGGCAATTCTACTTGAAAGTCAAAGTCCGGTCCCTCAGCTTGCTTCCTCAGTGGCAAATCAAAATAGAATCCGGGATAACAGAGTTGGAAGGGATCTTGGAGGTCTCCTAGTCCAACCCCCTTCTCAAGCAGGAAACCGTATACCATCCCACACAGATTTGGTTTGGTTCATTTGATTTATATACCGCCCTTCTCCCAAGGGACTCAGGGCGGTGCACAGGCAAGATAAAACACAGAATCGTATCAACGTTAAAAACCAATTTAAAAAATTAAACAATTTGGCCATTAATCATATAAAAAATCATATAAAAACCCTTAATTTACAAATATCCCATCCAAGTTCTTATTCAGCCAGGCCGGCCTGTTGAAATAGCAGGGTCGTTAGTGCCCGAGGAAGGTACGGAGATCGGGAATCGTACGTATCCCAGGGGGTAGTTCATTCCAGAGGGTGGGTGCCCCCACAGAGAAGGCTCTTCCCCTGGGGGTCGCCAGCCTGCACTGTTTAGCCGACGGCCCCTCTCTGTGAGAACGCGTTGGTCGGTGGGAGGCTATTGGCGGCAGAAGGTGGCCCCGTAGGTATCCGGGCCCTAAGCCATGGAGCGCTTTAAAGGTGGTAACCAACACCTTGATCTGCACCCGGAAGACCACTGAGAGCCAGTGCAGCTCGCGCAGGAGAGGTGTCACATGGGTGCGTCGAGCCGCATTCTGGACCAGTTGGGAGTCTCCGGGTGCTCTTCAAGGGGAGCCCCATGTAGAGAGTGTTACAGAAGACGAGACGAGGGCGCGAGTGACTGTGCGTAGATGGCTTTGCGGTCGCTTCTTAAAATTAGCACCCACACCACTGGGTGCCGCTGGATTTGTTTGGCTTCACTCAAAAGATAAGGTTGCAGGTAGCGGCACAGGTAGTCCTCGAATTACAACTGTAGTGGACCCTGGCCGCTATAGTCAGGCGCCTCGGCAGAAGTCGTAATAAGATCACTTCACTTGATACCTCCCCCCCCCCCCTCCCACTGCCCCTGTTGACCTCGATGCAGTTGTTAAGCACAGCACAAGGCGCCTCAGGGTTTAAGGGAGGCCTTGGGAGTTCTAGCACAAGCTAGGCACATCTACTTCAGGCCTCCCTCACCCCTAAGGCAGGCTGTGCTCCACTTGTTGTCATTCAAAGATCCCCTACTCCTTGGGTCTCCTTTCACACACACACACACACTCTCAACCGGGTCCCCATGGAAACCCGGATCGTTCCAATTTGGCGAGGAAGTACTTCAAACAGTTGTTAAGAGACCGATCGTAAGTTAAGGACTAACTTTTATGATAAGACTTTAAATAAATAGTCTTATTCTCTTTTCCCCCCGAGATTAGAACGGCCCCAACTCTAACATTCTTCCGGAAGGCACTGAACACCTGGTTCTGCCAGGGGGCCTGGGGAACGCAGAGCGGGATGAAGCCCATAAAATGGCTCATGTGATATTTGGGGGGGGGGAGGTTATTATATTGTATTAATTTATTGTGCAATAATTCTCCTTTATTTGTTTTATTGTTTTATATATGAAGTTTTTCTATTCATGTAAGCCGCCTTGAGTCGCCAGGTGCGAATAGGCGGCAGTATGAATTTCCTAAAAGAGAAATACTGTGTTTCCTTGAAAATAAGACTCCGTCTTATAGTTTTTTGAACCCTGAAATAAGCGCTTGGCCTTATTGCCATGTGCTTAAAAGCCCAGTCGGGCTTATTATCAGGGGATGTCTTATTTTGGGGGAAACGGGGGGGGGGAGAGAGAGGGAGAGAGACCATGTTTCCCTGAAAATAAAACTCTCTCTTATAATTTTTTGAACCCTGAAATAAGTGCTTGGCCTTACTGCCATGCACTCAAAAGCCCAATTGGGCTTAATATCAGGGGCGGTCTTATTTTGGGGAAAAACAGGGTAGATAAAACAAAACCTTATTTTTAAAAAAATCCTTCCCTCTTGTCCTGTCTCCATAGGAACGAGCCTCTCCTTAACTGGCTGGAAGCAGTCTACCTCATTGGGCTGATACCCATCGAAATTGTCTGTGAAATTATGTTCCCTTTTACTTCCTGGGCTCAAAAACTGCCGTTCCTGCCTTTGTTGCTCACCTCGGTGTATTGTGCTGCCGGCATCATTTATGCCTGGCTCAAGCTCTACATCTCGGCCTTCACAGGCCCGTCGGAAGGCAAATCAAAGAAAGAACAATGATATATATATCATTGGGTTCCAAGCCAGCAAGAATCGTTCCAAAAAAGTTCACAACTGCAACAAGTCCCAACATGGAATGTCCTGTCCAATTCCAGAAATGGAACTTTCAAATTTGTTCTTTAAAGACTTGGGGACCTGAAATTAATCAGGAAGTTATCGGGTTTTAAAACCACTGCGACCTGAATGCAGTATTGGTTATTTCCATAATTGCTGTAGCAAGAAAACAAAATCAACGTTTTTGCTTATTTTTCTTTTTAATAATTGCAAAGGCCATAGGGATGTGCTGATACAAATACAAAGGGAACGGGAACAATTCTTTCTCCCCAGTTTGATGACGTGGGTGGAAGGAAATAAGTACTTAAAATTGAAATAGGCACACTCAATCTAACTGATCTGTAATATATACATACATATTTATATACATTACTTTGAATTATAAGGAAAAACATCTGCAAATTTAAGAGATGGACTTTGCATGTACCCAAGAAAAGGACACAGGCTGAATTCCCGAACCTGATATTACAGAATCACTGTTCTCTAAAAAAAAAAAAAAAGTTATTATCATGCAGGGCACAAAAACGAAAATGTGAATAAAGGATTTGGTTTTGTATCTGTTCCCTTGTCTGTCTGGAATTTATCATTGCAGATATATTAGGCAAGCCAATCCGATCAGATTCTCTCTCTCTCTCTCTCTCTCTCTCTCTCTCTCTCTCTTTCTCTTTCTCTTTCTCTTTCTCTCTCTCGCATTGCTGCATTCATTCATTCATTCATTTTTCTATTTGCAACTCCCACTCTTCAATACAAACCAGTCTGGTAAGCATCCAAATTTGATCACGTGACCATAGCAATGCTGCCATGGTCATTAAGTGTGCAAAACGGTCATAAATCCCTTTTTTTTTCCAGTGCCGTTCCAATTTTGAACGGTCGTTAAATGAAGTGTTGTAAACCGAGGACTATATCTGAAAATCTCCACTTTGGCAGAAAGGAACCTCCCAAGGTGGCCCAGAGCCCCGCCTCTCAAACAATCCGAGCCACGCCCCCCAGCCAATCAGGGCCCCGCTTGGCGGCCAATCCGAGCTCCGCGGCCGGGACGGGCCAGCCTCGACGTAGCTCCGCCCCCTGAGGGAGGGAGGGCGGGGCGGCGGAACCTTCCTGGCGGGCGTTGCGGGCGCGGGGAAGGAGTTGCGGGCAGGACCGTCCCCCGCTCTGACCGTCCGCCATGCAGCTCCGCTTAGGCATCCCCAAAGAGGCGCGCTCGCTGCTGCCGCCGCCGCCGCTGCTCAACTTCCCGTCGGCCTGGATGGCGGGCGTCTTCTGGCTCAGCGCCTTGCTGGACAACGGCCTCAACCGCAGGCCCGTCCTGCGAGCCGGTCAGTGGCCGGGCCCTCCCGGTGGCCTCCCGTCCTTTCCCCGCCTCTCTCTCTCTCGCCCTTGGACGGGTCCCCGAGACTGGATCCCCGTCTCGGACTCCGCGCCGCTGATCCCAACTATAAAGGCAGAAGGGAAGAGCCCCATGCCCATAATCCACAGCCCCCCCATGCCCATAATCGACGTCTCCCTATGCCCATAATACAGATTTCTCCATACCCGTAATCCACATCTCCCCTGCCCATAATCCCCAGCCCCCCATGCCCATAATACACAACTGAGGGGAAGCCAAAAGAAGCCACAGGATCCCAGTCTGACCTCTGGGGGGTCGATGCTCTCCAAGGGTTCCTGATGGACCCAAATGGAGGGTTTAGTTATTTATTGGATTGTCCTCTTGGGTCCCTATTTGGGGTCCCCAAATTAATTAATTAATGCCCCCCCCATCTCTGCCCCCCATAACAACCCTGCGAGGTTGGTCAGGTTTAGAGAGACGGGTATTGGCCAAGGTTACACTGAATGACCTCTATTAATCTCTTAGACCAAGCCCAATCTATAAATAATAATTTTGATTCCAATGCTAGGAAATCATAAAGTCTTGAACTTCAGACAAATCAGCCATCGACAGACAGGTAGAGAAATATCACATTTACACACCATTCAAAAGAGACAATAAAAATACTCGGAAGGAAAAGACTCTCCTGCAGCCCAAGGTCAGATAAACGGGGATTAGCACCAGACAAAAAACAAATCAGGGAGAAAAAAAAATACTGTATACAATCAAGGAATCACAAAGGAGTAAACTGTAAGTAAACTGTAACCTCATCAAAACTGGCAGGAGGATTTAATTATTGGATTGGTCTCTCGCCTCCCAATTTTGTGTCAAGGCTCAACTAATGCCCTCCCATTCTTCCCCCCACAACAACCCTGTGAGGTGGGCCAGACAGAGAGAGGAACTGGCTAAGGTCACACCAAATAGGGAATCCGTGGAAGTTTGGCCTTCAGACAAATCAGCCATCAATAGACATGTAGAAACAAAAAATATGTATACACCGTTCAAAAGAGACAGTAAAAGAAAATAGAAATGAAAAGACCAGGATACATCTTCTCCTGCAGCCTGAGGTCAAATAAACAGTGATCATCACCAGACAAAAAAAAATCAGGGATAAAAAAATATACTGTATGCAATCAAGGAAACACCAAGGAATAAACTGCACCCCCCTCAACACTGGCAGGGCAGGATACTATATATATATAAGGCACCTAACCCCACCCTCCCTGGCACTGATAATACGATCAATGGGCAAGCAAACAGCCAAGCTCAGAGACAACCAAGGAATTCGCTTTTGTTCCCTTTTTTAAAATGGTGACTGCTTGTAGGGAATGGCATGGAAACTGAATACGAGGCAAGCCCTAGCAGCCTTAATGTGGGAAGATGTGCTCGGGTGGGGTGGGAGGTGATGGTCAGCCAGTATCCACGATTGGTCTGCCAGGACAGAGCTGAGGAAGGGACAGTTCCACTTTGGATTCAGGAGAAGAAGAAGGGAAGGAAGGAGAACAATGATTGGGGGAATAAACATGGCAGATTTAGTAGCCTCAATCCGGACCGTGTTCAGCCCATCTTCCTCACCATTTCTTTGTAGGAATGCTAGTCACAACCTCCTGCTTGTACACCCTTTGATGTGCCACTCGCCGATTTCCACTTGTGCTCTCTTGATCTTTTCCAGGCGTCCATCGTCAAATCCTGATGACCACGCTGGGCTTCTGTTTGGGCTACTACATCAAGAGATACTCCAATTACTACTACGCTGAGCGGGACAGGGAGCTTTTCAGTTACGTAAAGAACCATCCCGAGGACTTTGTGGAAAAAGGTACTTTGGCGTGAAATGTTTTCTAGAAGAGCTGCTCAGAGGCTGAAAGAGGGGCCGCCTCAGGTTAGGGAAAGGACAGCAGCTGCTTCCTGGGGCAGAGGGTGGGAGCCCAGCCGTTCCTCCTAAGTTCGCCCACAGCATGGATGAGATAAAGGCCCCCAAATTATTAATCGAGAGAGTTGGGACAGAGTCTTCACAAATCTACACAAATGTCTTGGATGATAGCCAGGTAGTCAGTGTTGAGGAGGCTGGAAATTATAGTTCAGCAACAGCTGGATTCCTCTGAGCTGTCAATTATCAGGAATATACCGAGCCTGTGTAGCGTATGGGGCTAATGCCTCCTACTAAAGGCAGCAATTAACACCAGCTGCCTGTAATTTCTGTGAGTTCAATCCTAGCCAGGCTCAAGGTTGACTCAGCCTTCCATCCTTTCTAAGGTGGGTAAATTGAGGACCCAGTTTGTGGGGGCAATAAGCTGACTTTGTATAAATATACAAAAGTATGAAGGCTATTGCTTAATGCATTGTCAGCCGCCCTGAGTCTCCGGAGAAGGGCGGCACATAAATTAAATTAAAAAAATATATATATGGAGTTGGACAAGTAATTTTATCTCAAATATCAAAATATGGGAATTTAGGGGGTTTTACTCTGTTGATCCAGTCTTGACTCTTAGCAACTACGGGGACACATGCATATTCCCTTAGCCACAATTTTGGAAGCGTTTTGCCCTTCTTTCGAGGACTGAGAGAAAGGGACTGGTCCAAAGTCACCCAGTCGGCTTTCATGCCTGAGGCAGGACTAGAACTCGCCATCTCCTGGCTTTGAGGCCCCTGGAAGAACCGCTGTGTCAAATCTGGCTCTCAGCAGACCGGTCCCTTTAATGGGCGTGCTTGTCAACAGCTCTGAAGGAGGCTACAGACCTGTAGGACCAAGGAATCCCGCTTTTCCAGGATAAAGTAACATTTCACTCAGAGGTGACTTTAGACCTTCGTAACAGAAACTCTTTGTCTGCTTGTCCCAAAGGTGCTTTTGCAAGAGGCAACTGGACCCTCTGGTTTTTCTTGGAAGAGTTTTCGCTTCTCATCCAAGAGCTGAAGAAGCTTCTTGGGTGAGAAGCGAAACGTTTTCAAAGAAAAACCAAAAAAATCCAGTTGCCTCTTGAAAAAGCACCTTTGGGACAACCATGAACCTGGATGACTGAGAATCTCCGTAGACATTCTTTGTCTGCTTGCTTGCTTGCTTAAATTCCCTTTAGGGAAACATAAACAAGAGATTTGTAGTCAAAGAGTAAGGTAAATATACCCACAAGTAAACAGACGGTGCTTTTCCTTGTCTTTGGTTTATGAATAAGCTTCACCAGCAGGATCATTTCCTGTTTTGCTAGAGCCTAGGAAGGTGGGAGACATTCTGGAAAAGTTCACCCCAACTCGCTGAAGTTCTGCCCGCAGATCCTGTGATCTTCAGGGTGTTTTCTCTCCTTCCAATTCCTGCGTGTGGAAGCCCTCGGGGTCCTATCGCCTGTGGATAACCGTGGATTGTATCCTTTCTAATAAAAGCTGTATGAAGGTCCAGTCTGCCTCTTTTTTTTTTTTGCTCATGATGTACGCCTGGAAATGGGGGAGAAAACGCCTGGGAGATTTAGTGTAAAACTCAGAAATTTGCCACTGCAGAATGTGTGAGTCCATGGTGGTTCTCTCAGCCCCCATGTTGCGTTAAATGGCTTCCATCAGTGGTCACTGATCATGAAGATTCTCTAATGGGGCATGACAGCTATGACTTGCAGGCCTGGACATTTTCCTTGGGCATTTATAAATAGTTATAATAGCTTTTATCTTGTCATTTAATTGTTTTAGTTTGCTTTAGTAGTGTATGCCATTCTTCTTTAAGGGTTTTGTACACTGCCCAATGCCACATTGTTTGAGTTGGACGGCCAAATAAGTGTTCTAAATAAATAAATGGAGAAATAACCATTTTCTGCAATTGCCGGGAAATGCTTCTCTTTTATAAGGCCAACAAGAGCTTTCAAACTTTCTGTTTCTCCTGTAATTGCAAAAACCCTGTGTGTATTTGTTGGTGCAATGCTTCAAGCCATTCTGTAAAGACTTATTAAGCAGGCATATGCTGCCATCTTACCCTTGCGGTCCTACATGCCCTGCTAAGAAGGGGCAAATCAGGTATATTACACAACTCAGATCAAATGCAGAGATTGCTCTAGAAGTGGACAAACTTCTTTTGCCCAAGGTCCCATACTGGATGGTGCCTCTAATTTTGACACAAGATCAGCAAATGAAAAAAGGCAGTTGAATGATCCTCTTCCCCTTAGCTAGGCAGCCAGCAGCACCAATGTATTTGTACAGCCTATCTTTAGTAAGTAAATTTTCAATCAGTAGACTAGTGATGATCTCTTCGTCTTTGTCTTCTCCTCCTCCTCCTCCTCTTCTATCTTCTATCTATATAAAAAAGGCTGTATGTATGTATGTTCCAGCATAATTCTGGAACGCCTCAAGTAATTTAAACCAAATTTGGTACACAGATGACTTACACTCTGGAAACAAATACTGGGGGCTAAGAAACCCCTGGGGAGGGTGTCTGTGTGTTCCAACATCATTCGGGAACAACTCGAGCAATTTCAACCAAACTTGGTACACAGATGACTTACTATCTGGAAATAAATATTGTGGGGGTAAGACACCCCTAGCACCCCTAGGTGTAGGGGTGTCTGTGTGTGTGTGTTCCAGCATAACTCTGGAACGCCTTGAGCAATTTCAGGATTGGGATAAAGAAATACTAGTTGATAATAAAATTGAAAAAGGCCAACATTATGATGGTTTTATTGAGGACTTTTCATCCAAAAGGTTTCATCCAAAAGCTAAATTCTAGCTATGTCATGAAGTCACCAATTTGTATTCCTTATATCAGAGGAAGGTATATGAACATAGAACGAATTCATCATGTAGTCCTTGGCTTACAACTACTTGTTAAGTGACCATTTGAAGTTATGACAGCACTGAAAAAAGTGAGTTATGACTATTTTTCACCCTTATGACCGTTGCAAGATGGTCATGTGATCAAAACTTGGATGCTTGGCAATTGGCTTGTATTGTTCTGATTCAGCCTTAGCTGAAGCAAGAAACAGACTCCTTGTCACAAAAAACTCCCTCTTTGTTTACTTCTTGTGAATTAATGGCATTCACCCACCGAAAAGTCCAAGCAAAAGTCCTGCAAGGAATTAAATGCAGCAACATACCTTATCAATAACCAAAAGTCTGCAAATTAAGTTCTGGCAAGCAGTCTTTGATGCACGAAACACAATGAGCAAAATCTCCCGAAATACGAACTGTTGTCTCCTACGACCACCACACCCCTTTTCTTCTATTTATTCCCTAGCCAGGGAGGGGCCATTCAGCATCCACGTATGCCTTGCTTCCCGAGTCGACTCCTTGTCCTCCCTTGATCACCTGTCTTAACTGCTCTGCGCATACATGCATCTGGAACAGGCCCCAGCTGTTCTTCCTCCTCACTCATCTCAGCCTCCAAAGGCAGCTGCCTCTCCAGTGGCTGGGAAATGTCGAACAACCCTGGCTCTATCTCTGCATCCGATGCAGAGCATCCATCAGAACCTTCCCCAGACTCCAGAACTGGCCCAAATTCCTCCCCAACCTTCTCATCGTCCAAGTCTGCTGCCAGCTCTGTGGGCAGCGGGCGGACCACAATATGTTTTTATGATGGCTGCAGTGTCCCAGGATCATATGATCCTTTTGTGACCTTCTAGCAAGCCATTGATGGGAATAAAGCTTAAATTGTATTTGGCACAGCGCCATTGGTAGAAATACTAGCTATTTGTGATATAGAAAACTTAAGAGAAACTTGTTCTGAAAGTAAAAATAGAAACAGCTAACAGTAAATACTAAAAGAAAAGATAAGCCTTGGTGGCGCAGCAGATTAAAGTGGTGTTAAGTGACACCAGCTGCCTGCAATTACTGCAAGTTCAAATCTCGCCAGGTTCAAGGTGGACTCAGCCTTCCATCCTTCCGAAGTAGGTAAAATGGGGACCTGGATTGTGGGGGCATTAAGCTGACTTTGTAAAAAAAAACCACCGCTTCGGGAGGCCCAAAAGCCCTACTAAGCAGGCATATACAAAAGTATGAAGGCTATTGCTTAACGCATTGTAAGCTGCCCTGAGTCTCCGGAGAAGGGCGGCATATAAATCGAACCAATAAATAAACAATGTCAATCTACATGTTAACAAACATACAAATGAAATTGAAGAAAGCATGGGCAGTATATAGTTGGGGTTGGATTAGACCTTCAAGGTCCCTTCCAAATCTATTATTCTATTCTATTTCCTTTTCTTAGGCTGGACAACAAATCTCTTCTATCACTTACATTTAGTATTAGAAATATTGGCCTTGTCAATTGCTTTCATGAGTTGGATGTTTAACACAAACTGCAATTAATATCTTATTGATAGAAATAGAAATAGAATAACAGAGTTGGAAGGGACCTTGGAGGACATCTAGTCCAACCCCCTGCTAAGGCAGAAAACCATAGGCCACTTCAGACAAATGCTTATCCAACATCATCTTAAAAATTTCCAGTGCTGGAGCATTTACAAGTTGTTCCACTTATTAATTATTCTCATTGCGAGGAAATTTCTTCTTAGTTCTAAGTTGCTTCTCTCCTTGATTAGTTTCCACCCATTGGTTCTTGTTCTACTCTCAGGTGCTTTGGAGAATAGTTTGACTCCCTTTTTTTGTGGCAACCCCTGAGATATTGGAACACTGCTATCATGATAAATATGAAAATTTAAAATAAAAATCTATATTATCAATACAAACATTTAATCAACTTGTCAGCTTATTGAACTAACTGGTAAATTTCCTATGCTTCCTGTAGGCATTAATGTTTCTCTAGTTATCAGCAAAAATATAAGTAACGTCTTTATATTTAAGTGTAAGTGTTTTAAATTAGTTACCGCAGGTTCATATTTTGATAAATATCTGATGATTCACTTATGTCTACAGAAACATAATTTTTGAAAAATGAATATTGCTTCATGTAGGTGTATACATAGGTGAAGGACAGACGGACAATTTATGGGAGGGATTCCTATGTTAATGCCTTTAAGGCATTTTTTTAAAAATTATTTAAAGTGGGAGATTAAGGTTGCCCAGTCTTTGCTTTAATCAAAGAGTTTCAATGGGATTTATCAGATTCTGAGTTGCAGCAAAACCTAACAGTGGAAAGCATGGAAAAGGGGTATGTTGCATATCTCTGAATTATTCAGAGAAAAGGGAAGACTGAAGATATGGATTTTCTGAAGGAACAGCAATGAATACAAAGGTGGCACTAAAAGTTATGGAACAGTAACAAGAGTTGGAAGGGACCTTAGAGGTCATCTAGTCCAACCCCCTAGTCACACAGACCTATACTAGAGATTCAAACTGCCAACCTTTCTGTGTTTTGTTATGAATTGAGCTGGGGAAAATGTATATCAGAAAGTGTTGTCTTCTAAATTGTGATAATACACAACCTCTCCCCCCCCTGCTTCTGGGTTATAATAGGGGCTCGACTAAGGAACAACCTCCTAACGGCACATTTTGGCCGACGGAAAAACAGTAAGGGCAGTAAAGTTATGAGGGGGGGAGATAAGTTATCCTGCCCCTTTAAGAAATTTAGGCGGGAGAGTTTGCGGGAGGGAATCACTTAAATGGCGGGGGGGGGGTGTCCAACCTTGGCCACTTTAAGCCTGGAGGACTTCAACTCCCAGAATTCCCCAGCCGGAGATGGGAAACACTGCAGATGGGTCCAACCTTGGCCACTTTTAAGCCTGGAGGACTACCAACTCCCAGCAAAGCTGGCTAAGGAATTCTGGGAGTTGAAGTCCTCCAGGCTTAAAAAAATAGCCAAGGTTGGGCAACCCTTCAGTTAAGGATTGCAAACCGATTGGGTGAGCTTAGTCTCGTGACCGGAGCTGGCCTCGGAGTCTCCTCCCATCCCTCCGCGTGCCATTTCGCGCGCGCGCGCGCGCACTAGCTGCTTTCGGTTTCCCGCCTTTTCCTTTTGGGACACGCCCAATTTCCCGCTCGCTTCAACTGCCAACTGGAGAGCTGAGGAAGAAACCTCCGCCATTTTGTCGGCGCGAGCGATTCAAGGGAAGGACGCGAAAAAACGATAAAAACCCCTCAGGTAAGATGTGGAAAACAGCGGCGGAGGCCGTCAGAGATTCAGGGCGGCCCGCTCGCCCAGACAGACAGACCTGAGGCAACCCAGAAACCTCCGTGATATACCTCACCGTTAGTAGCCTCGTAGCCGGTAGGGAAGTACGAATTTTTGGTTTCGATTTGTTAAAAAATCGATTTTTTTTTTTAATGGAGGGCCGGATCATCGTTGTGGTTGTCCTTTGTGAGGGGAGGTCGGTTGACACCCCTGGGGCTAGAAACACCGGGACCCCGGGTGGACTCCACCCCGGTTCTTTCTGGCCGTTGAGTCTTTAATTCGGTTTGTAAATTTACACCGAGCCCCCCCGTTTAACGGAGTATAGGGAGGGGTTTGTTCTTTTCATCCTTGGTTTTTTTCCCCTCCTTTGGCCCTGAGAAAAGTCTGGTTCCCACACCCTGTTTTCCAACCTTGGCCACTTTGGTGGACTTCCAACTCCCAAGAATTCCTCAGAAAGATTTAGAATCCTTATTTCCATCATGTTCTGAACAGGGTTTTCCATAACCTGAAAAGATGATTTCTTGAGAACAGATTTCTTTATTTAGTGGTCCTGTTCTTCTCTGGGATGAGATTCCAACCAAATTCTTCATGGAGACGTGAGATTTAATATCCCCAAAATTTTATATTCACAACTCCCAAGACAAAATCGAAGATTTATTGGAAAAAAACATGAAAATAAAAATAAAAAGAGGTTGCAAGAGCAGCCTCTTCCAAAATGGATTGAGATTGTAGGAAGTTAGCCCCCACCCTTTTCCTAGAAGAATGATTATTTTATTATTTTGGGAAATAATAAAAAGGCAGAATATTGTGTTTTCCTGGATGAGAAATGGAGAAGCATGTTTTAAAAGAGGAAGCAGCTCCCATCTTCCTGCCCCACCCTTTGTCAATGGGCCAGAGGCAGAAACCCAATCCTTTGTCGAAGGACCATCATCTGCAACACAATAGGACCCCTCTAGGAACAGAAACTCACCACATGGCACCTGGGAAGGTTACATCAGCCAGCAAGGCTAGCTAAGACCCCCACCCCCTGGGAGTCTGATAACCAGTTGGGATATTGAAAAGCCATCAGTATATGACCATCAATGTCCATACTGCTTTTCGGTTGATTTTGGATCACAGGAAACAAGCTGAAGGCCTTGGAGATCCCCCATCTTCAATACGGGTTCTTGTTTGTCTAAAAAGGATTAAAAATGGCCGAGAATGTAGTGGAGTCGGGCTCGCCTTCAGCCAAGAGACCTAAACTTTCTTCACGGGCACCGTCTGTCTCTGCAAGCGATGGCACAGGTCAGTCTTGGGCATAGATCCCTTTATTTTACCTTATCACAAACAGACTCTCTTTTTTTGGGGGGGGGGCAGCCTTTTTTGCCAGTCAGTTATATTTCTTTCCTCTATCTACTTGTTTTTAGCTTATATTTTGCCATATTACTTTGGATGTCTAACTGACATTAAGTTGTATTTCTTTTGAAGAGGATGTAAATGAATTGATCCTTACCTCTGAGGGCTTGCAGCACTTGAAATCTTGTAAAAAGTGATCTTTTGTTGCATAGCTATTATCTGTGTATTGATAGTCTTTTCTTCAAATCTTAAATTCGTTTAATCTAAGAGTCTGTTTAAATAAGAGTCCTTATTTTTCATTTTACCAGTGTTCTGATGGCTAAGTTTTAATTTCCTTTACTTCCATCAATTATTTACTACTAATATTGTTTATAAAGAGGTGATTACAGTTGCTGATAGAATTCTTTTTGATGCTTTTGTTAGGACAGCTTCATTAGATCAGTACTGAAAAACAATATAGACTTGGTCACCTGCTTTTGTTCAGAGACTAAAATGTCTGAATTTCCCCTGAAGTCATGCCTTATTTGTAAAATTGAATATAGTAACACTTGTTTAGTTATTTATTTGTTGAACAAATCAACTAGATAAAAATACTACAACTCTTAAAATTAGGGATGCACGTTACAGTTCATTTGATAACTGTTTTTATAGGTTCTCTTGGAAGTTCAGGCACCTATTGTATTTTTCGGAGTATAAGACGCACCTTTCCCCCCCAAAAGGGGGGGGTGAAAATTTGGGTGTGTCATACAATGAATGTAGCCCCGCCCACCCACTGGCCCCCACCCTTTGGCCCTGCCTCCCAGCAAGCAGCAAGAAGAAACAGCCCATTTCAGCTTCAGCACAGCCCAATTAGCACAAGTTTATTGTCTTTTGGATCGGCTTCCCGGCTCTCAGCTTTTTCAGGCTGCAGGGATTGCCATTGCCTAGTTGCAGGGGCCTCTGCTGCTTGCTGCGAGGAGGTAAATTGCTGGGAGTAGATTTTTTTTCTTGTGCTAATCAAGCTATGCTGAAAACGAAAATGAAAGTAAAGCAGGCTGTTTGCTGCAACAAGGCAAAATTGCCGGGAGGCAAAGGCAGATTTCTTTTTCTTCTTTTCCTCACCAAAAAAGGTAGGTGCGTCTTATAGTCTGGAGCATCTTATACTCCGAAAAACACTGTATATCCCTCTAAAGAATAATTTGATTGCAAAAGAAAAATTGTGTTATTTTCCTGAGTTTAGGATTAGTCTGCAATAGTTCTTTTCATTTTATCAGAAGAAATTAACTGGAATCCTTCAGCCAAAAAAGTAGACATTCTGATTATTAATGGTGGCCGTACTTGTTCATTGAATTTGTTTCGTACTGCATATATAAATGCAGGGGGAAATGGCTGATTTGTTTTTGATAGGGTGTATATATGTGTGCGTGTGTGTGTGTGTGTGTGTGTTTGTTTGAATACTGGTTGGATACATTAGGTAATTTGGAATGCTGCTTCTGAAGGCTGCACTGACATCTCCAAATTGGGGGATGGGTACAGGTGGGCCAAATCAAGGTCCGTCAAGGCAGTCCACTGTAGGAATGATGCCAACAGTAAATAGTCCCGTAAATCAGCCTGGAATGGGAATGAGTGCTGGCATGAATCCTGTGTTGTCTGCAGGAAATGGGCAAGGAATGATGCAAGGTCAAGTTACGAATGGTTCAATTGGAGCTGGAAAAGGATGTTCATACCCAAACCCAGGAATGGGAAATGCTGATATTCTAATTGCAGAGACATCACAGCAAGGTTCTCAAATGGGAGGGCAGGCGAGCCTGAGAGGTCCACAACCTGGGGCAATGAACAAGGTATGACAAAGGTTTTATTTTGAATATTGACAATGAAAAATACAGTTTCGAAGTGCCATCCTTTAGGGATGCTTTTGGGTGTCTTTCCAGATGCCTCCAGCATGTTTGCAGATGAAATATATAATACGTATAACACAAACCTATACATAACCTTATCAGTGCATATTAAGGATAAATTTTACATGGGTATGAACTGTATAATAACCCTGAAGACTATAGGAGTCTAGGTATAGTACATTATTCAAAACAGTTGCTTGAATTTATAAATATGGAAGGTTTTCCATATGTAGAATGATTGTGCATGAGGTAATAAGTTAATAATTTGTCTAAATGCAAGTATTAAAAACTCCAAAGTTTTTAATAATTACCGTTCTTAAGAGTAGCACTAATAATAGAATATGTGAAAGAAGATTATATTGGCTTTGTGACTTGACTCTTGCGTTTTGCAAAACATTGTAGATGTAAAATAACATGAATTTGAAATGCTACTTTTCAAGACCCAAATTATTGCATTGAATGCAAAACAGGGTGGGTAAAAATAGATTTTTTTAAAAAATCAGATTTTTAGAAATTTAAATTGGTTTTTTAAAATTTAAATCAGAATTGTTTTTAATTTTATTTTTATCAAATTAATTTTAATGCTTGTTTTCTATCCAGATCAGGCACTTGAGGCCACATAATTGTAATCCAGTCCAAGACAGTCTTCCTACAGCACTCTGCCAGCCGAAAACAGGCTGCCCACAGGCTCCCGGGGGGGGGGGGGGCTGCCCCTTTTGGACAGCAGAGGCATTGGAGGTCGGTCCTTTGATATTTCCAGACTGGCCCCGCGGGCCAGATCTAAACATTCCGCAGGTCAAATTCAGCCTGCAGGCCTTGAGTTTGACACCCCTGGTCTAAATAGAACAGTTTTATTTAAGGAAATCAACATAGATCAGTGACTCTACTGATTTCCAAAAATTTACACGATAAACACTTAAGTTGGCATTGTAGCACTGTTCCTTCAATTCCTTGTTTTGCCTTTTTAAAATTACCTATTACCAAATTAATGTAGCTGTCTTACGTAGCTGTATTGAAATCAGTTATAAGTGTATAACATATTTAAATAGGGAGATAATTTCAGCTTCTCTTTATTCTGTGTATCTGCTATTGAGAGCTATTCTAGCAGGTAGAACACAGTATGGGAACAGTGCAGTAAAAAGAATTTGGAATATGAACAATGAGAACAGGGTAACTTGGGTTTTTTGTGGAATTCAGCTGTTTCTGGATGCATTTTAGCAGAATAACAAAATACTAATTTAAATTCTTAATATACTTGGTATATTTAAAATATTTAAAATGCTTTCAGACTGCTTCTTGGTGTTTAACCTAAACCATCTCAAAAATAGCAGTATTAAATGCCTAGTAAACAAAGCAGACAGCATATTCAAAAGCAGACAGCAAATTCAAAAAAATAAATAAATAATAATATTCCAGAACATATTAAAACTTTAAGAAGTTTCAAATATCATTGGTAATACACAACCTGGTTCATATAGTGCCCTATATCAAAACTGGTTTCTGACTTAATGTCTTCTATAAACCCAATTATTGTAGTTGGTTTAGTAAATAATGTTTAAACGCTATGACAGTAATGGCTAACCTTTTTTTCCTCAGGGGCCAAAAGGTGCGCACGCACACTATCGCAAGTGCACATGTGCCCACGCCCATAATGCGATGCCCCTTCCACAAGCCCCGCCCCTCTGCACATGCGTGCGACCCACCCTGTGTGTGCCTGTGACACACACACACACACACACCCTTTTTGGCCTCACATCCCAAAACAGCACTGAAGGGGAAGCCTTTCTCTCCCAAAGCGGCTGGGAGGGGGTGGGGAAGCTTCCAAAACAGCTGGGGGGGGGGGAAGCCTCTCCTCCCAAAACATCACTGGGAGGGGAATCTCCGGAGATCTGGGAAGGCACAGGCAGCAGAAAGTGAGGAGAGCAAGCATATGTGTCTCCTGCTTGCAGGGCAGACCTGAAAATCAGCTGGCCGGCGGGAGGCACACGCATGCGCAATGGAACTGAGCTTGGTGACAGCTCACGTGCCACCTGTGGCACGCGTGCCATAGGTTCACCATCACGGCGCTATGGTATAGCACTTGCGAAGTCTATAGGTGACTTGTGAATCAATGGCTTGATTTCCATTAATTCTTAGATAGTACTATTTTAATCCAGATTCTCTCTACCCTGAGATCATTCAGAGTAATCATACCTACAATGTAACTTCTTGCTTGTGCATTTATAAAATTTATAGACTACTGCAATCTGCCACACAAAAAGCAAAGCATCACACAAGTAACCTAGAGAAGGCAGGCCTTGAGAGCTTATTGAAATTCGGTCAGGATGGAGCTGTATAAATTCAGTATTGTCAGCTTAATTCTAAATAGTATTTTTCAAACTTTGCAACGTTAAGATATGTGGACTTCAACTTTCAAAATTCTCCAGCTACCAGTGGTGAAATCTGAAGCGGTTTGCTACCAGTTTGCTGGCCGTGCATGCACGCCGAGTGCGCGCTGCATGTGCAGCGTGCACCAAATGTGCGCTGCACGTTTAAAAAGCTACCGGTTCAGTCGGACCGAGAGTTTTAAAAAGCTACTATCCGACAATCAGCTGTGCTGTGCGGTTTAGCTTTGCTAGAAAGCAGGATTTCCTGCTTTCTAGCAAAGCTAAACCACGTGACACAGCGAATTCCCCCCCTCTCCCTCGCTGTTCTACTTACCTTCCCAAGCCTTCTTTTGGCACGTGCTTTTTTTTACTACCGGTTCACCCAAACCGGTAGTTTTTATCACTATAGGTTTGTGCAAACCGGTAGCATTTCACCCCTGCCAGCTACCATGCTAGCTGGGGAATACTGAGAGTTGGAGTCCACACATCTTAAATAGAATCGATGGCCCACCTATAATAATAATGCCAATTATTATTAGAATAATAATTAGAAGGTATCTCTACTTCATTTTAATGCCATATTGTTGCTGCTGACTATAATTCTGTGTTTAGGATGATGACTTGGGCATTGCCCGCAAAAACCCTGAAAACCCTGAGCACAAGGTGGAGAAACCGGGCCTCGGTATTGATGATGAGAGCAACAACCAACAGGCAGCCGCCACTCAGAGTCGTGCAGATTCACGTCGCCTGATTATCCAGCGCAGCATCCAGTCTTTAATTCATTCCTGCCAGTGTCACAATGCCAACTGTTCACTGCCATCTTGTCAAAAGATGAAGAGAGTTGTCCAGCACACCAAAAGATGCAATCGCAAAACCAATGGACTGTGTCCAATTTGCAAACAACTCATTGCTCTTTGCTGCTACCATGCTAAGCAGTGCCAGGAGAGCAGGTGCCCAGTGCCATTTTGCCTAAACATCAAACGTAAACTTCGTCAGCAACAGCTTCAGCATCGCCTAGACCAGGCCCGGATGCTACGGGCCCGGATGCTCCACACGGAGATGACAGCATCCGGAGGATGAAGGCATAGTAGGACAACCGCAAGGGTTGCCTTCAACAGTAGTTTGTTTTTTTAAAAAAAACTAACTGAAATGGGGGATAATGGAATAAAGAAAATATATTTTTTGTTATGATGGACTGTAACCAGTCCTTTCCCCCCCCTTCCCTTCACACGTGTTGGGGAAGGTGCTTGGGAGCGGATAGTTGTTTGGCTGCTGACCAAATGACTTCCATCACTAGCCTCAAACAGTTTTTTTTAAAAAATTAATGAAAATGTTGATAGTTATAATTTAGATGTATAAAAGATAAACACCAATTTTCTTCCTTGGTTGGAAAGATGTCAATTCTTTTAAAAACTGGAAAAAAATATTAAGAAATCCAGTCTCCCCTCCGAAGTATACTTTTGTCCTCCCAAGAATTTTCTATATCAGAGTCTGAGCTTACACTTCAAGTGTTAAAATTTGTACGTGTAGAAAAGAAAACTTTTTTGCAAATATATGGCAGCTGCTGCCAAATGGATATAGGATAGATAGATAGATAGATAGATAGATAGATAGATAGATAGATAGATAGATAGATAGATAGATAGATAGATAGATAGATAGATAGATAGATATAGAGATATAGAGATATAGAGATATAGAGATATAGAGATATAGAGATATAGAGATAGATATAGAGATATAGATATAGATATAGATATAGATATAGTGATTTGTTTTCCTGAAAGGTTTTTTGTTATTTTTACATCTAACAAAGTAAAAAACTAAAGAGAGTAAGAAACTATTCCAAGGGTAAAAATTTAACCCTAGTGAAAATCCCTGGGGTTTCTTCTTTATGCTTGCTTTCTCTTTCTCTTTCCCTTCCCTTTTTCTCCTCTTCCATTTTTTGTAAAATTTGAAACTAGAAAGGAAAAAACCCATCAATGTTGCAAATCAGGGTTATCAAACTGGATTTCTTCAAGGGCCGGAGCAGCATTGTATTTCTTCTGCATAGGCCGGTAGGGGAAGGAGACGGATGCCTCTTGCAGCACCCTGCTGGCCAAAACGAGGGCATAGGCTGCACCTTGTTTTTGGCCGCCTGCAGCATTCTGCGGGCCATTTTTGGCCGGCAGAGTGCTGCTGGAGGATGGGGAGGCTGAAATCGGGCTGCAGGGAACCGCACATGGCCCATTTTGGCCGACAAAGGCACCGCAGGCCAGTCCTTTGATATTTCCAGACCGGCCCTGCAGGCCTTGAGTTTGACACCCCTGCTCTAATCACTGAATAACAGGTCCCGGGATGCAGAGGCTTGGGAGGAAGTTGTAGAGCAAAGGGGTGCCCTTTTGCTAGCCTGACACCCCAAAAACAAGTCCTCTAATCTTCCCCTTATTTAAGGATCCAGTCTGCAAAGGCACTTCTTTGTCCTCCCGCTGAAAACTCTATTCTTCGGGTGAGCCGCTTCTGAGCCTTTTGAGTCAAGGATTCCGTTTGGGACTCGGCTCAGCCCGGAAAGGGTTTGGTTTGGGAGTCCACCTGTGTGAGTGTCTACGAACGATGCTCTGAATTCCGGCAAGGCTTTCCCGCCCTTTGGAAGCAGAAGACCATAGTAAAAAAAAATCGAACCATTCTGCAGGGTATAGGATAGTCAAGAAACACCTCAAAGGCCAGACTCCCAGCTACAAACAAAGGGTTAGGTTTATTCTCTCAAATGGAGGAGAAGCCTTGTTGCTTGCCAGCTCTACCTTCTCTCTCTCTCTCTCTCTCTCTCTCTCTCTCTCTCTCTCTCTCTCTCTCTCTCTCTCTCTCTCTCTCTCTCTCTCTCTCTCTCTCTCTCTCTCTCTCTCTCTCTCTCTCTCTCTCTCTCTCTCTCTCTCTCTCTCTCTCTCTCTCTCTCTCTCTCTCTCTCTCTCTCTCTCTCTCTCTCTCTCTCTCGAAGGGCGGTATAAAACTTTAAATAATAAATAAATAAATAATAAACAAAAGTCTCATCGTCTCAGTCTTGAATGCAGGTAGCCCTCGACGTAGGACCACTATTGAGCCCACCAGTTCCGTTGCTAAATTAGGTAGTTCTTAGAGTGAGCTTGCCCCATCTTGCAACCTTCCTTGCCACCGTCGTTCAGCGAATCCCTGCAGTTCTTAAAAGTTAGTGACATGGTTGTTAAAGTGAATCTGGTTTTCCACACGGACTTTGCGTGTCAGAAGGTCGCAGAAGGGGATCGTGTGACCCCCAGGACACTGCCTCCGTCATAAATAGGAGCCTGTTGCCAAGTGTCTGAATTTTCATCCCATGACCATAGGTCGCAAGTGTGAAAAATTATCCTAGGTCAATTTATAAGTGCCCTTGTAACATTGCATGATCACTAAAGGAACTGTTGTAAATCGAGGAATACCTGCATTTAGAGTAGCTTCTGTTCATGCGGTGAGTTGGCTTTCTCAGCCGCCCCTGGGATTGAGCGGCCTCCTTCAGGCACACCTGCAGCTGAGTTCCTTTGGTCCCCTAGGTTGGAGTAGGCAGGCAGTGTGGACCCCAAATAGTGTCAAACCGGTTTCTCCCATTCATCCTCACTCTGTTCCTTTCCAGAAGCGGTCAGGGGTTCTAGTAAAGCGGGGGGGGGTCAAACTCAAGCACTGGGAGCTGGGAACGGGGCACACGCAGGTCCCCCTGAGCTCCGTTTACGCTGGCAGAGGGTTGCAGGAGGCTGTCGCATCCGAAAACTGCACTCGCGCCAGCACAGGCACCCCCGACACGAGTGACGCCGAGCTCACCATCTTCCCCGGCCAAACCAATCTGTCCCTCCCCAGATTAAACGCAACCCTGATGCGGCCCTCAATGAAATCGAGTTTGACGCCCCTGTAGTAAAGGAACCATACTAGGCGCAGGGAAATCTAGCCTCGAATCCGCTCTCACCGGGTGACTTAGGATGCTTGGATTTGTGTGAACCTTCTCTTAATCACCCGACAAGTTTGCCCTTTCTCCAATCCTTTCCTTTTCCCCCTTTCCTTCGACATGCCTACACGCTGCTCTCCTAAGAGGAGCATAAGACAACTCTACAGTATTTTGGTGGCGCAGCAGATTAAAGTGCTGTTAAGTAACACCAGCTGCCTGCAATTACTGCAAGTTCAAATCTCACCAGGCTCAAGGTTGACTCAGCCTTCCATCCTTTCGAGGTAGATAAAATGAGGACCCGGATTGTGGGGGCAATAAGCTGACTTTGTATAAATATACAAAAGTATGAAGGCTATTGCTTAACGCATTGTAAGCCGCCCTGAGTCTCCGGAGAAGGGCGGCATATAAATTGAACCAATAAATAAATAAATCACACTCTGTTTTTCTCCGTTTCTCCCTAAATTGCTTCAACCAACAGTGTGACACTTGAATCTCTCTCTTGCCTGTGACCTTTGGAGGCCTTTTCCCTTTACTGCTTAGATACGGTTATAGGGGTCCAAGGTTAAGGGGAAAGGGAGTTGTGGGACATAAAACCCTGCCCCTTTTGTTCGTGCATGGTGAAGCTCCCAGGCAGCCCCCCAGATCTGGAGACAAGGTCAGAATTAGGAAATCGGGATGCTCGAAGCGACGGCATTAGGAATTCTGGCCGCCTTCCGCTTTACGGTCAAGGGTGGGACGGTCTTAAAAAAGGACACAGATTGGAAGAGCTCCAGGATGGAGTGAGATGCTCTATTTTTAGAAACTGGAATGAACAGAGGATCTTTGGGCCACAAGGTCTGAGTAGCGCCGGCCTTTGTCTGCAGAGAGAGATCTCCGGCCCTGAGTAGACGGTGCCAGAGGCTTCATTTGGCTGTAAAATGCTCTTAAAGCACAATACGACCCAGGGTCCAGTTCAAAGCAAAACGATCTATTTCCCCCACCCCCACCCCCCAGTCTTGGGGAGTTTCAATCTTTGGTTCCAGCCCTGGTGTCTGCAGAAGGGATGAAGTGGGAAAACTGCAACCAGAAGCCAGTCCTCGACGTACGACCACAATGGAGCCCCAAATCTCTGTTGCTATAAGCAAGTTCAATGAGCTTTGGCCTGTTTTACTCCCTTTCTTCACTTAACGTAATCATTGGAGTTATTTAAACAAGTAACGCAGTTGTTAAGTGAATCTGGCCTCCCCGTTGACTTGGCTGATCACAAGAGGCGATCCCATGACCCCGGGGCATTGCGACTGTCATAAACGGGAGTCGGCTTGCCAAGCGTCCGAATTTCGGTTGTATGACCACGGCGGATGCTTGCAACGGTTGTAACTCTGAAAAGTCACTTTTTTTCCCCAGGGCTGTGTTGTAACTTTGAACAGTCACTAAACGAACGGTTATAAGTTGAGAACTATTTGTTCTGGCCCTAAGAGCTGAGCTGGAAACTGGGCCTCTATCCACAAAGTCCCTTTAAGGAATCCAGGCATTTCCTGGTGGGCTTTGCGCCTGTCCCTCCCACTCAGCCCCAGACCCATGTGGGGGTGGAGAAGTGGTTGGACTGGGAGCAGGGAGACCCACTTCCTGCTCCAACAAAGGGAGTATCGAGACGAAGGGCTGGCACGCCAGGTGACTTCCAGGGATGGCTTCACTGTCCTGACGGAGGTGGCGGCCTAGAGCAGGGGTCTCCAACCTTGGCCACTTTAAGCCTGGTGGACTTTAAATCCCAGAATTCCAGAATGGGGAATTCTGGGAGTCCTCCAGGCTTAAAGTTGCCAAGGTTGGAGTCCCCTGGCCTAGCGAGAACCTATGGAGTTAGACAAATTTATGGATTTTATTTACTGATTTTATTGCGATTTCTATGCCGCCCTTCTCCCGAAGGACTCAGGGTGGCTTACAAGGTGAAAAATTGACAATGAAAACTAAAATATAAGTTAAAATCCAATTAAAATTGGTTCAAATTATTACAGTGTAGAAACCCCCTCAACAGGTCAGTCCATTTGACGAAAGAGCCACGTCTTCAGCTCGCGGTGAAAGGAGACGAGATCGGGGGCTGTCCTAAGCTTGGTGGGCAAACCGTTCCAGAGAGTCGGCGCTCCCACAGAGAATGCTCTCCCCCTGGGGGTTGCCAGCTGGCATTGTTTGGCTGACGGCACCCCGAGGAGGCCTGCTCTGTGAGCGCACTGGACGATGGGAGGATGGCAGGAGATGATCCTGCAAGTACCCCGGGCCTAAGCCACGTAGAGCTTTATAGGTGAGCACCAGCACCTTGAAACAAACCCAGAGGACCATTAACAGCCAGTGCAGCTCGCGCAGGAGCGGTGTTACACGGGAGTAACAAGAGGCTCCCGTTACAACCCACGCAGCCGCATTCCGGACTAGCTGAAGCCTCCAGGTGCATCCCAAGGGCAGCCCCATGTAGAGGGCATTACAGTAATCTAACCGAGAAGTAACAAGGGCATGAGTGACCGTGGAGAGGGCATCCCCGGTCTAGGAAAGGGTGCAACTGGCACACCAGGCATACCTGTGCGAAAGCCCCCCTGGTCACGGCCGTCAAATGATCATCTAAGGACAGCCGAGAATCCAGGAGGACTCCCAGATTGCGAACCCTGCCGGAGGGAGTAAGAACCTCCCCTCCTATCACTAATGATGGAACCTCTAGATCCCAAGATGCCGGCATCCACAGCCACTCGGTCTTGGATGGGTTGAGTCTGAGTCTTGTTTCTTCCCATCGAAGCCTGCACCGCTTCCAGGCAGCGGGACGTCACGGAAAGGGCATCACCAGGGAGGTCAGGGGTGGAGATATAAAGCTGAGTATCATCAGCATATTGATAGAGGGTCTCCCCCAATGTTAGAGGGGCTTCCACACCCCCTGCCAAATCTTCCAGAAACACTTGGGAGTCCCCTTGATCACATGCACTGCAGGTTTAACAAAGGGGAGGGGGTTTTGATGGCACGGTTATGGCTGCCATCTTAACTCTTTTTGACCTCTGCACCGTGGAAACTTCTGTGCCATGCCAATAGGCTACCTTTCCCCTCACCATTGGCCATCCCTGACATAACTGGCTAAGAAAATCGGGGAGGTTGCTCGTTAGTAGCCGGTTCTGATCACCACCGAGTGTCCTTTTGGATGGGTGCCTAACCAGAGACCCTGGGGAGAGGGGAGGGGAGAAGAGAACAGAAGAGAATATTCTTTATTGTCACTTTGAATGTACACTAATCGGCATACATTAAAATGAAATTTCATTGCATACAGCTCTCGGAGGGTCACCAATATACACCGCATAAACATGACAAAATAAATAAAAAACAGAAATATGCCTACACCCACATAAATGACATAGACAAACAACACAGTCTAGTTCGGATGTATACACATACATGGCATGAAAAACGAATCTTGTGAGTTGACCAGACGGAGGGCCTAGGGAACAAAAGCCGTTACAGAATCTGGTAGTCCTGCTAGAAATACTTTGAAACCTCCTCCCAGAGGGGAGCAACAGAAACAGACCATAAAGTGGATGTGTGGGGTCTCTAACAATGCTTTGAGTTCTAAGCACATAGCGCTTATAAACTGCATCCTGAATAATGGGAAGTGAGCTTCCTATAATCATCTCCGCTGTCCTCGCCACTCTCTGTAGGGACTTTCTATCTGAGGGGCTGCCGCCACCAAACCAAACAGGGATGCAGTTTGTTAAAACACTTTCAATCGTGCCTCTGTAAAAAGTGGCCAGGACAGAAGGAGAAAGATCTGTTCTTGCTGGAGATAATATTCGTAGAGGCCTTTGCGGCCATCTGAATGCCCCTCCCCGCCCCGATCATCTTCAAAGGGTCCGGGGAACATGACCGTTTGTCTCCTCTATCTTTTGAATGGCAGAGATGTACAGAAGAAGCTGGGAGTCAGCTGGTATGTCTTAAATCTGCACCCAGTTGGAATTGTGGCAAGGAACAACAGGTAGTCCAGCCTTCTGGATCATTGGGACCATTTGTGAGCAAGATTCAGGGGGAATCAGATCCCACTGGCGTGATGGGGAGGAAGGTTTCCATCGAAGGACACGCCCTGGTTCCCAGCAAATCCGATCCCTCCGTCTCACACGCACCTTTTTCTGTCCCTGGCAAAGTGGTTTTATTTACACATTTCTAACCCTGTCCCTCTAAAATTGGACTTCATTCTGTATTTGACCCAAGCTGATTCCTGGGTCATTTGGATCTATAACAGCCAACGGAGGGAGAGAGGCTGGGCAGCTCAGCTGATGCAGGTGGATCACTTCCAAGTGGTGGGGGGTAACCAAGCTTTTTCTCCTCGGAGTTTGAGAATCCATGGAGAACAACAAACATCTAATTTCCTACATGGAGTAAAGCCTCCTATTAAAGACTGGAGAAGCTTGGATGAATTCAGAGTTCTCTCTCTCCCTCTCTCCTGCCCCTCCTTCCCTCCCTCCTTTTCTAAGAGTTCAAGGAGGTGTCCAAGGTCATGCATAAGAAGGGGAGGTATTCATCAAATCACAGGATGGCTTGATCCCATCCTCTGTTTTAAATTGGAACTGATCTTAAATTGGACTGTTTTAATTGTCGGCCGAAAAGATCTAATATTTTTAAATTGTTTTAATTTTTGTATATCATGTTTTATCCTGGCTGTTCACCGCCCTGAGTCTGCAAGGAGAAGGGCGGTTTATAAATTGAAACAAATAAATAAATAAAATAAATAAATAGATAGATGATTGAGATGATGAGAGACTTACATAGATGATAAATATAAATTGATTTGATAGATTGAGAGGAGAGGATAGATAGAAGATAGATAGATGATAGATAGATAGATGATAGATAGATGGATGGATGGATGGATGGATGGATGGATGGACGGACGGACAGACAGACAGACAAGCTAGACAGAGAAAGGTAGTTAGATAGGGAAGTAGATAAATATAGATAAATACAGGATTAGATAGATGATTGAGATGATGAGAGATTTATAGAGATGATAAATATAAATTGATCGATTGAGATAAGAGGATAGATGATAGATAGATGTGAGAGATGAGATAGATGTGAGATGAGATGATAGATAGATAGATGATAGATAGATAGATAGATAGATAGATAGATAGATAGATAGATAGATGTAGATAGAGATTTATAGAGATGATATAAATTGATTGATAGATTCAGATGAGAGGACAGATAGAAGATAGACAGACAGACAGACAAGCTAGACAGGTAGGTAAGTAGGTAAATATAGATAAATAGGGGGATAGATAGAAAGAGATGTAGATAGATTGAGAGATTTATAGAGATGATATAAATTGATTGATAGATTGAGATGAGAGCGAAGATATAAAAGGATAGATACAGAGACTGACAGCATACATAAACTAACACATTGGGGATTTCAATATGAAGTAGTAATTACGATTAAGATTGAAATCTTAATTATGTAAGAAATTCCTGGCTGTATGTCCCATGTCCTTCTGCCATCCCTACCTTTCCAATATGATATTTAACTTCGAATGGGAAAAAAAAATCTAATCCTCCCAATGACTGGCATCCTGAATTAACATTGGTATAGAGACTTTTCATCTTTATTTCTCTTCTTCTTTCCCGTACTCCCAAGGTAACAGGAGCCCGAAGAACTGAACCACCCTGTATAAACTGTATCAAAATTGCCTGCGGTATAATATCACAATAAAAAGAAATAACAAACAATAAAAAGAAAAAAGTTTGTTGTGGGGGGGGGAAAGGATGGCACTTTGCAGCCAACGGAGTCAGGGGGAAAAGCCGAGGGCAGGAAACATCTTTAAAAATTGAGAAATCCCCAGTGTGTGAAATTTGTCTCCGCAAGTGGGGGGACGGCTGGCTGCCTTTCGTTTGTGTTGCTCACTCGTTGTGGCCGTGTCCCTTGTGCTAATATTGCACAGCTGTGTGTCTTTGTGCATGAAATATTGCACAATATTGCACATTTGAACATCTTAGAAACCCTTGTCAAAAGTCACACAAAGCTCCAGGTTGCCCAAAGCCAGAAGGGTTGAACATTCTCTGCTACTGTAAATCAGCTAGTCCTCCACTTATGACCACAGCGGAGAGTAACATTTCTGTTGCTGAGCCCAGGTGGACGTTAAGTGAATCGCTCCAATTTTACAACACTTGTTAAGTGAATTGCTGCCATTAAGTGACACACACACACACAGTCGTGAAGCGTATCCAGCTTCTTTCGTTGACGTTGAATATTTTGAATATTTTGCCGAGTGGATCTTCCGTTTTTCCAATGGTTCCTAAAATCTCTTCAATCTTTTTTTTTTTAAATTTGATCTATATGCCGCCCTTCTCCAGAGACTCAGGGAGGCTTACAATGCGTTAAGCAATAGACTTCATAGTTTTGTATATTTTATACAAAGTCAGCTTATTGTCCCACACAAACTGGGTCCTCCATTTACCTACCTTAGAAAGGATGGAAGGCTGAGTCAATCTTGAGCCTGGTGAGATTCAAACTTACTAATTGCAGACAGCTGGAGTTAAATTACAATGCATTCATCTGCTGAGCTATCCAGGCTCCTTTTGCCCTTTTGCTCCTCAAACTTACCGGCCAAGTCCAAAGCTATAGGTTGTCTTTGGCTTATTCATTTAGTGACCGTTCAAGTTACGACGGCATTGAAAAAAAAAGGGACTTGCAATCATATTTATTTATTTATTTATTTATTTATTTTTAAATTTGTATACCGCCCTTCTCCCTGAGGACTCAGGGCGGTGAACAGCCAATAAAAACATAAACTACAAACATTAAAATACAATTAAATAGATATATATAAATGTGGCCCCATGATTAAAAATTATAACAAAAATTAAAAACAGTTAAAACAGTTAAAACATTTAGCCCAGCTTGCTGAAAAAGAAGGTTTTTAGAGCACGCGAAGGCACCGAGGTCTTGGATTCTCCTTATCTCTGGGGGCAGCTGATTCCAGAGAGTAGGTGCCCCCACAGAGAAGGCCCTCCCCCTGGGGGTCACCAGCCTGCATCGTTTGGCTGATGGCACCCCGAGGAGGCCCTCTCTGTGGGAGCGCACAGGTGGATGGGAGGCTGTCGGTAGCAGCAGGCGGTCTCGAAGATAACTAGGTCCTATGCCATGGAGCGCTTTAAAGGTGATAACCAACACCTTGAAGCGCACCCGGAAGACCACTGGGAGCCAGTGCAGCTCACGCAGGAGAGGTGTTGCATGGGAGCACCATGCGGCTCCCGTGACTACCTGCGCAGCCGCATTCTGGACCAGTTGGAGCCTCCGGGTGCTCTTCAAGGGGAGCCCCATGTAGAGAGCATTGCAGTAGTCCAGGCGAGAGGTGACGAGGGCACGGGTGACTGTGCACAGGGAATCCCGATCAAGAAAGGGCCGCAACCGGCGGATCAGGCGAAGCTGACCAAAAGTCCCCCTGGCAACAGCCGTCAGGTGTTCCTCCAAGGAAAGGTGCGTCTCCAGAAGGACTCCCAGATTGCGAGGGGGCCAAAGACTCGCCCCCAATAGTCACTGATGGAGTCAACTGACTATATCAGGATGCCGGGAACCACACTTAATGACCATTGCACTATCCCCATGGTGACGTAATCAACATTCAGACCACTGAGTTTGACCACTGATTCACATTTATGACGATTGCAGTGTCCTGGGGTCAGGCGATCCCTCTTTTGTGACCTTCTGACAAGCAGAGTCAATGGGGAAGCCGGATTCATTTCACAACCCTATTACTAACTTAATACAGGTAGTCCTCAACTTATGACCACAATTGAGCCCAACGTTTCTGTTGTTCAGCGAGAAATTTGTTAGGTGAGTTTTGTCCTATTTTATGACTTTAAGTGAAAAGGGATAAATATGAGCCAGTTGCCAAGTGTCTGAATTTTGATCGTGGGGATGCTACAACGGTCGTAAGTGTGAAAAATGGTCATAAGCCACTTTTTTCAGTGCTGCTGCAACTTTGGACGGTCACTAAATGAACTGTCATAAATCGAGGACTACCTCTATCTGTACAGATCACACAGGCAGACTTTGACTCACGACTACAATTGAGCCCCAAATTTCCGTTATTAAGTGAGACATTCGTTAAGGGAGTTTTGCCCCATGTTACGACTTTTCTAAGCCACGGTTGTTAAGTGAATCCTGCTTCCTCATTGGCTTCGCTCATCAGAAAGTTGCAAGAAGGGATCACATGAGCCCAGGAAGACAGCAACGGTCATAAACACGAGTCATTTGCCAAGCGTCTGAATTTGGATCGCACAATGGAGGCTGCAAAGGTCGTTAACTGTGAACAACGGTTGTAAGTCACGTTTTTCAGTGCCGCTGCAATTTTGGACAGTCACTAAACGAACTGTTGTAAACCGAGGACTACCTCCACTGACTTGTGGCTTGTCTCTTTGAGGCGTTTGGACAACTCTTCTGCAAACAGTTGGTCCTCAGCCAACAGCGAGATGAACAGCCGTTTCACAAATGGCATAACTGATGAAATGTTCTTCCTGGCACTTCTGTACAGCTTTGTCTCGCTTATTTGGCAAACCCAAAGCTATTGGGAGATAATTCGTGGCGTGCCAGCCTTGATGTCCCAATGCAGCTCTCTCGCCCCCTTATTCCCGCGCCAACTGTCTATAAACTCGACAAGGCCAAGGAATAACACTGTACAAGGAAGAGTTTGGAAATGACCCCCAAACTAAAAATAAAACCGTGTTCAGGATCACAACAAGCCAATTTTCCACCCCCAAATCTGGACATTTCCTGGACTTTTGAGTGGCCAGTGGCATGAAACCACCCAATCGTGTTTGGGGCCCTGCCAGGATTTGGGCATCGGTCTATAAATGGAGAACACCTTCCCAATCAAGAGCTGAAGATCTCCCACTTCCCGATCAAGAGCTGAAGATCTTCCACTTCCCGATCAAGAGCTGAAGATCTCCAACCTCGCCGATCAAGAGCTGAAGATCTCCCACTTCCAGATCAAGAGCTGTAGATCTTCTACTTCCCGACCAAGAGCTAAAGATCTTATACTTTCCGATCAAGAGCTGAAGATCTTCCACTTCCTGAAGATCTTCACAGCCCACCCAGCTTCTTGTCCTGAAAATCCAGCCATGGAGAATCAGTATGGAGACCGCATTCCTCTCCAGAAATACTTCTCAGCGGTCCGTCACATGGAGCAAACGGTCATGTTTCCCAGCCTTCTCCAGGGGGTCTCCTTGGAAGATCAGGAGGACCCAGCCGAAATCAACTCCGAGCAGAAATGTTCCAGGGACAGAGACCTGTACGACGACTTCACGCTTCTAAAATCCATCAAGTCAACGGTTGAGAGCGGTCTACCTCCTCTTCACGACAAGAGTTTGAGCTCCAGCAGAGAAGAAGAAGAAGAAGCAGCAGCTAAGGAGAAGACCGATCTTGAAGGACTCTTTCGGTATCACATTTCCGGCTTATATCATGTCCTCGCCCAAATGACCAGCCGAGCCAACGCTGTGACCTCTAGGTACAATGAAATTCTGGGACAGATCGGTCAGAACGGAATCGCTTTTCGTTGGTAGGAGGGCATCGAAGAAAGGGTGAGCTCTCTTCGTACGTTTAAATATCTACTTTGCACCTTTAGATCTTCTAAAAGTTTCTCCATTCTTGCTAATAATATCAAAATGGTTTCCTTCCTTCCTTCCTTCTTCTCTCCAATGTTTGTTCATCCATCCATCTATTCACTTTCCATCCTTCCCTTCCTGCCTGCCTCCTTCCTTCCTTCCCTACCTGCTTTTCCTTCCTTCCTGCCTTCCTTTCTTTCTTGCCTTTCCTTCCTTCCTTCCTTTCCTGCCTTCCTTTCCTGCCTCTTTTCTTCCTTCCTTCCTTCCTTCCCTGCCTGCTTTTCCTTCCTGCCTTCTTTCCTTTCTTTCCTACCTCCTTCCTTCCCTGCTTTTTCTTCCTTCCTGCCTTTCTTTCTTGCTTGCTTTCCTTCCTTCCTTTCCTTCCTTCCTTTCCTGCCTCCTTTTCCTTCCTTCCTGCCGCCTTCCTTTCCTTTCCTTTTCCTTCCTTCTTCCTTCCTTCTTCCTTCCTTCCTTCCTTCCTTCCTTCCTTCCTTCCTTCCTTCCTTCCTTCCTTCCTTCCTTCCTTCCTTCCTTCCTTCCTTCCTCTCCCTCCCTTTTCATTTCTGCAGAATTGATAGAGGACAATTTAATAATCTTGCCTTAAAAAAACCCAAAAAGGCTGAAGGCTAAATTTTCACAGCTTTTTCATCCCTAGGAATTGGGTAGAGAGCAATCTGTCTTCTGTATATTGCACCTAATTTTAAAATTGCAGGTATTCAGCATTTAAATTCCGAGTACTATCAGAACATCTGGACATGTTTCGCTTTGTCTTGGCCACACAGGAATTATTTACCGCTTAGGCTCTAGGCCAGCCGATCTCCGCGAGATATGTTTAAAAAGTCCCACAATTCTCATCAGACATAAGCAGGGATTAAAAAAAATTCAAGATGGTGGCCGCAACCATAGAGTGAAAGCCAACGTCTTGACTTTTGACTCTCTATCCCTGTGGATGACCCTCAACTCAGAACATCTGACAGAGTCCCAAATTAGAAGGGATAGGATACCTTTTCTAGAGATGAGTTTGGAGAAACCTTGGCTTAAGCTAGACCTTGACCATTCTTGGGTTTTGGGGGAGGGGGTTTGCACTTTTTAAGTTTTTTTTATTTTTTTACAAACATATCAATGCATGAACAGTGTGACATCTGCATATCATGCATTCTAATACAAATAAAACTAGTGAAATTAATCAGTTATTATATTCAATCAACTTACGTAATTTCTAATAATAATACCTATCTATATTAAGTTGCCGTCTGTCATTATTCAATTATTTTATATTTTCTCGTTATTGCTTTTATTATATAAAAGGGTATACACTAATATTCCCCCTTCTCTTATTTCTATCTCTTATTCTAACTTTTAATCATGTCACCCTTTATTAAGAAACATTTTCTTCCTATCCTACCTAAAAAAAGAAAAGAAAAGATACAGATACAGACAGAGATAAAGATCCAGGAGAGGAATAGGGGAGGCAAGTCAAAAAAAGAAGAAGAAAGAAGCATAATCATTAAAGTATTGAAGCGGGCAAGAGACGATGGATAGATGATTTCTCCTTTTTGTTGTTGTTCTGATTTGCTTTTCTTTTTCTTTTCTTTTTTTTTAAAAGTAGGTGACATC